>CAWUPB010001155.1:0-600000 GCA_963924115.1 Dovyalis caffra | reverse complement strand
CCCTCTCTCGTCCTCCCTCTCTTTATCTTCCTCCCTCCCATCCTTTCACTCTTTCTCTCTCCTTCTCTCCTCCCCCTCCTTCCCTCTCTCCCTCTTTCTCTTCCTCTCTCCCTTTTCCACCTCTCTTTCATAATCTCTCCCTCTCTTTCCTAATCTCTCCTCTTCTCTCCCTTCCACACCCTCTCTCTTTTTCTCCTTCTCTCCTTATCCCTCTCCCACTTTCTCATTCTCTCCTCTCTCCTTGTCTCTTGCTCTCCCACTTCCTCACCTCTCCCTCTTTACCTCTCTCTCTCCCCCTATCACTCTCCCTTCGTTTCTCCCTCTCTCTCCCCCTCTCTTCTCTCTCACTCTCTCTATCACATGCTGTCTCCTACTATATATATATCCCTCTCTCCTCCCTCTCTCTCGATCTCACTTTCCTTCTCTCTCTTTTCCCTCTCTCTTTTGAGCTCTCTACATTTCTCTTCCTCTAACTCTATCTCTTCCTTCCTTTCTCCCACTCTATCTCTTTCTCCATTTCTCCCACCCAATCTCTCTCTCCCTCCCCCACTCTATCTCTCACTTCTACTTCTCGTTTTCCCAATTTACATCCCTTTATTTTGCCCTCAATATCTCACTCTTTCTATCTCTTCCTCTTACTCTCTCCGACTCTACCTCTCTTTCCCATTCTCCCACACTATCTCCCTCTCTCTCTCACTCTCACACCCTCTCTCCCTCTATCTCTCCCTCCCTCCCTCTCTCCCACTTTATCCCTATCTCTATCTCCTTTTCACTTTGTCCTTTTCTCTCCTTCCCTATTTCCATCTCCCTCTCTCTCTCTCTCTCTCTCACCCTCTTTGTTTCTCTCCCTCTCTCTCCTTTTTCTCTCTGTTTTCCACTTTATTTCTCTCCCCGCACTCTGCCACCTCTTTCTCTCGTCCCTCTCTCCCTCTCTCTTTCTCCTTCTCTCCCCCTCTCTCTTAATCTCTCTCTCCCTCTCCCTCCCCCTCTCATTCTCTCCCTTCTATTGCTCTTCCTCTTTTTCTCATCCCCTCTCTTTCCCTCTCCCATTCTCTCCCTCTTCCTACTCTCCCCCT
The DNA here is from genome assembly GCA_963924115.1 of Dovyalis caffra. Classification (NCBI taxonomy): domain Eukaryota; kingdom Viridiplantae; phylum Streptophyta; class Magnoliopsida; order Malpighiales; family Salicaceae; genus Dovyalis; species Dovyalis caffra. Next base: position 598,924 of record CAWUPB010001155.1, on the reverse strand, counting down.
TTCTTTCTTTATTCCTCTCTCTCTCTTGTGATCTTTCCTTTTTTTCCCTCTCTCCACTCGCCCTCCCTCTCCTACTCTCCCTTTATCTCCCTCTCTCATTTTATGTTCCTCTCTCCTTCTCTCTCCCCTTCTTTCTCTCTCCCTCTCCCCCTTTCCCACTCTCTCCCTCTCTTTCTCTCGTTCCTCTCACCCTCTCTCTCTCTTTCTCTCTCTCTCTTTCTCCTTCTCTCCCTCTCCCTCCTAGTCTCATGATCTCCCTCTCCCTCTCACTCTCTCATTTTGCCTCTCTCCCTCTCTCTCCCCCTCTCTATTTCTCTCTCACTCTCTATATACTCTCTCTTCCTATATATCTCTCTCTTTTTTCGTCCTCTCTTTTGATCTCCCTCTCCCTCTCTCTCCCTAGCTCTCTCTCCATCTCTCTATCTCCCACTCTATCTCTCTCTACCTCTCTCTCCCTACTGGCCCTTTCTTTCTTTATTCCTCTCTTTTTCTTGCGATTTTTCTCTCTTTTCCCTCTCTCCACTCTCCCTCCCTCTCTCCACTCTCCCTCCCTCTCCCACTCTCCCTCTCTCTTTTTCCCTTTCATTCTATGTTCCTCTCTCTTTCTCTCTCTTATTCTTTCTCTCTCCCTCTCTCTTTTTCCCACTCTCCCCCTTCCTGTCTCTCCCTCTCCTTCTTGCTCTTTCTCCTTCTTTCTCTTTCTCTCTCGATCTCATGATCTCCTTTTCCCTCTTTCCCACTCCTTGCCTATCTTTCTCTTTCTCTCTCACTCCCTCTATCATAGTCTCTCTTTTTCTATATATATATATCTCCCTTTTCCTTCTCTCTCTTGCTCTCCTTCTCCCCATTTCCCCTTCTCTCCCTAGCGCTCTCTTCATCTCTCTCTCTCTCCCCCACTCTATCTCTCTCTCTCCCTCTCTCCACCCCATCTCTCTTTCTTATTCTCCCACTTTATCTCTCTCTCCCTCTCTCAACTTCCTAATTTCCATCTCTCTCTTTCACCCTTAATATCTCACTCTTTTAATCTCTTCATTTATTTGTCTCCCTTTACCCACTCAATCCCTCTCTCTCTCTCTCTCTCAACTTTCTAATTCCCATATCTCTCTTTTTCCTTCAATATTCCACTCATTTTATCTCCCTCTCTCCCTCCCTCCCTCTCTTCATCCCTTTCTCACCCTCTCTTCTTCTCTTTCTCCCTCTTACCCTCTCTCTCTTTTTCTCTCTCTCTCTCTTTCTCTCTCCCTCTCTCTCCTAATCTCTCCCTCACTCTCTTGCCTCTCTCTCACTCTCACCCTCACTCTCCCCCTCTCTTTTTCTCTCCCACTCTCCCCCACTATCTTCTTCGCCCTTTCTTCCTCATTCACTCTCTCTCCCTCACTCTATTCCACTCTTTCTCTTCATCTTTTTCTCTCTTCCTCTTTCTCGATCCCTATCTTTCTCCAGCTCTCCCTCTCTCCTTCCCTCCCTCTAACTCTCTCTCCTTCTCTCTCCCTCTCCCTCTCCCTCACTTTTCTCCTTATCTCTCCTAATCTCTCCCCTTTATCTCTCTTTGTTTCTCTCCCCTCATTATCTTTCCTCTATCTATCTCCCTCTCCCCTTCCCTTTCTCTCTCCCTATATCACCCTCTCCTCCTTCCTCCCTCACTCTCCTTCTCCCTCTTTCTCTCTCTATCTCCTACTCTTGATCTCCCTCTCTCAATCTACCTCTCTTTCTTTCTCCATCTCTCTTCCTCCCTCCCTCTTCGTTTCTCTCTCCCCTTCTCCCTCTCTCACTCTCTCTTTCTCTCCCCCTCTCTCTCACTCTCTCTCTCTTCTTAAATATATATATATCTCTCTCTCCTTTCTCTCTCGGTCACCCTTTTCCCCTCTCTCACCATCTCTTCTCTCGCCTCCCTTTCTCCCCCTCCCTTTCTCCCCCTCCCTCTCTCACTTGTCTCTCCACCTCTATCTTTCTCTCTCACTCTCTCTATCACTCTCTTTGTTTTCCTATATATATCTCTCTTGCTTTTCCTCCTCTCTCTTACTTTCCCTCCCCCTCTCTCCCCTCTCTCTCCCTAGCTCTCTTGCCATCTCTCTATCTCTCACTCTATCTTTCTATCCATTTCTCCCCCTCTATCTCTCTCTCCTTCTCTCTCCTTACTCTCCTTTTCTTTCTTTATTCCTATCTCTCTCCCTTACGATCATTCCCTCTTTTCCCTCTCTCTCCACTCTCCCTCTCTCTTTTCCCTCTCGTTCTATGTTCTCCTCTCCTTCTCTCTCCCCTTCATTCTCTCTCTCTCTCTCTTTTCCCACTCTCTCACTCTCTTTCTCTATTCCTTTCTCCCTCTCCCTTTCACTCTTTCTCCTTTCCTTTCTCTCTCGATCTCATGATCTCCCTCTCCCTTCTCCTCCTCTCTCTTCTCTCCCTCTTCCCCTCTCCCTCTCTCTCCCTAGCTCTCTCTCCATCTCTTGCTCTCTCACTCATCTCTCTATCCATTTCTCTCACTCTATCTCTCTCTCTCTGTTCACCCCATCTCTCTCTCCTATTCTCCCACTCTATCTCTATCTCCATCTCTCTCACCTTCCTAATTTCTATCTCTCTCTTTCGCCCTTAATGTCTCACTCTTTTAATCTCTTCATTTGTTTATCTCCCTCTCTCCCACTCTATCTCTCTCTCCCTTACTCCCATTCAATCCCTTTCTCGCCCTCTCTCCCACTCTATCTCTCTCTCCCTTACTCCCATTCAATCCCTTTCTCGCCCTCTCTCTCACCTTTCAAATTTCCATCTCTCTTTTTTCCCTCAATATTTCAGTCATTATGTCTCTTCCTTTTTTATCTCCCTCCCTCCCTCCCTCTCTCCCTCTCTCATCCTCTCTCTCTTTTTTTCTCTCCCTCTCTCCTTCTCTCTCCCTCTCACCTAATCTCTCCCTCACTCTCTCTCCCTCTCTCCCACTCTCACCCTCACTCTGCTCTTCTTTTTTCTTTCCCACTCTCCCCCACTATCTTCCTCTCCCTCTCTTCATGATTCACTCTCTCTCCCTCACTCTATTCCACTCTTTCTCTCTATCTTTTTCTCTCTTCCACTTTCTCTCTCTCTATCTTTTTCCACCCTCCCTCTCTCCTTCCCTCTCTCTAACCTCTCTCTCTCTCCCCCTTCTCCCTCCCTCCCCCTCACTCTTTCTCCCAATCTCTCCTAATCTCTTCCCTTTATCTCTCTTTGCTTCTCTCCCCTACTATCTCTCCTCTATCTATCTCTCGCTTCGTTTCCCTCCCTCTCTCTCTCCCTCTCCCCCTCTCTTCTTCTCTTACTCTCTCCCCTTCTCCTTCTTTTTCTCTCCATCTCTTTACCTCCCTCCCTCTTCGTCTATCTCTCCCCTTTTCCATCTATCTCACTCTCTTTCTCCCTCTCTCTCTCTCACTCTCTCTTCCTAAAAATATATATCTCTCTCCCCCTACTCTCTCGATCGCTCTCTTTCCCTCTCTCACCATCTCTCTCCTTCCCTCCCTTTCTTCCACTTTATCTCTATGATGCCCTTACCCCAGTCCACTCTCTATTACCCAAATAGGGGTGGCCGAGCAAGACGTGTCATGTTGACATAATCTAATTCGACTTAACTCTTGTATGTACATGCTCAAAAGTTAATAACATAGTACATACGGAAAGTGTAAAAAAATTAGATATCAATAGGAAATACCACCAATAAAAAATATAAATTTATAGACTATTTAAGAGGTCATTTAATCCTCTGTTGACATCGTACCCCCAAATTACAAACAAAAACCGATTCCGAGTGTATTTGTATCACACATAAGCCCTTTTGGAGGATTCAACAACATCCTTATCAGTATTACCATTGCTTTTACTTGTCATGGCATGCAAGAACAAACGAGGTGAGCCGAAGCTCGGTAAGTAGGGTGATGCATGTGTTATGTAATGTTTTTCTACCTTCCCCCACTATTCTCATCAATTTGAAATGTTAATGGTACCCTGGATATTAGTAAGTCCGCACTATTCTCGATGATTTTTGAATAACCTCAGCAATCATTTACTATCAAATAACCTCGGCAATCATTTACTATCTAATAACCTCTATAATCGATTCATTGTCGAATAACCTCGGTAATCATTTACTCGATTCAATCTATCTTTGAATGCATATGATGCATATGAAGTTATGTTTACCCTATTAAACACCATATAGGTGCCGGACTCTAGGCTATCAAATCATTCTCGAGATCCAACCCACATAGGGTTTTCGATATATTCCTATATCACTTCCATAATATTGCCCCCAAGGAAAATCAATTATCGTTGAATCATATTAATCAAGTCATAAACTTTATATTGCACGTAGGCACTTTCCTCCCGTTAATTTAGTAAGTCTCTTCATACAATTTGTCTTTCACTTGATGTATGTAATTAGTAGCATTTAAAACGGGTTTAAAACATACTAAGGTGATATTTTCTCTCCGAACCCAAATTGGAACATTTTGAGGCCGAATTGGGCTTTTAAATGCTTTAAGTCAAAATTTCAATTTACCTAACAATTTTTCCTATCTAAATATGCTCTCATACTTATTAGGGTGTACTTAAACCATTAATTATGAAATTAAAGGATTGGAATCCAAATCCCCATAATTTAGGGTTTAAGCCGAATAGGTCCTTAAAATGGCCAAAGATTACTTTTTCATCCCAACTTACTAATGTATACCTAATTAAATTGTACTTGAGTCCTATGCCCTTAATTACATAAAATGGGTCCAATCTTATTCATTTTCTTACGTAGGCCGAAACGATTCTAGAGTGAAACCCTAGGAATTCATTTTCCCTTCCTTTCCAATTTGTGGTTTATTATAGGGCGACCTCTAATCAAGTAGGCAACGTACAAACTTTTGAGCATAATTAAATCCTATACCTTTTTTATTAGAAACTAGAAATATTTATTCATAAAATGTACAAAAATTAGGTTTAAATACCAAACACACAATTTATAACATAATTTTGAAGTTTAAGATTCAATCAGTCCAGTAGTAGTTCACCCAAGCACAATCTATACTAAAACGGGCATAACTTTTTCTATATAAACCTAATAATAAAAATATTTTACTGGGATTTATTCAAGAAATATATAAAAAAATTTTATTCTTTAAGATTCATCCATAAATCAACCTAAGGTCCTTGAACAGGCAATACCAAAGTCGGACGAAACTACTCCTCAATAACACTCGATTTAGCCATTCATTCCAACCCACATTAATCATGTTTTAGTCCAATTAAATTTCAGTCCAAGTCCAATCCAACTCATTTCCACATACTTGGACATGCACTAGGCATTATGAATATCACAATTCATCACCTACATGACATTCACAAGTAGATCGAGCCAATACATCATAAATCCACCAACACAAACCAAGCTCAACAATACAACAAACAACTCAACCAATACATAACTCAAACACATAAAAATGAAAATTAAAAGCATAAATAAAACCTACTTATATTGCTTTAATTGCCTAAATATTTTTTAAGCTTTCCCTTTTTTTTTTTTCTTTTCTTTCTTCTTTCCTTTTCTTCCTTACCTCTTTGCTCGTGTTTTCACTCTTTCTCACTTTGCTTTTCTCTCTTGTTTGTAAGCTACGGTTTTGGACTAAAAATAACAGCCATATACTTCACTTATATATATATATATACAATTCATTTCATTATATTTAATAGGTATAAAAATGTCCCAAAGTAATATTGCAAAGTGTAAAGTGAGGGGTGACAAAATGAGTAAGTGGCGGGTTTGTGTGGATTTGGCTAGTCAAGGTGTGTGAGCTGGCTTTTAACTCATTAATTAGGGTGGTTAGGTGTCCTAACTAAGTACTAAATAGATAATTAACCTAACTAATGCCCTTAAACAAGTTTAGTTCCATTGAAAAAGTCCCTTAAGGTAGTTTAGTTCAAGTAACAAACTTACACATTAAATCTGGTTGTACCACATACATGACAGGGCAGCCTCTTATCAAAGATTAACGTCTCACTTTTGGATACCATTGAATCCTATTATTTTTCTATGAGAAACAAGACATATTAAGGTACAACATATTCAAAAATTAGGTTAAAATACCCAATACACGAGTCACAACATAATTTTGAAAGTTAAGGATCAATCTGTCCAGCAGTATTGCGTCTAGAACAGTATGTACTACAATGGGCATAACGTTTTATATATAAACCTAATAATCGAAATATTTTACATAGTGTTATTTAAGACATATATAAACAACGTTTATTCTTTAAGTTGCACCCAAAAATTACTCTAAGTTCCATGAATAAGTCACAGAAAAGTCGGACAGAATCTACTTCTCAAGAACACTTATTTTGCATACTTGATTCTCGCTAATAATTAAACCATCCATCTCGAGTAAAATTGCTTTAATTTAATACAAATCATACATTTCAAGCATGAATTTATCATGTTGTAATTTTCCAAAATTTCATTCCACAAAATCCTCACTTAGTATGTTGTCATCCCAAAATACTAGAATGACACATAAACACAATCACACCTTCACTTATTTGAAGATTTCGGCCTATATATATATATATATATATATATATATATATATGTATGTATAATTAAGGATTTTCATGGGGTTTACAATCTCTATCTCTTCCTCTCTCTCTCCCCCTTTCTCTCCTTACCTTTTTCCATCTCTCTCTCTCTCTTACCCTCTCTATTTCTCTCCCTCACTCTCTCCCCCTTTTTCCTCTCACTCGCCCTCTTTTTCTCTCCCTCTCTCCCTTTGTTTCTCTCCTCCTCTCCTTCTCTCTCCCCTTCTCCCTCTCTCTCTACCTCCTTTATCTTTCTCCCCCTCACTCTCTCACTCTCTCTCCCTCTCTCTCTCCTACTTTTTCCCTCTTTCTCTCTCTAACTCTCTCTTCCAATATATATATATATATATATATATATATCCCTCTCTCCCTCTCTCTCTTGATTTCCCTCCCTCCCCTTCTCTCCCTCCCTCCCTCCTTCTCTTCAACTCTATCTCTATCTCTTCCTCTCACTCCATTTTCTCACCTTCCCTATTTCCATCTCCTTCTCTCTCTCACCCTCTTTATTTCTCTCCCTCTCTCTATCTCACTTTTTCATTTCATAAAACTAGGTCAATTTATCTATACCATTCACTCATGCTTCAATCACATGATACATGGCATACTAATGAAACACACTTCATTCATAAAACAATTATAAATCTATGTTTTTGGTCATTTTATAAATATATCAAAATGTTTCTAAATTTCAATTTTAAAACTTTTCAAGCCTCGGACCCACATTGGACACATGGGCTTTTGGGCTTTGACTTGTTGCGCTCATGCACACATGCCTAGGCTAGCGACTGGCACGTGAACACCGGCCTAGTGGCCTCGCATGCTTGGCATATGCACCTCGTGCACGCCTAGCCTATATGCCTCGTAATGGCTTGGCCTGCTCGCATGCCTAGCATGTGACTAGCCGGTGTTTTTGTTTTGTGCACGGGAGCATCGATGTCCAACGTCAATCTTGTATGCCCCATTGATTTTAACCCAATTTAAAAATTTTAAATTAATATAAAATAACAAAAACACTATATTTATAATCAAACATAGTTAACTCATGTAGTTAATCATAATTAACATAACATACAATCAAAGATTCAATGGAGGCTCGATACCAATTGAAGGATCATGCATCCTATGGAGGTGCGGAATAAACAAAAAAACTTCTCCATCTAAAGGGCCCAAGATCATGCCATTGAATCAATTAACTAACTAACCATATATATAGAAATGCAATGTATAAAGAATCACTTCTTGTAGCACATATATAAATTCTTTAGAAGAAAAGCCATCCAAGTGTTTGACCTTTATTGATGATCCACGCAGATCCAAGCACCCAAAAAGAAAGCACTCAAAATTGGTAAAGTGCTAGCTCCACTTTTTCCGATTTATGTAGTGTTTCCTACGAAATTTAATCCATGCAATTTTATAACAACCTAAGAGAAGATGGAGAGGGGGTGGTGTGCTAGGGTTTTTGGGGAAAGCTGATTTTCCCTTTTTTCTTTCTTGACCATGTGCTTTCACCCTTTTCTTTCTTTGTTGGCCAAATTCTCTCTCTCTCAAAAGTTCTCTCTTTATACTGCACCTCTCCTTCTATTTATTTGGGGAGAGTTTCCTTGTCCTCCAAGGACAAGGAGAGGGGTGGTAAAAAGTTCTAATTGGACTTACAATAATTGCTTCCTAATCCTTCAAGGATTAGGAGTTTTTACATGTGGCTTTTGATCTTCATCTTTAAGACATTCATCCTTATCCAATAAGGCTAATGTTTATCCTTCCACTAAAATATCTTAAGGTTTTTTAATTAAACCTATTGGGCTAAAACCATTCTGGCCCAATTAATTTATTGGGACTATCCAAATAAATAATCTTAGATAATTTTAGGCAACCCACATTAGGAAATAATTTTCCAAAATACCCTTCAACCTAAATTTGGAAACTCATTTATATTTTATGTTATTTACTTCCAAATTTGGAACCAGACTTCCAAATTAGGAAACCGATTTCTAAAATAAAAAACTTTCTATTTTAGGAAAATTTCATTTAAGGAAACTTTTCATTGTTGGAAACCATTTCCAAAATATGAATCTTTCACAATTGAAAACTTTTTCCAATATCTTTTCTTCTCTTTAATCATGTGAATACTTAAACTTATGCATGTGACTCAATAGGCTCCTAGATATGTTGACAATGTATCAAAAACAAAGGACTACTCTTTTATCTCTTGATACATAAATCAAAATTGGCCTCTAGCAAGGCATCATTACTACTCAATTCTCTAAGAGGATTAATTAATCCATTATTGCCTTTCACGAGTATGGCTACCATACAATTCATTCATCATGTCAACTTATCATAGTGTGATCTCAAACTTGGTTATAAGTCTTCTTCGATTATGATTACATAAGTTTTCTTCGATTTTCAAATGTCTTAACTCTTAGAGTAAACCAACTATGGTCATAGATTTCTTGAGCGAGCATTCATCAAATTACAATATGATAACTCCTTTAGTATACAAGGAATGACAAGTCCTACCTTAGCCACACACCTACCTCCATTATATTCTTAGTACACCCAACGAATTATCCATACGAAACCCTTTACTAGGTCCATCAAAACGAGTGTTAAAGTGTATAAATCTTTTAATGAGATACTATGATGACTTCAAGTCTACGAACCATTTATACCCATCTTGTATAAGATTCACATAGACTTACCAAATGGGTTTTCATAGCGAGTTAAGTATAGTGATATGTTTTCTAACATAAATCACCTAAGTGCTTACTTTGTCATCATCATGTCAATAGGTGTGAGATCTCTTGCTGCTATCATATAGTATGAGGATAGCACATAAGTCTAACTCGTATATAGTTAATGTCCATTATTGACAATGTTACAACTTGGGGATATTTAATGATATCATTTATATTCATTAGTGTTTATATCACATCTTTTGATCAATCATTAATGCAACACCTATCATAAGGACTTCTATCTAATTCTACTAAATTAATAAACATAAAAAATAAGAATTAATAAAAAGAATTCTTTATTATTATTAAAATAAATGATGCAATAATACAATAACTTAAATCCATCCAAACGTGGTTGAATCTTGCGCACCAACACTAACACTCGCTCCCTCTCACTCTCCCTCCCTCCCTTCCTCCTACCCCCACTCCCTCCCTCTTGCTCTCCCCCTCTCTCTCCCTCTCCCTCTCCCTCTCTCTCCCTCTTTATCTCTCTTCCCCTCTCTTTCCCCCTCTCCCTCTCCCTCTCTATCTCTCTCTCCATCCCTCCTTTCCTCCCTCTCCCTCTCTTTCCCTCTTTCCCTCTCTCTCCTTTTCTCACCCCCTCTCTATCTCCCTCCCTATCTCCCTTTCCATATCTCCTTCTCTATTTGTCCCTCTCCATCCCTTCCCCTACCCTTATTTCTCTCTCGCTCTCTCCTCTTTTACCTCTCTCTCTCTCTTTCTCTCCCTCCTCCCCGCCTCCCTCTCCCTCTCACTCTCCCTCCCTCTCTCACACCTAATCTCTCCCTCTCCCTTCTACAATCTCCTTTTCCCTCTTTCTATCTCTCCCTCTCTTTCTTGCTCTCTCCCTCTCCCCTCTCCCCCTCTCTCTCTCCCTCTCCCAATCTCTCTTTACCTATCCCTCTCTCTTTCCCTCTCTCCTTCTATCTCTTTCCCTCCCTCTATATTCCTCTCCCTCTCCCTCCCACTCTCCTCTCTCCCTCTATCTCTTTCCCTCCCTCTCTATTCCTCTCCTCTCCCTCCCTCCCTCTCCCTCCCCCTCCCTCTCTCTCTCACTCCTCATTATGTCTCTCCCCTCCCTCTCTTGAATCTATCTCTCCCTCTCTCTCCTTCTCCCTCTCCCTCTCTCTTACACTCTCCCACTCTCTCTCCCAATCTCCCTCTCTCCCTACCTCCCTCCGCCTCTTTCTACCTTCTCTCTATTCCCTTATCCCTCTCTCCTCCCCTCTATCTCTCTTACTCTCTTCCTTCCTTGCTCATTCCCTCACTCTTTATCTTCCTTCTCTCTCCCTCTATTTGTTGTCTCTCTATTTCCATGTCTCTATCTCTCTCTATCTATCTATCACTCCCTATCTCTCTCCTATTCTCTCTCTCCCTCTCACCCTCTCTCTCTCTCTCTTTCTCTCTCCTCATCTCCATCCCTCTCTCTTATTCTCTCTCCCCCTCACCCTCCCTCATTCTCTCTCTCCATGCCACTTTATCCTTTCTCTCTCTCTCATTCTCTCCTACTCTCCCTCCATCTCTCTCTACCTCTATCTCTCCCCTTTCTCCCTCTTTCCATCTCTCCCCCTTCTCTCCCTTTCTTTCCCACCATCTTTCTTTGTCCCTCTCTTTCTCCCTCTCCCAATCTCCCTCACTCTCTCTCCTTCTTTTTCCCTCTTTCTCCCCCTCTCTCTCAATCTTCTTCATATATCTCTCTGTTCCTCCCATTCCGTCTCCTTCTCTCTCTCCCCCTCTATCTCTCTCCTTCTCTCTTTCCCTCACTTTCTCTCAACTTTTATATCTCTTTATATCTCTCTCACTCCCTCTCTCCCTCTCTCTCTCCCCTCTCTCCCCATATCTCGCTCTCTCTATCTCCCTCTCTTTCTCTCCCTCTACCTCTATCCCTCAATCCTTATTTCTCTCCTCCTGTCTCCTTTACCTTCTCTCTCTCTCTCCTTTACCCTACTCCCTCTATCTCACTCTCTATCTCCCTTTCCCCTCTCTCTATCCCTCTCTACCTCTTTCTTTTTGTCTCTCTCTCACTCTGTACCTCTTGTACTCCTATCTCTTTCTCCCTCTGTCTCCTTCTTTATCTATTTTGCTCTCTCCCTTCCTTTATGTTCTTCCCTCTCCCTCTCCCTCCCTCTCTCTCCCTCCATCTTGCTCCTTTTCTCTCTCTCCCTCCCTCTCTCTCCCTCTATCTTGCTCCTTTCCTCTCTCCCTCCCTCCTCTCTCACTCTCTCCCTCCCTCCTCTCTCACTCTCTCCCTCCCTTCTTCCTACTCTCTACCTCTTTCTTCCTCTCTCTCCCTCTCTCTTTCACTCTCTCTCTCCCTCATTCTCTCTTACGCTATCTCTCCCCTTCTTTCCATCCCTCTCTCCCCCTTGCTCTCCCATTCTCTCTCTTATTTCTTCCTCCCCCTTCCCCTCTCTCTTTCTCAATTTCTCTCCCTCTCTCTTCCTCTCCCCTAACCGCTCTCTTCCTCTACCTCCCTCCCTCTCTTCATCTCTCTCACTCTCCCTCTCTTAATATTTCTCCTTCCGTCTCCCTCTCTCTCCCTTCATCTCTCTTTCCTCCTCTCTCCTTTTCCATTGTTTCCCTTCTCTCTCTCTCTCTTTTTCTCACCCTCTTTCACCCCCTCTCTCTCTCCCACTCTCCCCTCCTCTCTCCCTCCCTCTTCCTCCCTCTACCTCTCTTCCTATTTCTCCCTCTACCCTACTCTCTCACTCATCCTCTCACTCATCCTCTTTCTCCCCTCTCTTTCTCCCCTTACTCGTTTCTTCTCTTCCTCTTTCTCCCTCCCTCTCTCCTTCTCTCCATTTCCCTCTCTCTTTCTCTTTCACTCTCTCCCCCTCTTTCCCTTTCCTCTCTCACTCTCCCTCTCTCTCCCTCTTTCCCTCTCTCCCTCTCCCGCCCACTCTCTCCTTCTTATTTTCTCCCTCCCTTTCTCTCTCTCTCTCCCCTCTCTCGATTTTCCCTCACTTTTTCTCTCCCTCTCCCTCTCCTCTCCCTCTCCCTCACTCTCTCCCTCTCTTTCCCTCTCTCTCCCCTATTCTTTCTCTTGCTCTTCCAATCTCTCCCCTCCCTACCTCCCTCTCCCTCCCCTCCCTCCCTCTCTCCCTCTTTCACCCTCTCTCCCTTTATCTCCCTCTCTCTCCCCCTCCTTCTCTCCCTTCTGTCTCCCTTTCTCACTCTCTCTCCCACTATCTCCCTCCCTCTCTCTCTCTCTTTATCTCTATCCCTCTCCCTTTCTACCTCATTCTCTCACCCTCTCTCTATCCCTCTACCCTCTCTCTCTCTTCCTCTCTTATTCTCTCTCTCCCTCCCTCACTTTATTTATCTTTCTCTTTCTTTCCCTTTCCCTCTTCCTCCATTCCCTCGCACTCTCTCATTCTCTCCCCCCACACTCTCCCTCTCTCCCTCTCTTTCTCCTACCCTCTTTCAATCTCCCTCTCCCTTTCTCCCACCCTCCCTCTCCCTCACTCTCTCCCTCTATCATTCTCCACCCGCTCTCTCCCTTTCTCTTACACTCTCTCCTCTTCTCTCTTTCTCATTCTCTTTCCCTCTCTTTCCTCCTCTATCCCTCTCTCTCTTTATCCTCTCTCTGTCCCTCTCTTTCCCTCTCTCCCTCTCTCTCTCTTTCCCTCTCTCTCCCCCTTTATCCCTCATTCTCTCTATCTCTCTTTTTCTTCCTCTCTCTCGTCTCTCTCTCCCTCTCTAGCTCTTCCTCCTAATCTCCTTCTCTCCCACATTATCGCTCTCTCTCTCTCCCTCTCTCTCCCTCCCTCCCATTCTCCTTACCTCTCTCCCCCTCTCGCTCCCTCTCTCCCTCCCTTTTCCTCTCCCTATATCCCTCTCGCTCACTATCTCTCTCTTTCTCCCCCTTCCTATCTCTCTCCCTCTCGCTCTTGCTCTCCTTCCTAATATCCCTCTCTCCCTCATCTCTCTCTCCCTCCCTTTCTCTCTCCTTTCTCCTTCTACCTTTCCCTCTATCTCTCCTACTCGCTCTATTTCTTCCTCTCTCCCCCTTTCTCTCTTCATCTCTCATTCCCAATCGCCCTCTCTCCCTCTCTTTCTCTCCTCTCTTTGTCTTTCGCCTCCCCTTTCCCCTCTCGTTTTTTTCTCCCCCTCCCTCTTCCTCTCCCTCTCCCTCTCCCTCTCTTTCCTAATAACCCCGTCTCCCTCATCTCTCTCTCTCCTTGCCCCTTACCAAATCTCTCCCTCTCTTTCTTCCTTTCCATCTATCTCTCCCACTCACTCTCTTTCTTCCTCTCTCCCCTCTATCTCTCCCTCTCTCCTTCCCAATCTCCCTCTCTCTCCCTCTCACTCCTCTCTTACTCCATCTATCTAGCCCTCTCTCTCTCTCTTTCTCCGTCTCCCTTCCCTCTCTTCCTCTTTTTCTCTTTCTATCTCTCTCTCTCCCTCCCCATCTCACACACACTCTCTCTTTGCCTCTCTCCCTTTCTCAATCTCTCCCTCTCCCTCTCTCTCACTCCCTCTCTCCCTCTCTTTCCTTATCTCGCTCTTAATCTCCATCTATCCCTCATTTCCCTCTCTTTCTTTACCCCACTTTTCGTCTCTCCCTCCCATTTTCTCTTTCTCTCTTCTTGCATTCTCTCCCTTTTTCTCTTCCTCTCATCCTCTCTCTTCCCTTCTATCTCTTTCCCTTTCCCTCCCTTTCTCCCTCTTCCTCTCTCTTATTATCTCTCTCTCCTCCCCTCTCTTTATTTCTCCCCCTCTCTCCCTCTCCCTCTCCCTCTCCCTCTCCCTCTTCCTCTCTCCCTCTCTCCCTCTCTCTCCCTCCCTCTCACTCTTTCCCTCTCTCTCTCCTTTCTTTCTCCCTCTCTCTCTCTCCCTCTTTCTCCCTTCCTCTCTCTCCTTCTCTATCCTTCTAGCTTCTTCCCTTTCCCTTTCTCCTCCTCCCTTCGTCTCTCCCTCTCTCTCCCTCTTTTTCCCACTCCCTCCTACTTCATCTCTCTCTATGACGACCCCAGCTCCTTTACCAATTACCTAAAAGGAGTGACTAGGTGCGTTATAGTTGAGAGACTAAAGTCTCAATTTACTCCCATAATACATGGCCAATAAATAATAAGATATTAAGTATAAAAGGACGTACAATAAAATTTGTGTCACTAATTTGAACATGGTGGAAGATGAGGTGTCCAATTAGTAACTAAAACGGGTAACTAAAGAGCAACTAAACTAACCAAATTTCTAAGGTAGTTTGGCTCCAATAATTCGGCATTTTCACCATATTTAGGTAATTCTTTCACTTTCTTGACATTTTTAGATACATTTTATGGGAAAATGAATAATGGCTAGCTAAATACCCAAAACTTTAATCCCATAAACACTCCCATGAACATTAGTTATTTTAATACCACAAAATAGTAAAGAAAATGTCAAATAAATTACATCCACACCCAATATATTAGATAGTTATTCTAGGATATATATTTATATGGTTAAGAATTTTCATGGAAGTTACCTTTCTCTCCCCAATATTTCAGCATGCATTTAATTTTTAGGCAATTCCTAAAATTTCAGCACTCTCCATCGCTTTAGATAATTTTTCTCACTTCATGGTACATTCTAAATATATGTTAAAGGAAATAAATGGTAACTAGCTAGGTTGCCCGAAGTTCATCCCATAAATTCTCACAAAAACACTAACCACCAAATATTAAATGCCACATAACTTATATCTATACTTAGTATATCCATAGATAAATATTCCAATACGTATAGCTATGTGGCTAAGGATTTTCATGGGGCTTACATTTCTCCCCTCCTTAAAAGAAATTTTTTCCTCGAAATTGGCTTACTCAAATAACTTTGGCTATTTATCTCTCATTTCTTCCTCCCGTTCCTAGGTCATTTCCTCGAGGTTGTGATTCTCCCATAAAAATTCAACTAAGGCAATTTCTTTATTCTAGAGTTGTTTGAATTCCCTATCTAGAATCTCGATTCATCTTTCCTCATATGTTAAGTCCGAGGTCAAGTTCGACGATGTTATCTCTAGAATCTAGCTAGGTTCTCTAATACATTTTCATCACATGGACACATGAAACACATTATGTACTCCCGATAAGGATGGTGGTAGCAATAGTTGATACGCCTTATCGCCTATTCGATCAAGTATTTCAAACGAGTTTAATATATCGTAAACTCAATTTTCCTTTCTTCCCAAATCATAGTATGCCTTTCATCGTCGAAACTCTTAAGAAAATATAGTCACCAACCGCAAACTTCGGATCCTTTCTCCTCTTATTGACGTAGCTTTTCTATCTACTTTGGGCCATCTTCATTCGTTGGCGAATCTTATCCACCACCTTGGTCATTTGTTACACCAACTCGGGCATAATAGCTTCCTTTCCCCTACTTCATCCTAGTGTATTAAGGATCTACATTGTCGTCATACAAAGCTTTATGAGGAGCCATCCCGATTAACAATTTATAGCTATTGTTATACACAAACTTTGCTAATCGTAAATATTTCTCCCATTTCCCGGACTAATCTAAAATGCATGCCGGCAACATATGTTCGAGAATCTTTAGATTGTCCATCGGCTTGTGGATGATAAGCTATGCTGAAGTTTAACCTTATCCCTATGACCCTATGTAAACTCTTCCGGAATGTTTAGGTAAATCTAAGATCTCGATCCGAAATGATTGAGACCGAGACCCCATGTAACCTCATAATTTCATCAATATACAACTAAGGGTACTAGCTCGAGCTATAACTTGTCTTAACCGGAAGGAAGTGTGTCGATTTAGTTAACTCCGTCTATGATCACCCAAATGGCATCCAACCTCGTTTATTGATCTTGGCAATCCCATGAAAAAATCCATAGTGATATGCTTCCATTTCCATTCTAGAATTGCCAATGGTTTTAATGCTCCCACGGGCCTTTGATGCTCTACATTCACTTGTTGACAAGTCCGACACCTTGCCACATAATTCGCCATGCCTTTCTTCATTCCCGACCACCAATAACATTGTTTTAAATCCCGATACATTTTAGTGCTCCTCGAATGTATCGAGTATGGAGATGCATATGCCTCTCTCAATATTTCTTCCTTCAAATCCGATACCGAAGGAACACACAATCTTCCCCTAAATTTGACCACTCCCTTGTCATCAACAACAAGGTTAGACTCCTTCCCACCCTCTATAGTTTTCCTTCATTCCTTTAGCCTTTCATCCGTTTGTTGCCTCACTTGAATTCTTTCTTGCGTGGTCGATCGGACTAACTAAGCCGACATAACACTCCCGTGGCCTATAGGGATTACCTGTAATTCCAGCTTCGTAAATCCTCACTATCGTAATTGGATTACTTGTATTGTGGCTATCAATTTTCTACTTAAAGCATTAGCAATGACATTAGCCTTTCCCAAGTGGTAGTTAATTATGTCATCGTAGTCTTTCACCAACTCTAACCACCTTCTTTGCCCCATGTTTAGCTCCTTCTACATGAAAATATACTATAAACTTTTATGGTTCATGTACATCTCACATTTGGCTCTATATAAATAATGTCTCTAAATTTTTAAGGCAAACATTACTATCGCTAACTTAAGATCATACGTTGGATAATTCCATTCGTATTCATTTAATTACCATGATGCATAGGCTACTACTCTTTCATTCTCGCATTAACACCACTCCTAAAACATTCTTGGAAGCGTCATTATACATCATAAAGTTCCCATCTTTGGATGGAATGGTTAGTACTAGGGTCGTGACTAACCTTTATTTCAATTCTTGGAAGCTCTCTTCACAAGCATCCATCCACCGAAACTTGACATTCTTTCTCATGAAATTAGTAAGAGGCATGGCTATCTTAGAGAAGCCCTAAAAAAATCTCTAATAATAACCGGTCGAGCCTAAGAAACTTCATACCTCCGACATATTCTTCAAGGGAGGCTAGTTTTGAATGGATTCTATCTTCTTTGGATCTACAATTATGCCTTCCTTCGTTACTAAGTGTGCTAGAAAAGCTACTTGTTCTAGCCAAAACTCACACTTCTTGAATTGTATATACGATTGTTATTCCCTTAGCGTTTGCAAAGTAGCTCTTAAATGCCTTTTATGCTACTCTTTACTTCTATAATAAACTAGGATGTCATCAATAAACATGATGATAAATTTATCTATAAACTCCCTAAAGACTCGATTCATCATGTCCATAAAAGCAATTGGGGCATTAGTCAACCCAAACGACATTACTAGGAACTCATAGTGGCCGTATCTTGTTCCGAATGTTGTTTTCTTTACATCTTCTAACCTTACCCTTAGTCGATGATACCCCGATTCCAAATCAATTTTGGAGAATATGGTCACACCTTGCAATTGATCAAATAAATCATCAATCTAGAGTAGCAAATACTTATTTTTGACTATCACCCTATTTAACTTTCGATAGTCAATACATAGTCTCGGACTATCATCATTCTTCTTTACAAACAAAACTAGAGCTCCCTGTGGTGAGAAACTAGGGTGTATGAATCCCTTATCCAAGTAAGTCTTATAACCGCACCTTTAATTCTTTCAACTTAGTCGGGGCTATTCTATAGGGAATCTTAGAAATCAAAGCCATGCTCTGTTCTAGATCAATCTTAAATTCTATCTCCCTTTCTTGTGGTAATTTAGTTAAGTTTTTTGGAAATACATCTAGGTACTCCCGTACTACATCTATATCTTTCGACTTCAACTTCCGTTCTACCTAGCTATCTACCACGTGCGCTAGGTATCCCACACATCCTTTTTCTAGCAGATTTTGAGCCTTTAAAGTTGAGATGTTGGTACGGCTCAAAACTTCTAATTAGCCTTAAATTCTAACTACCGATTCCCAAGTAGTTCAAAAATTACCCTTCTACCTCGACAACTTATAATGGCATAATGCCTTATCGCCCAATCCATTCCTAAGATCAAATCAAAATCTTAGAGATCTAACACTATTAGATCGGCCTCTAGACTCTAATCCTCAATCTCCACCTGGACACTCTTTAACTATGCCCGTCGACTCCATAAATTCTCCGAAGGGACAACTATAAGATGCCCTACAAGTCAATGTCTTAGGTTTGGAACCTAGGCTTTTTACTAATGTTTTTGATATGAATGAATGTGTAGCACCAAAATGCATCAAAACATAAGTAACCAAGCCAAGGATTGAGACACTACCATGTCTCTTCGATCAACCTCCTATTCCATCATCGTGTATTCCCCGACAGGTACCCCTCCCGGTCTTAGTTTTTTCACCTAGGGACAATTGTAAGATATGTGCTCTTGCTTGTGACATACATAACAAGTCCTCATGTCTAGTTGACACTCCTCGGTGTGGAACCTCCCACACTTCCCGCATCGAGGTTAATTAGTCATCGTTAGTGTCGACCGATTACCCGATAGTGGTCTAAAAACATATGGTGCTCGGTTTGGTACCTCTTGTATTTCCTAGACCCTCCACTTCAATTAAACTTCCTAGGCAAGACTCTCCTCATGGGTCCGAACGAAGAGGCTCCGCATTTAAAGACTTGCCTCTACTCGTTGTACCTCATTTGCGATCTCTTTCGATCTTCGTTCACCAACATTGCCTTGTCTTCCATTTCTAGAAAGGTGTGGGTGGCCGACATGCGTACCATACTCTAAACTCTTGGGTTTAGCCCCGCTAGGAATCGACTCTTTCAAATTTTCATCCCCTTCAATGAATGGGACAAATCTACACCCCCGTTCGAACTTTCGCACATACTCACCCATGAACATACCATCCTCGTTTCAATTCCAGAAAGTCCTAAATTTTCTAAGCTCTCACATCTACGATAAAGTACTTATTGTAAAAGATCTCCTTAAACCCTTTTTGTGTTAAAGTAGGCACATCTATTATTAATCTTCCATTTTCCTATCATGTGCGGGCGTCCTTGGTTGGCATAAAGATAGCACACGACACCCGCTCATTATTAGTAAATTATAGGTACTCAAATATTGCTTCTAGGGACTTGATCCACTCCTCGGGTATCATGGGATTAGCACTCTCAGTAAACTCTTAGGGATTCATTTTGCAAAACCACTTTGTTGCATCATTCTTATGTTGAGGCAGAGGTGGAGGTCGTTGATGTATAGCTAGGAGCTATCTCATTTGCTCCATATGGACTTGTTATTGTTTTTGCATTGCTTTTTGTTGTTGCTCGCATCATTTCCATCATATGATTTAAAGCTTTTTGTTGATTTGTATTATTATCGTTGGAGGTTCCTTCTCCTCTTACTCATATGGGATTCTTTCTTGGCATGATTTGTCTTTGTACATGTTACGTTACATTCGAGTTAGTTTTAATCTCGTAATCCTTCCCTTATGATGTACAACATATGACAAGGCATTCATGTACTTATATAAAATATTCCAAATATATCACACAAACAAGCATCCATATGAACAAACATGTTTACATCTAAAAATTTTCATGCCATATTTACACCTAAAAGGCATTCCTATTGACATCAAAAGGCGCACGAAAGGTATTATACCGTGCAACACGTTTCCTAATAACGCATCTACTCTATCGAGTTAACATATCAAACACATCGTAGAAAGGAGTACTTTACTTTCCACTAATTGATAGCATTAATCAACGCGATTTGTGCAATCTTACTACTTAGGTGCAAAGGTAGACCCTAGTTATACATTAACCTAGTAAGGGTCCGCCTAACTTGTGTTAGCGAAAGGGACGAATCACATTTCAATAAGAATATCGATCTATCTCACTCTCCTAGATATTGTCTAGTAACTACCGATCTCTTAACGTAAGAGTCCGACATACGATCATCCTTAGAAAATCCACACTACGGTACTAGTCAAAGAGGCATCGGCGAACACTATTCGCCGAATCAAGTCATGCACTTAGATAACATATGCCACCGGATCTTGGTCCGAGGCCATAGTAAGGCCGTTTAGCTCGGCCCGGTATGTAGCTAGGATGGCTCGTTGTCGACGTGTCCTAGCGACGTGGGGAGCATAAAATAGATGCGGCATCTACAATAACAATATTTACCATTAACCATATTTCCAGGAAATAGCTATATATGACATGAAATACACATTAAACACTTATATTTATTATAGACCATTTATTAATGACCAAGAAGTAGATTTTACTTATTGAGTAAGCACATCGATCCTTAGGCTCATGTCACTTTGGTTTCTACCCAATTAACTAAACCAAGCTCTAATACCACCTCCGTGATGCCCTCAGACTCCTTTACCAATTACCTAAGAGGCATGGCTAGGTGTGTTACGGTTTAGAGAGTAAAGTCTCAATTTACTCCCATAATACATGACCAATAAATAATAACATATTAAGCATAGAACGATGTATAATAGAATTTACACAACTTCAATGAATACTATTACGAAGTCACAAAATATCTAAGGTGTTATTTACACACTGCTAGACATCATACCCTATGTTACAATCAAAAGAGATTTCTTTGTTTTTCGTGTCACACATGAGCCCTTTTTGGGAGGAATCGAGTGGCTTTTTATCAACACTACCATCACTTTTACCTATCATGGCATGAAATAACAACAAGGTGCACCGAAGCTCGGTAAGTAAGGTGATGCACGTGATATGCGATGCTTTCCTATGACTCTACCTTCCCCCATCAATTTTAATTTGGGTACCACAGGTAGTAGCAAATCTGCTCTATTCCCATCTCTCGATGATTACCGAATCACCTACTGCTAGCAAAGGAATTATCCCTCATTGTGGTACACGGTTAGTGAAATTATCCATCGCTTAATGATGTAATCAATTAATAAAGCATGTACACAACTTCATTGCTAATACCCATTTAATCCATTTAGTTAACCAAACCTATCCAATTTCAAACCAATTTGGTTACCAAACCTCATATTTCTCGACTCAATTATTTTCTCAAGTTGAACCACCCCCAAATGCATATGATGCACGTGATATTTCATTTACCACATTTCACCAATCATGGGTACCAAACCCTTCATTTTCATACCACACTCGGAATCCAATCTATGCTTGGGATTTCATATATTTTTCATAGTAGTCATGTAAAGAGTACAAGACCCGTCCAATAGGGCTAATCCATTCCTATATTTTAGTCCTAGGAATGCGTTTGAGCACATTTGAAGTGGGATTTCATTCCTAACCTAAAATTTAGCCTTACTAGTTGAATTTATCTTCTAATAGGTCTAGGCCTCAACTTTTGATTTTTCTTGAAATCTTACCTTCCAACATCGCTTCCTTATCCCCCAAGGATAAGGAGTCATTTTTCATTTGGAATTTTGATCATTATCTTTAAAACATTCAATCTTAGCCAATAAGGTTGTTGTTTATCCTCCCACTAAAATATCTTAAGGCTTTTAATTAAAACTAATAAGCCAAAATCATTTTAGCCCAATTTATTTATTTAGACTATCTAAATAAATAATCTTAGATTATTTTAGGCGAGTCCATATTAGGAAATCAATTTTTCAAAATACCCTTTAACCTAAATTATGAAACTCATTTCCATTTTAGGTTATTTATTTCCGAATTTGGAACTAACTTCTAAATTAGGAAACTGATTTCTAAAATAGGAAACTTCCTAATTAAGAAAACTTTTCATTTTAAGAAACTTTCAATTTAAGGAAACTGTCCATTTTGGAAACCTTTTCCAAAATAGGAAACTTTCATAATTGAAAACTTTTTCCAATATGTTTACTTCTCATTTATAATGTGAATACTTAAACTTATGCGAGTGACTCAATAGTCTCCTAGATATATTGGCAATGTATCAAGAACAAAAGACTCCTCTTTTATCTCTTGATACATAAATCATGATTGACCTCTAGCAAGGTATTATGATTACCCAATTTTCTAGAAGGATTAATTAATCAATTATTACCTTTTATGAGCATGTTTATCAAACAATTCAGATCCTCATGTCAAGTTATAACAATGTGATCTCAAACTTGATAATTATTCTTGTTTGATTATGATCACACAAGTTTTCTTTGATTCTTAAATATCTTAGCTCTTTGAATAAACCAACTATGCCCTATTGGTGTACTTCTACTATGGCCATAGATGTTTTGAGTATACATTTATTGACGTGCAATGTGATAACTCCTTTAGCATATAAGGAATGACATGTCTTATCTTAGTCATACACCTACCTCCATTAGATTCCTAGTGCACCTAATGAATACCCCATCCGCAATCCTTCAATGAGTCCATCGAAATGAGTGTTAAAGTGCATAAGTCCTTTGATGAGACAACCGTGATGACTTCAAGTCTAAGGACCATTTATGCCTATCTTGTATGACACTCCAATAGACCAAAAACCAAATGGGTTCTTATAGCGAGTCAAATCTAATGACATGTTCTCTAACATAAATCACTTGAGTGCTTGCTTTGGCATCACCATGCCAATAGGTGTGAGATCTTCTACTACTATTATATAGCATAAGCATAACACTCACAAGTCTATCCACATATAGTCGGTATCCATTCTTGACAATGCTACGACTTGGGATGTTTAATGATATCATTTATATGCATTAGTGTTTGTCTCATATCTTTTGATCAATCACTATTATAAATGCATATCATAAGGACTTTTATCTAATTCTACTGAATTTATAAAAATAAAACACAGGAATTAATAAAATAATTTCTTTATTATTATTAAAAAAATAATGCAATAATAAATTAGCTTAAGCCCATCCATACATGGTTAGATCTTAGGCACCTACACTAACAAAGTGATGGCTATAAATAGAACCTTAAAGGAGCTAGCTACTCTTGATCTAAATTAGCAGACTCTTACGTATCGAGTTCTTGAATCTGGATGTGGCTTATAACGTAGATTTCAAATTAGTAGATTGGTAGCTCTATATTTTCCGACTTGTTTAATGTTTTTCCTTTTGAAATCTAATCGGGGTAATTTTGCAACAACCCTAAGAGAGAAAGGGAAAACTCGGCATATGCTAGGGTTTGGTAGAAAACTAGTTTCTCTTTATTTTTTCTCAATTTCGTGTGTCCTAATTCCCTTTGCTTTGTGCCATTTTTCTCTCTCGATTAATTCTCTTTCTTTTTGTCGTACCTCTCCTCATATTTATAGGGTGAGAGCTTTTCTTGCCCTCCAAGGACAAGGAAGGTGACAACTAGTCCTAGAGAGGACTCTAAGTTATTGATTTCTAGTCCTCCAAGGATTAGGAGTTATTATACATGTGGGTATTTTGATCTTATCCTTTAAAACATTTATCCTTATCAATAAGGTTCATGTTTATCCTCTTGCCAAAATATCCGTCATGTTTTTAATTAAACCTATTCACCTAAACTATTTTATTCTAATTAATTAATTTAGACTATCTAAAAAAATAGGTTAGATAATTTTAAGGGGCCCACATTAGGAAACCATTTCCTAAAGAAAACTAATTCGTTTTAGGTTATTTACTTTCAAATTTGAAACTGATTTTCAAATTATGAAACCGATTTCCAAAATAGAAAACTTTTTTTTTAGGAAACTTTTCATTTTTGAAATCTTTTCCAAAATAGAAAAATTACAAAATTGAAAACTTTTTCTAAAACTTTGCTTTTCTTTTATTATGTATCTCGCTTAAACTTGTGTGTGTGACTCAATAGGCTCTTAGATATGTTGGCAATATATCAAGAATAAAAGACACTTCTTTTAATTAATCCATAATTACCTTTCATGAGCTTGGTTACTATACAATTTAGTCCTTATGTGAACTTATCACAATGTGATCTTTAACTTGATTATTATTTTTGTTCAATTATGATCACACAAGTTTTCTTTCATTGCCAAATGTCTTAGCTCTTAGAGTAAACCAACTATACTCTATTGGTGTACTCCTATTGTGGCCACGGATTTATGGAGTAGGCATTCATCGAAGTGCAATGTGATAACTCCTTTATCATAAAAGACACTTCTTTTATCTCTTGATACATAAATCAAGATTGGCCTTTAGAAAGGCATCATGATTACCCAATTCTCTAAGAGGATTAATTAATCCATAATTAACTTTCACAAGCATGATTACCATATAATTCAATCCTCATGTGAACTTATCACAATGTGATCTTAAACTTGGTTATTAATCTTGTTCGATTATGATCACACAAGTTTTTTTTATTTTTAAATGTCTTAGCTTTTAGAGTAAACCAACTATGCTCTATTGATGTACTCCTACCGTGGTCATGAATTTCTTGAGTATACATTCATCAAAGTGCAATGTGATAACTCATTTAGTATACAAGGAGTGAAATATCTTATCTTACTTACCCACCTACCTCAATTAAATTCCGAGTGCACCCAACAAATCGTCCATGCGTAACCCTTTACTAGGTCAATTGAAATTAGTGCCAAAGTAAAAAAATCCTCTAATGAGATAACTATGATGACTTCGAGTCTAAGGACTAGCTATGCCTATCTCATATGAGATTCCTATAAAACAAACCTAATGGGTTCTCATGGTGAGTCAAATCTAGTGATATGTTCTCTAACATAAATAACCTAAATGCTTGCTTTGGCATCATCATGCGAATAGGTGTGAGATCTTCTATCGTTGTTATATAGCATGAGCATAGCACTCATAAGTATAGCCATATATAGTCAATGTCCATTCTTGATAATGCTACTCGCTTGGGACATTTAATGATATCAATTATATGCATTAGTTTTTATCTCACATATTTCAATCAAGCACTAATGCAAATACATATCATATGGACTTCTATCAAATTCTATTTAATAAATAAATATAAGACATAAGAATTAATAGAAAGAATTATTTTATTATTAATAAAATAAATGATGTAATAATATAATACCTCAAATCTATCCAAACATGGTTGTATCTTTGGCACCTACACTAACAATATGATCTTCCTACAGGATCAATTAACTCTTGGAACCAGATGAACCAAGCCTTTTTACTTAAGTATTTTCATGCATTAGAAGTTACCAATATAAGAAAGTAGAATTTTGCTATTCGACAATTTAATGGAGAAACATTGTGTGAGTATTAGGAGCGATTCAAGAAGTCATGTGCCGCCTACCTACACCATCAAATCTTTGAGCAACTCGTTGATTGTCTATTTTTATAAGGGTTTGTTACACATTGAGAGAAGTATGAGTGATGCTCGTTGGTGGAGAGGTGTTGGTAACAAGACCCCCGATATTGCATGGGCCATAATTTTTAACATGGTAGTAAATTTTTAACGATTTGGTGCAAGGTTGGATCACGCACCAAAGTGGGTCGATGAGGTTAACATATTGAGCTTGGAGCCATAATTTTCTCGACCTAATTTTATTGTAAGACAAAATCTACAAGCTTTTAAGGCTTGTAGGATCTATTTAATTTTTGAGTCACATTACCATGCATGCCCTATAATCCAAAAGGGCACATAGAGGGCATGTCGAGCAAGTTCATGCTACAAGCAACTTTGGTGGTTAGTTAAGGCCATATACTCATTCTTTAACATGTACAATTCTGGTTGAAGAGACCATTTGTACTTAAGTAATAGAGGTAATGAGCAAGGAGGGTAAAAATTTTATCAACAAAAGCAACAAGAGTATTACCCAAGCCATATCAATAAAATGCCCCTCGGAATTTTGATTAGTCCTCGAGGACATAGTGAAGTCTCTTACTTTAAACATAAAACAATTCCAATAAGGGACGAGGTCCAAGCATCAAGAACTTAGAGAATTAGATGAGTCGGATGGTGACTACCGTGAGTCATCTAGAGGCTTAATCTAAAGGAAAATTACCATCCCAAACTATGGTAAACCCAAAGAAGAATTTAAGCACACCGATATTAAGAATTTGTGCTCTCTTAGACAAACCTAGCAAGGTAATCTCTAAGGCAATAAATGAAGAAAAGCTTAAGATGAAAATAGAGAAGGAAAAGATGCCAATTGAAATAACTACATTAGGTTCTAAGGTAAATACTTCATTTTACAACTAGCCTTACACCTTTTCCTTCTAGGTTGGAGAAACCTAAAAAGGAAGAAATGAAAAAAGTGAAGGATCGGGAGGATCTTGAGCTATTTTACAAGGTTAAGGTTAACATACCTCTTTTAGATATGATCAAACAAATGGCAAGGTAAGTCAATTTCTTAAAGGAATTATGCAATAATAAGAGGAGACTAGATGTCAATGAGAAGGTAAGAATGGGAGAAAATGTCTCAACCATTTCTCAAGGAAAACTCCCTAAAAATGCAAGGATCCGTGTATGTTTATTGTACCTTGTAAAATTGATAATGCTAGCATTAAAAAACCCATGTTAGATTTAGAAGCATCTATAAATGTTAAGCTATGTTCTATTTATACTTCTTTAAATCTAGGTCCATTAAAAGATACTAAAGTTATTATTCAACTAGTGGATTGCACTAATGCCTATCCTAAAAGGGTAGTTGAAGATATTCTTGAAATAAGTAGATGAGACCTTATTTTGGGTTGATTTCTATATCCTAAAGATGATGATAACTCATCCTATGATCTTAAACCCCTCTTGCTAGGAAGACTATTCCTTAAGATAGCTTGGGAAAACATAAATGCCCATGATGGTATCCTCATGATGGAATTCAAATGTGAAGTAATTTGATTCAAAATTTTTGAAGCCATGAAGTATCCCAAGGATGTCCACTCTATTTTTGCTATGAACTTCAATGATTCTAAAGCTCGACAGGGTGACTTTTTCCTAACACTCGCTAGATGGAAATCCATATTAATATAAAAAGGTGGCATCAAGCTAATGAAGTGAAACAAAAACACTTATTAGGAGGCAACCTAATGAATTTATTTCAAATTTAGCTATTTTTATTATATTAGTTGGTGTTTAAGTTAGTTTTGTTTTTATTTTTCTCCAAACTTCCTTAATGCTTGACTTGATTTTAAGAAGGTTTGCAACATATGTGCTCTTTGATTTTGAAAGAGGGAGAAGAAAGGGAAGCAACATAGGCAAAAAGGGAGAGCACGACTTATGCTTATCAAAAGGCATGCTTGTGTGTGTATGTTGTGGTTGAAAGTTCAAAACTAGAAGAGAGGATGCATGTGCGAAGGTATAGACATGGGTTACCCTTCGGAAAAGGCACTCTCCTATGGCCTAGAGTTGTGTTGCACTTCCAAGACATAAGAGAAGAGGCGCATAAGTAGTAGTATAAGACATGGGTTATGCATCAATTCAAGCATGCTCGGTGTTCCCAATGGTAAGCATTACAATCTCTAAGGAAGAAAAGACACATGGGTAGTAGGAAGTTACATGGTTTTTAAGCAAAAAATCCTCCACATGATTGTGGGGACTATAAGTTTTTATAATGAAAAGAAAGAAGAAAGAAGGCATGGGTAGATGGAAAGAGACTAGTTTATGCACCAAATTGAGTGTGAGCATGTGACTTTCTCTCCCGCATAATGACACAGCTTTCCTTTCTCTTTTTTTTTCACACAACCACATATAAAATACCCAAACCTTAAAGCATGCCATTTCATCTTCTCTAATTTTCCCTCTTCAGCTCGCACCAATCATCTTTCCTCTTCATGTTCAAATTTTTTATCCTTCCCGGATCACAAGCACGACCATATAAACCAACGAACACCATCTTTTCTAGTCTTTTAACTCACCAAACACATTATCCTCCCTATTACTCTCCCCCATCAAAAAGCCATTATCTTTCCTATTCCTTTCTCTCACCTAATGAAAAACCATGTCTTCATTAAGAGACAAAAGATAGTAGAAAGTTATCCAAGGGAGGAAGGGCAATCGAAAGATGAGAGCATTGTGTAAAAGAGATTTCTTCCATTCCAATAATACATTCGTTTACCCATCCGTTAAATTTGACAATGAGGAGCATAAGTCCAATTATGAAATTTTGATGAATAGAAAAAAATAGCTAATAGGTATACCAATTGGAATGCATTAGAGGTGATTGGGTTACTAGAGGAGGTTATGTAAATGCTAAGAGAATGTAGGGTGGTCGACATTGTTGAGTATGGATGGTCCCTCATATAAGGAACTCACCTTAGAATTTCTAAGTTCATTCTAATTTGAGATAAATGAGGAGTAGTATAATACGTTTGATTTTTTCAAATTCTAGGTAGCCTATGTTAGGTATATCCATGATCAAATTAAGATTGCTGATGTATTTTGTTAGGCATATAAGGGATCAAGACAACCCCCTACTAGTTTTAAGAAGCCTTTTTGCGGATAATAATGGGCTTGAAGGATAAGGTCTACAATCCCTCTCACTCTAAATCCTTTATAATGATAACTCTTGCCTCTTGGTTCATCAACTAAGTTCTAGCATGGATGTTGTATGGGTAGGAAAACAATAATGGAATGGTGAACAAGGTGGAGCTAGGTATTTTAAGAAGTTAGGTGAAAGAGACATTTTAATTGATGAGTTTATCACCCATATTTTTGAAAAATTGAAATTTTTTGGTCAATAAACAACATTGACACTAACCAAAGGAACCACCCCTAAACCTTCTAAAATTTTATCAAGATTGGGTTGCTATAGAAAAAAGGAAAAAAGTACTAAGTCCGTCCAATCAAAAGACCTCAAAGACAATAGGACCATCAATCGACCAATAGTGCTAGCGATGATAATGAAGATGTTAGGGCATAAGGAACAACCGATAATGTTCACTAGGAGGGTACCTTAAGTGCCTAATCGTACATGTTAGAGTAGCTTGCTCTAGAGTGGATAATTTGCAACTCATTTGTAATAGTTTTTTTTTACTATCTAAACCACTAAATTTAATATGTGGATGATAATATGGTGCCTAGCTTTCAAGTGGTCAACAACCACCCTAACAACCTTTTCAATTCCTTGACCATGCACTTTTCACCACCTCCACAGACCTTCCTTTTAAGTGTTACCATTCAAATTTGATCTCTTATCATCAATCTTTACATTTCATTTATCGATGATCAATAATGTGTTTATAATGAGGACAATGTAAAATTTAAAAGAAAGAGAGAGAGGAAGAGAGGGAGATAGATAAAGAGAGGGAGAGAAGGAGAGGTAGAGGGAGAGAGGGAGAGAAGGAGAGGTAGAGGGAGAGAGGAGAGCAATAGAGAAGAGGGAGAGAGAGAAAGGGAAAGAAGGAGAGAGAAGAAGAGAGGGGGAGGGAGAGAGAGGGACGGAGGGACAACGAGAGAGAGAGAAAGAAAGAGAGATTAAGAGGGAGAGAGAGAAAGAGAGGGATAGAGGGAAAGGGATATAAAGGGGGATAGGGGAGAGAGAAAGAGAGGGAGGAGAGGAAAGAGAGAGATAAGAAAAAGAGAAAGAGAGGAAGAGAGATTGAGAGAAGGGTTGAGAGAGATAAGGAGAGAGCGAGAGGAGAGGGATAGAGTGAGAGAGTAAGGGAGAGAGTGAGGGAAGAAGAAGGAGAGAGAGAGAGAGGGAGAGGGAGAGGAGGAGAGGAAGAGGGAAAGGAGGAGAGGGAGAGGGACAGGAAGAGAGGGAGAGAGAAGGAAAAAGGGGGAGAGAGAGATAAAAAGATAAGAAGAGAGGGAAAGTAGGAGAGGGAGACCGAGGGAGTGAGAGAGTGTAACCCCGTGAAGTCCTTAATCATATTAATATGCATACAAGGATATTTATACATACATACATTGAGCAAGGGTGTGATTTATGTGCCATTTTAATGTTTTGGTAATATTATTATGCTTAGTGTATATGTGAGGAATTAGAGGATGAATTTTTAGGTAATTTAGCTGATTACCATTCATTTTCTCTAGTATATATATGAAACCTATTATACAAGTGAGAAAGGTATTTTAAAATGTGAGGAATATTGGAAAAAATTTTGGGAAGGAAATTATCAAATTATTGGGAAGGAAATAGTCAAATTTTTCTAGGAAAGAAATGTCATGTTACTTGAACTAAACTAGCTTAAGGGACTTAGTTAGCCTAACCACCATATTTAGCAAATAATTAGACACTTAAGCCTTCATTTAATCCAATGGAAGCCAACTCATTCCTTTGACTAAGCAAAACCCACCACTTATCCCTCTTAGTCACCATTTACTTTACACTTGATAAATTAAATCAAGAAACATGTAAACTAATTAAAATGCAAGGAAAATGGAGCATGTATATATATAAGGAAAGAGATTACATGGCTGTATTTTTGGTCAAATTCATAGCTCACCTAAAAGAAGAAAATAAAAACATCATTGAGAGGGAGAGAAACATGAAAAAGGAAGAGAGAAAAAGAAAGGAAAGAAAGAAAGGAGAAAAAGAAGGAAAAGCTAGGGAAATCTTTAACAAACCTAAACTAAGTAAGTGGATTTTTATCTATGCCATCTATTTGATTCTTAAATGTTAATTTGTGTAATTGATCATGTCGCGTTATGTTGTTGTGTTAGTATTATGTTGGATGGCTTGGAATATAATTATTGGTTGTTATGGAACATGTAAGGAATGGTTGCTTATTAAGTGTGGAAAGCCTCATGCATGACTATGTTTGTGTATTGATAGGTTTGATTGAAATAATTGGGGCTTCATCGAAACTTGGTGGATTAAACTAGGATTGATATGAACCTGGACAAAGTAAAATAGGAAGGAAGAAAAATTAAATTTTAGGGTTTTTACTAAGGTGACTTTCAGCCAAAATGGGAAAGATGGAACCTCTTTTATACTTAAGGACTTCAATTTTAATGGTAAATAAATAAGGTTTGATTAGTAATTTTGAACAAAAAGGAACTTCATATAAAAGCAAAGAATATTTCTTGCAAAATTAAGAGACCCATTCAGACTCAAACTTATAAAAAATGCGATTTTGTGTTCCATTAAATTAATTTGGTACTTAATGGTTCAATTAGATCCAAATAGGAATTAAAATTGAAATTAGGAAGGTAAGCTTGTCAAAGAAAATGTGATTTTGACTTAAGAACTAAATTCGGCCTAAAAGTGTTAAAATCGAGCTAAAAGGTAAAATTATACCTTAACATGTTGAAATTAGTCCAAATGCTAATAAGTATGCAATTAAAGTATGGAACAATTTAATGAGGAGATTTACTAAAGGAAACAAAAGGGAAGTATGAAAATATATGAAATCGAATCCTGTATGGGTTGGATATGTTTAATACGATAAACATAACATCACGTGCATCATGTGCATTATGGGGTGGATTAAGAAAAGTTAATTGATCGAGAATTGGTTTACAACATAGTTAGAATAAATGGGTATTAACGGTCCGGTTGTGTGCATGCTCTAATCCGTGTGATCGCACTATTACGCGATGGATTCCCGCTAACAATGGCTACAATGAGGGATAATTTCATCATTAGTATTAGGTGATTCGAGTAATCACCGATAGAGGAGACTTGCTAATACCCGTGGTACCCAAAAGTAAAATCTATGAGTATGGTGGGAAAGTTCGAAAAGCATTACATATCACGTGCATCGCCCCAATTACCGAGCTTTTGCTCACCTCGTTGTTATTTCCATGTTATGACAGGAAAAGGTCAAAGTAGCAAGGATGCTCGCTAGTTCCTCCTAAAAAGGGGCTCATGCGTGACACAAACATAATGAAGTTTATTTTGATTGTAATTTTAGGTTAGGGTGTCGGTGGATATTTTAATGATATTATAATTAATTTGTAATTTCTTTCGCTATATTTGTTAATGTTTTGTAATTTGTGTTGTACGTGTTTCATCATAAATGTGCCCTTAATGTATGAGTACATATGAATTAGGGATTAATTCAAGATTTGGTCATGTCAACATGACGCGTTCCTCGCCCGGCCACTCCTTTTGGGTAATTAGTGAGTGGACCAAGGAGGGGGTGTCATAGGGTGGAATCGGATCTTTGGTTTAGTCAACCGGTAGAAACCTAAGTGTCACCCGAGCCCGAGGACTCGGTATGCTACTTAACGAGTAAGAATTTAATTATTCCTTTCCTTCGAATGTGTATAATCATTATATGGCTTCATGTTAGCATATAGTCCTATCCCGAGAATATTGAAGACTATTCATATTATTGTTATAGATGCCATGGTTATTCTATGTATATTACGTCGCTAGGACGCGTCGTTAGTGGACCACCCTAGTTGCACATTGGGCTAAGCTAAATAGCCTCATTATGGCCCCGGATCGGGATATGGTGACCCATGTTATGCGAGTACATGACCCGATATAGTGAATAGTGTTTGCTCGATGCAACTTTTGACTAGTATCGTAGTCTAGATTTTCCGCGATTGACCTTATGATGGACTCTCCTACCGAGAGATTAGTAGTTACTAGATGAGGTTTAGGGAGTCCGATCGATCGATATTCTTATCAAAACCTAATTCGAGCCTTCCTACCGGTATAGGTTAGGTGAACTCTTACCCGATTAATGTATAATTAGGGTCCGCCTTTGCCCCTTGCCCACGAGATAATACACATTGTGTCCGTTGACGTGATCAACCGGTGGAGAGTGGAGTACTTCTTTCCCCATTATGTTTGGTATATGAATCCAACCCAATAGAGGTGTTACTATTAGAAACCTATCGTGCACCTTTTGGATGTAAATAGGAATGCTTTTTTATTGTAAATATAGCACAAAAACTTTTGTAAGGTAGATGTACTTGTAAGTGCTCGTTTTGTATGAAATGCTTACTATATATATAAATATAATCTCGCACATATGTGGATGATTTACATTATATGTTGATTTCAATACCAAAAATAAGTTGAGCATGACATGGCATGTAGAAAGTCAAAGCATGCCAAGAAAAGATCTAGTACGAGCAGGGAGGTGAAGGGACCTCCAATGATAATAATATGTAGCAACAAAAAATTTTAAATCATATGATGGACATGATACAACAACAACAACAACAAGCAATGCAATAACAATAAGAAGTCCATACAGAGCAAATGAGATAGCTCCTAGCTCCGTATCAACAGCCTCTACCTCCACCGCTCCAGGATAGGAATGATGGGGTGGAGAGGTTTTGTAAAATGAATCCTTAGGAATTCTCCGGGGGTGTTAACCCAATGATAGTGGAGGAATGGATTAAGTCTTTAGAGGCGATATTCAAATACTTACAATTTACCAACAATGAGCGAGTATTGTGTGCTATCTTTATGCTAACCAAGGATGCTCGCACATGATGGGAGAGGGCACGACCGACAATAGATGTGCCTACCTTAAGTTAGAAGGATTTAAGAAAGTCTTCTATAACAAATACTTTACCGCGGATGTGAGGGCTAAAAAAATTCAAGATTTCTTAACACTAACGCAAGATGGAATGTCGATGGGCGAATATGTACAAAAATTTAAACAAGGGTGTAGATTCATCTCATTCATTACGGGGGATGAAAATCTAAAAGAGAATCAATTCTTGATAGGGTTCAACCCAAGAGTATGAAGAATGGTATGTATGTCGATTGCTAACACCTTTCCAAAAATGGTGGATAAGGCAATGATAGCAAATGAAGATCAAAATGAGATTGCAAAGGAATTGTAGCAAAAGAGGCAAGCATTTAAATTGGGAGCCTCTTCATCCGGAATAGTAAAGTGAGTTCTATCTAGAAATTTTAATCGAAGTGGTGGTAAAAAAACACACGGATCGTCAAACAAGCACCATATGTTCCTAGATCACTACCGGGTAATTAGCCGAGACGAACAATAAGTAATCGACCCCAATGCAATAGGTGTAGGAGATTCCATACCGGGGAATGTCGATTGAACGTAAGGACTTACTATGTATGTCACAAGCTAGGGCACATATCTTATAATTGCCCCTAGGTGCAAAGACTAGGATCATAAAAGTTGTTCGGGTATACACTATGGTGCGAAAAGAGGATGATCAAGGGAATGCAATAGTAATTTATGGTAATGTCATACTCCTTGGCTTAATTACTTATGTTTGGATTGATTCCGGTGCTACACATTCATTTATATCAAAAACATTAGTAAAGAGCATAGGCGTGAAACTCGAGACATTAGTCGTAGGGTATCTCATAGCGGTTCCCTTTAGAGAAATTTTGGAATCAATGAGTATAGTTAAAGAGTGTCTAGTGCAAATCAAGAATAAGAGTCTATAGGCCGATCCGACGAGCATTAGATGTCCAAGATTTTGATTTGATTATGAGAATGGATTGGCTAACGAGCCATGGTGCCGCTATCGATTACCGAGGTAGAAGGGTAATTTTTGATCTATCCGAAAATCAACTGTTAGAGTTTAAAGCTAATATAAAGTTTTAAGCCGCATCGATCATCTCAACCATGAAAGCTCGAAGCATGCTAGGAAAAGGATGTAGGGGTACCTAGTGCATATGGTGGATAGTTAGGTGGAACAAAAGTCAAAACTAGGAGATATAGAGGTTGTATAAGATTATTTAGATGTATTTTTAGAAAGTTTGACTACGTTACTAGTGGAGAGGAAAATAGAATTTGAGATTGATCTAGAGTCGGGCATGAATTCGAATTCTAAGACTCCCTATAGAATGGGCCTAGTTGAGTTAAAAGAGCTAAAGGTGCAACTATAGGAATTAGTAGGTAAAGGATTCATATGCCCTAGTTCCTCACCTCGAGGAGCCCTAGTATTGTTCGTGAAAAAGAAGGATGGTAGTCTACGGTTATGCATCGATTATTGAGAATTGAATCGGATGATGATTAAAAATAAATACCGTTACCCTAGATTAATGATCTATTTGATCAATTACAAGGTGCGATGGTATTCTCCAAGATAGACCTATAATCAAGGTATCACTAGCTAAGGGTAAGATCAAAGGATGTGAGGCAAATGACGTTCAAGATGAGATACGACCACTATGAGTTCTTAGAAATGCCATTCGGGTTGACTAACGCTACAGTACCGCCTTTATGGATTTGATGAATTGAGTCTTTATGGGATTCCTAAAAAAAATTATTATTGTATTCATCGATGATATTCTAGTTTATTCTCAAAGTAAGGAGGAACATACAGAGCATCTAAAAGCTACTTTGAAAATGCTAAGGGACAACAACTATATGCAAAATTCGGGAAATGTGAATTTTTTCTAGAGTAGGTAGCTTTTATAGGTTGTGTAGTGACAAAGGAAGGTATAGTAGTGAATCCAAAGAAAATATAGGCTATCCAAAATCGGCCTACTTTAAAGAACATGATGAAGGTACAAAGTTTCTTAAGGCTAGTCGGTTATTATCGAAGATTTATGGAGGGCTTCTCCGAGATAGCCAAGCCTCTTACTAACTTGATTGAAAAGAGTGTTATGTTTCGATAGACGGATGCTTATGAGGAGAGCTTCCAAGAGCTGAAACGGAGGTTAATCATGACCCCAGTACTAACCATTCCGTCCAAAGGTAGAAACTTCATGGTGTATAGTGATGCTTCTAAAAACGAGCTAGGAACGATGTTGATGTAGAATGAAAAAGTAGTAGCCTATACATCACAACAACCGAAGGAATATGAACGAAATTATCCAACCCATGATCCGGAATTACCAGCGATAGTCTTTGCCTTAAAAATCGAAGAGATTATTTATATGGAGCAAAGTGTGAAATATATACGGATCATAAAAGCTTACAATATATCTTCACACAAAAGGAGCTGAACATGAGATAAAGAAGGTTGCTAAAGTTGGTGAAGGACTATGACTATATAATCAATTATCACCCAAGCAAAGCTAATATTGTTGTCGATGCTTTAAGCAAAAAATTAGTAGCAACGATGCGAGTAATCTAGCCATCGATAGTGAGAGATCTATAAAAGCTAGAACTAGAGATAATTCTAATAGGTCATGAGAGTATTTTATTAGCTTTATTTGTCTAACCGACTCGTAAGAAAGAATTCAAATGGGGCAACAAATGGATAAAAAGCTCGAATGAATTGAAGAAAAACATAAAGGTCGGGGAGGAATTCGATTTTACGATAGATGATAAAGGCGTAATTAGACTTAAAAGGAGGTTGTGTGCTCCCTTGGTAGAGGATGTAAAGGAAGAAATACTAAAAGAAGCGCACACAACTTCCTATTTGATACCCCGGGAAGCACGAAGATGTACCGGGACTTACGACAAAGTTATTGATGGCCCGGAATGAAGAAAGACGTAGCTAATTTTATGACAAGGTGTCAAGTCTATCAACAAGTAAAAGCGAAACACCAAGGACCCTTGGGAATGTTAAATCATTGGTGATTCTAGGATGGAAGTGGGAGCATATAACTATGTATTTCATCATGGGATTGCCAATATCGAAAAGAAGGTCGAATGCCATTTGGGTGATCGTGACAAAATCAGCACACTTTCTTCCAATCGAACCACCTATAATCCGAACCAGTACACCCAGTTGTACCTTAATGAAATTGTAAGACTACATGGGATTCTCGATCTCAATGATGTCGGATCGACATCCTAGATTTACCTTCATATTTTGGAAGAGTCCGCACAAAGCCATGGGCACGAAGCTAAACTATAGCATAACTTATCATCCATAAACCGATGGACAATCCGAATGAGTGATTCAAATACTTGAAGATATGTTATGAGCATGCATTCCGGACTAGTCTAAAAAATGGGATAAGTACGTACATTTAGCTAAATTTACGTATAACAATAGCTACCAAGCTTTAATTAAGATGGCTCCTTATGAAGCTTTATATGGGCGATGATGTAGATCTCTCATGCATTGGGATGAAATAGGAGAAAGAAAGTTGTTGGGACTAGAACCGGTGCAACAAACAGTCTCAAATGGTAGATAAGATCCGTCAATGGATGAAAACAGTCTCAAAGCGAGACGGAAAAGCTACACCAATAAGAGGAGGAAGGATCTAGAGTTTATAGTTAGTGACTATGTATTCTTTAAAGTTTCCACTAATGAAGGGCGTATTACGATTTGGGAAAAAGGGAAAGTTAAGTCCGTGATACATAGGACCATTTAAAATACTAGATCGAGTAGGCGATAAGGCCTATTGCTCGATGCTATCACCATCGTTATTCGAGTACATAATGTATTTCCTGTATCCATGCTAAAGAAGTGTGTAGGAGAGTCGAGTCAAATTATGGAGACAAAGCCATCAAATCTTACCCTAGATTTAACATATGAAAAAAAATCGATCCAAATTCTTAATAGGCGAGATCAAACAATTAAGCAATAAGGAGATTGGTCTAGTTAAAGTTTTACGGGAAAATCATAACCTCGAAGAGATGACTTAGGAATGAGAGGAAGAAATGAGAGCTAAATACCCGAATTATTCGAATGAGTTAATTTTATGGACGAAACTCCTTTAAGGGGAGAGAAATGTAACCCCCATAAAGTCCTTAACCATATCAATATACATACCGGGATATTTCTACATACATACATTGAGCAAGGGTGTGATTTATGTGCGATTTTAATATTTTAGTAATATTATTAAGCTTGGTGTTTATGTGAGGAATTAAGGGATGAATTTTCAAGTAATTTAGCTAATTATCATTCATTTTCTCTAGTATATATATGGAGCCTATTATACAAGTGAGAAAGGTATTTTAAAATGTGGGGAATGTTGGAAAAATTTTAGGAAGGAAATTACCGAATTATCGGGAAGGAAATTGTTGAATTAATTATTTAGGGAGGAATTACTGAATTTTCTAGGAAAAAAATATCATGTTACTTGAACTAAACTAGCTTAAGGGACTTAGTTAGCCTAACCACCATCTTTAGCAAATAATTAGACACCTAAGCTTTCATTTAATGCAATGGAAGCCAACTCATTCCTTTGACTAAGCCAAACCCGCCACTTGTCCCTCTTAGTCACCATTTACTTTCCACTTGATAAATTAAATCAAAAGACATGTAAAATAATTAAAATGCAAGGAAAATAGAGCATGTATGTATATAAGGAAAGAGATTACACGGTTGCATTTTTGGTGAATTCGTAGTTCACCCAAAAGAAAAAAAACATCATTGAGAGGGAGAGAAACACGAAAAAGAAAGAGAGAAAAATAAAAGAAAGAAAGAAAGGAGAAAAAGAAGGAAAAAGCTAGCGAAATCGTTAACAAACCTAAACTAGGTAAGTGGGTTTTTATCTATACCATCTATTTGATTCTTAAATGTTAATTTATGTAATTGATCATGTTGTGCTTGTGTTATTGTGTTGGTATTGTGTTGGATGGCTTGGCATATAATTGTTGATTGTTATGGAACATGTAAGGAATGGTTGATATGTTGCTTATTAAGTGCGGAAAGCCTCGTGCATGGCTATGTTTGTGTATTGATAGGTTTGATTGAAAGAATTGGGGCTTGATCGAAACTTGGTGGATTAAACTAGGATTGATACAAACTTGGACAAAGTAAAATAGGAAGGAAGAAAAATTAAATTTTAGGATTTTTCCTAAGGTGACTTTTGGCCAAAATAGGAAAGATGGAACCTTTTTTATACTTAAGGACTTAAATTTTAATGGTGAATAAATTAGGTTTGATTCATCATTTTGAACAAAAAGGAAACTTCATATAAAAGCAAATAACATTTCTTGCAAAATTAAGAGACCCATTCGGCCCAAACTTAGAAAAATGGGGTTTTGGGTTGGATTAAATTAATTTGGTACTTAATGGTTCAATTAGGTCTAAATAGGAATTAAAATTGAAATTAGAAAGGTAAGCTTGTCAAAGAAAATGAGATTTTGACTTAAGAACTAAATTCGGCCTAAAAGTGTTAAAATCAAGCTAAAAGGTAAAATTATACCTTAACATGTTGAAATCAATCCAAATGCTAATAACTATACAATTCAAGCATGGAACGATTTAATGATGAGATTTACTAAAGGAAACAAAAGGAAAGTATGAAAATATATGAAACCGAATCCTGTATGGGTTGGATATGTTTAATACAGATCAACGTAACATCACGTGCATTATGTGCATTGTAAGGTGGATTGAGAAAAGTCAATTGATTGAGAACTGGTTTACAACCTAGTTGGAATAAATAGGTTTAGTGGTCCAGTTATGTGCATGCTCTAATATGTGTGATCGCACCGTTAAGCGATGGATTCCCGCTAACGAGTGGCTACAACGAGGGATAATTCTATTGTTAGCATTAGATGATTAAATAATCACCAATAGAGGAGATTTACTAATACCCCGTGTACCTAGAATTAAAATCTATGAGTATGGTGGGAAAGTTCAAAAAGCATTGCATGCCACGTGCATCACCCCACTTACCGAGCTTTGGCTCACCTAGTTGTTATTTCCATGTTATGATAGGAAAGGGTAAAAGTAGTAAGGATGCTGTCGATTCCTCCTAAAACAGGGCTCATGCATGATATAAACATAACAAAGTTTATTTTGATTATAATTTTGGGTTGGGGTATCGATGAACATTTTAATGGTATTGTAATTAATTTGTAATTTCTTTCACTCTATTTTTTAATTTATGTAATTTATACCGTACGGGTTTCATTATACAATGTGCTCTTAATGTATGAGTACATACAAATTAGGGATTAGGTTGGGATTTGGTCATGTCGGCATAAAACATTCCTCGCCTAGCCACTCTTTTTGGGTAATTAGCAAGTGGGTCGGGGAGGGGCGCCACAAGAGAGGGAGAGGGAGGGAGTGAGAGAGAGAGAGAGAGAGAGAGAGAGGGAGAAGGTGAGAGAAAGAAATGGAGGAAGAGGGGGAAAGAGGGATGGAACGAGAGAAAAGAAGAGAGATAGAGGGAGGGTAAGAGAGTAAGGGAGAGTGGGGGAGAGAGAGTAAGAGGATAGAAGGAGAAAGAGGGGGAAGAGAGGGTGAGAAGAAGAAAGTGAGGGGAAGTAGGGAGTGGGGGGATATGGGAAGAGAGAGGGAGAGAAGGAGATAAAGGGAGATAAGGAGAGAGAGAGAATGAGAGAAAGGAAGAGTGAGGGAGGTAGAGGGGGAGAGAGAGATCATAGGGGAAGGAGGAAGGGTGAGGGAGAGATAGAGAAATAGAGAGGGAGAGTAAGAGAGAATGGAGGAGAGTGAAAGTGGAGGGGAGATATGGTGAGAAAGAGGGAGAGTAAGGGGAAGATGGTAAGAGAACGGAAGAAAGGGAGAGTGAGGGAAAGATGGTAAGAGAATGGGAGAAAAGGAGAG
Source organism: Dovyalis caffra (assembly GCA_963924115.1). Classification (NCBI taxonomy): domain Eukaryota; kingdom Viridiplantae; phylum Streptophyta; class Magnoliopsida; order Malpighiales; family Salicaceae; genus Dovyalis; species Dovyalis caffra. Next base: position 558,566 of record CAWUPB010001155.1, on the reverse strand, counting down.
AGAGGAAGAGAGAGAGAGGAGGTGGGAGAGAGAGGGAGAGAGAAGGAGGGAGAGAGATGGAAAGGGAGAGGAACAGAAAGGAGGAGAGAGAGGTATATTAGAAGAGTGAGAGGGAGGGGGAGAGAGAGACGAAAAACGAGAGGAAGAGAGTGAGAGAGTAAGAGTGAGAGAGAAAGAGAGGGGGTGAGAAATAAAGGGAGAGAATGGGGAGAGAGAGAAAGGGAATGAGAGAGAAGGGACGAGAGAGATTGAGAGGGAGAGAGAGATTGAGAGGGAGAGAGGAGAAGGGAAGAGGTAGTGAGTATGAGAGAGAGGGAGTAGGAGAGGGACAAGGAGTACGAGATAAGAAGAGAGAGGAAGAGAAGGAGATAGAGAGAGGAAGATAGAGAGGCAATGAGAGAGAGGGAGGGAGGGAGGAGGGGAGGAAAAGAGGGATTGAGAGAGGGAGAGAGGGATAAAGAGAAAAGGAGAGGGAGAGAAAGAGAGAGAGAGAAAGAAAGAGAGAGAGTGAGAGTAGGAGAGAGAAATAGGAGGAGAGGGAAAGAGAAGGGAGGGAGAGGAGAAGAGAGAGGAAGAGTAGGAGAGAAAAGAGGTAGAAAGAGAGGGAGATGGAGTGAGAGGAAGAGCGAGGAGATGGAGAGATTGAGATAAAGAGAGGGAGATGGAGTGAGAGAAAGGGATGAATGAAGAGAGAGAAGGGGGAAGGAAAGAGATATAGAGAGAGAGATGGGAAGAGAGGGAGAGAAAGAAAAGAAGAGAGAATAAAAGAGGGAGAGGGAGAGAGAGAGTGAGAGAATGAGAGAAAAAAGTGGGAGAGGGAGAAGGATAGGGAGAGAGAAAGAGGGAGAGGGAAAGGGAGAGGGAGAAAAGGCAAGAAAAAAGAGAGGGAGAAAAAAGGAGAGAGAGGGAGAAGAAGGGGAGAGGGAATGGGAGAGAGACGTGGAAAGAAAAAGGGATAGAAGGTGAGGAAGAGAGATGAAGAAATAGAGAGGGAGAGAAAGAGAGGAAGAGAGGGTGGGAGAAGGGAAGAGAGAAAGGGAAGAAAGAGTGAAAGAGAGGGAGAATGAGAGATTGAGGAAATGAAAAGGAGAGAGAGACCGAGAGAGATGAAGGGAGGGAGAGAGGAAGGGATGGAGGGAGAAAGGGGAAGAGAGGGGTAGAGAGGGAGGGAGAAAGGGGAAGAGAGGGGTAGAGAAGGAAGGATAGGGGAAAGAGTGGCAGAGAGGGAGTGGGATGGATGGAGGGAGAGATAGGGAGAGAGGGAGGGGGAGAGATGGAGAAAGGTAGAGAAGGGAGAGATGGAGATAGAGGGAGAGAGGGGGAGGGAGAATAATAGAGAACGGGAGATAAATAGACGAGGGAGAAGGTAGAAAAAAGGAAAGAGTGGGAGAGAGGAAGGGATTGATAGGGAGGGAGATAGAGAAAGATGAAGGGAGAGAAAGGGGGAGGGGAGAGGGAAGGAGAGAGGGAGTAAGAGATTGAGAAGGACATAGAGAGGGAGAGAGGAACTTAAGAGGGGAATAGAGTGTGTAGAAGGGGGAAAGAGAGGGGAGAGAAGGAAGGAGAGAGGGGGAGAGAGGAACATGTAGGGAGAGAGAGAGGGAGAGACAGAGAGAGGAGGGAGAGAGAGATAGAAAGCAAAAGGGGGAGAGAGTGATAGAGGGATAGGGATCAAGAGGGTGAGAGGGAAGGGAGATTGAGAGGGAGAGAGAGGAAGAGAAAGGAATAGAGTGACAGAGAGGGCGAGAGGCGAAATGGGAGAGATAAAGAAATAAAGGGATAAAGGGAGAGAGTGAGAGAGGGAGTGAGAGAGAGGGGGAAAGTGAGAGAGAGTGAGAGAGGGAGTGAGAGAGAGAGGGAGAGAGGGGAGAGTGAGAGAGAGGGAGAGATAGGGAGGGGGAAAAAGGGAAAGGGAGAGAGAAGGAGAGAGGGATGGGAAGAGGGAGAAACAGAGAGTGAGAGGGAGAGTGAGAACGAGAGAGAAGGGGAGAGATAGAGTTAGAGAGAAGGACAAAGCTAAAGAGAAAGAGAGGAAGAAAGAGGGAGAAAGAGGGAGAGAAAGAGGAGGAAGAGAGGGAGGGAGAGACGGAGAGTGAGTGAGATAAAGAGGGATATTGAGAGAGGGAGAGACAAAGGAAGAAAAGGAGAGAGATAGAGAAAGGGGGAGAGAGATATAGAGGGAGAGGGAGAAAAAAGAAAGAAAGGAAAAGAAAGAGGAAGAGAGATAGCTAGAGAGGGGGAGAGAGTGAAAGAAAGAGAGATAGGAGATAAAGGGAGGGATAGAGGGAGAGATATAAGGTAAGAGGAAGAAAGAGAGATGGATGGGGAGAGAGAGGGAGAGATATAAGGTGAGAGGAAGAAAAAGAGATGGATGGGGAGAGAGAGGGAGATAAAGGGCAAGAGGGAGAGAGGTAGAGTGAGAAAGTGAGAGAGGGAAGGAAAAAAGGGAGGGAAGGAAAGAGAAGGAGAGAAGGTGAGGGGGAGGGAGAGAGAAAGAGATGGAGGGAGAAAGAGAGAGAGTGGGGGAAGAAATGGAGAAAAAGAGAGAGGAATAGAGGGTGAAAGTGAGAGATCTAGAGAGAACGACATAGAGAGGGTAAGGTAGATGGAGAGGGAGGGAGAGAAAGAGAGATAACGAGAGAGAGCGGAGAGAGAAAGGAAGAGGGAGGGATAAAGAGATGGGGGAGGGAGGGAGGGAGGGAGAGAGAGGGTGGGATAGAGTGAGTGACAATGGGAGAGGGAGAGGGATAAAGAGGAAGAGAAGGAGAGGGAGAGAGGGAAGAGAGAGGGTGAGAGAGAAATGAGGAGAGATAGCGAGGCGGATAGAGGGAAGGAGAGAGGGAGAAAGAGAGGGATAGAGAGTGAGAGAGAGTGAGGGAGAGAGAAAAGGGTAGAGAGATAGAGAAAATAGAGAGAGATGGAAAGAGAGAGGGAAAAAGGGAGAGGGAGAGGGAGGGAGAGAGGGATAGAGAGAGGCAGAGTGAGAGAGAAAAGGAGGGAGAGAGAGATAGGCAGAGAGAGGGAGGGAAATAGGGGAGAGAGAGTGAGGGAGAGAGGGAGAGAGAGGGAGAGGGAGAGGGAGAGTGAGGGAGAGAGATAAAGAGAAAAACAAAGGTAAAGGGAGAGAGAAGGATGGAGAAAAGGGGGAGAGAGAGGGAGAGAGAGAAAAGGTATATTGGAAGAGTGAAAGGGAGAGAGAGAGTGAGAGGGAGGAAAAAAGGAAAGGGAGAGAGAATGATGGAGAGAGTGAGAGTGAGAGAGGGAGACAAAGAGGGAGAGAGAGTGAGATGTTAGTGAAGGTATCCAAGATGCAACCTTGTTTGGATGGCTTTGACTTGTTAGGTTATTGCATGATTTATATTATTTAATAAAATAAGTCTTTCAATTAATTCTTATCATTTACATTTATTCATTGAATAGAATTAGATAGAAGTCCATACGATATGCATTTGCATTAATGATCGATCGAAATATGTGAGATAAACACTAATGCACATAAATGATATCGTTAAATTTTCTAAGTCATAACATGTTTAAGAATGAACGTTGACTATATACGATTAGACTTTTGAGTGTTATGCTCATTTTATATGATATCAATAGGAGATCTCACACCTATTATCATGATGATGCCAAAGCAAGCACTTAGGTGATTTATATTAGAGAACATATCACTCGGACTTGACTCAGCAAGAGAACCCATTTGGTTAATTCTATAGGAACCTCATACTAGATGGGTATAACTAGTTTATAGACTTGAAGTCATTATGATGATCTCATTAGATAATTTATGTACTTTGACACTCATTTTGATGGACCCAATGAATGATTGCATGTGGGCAATTTGTTAGGTACACTAGGAATCTAATGGAGGTAGGTGCATGACTAAAATAGGATATGTCATCCTTATGCACTAAAGAAGTTATCACATTGCACTTTGACGAATGTCTACTCAAGAAATATGTGGCCACGAAGGAGTAAACTAATAGAGCATAGTTGGTTTACTCGTAAGAGTTAAGACATTTAAGAATCGAAGAAAACTTATATGATCGTGATCGAACAAGACTAATAATAATGTTTGAGATCACACTCGTGATATGTGGATATGAGAACCGAATTATATGGTAACCATGCTCGTGAAAGGTAATTATAGATTAATTAATTCTCTTAGAGAATTAGGTAGTTATGATACCTTGCTAGAGGCTGATCTTGATTAATGTATTAAGAGATAAAAGAGTGTCTTTTATTCTTGATACATTGCCAATATATCTAGGAGCCTATTGAGTCACATGCATATGTTTAAGCATCCACATGATTAAAGAGAAGCAAAGATGTTGAAAAAAGTTTCCAATTATGAAATTTTTCGATTTTGGAAATGGTTTTTTAAAATGACAAGTTTACTAAAATAAAAAGTTTCTTATTTTAGAAATTAGATTCCAAATTTGGAAGTAAATAACAAAAAATAAAAATTAGTTTCCTAATTTAGGTTTAAGAGTAATTTGGAAAAATATTTCCTAATGTGGTCCTCCTAAAATTATCTAACTTAATTTATTTGGATTATGTAAATTAATTAATTAGGTCAAAATAGTTTTAGGCCAATAGGATTAATTAAAAGCCTAAAATGTATTTTGATGGCGGAATAAACATGAACCATATTGGCTAAGGAGGAATGTTTTGTAGATAAATACTAAAAGCCCACATGTTAAATAACTCATAATCATTGAAGGATTAGAAAGCAACAACTAAGAGTCTAATTAGGATAAGTTGCCGACCCTCCTTGTCCTTAGAAGACAAGGAAGTATCTCTTATAAATATGTGGGAGAGAGGTGTGATAAAGTGAGGGTTTTAGAGAGAGAAATTCAGTACAAAGAAAAAAAGAGGCACACAACATCAAGTCAATTAAAAAAAAGAGAAAATGGTTATCTCCTAAAAACCCTAGCACACACCACCTCCTCTCTCTCTTTAGGTTGTCTTAAAATTATCCTAACTAGATTCCTATAGCAAACACTAAACAAGTTAGAAAAGGGGAGCTAGCACTATACCAATTTTGAGTGCTTCTTTTATGGGTGCTTACACTTGGATGCATTTCAATAGAGGCCGGACACTTGGATGGCTCTTTTCTATAAAAGTTTAAATCGTGCTACAAGTGGTAATTCTTACTTAAAGCTTTAATTTATGAATATTTGGTTTGTTAATTCGACGACATGATCTTGGGCCCTTTAAATCGAGGAAAATTTTTGTTTAATTTCACACCTCTATAGGAAGCATGATCCTATAATTGGTATCAAAGCCTCTATTGAATCTTTGATTGTATGTTTTGTTAATTATGATTAACTACATAAATTAGCTATTATTTATTATGAATCTTATATTTTGGTATTATATATATATATATATATATATATATATATATATATATATATATATATATATATTAAACAAAAATTTTATGTTTAAAATTCAATAACGGCGTACAAGTACGACATTAGATGTTGGCACTCATGCCATAAACAAGGCCGATCGGTTGCATTCCGGCATATGGGAGGCTAGGACAATCATGTGCTTGGGCATGAGACGAGCTAGGCTCGTTGGCCGAGCAACCGTGTGCCAAGCACATGATAGAGTAGGCACATATGTGAGGCCATAGGCCGGGCATGTATGTGAGGCCGCGAGCCAAGCACTCGCATGCTAGGCTACGGCCATAGTTAATCACACATGAGTGTGCCAAGCGAAGGTTTCGAGCATCGAAGCCTATAGGCCCTCAAAGCCCAAAAAGGCCATTGGCCCAAAGTGGGCTCAAGGCTCAAAAAGTTTTAAATTTTAAATTTAAAGAAATTTTGATAAATTTATAAAATAACGAAAATATAGATTTATATATGCAATTTGAAATAAATGTGTTTCATTAGTATACCATGTATCAATGTGATTGAAGTATGCATGAATGGTATGAATGAGTCGACCAATTTTATGGGAATGAATGTTTGTAATTTTAGGATAGATAAGGCTTGCACATCTTACCTTCTCTATTACTCTATTGTATTTCTCTTCTCATCTTACTACCTTCGAATGTAACTAGAGATTTTTTATTTAAATAAATATACAAGTAGAAGATATGAATTACAATAGATGTAGGGAGAAGCCAAGAAGTGATCACAAATCCTAAAGAATTTATAATAATTTTTCACCTAGGTATCCGACTCACTAGTCTTCTTGTGGCTCAAAGGGGATAGTATTAGAGATCCATTACCATTCATCAATCCTTGTGTCATGTATGTATTCTATATTATGCGATTGATTTTAGTATGCACGTTAGGGCTAATGAGATTATTGACTAGTATGCATTCTAGGATGAGATCTACCAAATTAAAATCCTTTAAAATAAGTATTAATTTCAATGCCTTCCAACATTATGAGGAGGGAACTCTCTTGGTCATTGATTGGCTTCTTGAGAAAACTCAAGGTCACTTCTTCCTCGAGGGAAATAAATCATAGGCCATGTGTTATCCTAAACATTAGGTCTAACTTAAAATGTGTTGTTAGGTTTATTGTGATAAGGTCTAATAAACATACAAGCAAAGCATGGTATTCGGATAAGATTTGATATGGTAAGGAGTTTTCGTGCCAATAAGATTAGGAATTGCATTGGATGCAATTAGTAAGGAGTTACCCGCCTAATCTTCATGTATAACTTATTAAGATAACTCCCTCTCCACTCTCTCTTTCCCTTTCCTACTCTCTCTTCTCTCTCTTACCCTCTTTCTTCTCTCTCCATCTCTTTCTCCCTCTTTCCCCTACCCTTTCTCTCCCTCTTTGCCTCTCCTTCCCTCACTCCCTATCTCTCTCACTCTCCATCCCTCTCTCTATCTCCTACTCTCTCCTTTCTGTCTTACCCTCTCTCCATCTCTCTTTCCTCTCCACCCCTCCATTTTCTCCCTCTCTACCTTTCTGTCCCTCTCTATTTCTCCCCTATCTCTATCTCTCTCCCCTTTTATCTCCCTCTTCCTGTCTCTTTCTCCCTTTCTCACTCCCTCACCCTCTAACTCTCTCCCTCCCCCTTCTCTCTCCCTCTCTCTCAACCTTTCCCTCTCTCTACCCCTTTCCCCTCTTTTTATCCCTCTCCTTCCCTCTATCTCCCCCTCTCCCTCTCCCTTCCTTTACACATTCCTCTCACTCTCTTTTCCCTCTCTCCCTCACTCCTTTTATCCCTCTCTCTCCCTCTCTCCTTTTATCCCTCTCTCTCCCTCTCCTTCTCTCTCCCTCCCTCTCTATCACTCGCTCTCTCTCTACCCCTCTCTCTTTCCCTCCCTCCTCCCTCTCCCTCTCCCTCTCTCCTTCCCTCCCTCCTTCCCTCTCTCCCTCCCTCTCTCTATATGAGAGAGAGAGATAAGGACAAATAAAGTAAGGGACAGGAGGGAGAGATAGAGAGAGGGAGAGAGAAAAGGGACAATGGAGGGAGGGAGAGAGGTAGGGAGATAGGTAAAGGGTGAAACAAAGGGAGAGGGAGAGAGAGGTAGAGTGAGAGAGAGAGAGGGAGGGAGGGATATAGGAAGAGAGGGAGAGAGAAAAAGGGAGAGAGGGAGAGTGAGAGAGAGAGAGGGAGGGAGGGATATAGGAAGAGAGGGAGAGAGAAAAAGGGAGACAGGGAGAGCTGTAACCCCCATAAAAATCCTTAACCGTAAAGCAACACGTATTAGAATATTTATATATATACAAATATTAAGTGTAAGTATAATTCTCATTGCACCATAAGAAATTAATGCTTGAAATATGTGATTTATGTTGAATTAAAGTTATTGTGCTTGAGATTAATGGTTTAATTATTAAAGAAATCAAATATGCAAAATCGGCATTTTGAGGACTATATTCTATTCGAATTTTGTATGATTTATTCCAGGATTTTAGAGTGATTTGTAGGTAAACCTTAAAGATTGAACGTTTTTCATCTATGTGTCTACTAGTGCTTTATAAAATTTTGTGATTTTTAAATCTATGGATAAAGAGCTATGGCCATTTTAGTATAGATCGCTTTAGAGGCATCACTGCTAGAATATTTTTGGGGAAAGGAATTTCGAGTGTAAGGTGAGGAATTTTCAAAAATTGTGAGAGGGAGGGATGTTTAGTTACTTGAACTAGATTATTTAGGGTGTTTAGTTAGTCTAATCAATTATTTATGACACATAAGCCCCCTTAATTAATGAATTAAGGCCAGCTCACCCTAAATCAAACTCGCCACTCTCTCTCTTAACTCACCAATAGCTTTCCACTCTCCCAAATTAAATTAAGACATTTATAGACTTAATTATACTAAGATTTTAAACATGTAATTATACTAAGATTTTAAGCATGTATATATATATAGACTAATTGAGAATGGAAGAAAAATTTAGGCATCCCTTAGCTACATAAAAGGGAGCAAAAAATGGTAAGGAAATAGAGGAAAAGGAAAGGAAAAGAAAAAGAAAGAAGAAAGAAAAGAAAGAAGGGGAAAGTCTAAACAACCTTTAGGAAATTCAAGAAAAGTAGGTTCCATTTATAGTTATTTTATGCCTTAAGTTATCTTTTTTTAAGTGTTTATTACATGGGTTTGTAATAATTTTCAATGGTTTTCTATGGTTGTCATGTTGGTGTTAGGGTTTGGCAAATTGTGATGGATCTATGTGTTTGTGTTGTGATGCAAATTTTATTTGATGTGTTTAAAATGCATGGATGGTTTGGAAAGAAAAACAAAAGAAAAGGGTATGGGCCGAATTGGTTAGAGCCAAACTAGATTTGGTGAGCATGACTTGGAAAGGAAAGGAATGCAATTCTAGAGTTGCCCTAGGTTAAAATCGTTCCGCCAAGTGGGGAAAATTGGGAAAGAATGGATCTTTTGAGGAAATTAAGGGCCTAGAATATCATGGTATTTCAATTAGGAATGGATTAATAGTTTAAGGTGGAAATAAATTCACTAGACATAAAAGGCAATCCATGGCCATCTTAACAACCCATTCGGCCTAACTAAAAGAAAAATAGGGTTTTGGACTTCATTAGGTAAATTGGATATTTGATGGCTAAATTTGATTTCTTTTGTGGAACTTAAGGTTTAGATCTCCTTGGTAACCCTTCTAAATTATGGTTTGGTAAGTTATTGGCAAGTTAGTAGAAAAGGAATTGACATAGAAAAGTAAAAACAATTTCTTCCTCATTTTGGGACCAATCGGCCTAGAAAAGAAAATGATTAACAATGAATCCTTTTATGTAATTAGAGATTAAGAATTAAAGATGAACCCAAATAGGACCAATTATTATAAGACATATAAATGGAGTAATTGAAAAAGAGAATTCAAGAAAAATCAAGATTAAGACCTAGACCCATTCCGAGTCAACCTCGACTACTAAGATTAAAGGTTCGGATTAAACAAGAGTTTAGCTTAAGTATGTCACACATGAATCCTTATGATTAACTAGTCTTGTAAACTAAGTAATACACCAAAAATCCAAGCCTAGACTTGTTAGGTATACGAGAAGGAAAACTCATAAGTACGAAGTAGATTTATGCAATGAATGATACCAATGAATAGAATTTGTGTTCTCGTTTTGAATACTTTGAATAGTACATGAAACACTTATGAAGTCCTAAGTGTTCGTCAAGACACGGGAATGGTCCGAGAAGAAAATACCGATAGTGTAATTAGTTGAATGTATTAAACATAATACCATGTGCATCACGTGCATTCGAGGATGGTATGAAATCAAAAAAAAAATCATTGAGTCGTGAGATAATGCGGTTTGGTAACCGAATTGAATGGAATGGGCAACAACATGATACCATGTGTGTGCTCTATTGCTAACACCATTAAGCGAGGAATAATTCCGCTAACCGTGTGCTACAATGATGGATAATTTCATTATGAGCAAGTAGGTGATAATGAGATCACTAAAAGAGAGTAATAGAGTAGTAGGTGATAATACGATCACCGAGAGATGGAATGCACGAGTCTTGCTAATACCTAGGGTACCCGAATTAAAATGGATGGGTAGAATAGGAAACATAACTCATTGCATATCACGTGTATCATCCTACTTACTAAGCTTCAGCTAACCCCATGGTTGTTTTCATGTTATGAAAGGAACGAGTCAAAGTAGTAAGGATGCTATCGAGTCCTCCAAAAAGTCTCACGTGTAACACAAGTGTACCAAAATTCCTTTTGACTGAAATTTTAGGGTTGGGGTGTCGATAAACATTTTGATAGTATTGTAACTAAATTTTGTAATTTCTTCCATCGTATTGCTAATATTACATAAATTATCTTATACGCATTCCAACGTATGATAAGTCCTTAATGTATGAGTACATACGTGTTTTAGGTTAATTTGGAAACTAGTCGTGTCGGCGTGACGCACTCCTTGCCTAGCCACTCCTTTTGGGTATTTAGCAAGTGGGCCGGGGAGGGGATGTCACAAGAGCGATTAGGGGAGAGAGAGGGAGGGAGATAGAGGAAGAGAGAAAGAGCCATTAAGAGAGAGAGAGAGAGAGAGAAAGGAAGGGAGAAAGGGAGAGAAGGAAAGAGATAGAGAGAGAGGAGAGGTAGAGAGAGGGAGAGGGATATGTAAAGAGAGAGGAAGAAGGATGGGTAGATAGAAAGAGGTAGAGAGGGGGAGAATGAGAGGGGGAAAAGAGTGGGCGGGGAAGAGAGAGAAAGGAAGGGAAGGAGATAGAAAGGAAGAGAGAAAGAAAGAGTGAGGGTTAGAGAAAGGGAGGGACGGAGGGAGGAAGAGGGAGGAAGAGAGAAAAAGGTTAGAGAGGGAATGGGCCGGAGAAGGAGAGAGAGGGAAGGAGAGATGGAAGGAGATTGGGAGGGAGGGAAAGAGAGAGGAGATAAGAAAGAGAGGGAGAGGGAGACATGGGGGAGAGATAGAGATAGAGGAAGAGAGAAAAGGGAAAGAGAGGGAGAGCTTGAGAGGGAGTGAGAGGGAGAGGAAGAGATGAAGGAAGATAGAGAGAGAGGGAGAGAGGGAGGGAGGGAAAGAGAAGGGAGAGCTTGAGAGGGAGTGAGAGGGAGAGGAAGAGATGAAGGAAGATAGAGAGAGAGGGGAGAGAGGGAGGGAGGGAAAGAGAAAGGGATAAGAGACGGAGGGAGAGGGAAAGAGAGGGAGGGAGAGAGAAAAGGGGGGAAAGGGAGAGGGAGAGGGAGAGAGAGTGGGAGGGAGAGGGAGAGATAGAGGGAGAGAGAGGGGGAGAGATTAGGAGAAAGAGTAAGAGAGAGGGAGAAACCGAGGGAGAGAGAGATAAGGAAAAGGGGGAGAGAGGGAGAGAGAGAGGGGGAGAGAGAGAGGAAGAGGGGGAGAGGGATCGAGTGAGAGTGGGAGAGAGAGAGGAGAGAGAAAAGGATTGAGAGGGGAAGAAGAAGAGAGAGAGGGAGAGAGGGAGAGAGGGTGGGAAAGGGTGGGAGAGGGGAAGAAAGAAAGAGAGATGGAGAGGGAGAGATAGGGAGAGAGAAAGGGAGAGAGAGGGAGAGAAGGAGAGGGAGGGAGGGAGGGAGGGAGAGAAGGAGAGGGAAGGAAGGAAGGAGGGAGAGAAGGAGAGGGAAGGAGGGAAGGAGGGAGAGAGAGAGGGTGAGATAGAGAGGGAAGGAGGGAGGGAGGAAGGGTGAGGAGGGGGAGAGGGAGGAAGAGAGAGAATAAGGGTGAGAGGGAGAGAGAAAAAGAGAAAGGGAAAAGGGAGAGAAAGGGATAGAGGGAAAGAGAGGGAGATTAGGATAGAGAGGGGAGAGAGAAGGAGGAAACGAGAAAGAGGGAGATAGAGAGAGAGGGCATGAGAGGGAAATAGGGAGGGAGCGAGAGAGATTAAGAGGGGCGAGGAAGGGAGAGGGAGGGAGAGGAGGATAGGGAGAGAGGGGGAGATAAATGTATATATAGCCGGAGAGGGAGACGAAGGGAGAGAGGCGGATTGAGGGAGGGGGATAAAGGGAAAGAATAAGGTAGGGGATAAAGATAGTGAGAGAGAGGGAAATTGAAGGAGGAAGGAAGAGAGGGACAACAAGAAGGAGAGAGGGAGAGGGAAGGAGGGAGGGAGAGAAGGGGGATAGGGGAGGAGGGAGAGGAAAGAAGAGGGAGAGATTAGAAGAGGCGAAGGGAAGGAGAGGGAGAGAGAGGAAGGGAGAGGGAGAGAGAGGGAGGGAGGCAGAGAAAAAGAGGGAGAGGGAAGTAGGGAGGGAAGGAGAGAGGGGCGGAGAGAGTGGGAGAAAGAGATGGTGGGAGAGAGAGGGAGAAAGCAAGGGTAGAGAGAGGGACATTGAGAAGGAGAATGAGTCGGAGGAGAGTGAAAGAGGGAAAAAGGTGGAGAGAGAAAAAAGGGCATAAAGAATGAGGAATGGAGTGTGAGAGAGAGAGTAAGTGAGATGTACGAAAGAGGGAAGGAGAGAGATAAAGAGAGAAAGGGGGATAGGAAGGGAGAGAGGGTAGGTAAGAGCTAGAGAGGGAGAGAAAGGGGAGAGAGGGAGAGAAAGGGAGAGAGGCGGAATGAAAGAGGGGGAGAGAGAGGTGGAGAGAGAAAAGGCATAAAGGAAGAAAGGTAGAGAGAGAGAGAGGGAAATGAGAGGGAGGGGTAGAGAGGGTGAGAGAGAAAGTGATGGGAGAGAGAGAGTAAGAAGGAGGGAGCAAGAGAAAGGGTGTAAGATGAAGAAGGAGAGGGAGGTAGAGAGTGGGGAGAGAGATAGAGGAAGGCGAAAGGAGCGAGGGAGGGAGATAATGAGGGAAAGAGAGAGAGGGAGAAGAGGTAGGGATAGGTAAAGGGAGAAAAGGAGAGATAGAGAGAGGGAGAGGAAAAAAGAGAAGGAGGGAGGTAGCGCGTGAGAGGGAGAGGTAGAAAGAGAAAGAGAGATGGAGAGGAAAAAGGGAGAGAGAAAAAGGAGAAAGAGGGAAAGCGAGAGTGAGGGAGAGAGGGGGAAGAGAAAGGAAGAGGGATAAAGAAGGAGATAGGGAGAGAAGGAGAGGGGGAGAGAGAGGGAGAGAGGGGGAGGGGGAGGTGAGAAAAAGAGAGAAACGGTAAAAGAGAGGGAGAGGGAGACTAGATAAAGAGGGAGAGAAAGAGAGAGAGAAAAAGAGAGGTGGAGATAGAGAGAAAGAAAGAATGAGGGAGAGATAGAGAGGTTAAAAGAGCGGTAGATAAAGGGAGGGAGAGGGAGAGGGAGAGAGGAGGAGAGATAGAGTGAGAGAGGGAAAGGGAGAACATGAGAGAGGGAAAGAAAGAGAGTTAGAGGGATAGAGGGAGAAAAAGAGAGGGATTGGAATATAGAAAGAGGGGGAGAAGGGAGAGAATGGGAGAGTAGGCAGAGCAAGAGAGAGAGAGAGAGGGAGGAAGGGGGACAGAAAGAGAGAGAAAGGGAGGGAGAAAGGGAGAGAGAGGTGAGAGGGCGAAGGGGAAGGGAGAGAGGGAGAAAGAGCATAAGGGGTAGATAGGGAGCACGAAGAGAGGGAGAGTTGGTGAGAGAGAGGGGGATAGAGAGTGAGAGAAAAGAAAGGAGAAAGAAAGTTAGAGAGATAGAGGGAGAGTATGTTAGGGTGCAAGAGTGATAGAGAGGTAGAGAAGTGAGAGACATAGAGGGGAAGAGGGAGAGAGAGGAAGGGAGAGGGAGAGAAAGGGGATGGAGAGGTCAATAGAGAGAGGAGGGAGAGGGATAGAGAATGGGAGAGAGACAAAGTGAGAGTGGTGAGAGTTGGAGATGGGGAGAGACCGAGGGAGAGAAAGGAAGGATAAGAGAGAGGGAGAGCAAGGGGGACAGAGAGGAGGAGAGAGAGGGACAGAGAGAGAGGCTAGAAGAGAGAAAGAGGGGGTATAGAGAGGGGAGAGAGAGGGAGGGAATGAGAGGGAGTCGGGGACAAGAGTGGAAAAGAGGGAGAGAATGGGATGGACAGAGAGGTAGAGAGGGAGAAAGGATGGGAGAGAGAGGGAGAAAGACAGAAAGGGAGAGGGAGAGGGAGAGAGTAAGTGAAAGTGAGAAAGAGAGAGGGAGGGACAAAAAGGGGAAAGGAAAGGCAGAGAAATAGAGAGGGAGGGTGAGGGAGGAAGGGAGGGAGTAAGAGAGAGAGAGAGGGTAAGGGAGGAAGGGATGGAGTGAGGGAGAGGGTGAAGAGAGAGGGATAAATGGATAAAAAGAGGAAAGTAGAGCGAGAGAGAGAGAGAGATGGAGGAAAGGATAAACAAAGGGTGGGAGAGGGAGATAGAGTGTGGTAAAGAAAGAAAAAGAGAGAGTAAGGGAGAGAGGGATGAAGATGGAGAGAGGCGAGGGAGAGGGAGAGGGGAGAGAGAAAGAGATGGAGAGCGCGAGAAAAAGGGAAGGAGTGAGAAAGGGGGAAATAGAGAAAAGGGAGAGAGAGGGAGAAGGAGGAAGAGTGAGTGAGGGTGAGATATAGAAAGAGAGAGGGAGGAGAGAGAGGGGGAGGGAGGGAGATAGAGATAAAGAGAGTGGGATAGAGAGAGAATAAGAGAGTGATACAGAGATGGAGGAAGAGGGAGAGAGATTGAGCGAGGGGAGAGAGGGAATGAGAGGTAGAGGGAGAGAGAGATGGAATGAAAGAGAGAGGAGTGAGAGAGAGAGCAGAGTGAGAGAGAGGGAGAGGGAGAAGGAGATGGAGAAAGGGATAAAAAGAGGGTGGGAGAGGGAGAGAAGGGGAAAGAGACTAGAAGACGGATAGAAAAGAGAGCATGAGGCGAGAGAGGGGGAGAGGGAGAGTGGGAGAGATAGAAAAAGAAAGCATAAGGGAGAGAGGGAGGGAGATAGAGATTGAGAGAGGGAGATGGAGAGGGAGAGGAAGAGATGGAGAGAGAAAAAGAGAAGAAGAGAGTGAAGGAAGGAGAGGGGGAGAGAGAGGGAGAGAGAAAGAGTGAGATAGGGGGAGAGGAAGAGGGGAGAGAGAGGGAGAGAGAAAGAGTGAGATAGGAGGGAGAGGAAGAGGGGGAGAGAGAGGGAGTGGGATTGGGAGAGAGAGAGGGAGAGAAAAGGAGAGAGAGGAATGAGAAAGAGAGAGGGAGAGGGAGGAAGAGGGAGACATGGGAGGAGAGGGAAAGAGAAAAAGAAAGAGGAAGAGGAGGAGAGAGAGAGGGAGAGATATAGCAATGGAGGGAGACATAGGAAGAAAGAGAGAGAAAGTGAGAGTAAGAGAGAGAGAGAGAGAAGGCATGAGAGAGAAAGACGATGGAAGCAAGAGAGAGGGGGAGAGGTGGAGGGGTGAAAGATGGAGGGAGGGAGGGGGAAATATATAGAGGGAGTTGAAGAGGGAGAAATGAGAGAGAGGGAGAGGGAGGCGGTGTGAGAGAGAGATAAGGAGATATGAAGTGAGGTGAGGGAGGGAGAGATAGAGAGAGGGAGAGAGAAAAAACAAGAGGGAAGGTAAGAGAGAAGGAGAAAGAGGGAAAGAAAGAGAGAGTGGTGGAAGGAGAGCGAGATGGAGAGGGAGAGAGAGGGAGAGAAAGCGTGAGTGGGTGAGAAAAGAATACGGGGAGAGAGTGAAAGAGAGAGGGAGAAGGAGAAAGAGAGGGAAAAAGGGAGAGAGGGAAAGGGAGAGAGGGAGGAGAGAGAGTGAGAGGGAGAGAGAGAAAGAGAGGGAGAGATTAAGAAAGGAAGAGAGGAGGAGGGGGAGGGAAAAGGCGAGGAAGAGGGGAAGGGGGAGAGAGAGTAGGAAATGAGGAGGTAGTGAGAGAGGGGGAGAGAGAAAGAGTGAGAGATAGAGAGGGAGAGGGAGAGGGAAGATAGAAAAGGATGAGAGAGAGAAAAGGGATGGGAGAGATAGGGGGAGGAAGGGAGAGAGAAGGAGAGATAGAGGGAGAGAGAGAAGGGAGAAAGAGAAAGAGAAAAAGAGCAAGAGAGATAGGGATAGATAGAGTGAGAGGAGGGAGGGAGAGATAGCGAGTAGAAGAGAGAAGAAGGAAGAGAGAGGGATAGAGAGAAAGAAAGAGAGAGGACAAGAGAGAGACGGAGGGATAGGAAGGGATATAGTGGAGGTGAGAGAGGACGAGGGAGAGATAGAGGGAGAGGGAGAGAGGAAGGGAGAAGAGTACGAGAGAGGAGGAAAGGAGGAGAGAAAGGGAGGAAAGGGAGAGGGAGAGAGAGAGAAAGAGAAAGAAGGGAGAGAGAGAAAATAAGAGGGGGTGAGAGAGCAAAAGTGAGAGTAGGAGAGAGAGAGGGAGGAAGAGGGGAGAGAAAGAAGGAGAGAGGGAGAGGAAGGGAGAGGGGAAGATAGATGGAGAGAGGAAGAGAAGGAGAGAGGAGGAGAGGGGGAGAGGAAAGGAGGGAGAGAGGAGAGGGTAAGAGGGAGGGATAGAGAGAGAGAAGGTGGGAGGGGTGGATAGAGAAAGGGAGAGAGAAAGAGGGAGAGAGGGAAGAGAGAAAAAGAGAGATAAAGGAAGAGGAAGGGACTGAGAGAGGAAGATAGCGAGGGAGAGAGAGAGACAAGAATAGATACGGGGAGAGAGAGGGAGAGGGAGAGAGGTAGAGGCAAAAAAAGAGAGGATGGAAGGGACTGAGTGAGAGGAAGAGAGAGAGAGGTTAAGAGTGAGAGAGGGACGAGTGAGGGAGAGATGAGAGAGAATGGAGAGGGAGAGAGGTTGAGAGCAAAATAGAGAGAAAGGGAGAGAGAGAAAAAGAGGTATAGAGAAAAGAGAGAGGGAGAGAGAGGGAAAAAGAAAGAAAGTAGAAGAAAGGGAGAGAGAAAGAGAGGTAGATGAGGAGTGAAGTTAGAGAGATGAGGAGGAGATTGAGATAGAGGGAGGGAGAAAGAAGAAGGGAGAGAGGATGAGGGACATAGAGGTATCGAGGGTGAAGGAGAGAGTAAGTGAGAAGGGAAAGAGGGAGGGAGGGAGGAGGGAGAAAGAAAAAGAGAGGGAAAGAGAGATGAGAGTCTAAGAGATGGAGAGGGGAGAGGGAGAAGGAGGGAGGGAGGTAGAGAGAGATTGAGTAGGAGGGAGACATAAAGGAAGGGAGAGTGGGAATGAGGGAAGGAAAAGAAGAGAGGGAAAGAGTGGTGAAGAGGAGGAAATGAAGAGAGGGAGAGGGAGAGAAAGGGAGGGAGGTAGTGAGAAAGGGAGATAGAGTGGGATAGAGGGATAAAAGAAGGGAGAGTGGGAGAAAGTAAAGGAAAGAGAGAGGGAGAGAGGGAGGGAGGGGGAAAGAGAGAGGGAGAGGGAGAGAGGGAGGGAGGGGGAAAGAGAGAGGGAGAGGGAGAGCAAGAGGGAGGGAGAAGGAGTAGAGAGGAGGAGGGAGAAAGGGAGAGATAGGAAGAGTGAAAGAAAGAGGGAGAGAGAGAGGGAATGAGGGAGGGAGAGAGATATATAAAGGGACCAAGGGGGAGAGAGAGAGGAATAGAGAGGAAGAGATAGAGAGAGGTAAGGAGAGAGAAAATGAAGGGAGGGGGAGAGAAAGAGGAAGATAGGAGAAAGAGAGAAGAGGAGAGAGAGGGAGAGAAAGAGCAAGAGGGAGGGAGAGGGATAGCAAGGGAGAGAGGGAGAGAGAGCATACAAGAGGAAGAGAGAGAGAGGTAGGGAGGGAGAAAGAGATAAGGGGAGGGATAGAGAGGGAAAAGAGAGTGGGGATATAGGGATAGAGATAAAGGGAGAGAGTGAGATGGAGAAAGGTGGAGAGAGAGAGGGAGAGAGGGAATAAAAGACAGAGAAGGAGAGGGAAAGGGAGGGAGGGGGATAGAGGGGAGGAGAGAGTGATAAAGAGTGTGGAAACCGTAGGAACGCAGCTCGCAGTACGCACACAACTAGATTGCTAACTCCTTTTCAATTCGATTAGGTTACCACCCTTATCCACACATACCACTTTTTGACCATTTGATTCTTTCTTAATTCATCCCCACCAATGCACGTGATGCACGTGATGTCATAATTACAATATCAAACCCAATGAGGGTACCAAACCATATAGGTTTCAAACCAATGCACCCATGCCGGTTCACATATAGTTCACATGATTTCAAACATCTTGTCGCAACTTTCACCTAATTAGGTTTAAACGTCAACTAGTGTCATTTTTTGGGCCGTGGGCCCGATTCATATTTGAGACCTTCCTACCATTTAATAGAGTACTCTTGACTATTATTTCATTCTACGTTCGACTTAGGTGGTATTTAACATCTCGGTTGGTTTAAAAACACACTAGGCACAATGTTTCTCCCTTTTTTTGGCAAATTCGATGCTTAGGTCAAGATTCGATTTCTTTTCACGAATTTACCTATCTAACTTCATTTTTATCCTAATTTGGGCCTAATAAGCCCATAAATTATTTAATTGGATTGAGAAAACCCAAAGTCTCCCTTTTTCCCATGTTTGGGCCGAATGGTCCTAAAATTTGCAAGGAAATTATTTTGGTCTTGCAAGACTTTTCCTTTCGTATTAAAATGGCTAATCAACCTCATTTTCTTACCATTAGCTTAAGGTCCCTAAACACTAAAAGAATTCCATATTTTTTTATTCTTGGCCAAACATTTCATAGGTAAAACCCTAGAATTTTCATTTTATTTTCTTCCTTTCTATTGTTTCAAGCCAAGCTTATATCAAACCCAAATTATTTTCTCTAAATTTTGGCTAAACCAAGCCCAATTCATCACACCCATTATTGACTAATTAAGCTACACATAAGGCTTAATCAAGCTTAAGCAAACAACCTTCATAA
Source organism: Dovyalis caffra (assembly GCA_963924115.1). Taxonomy (NCBI): domain Eukaryota; kingdom Viridiplantae; phylum Streptophyta; class Magnoliopsida; order Malpighiales; family Salicaceae; genus Dovyalis; species Dovyalis caffra. The sequence continues at coordinate 539,913 of CAWUPB010001155.1, read as the reverse complement.
ACAAGCATAATAATAATCAACCATAAGCAACTAATCATCAAAGCAAAAACCAACACCAACACAAACTTAATTTATTATCATAACCAAATAAATGGCATAAATAAATAACCAAAGAACCAACTTACATAGCTTTATATATATAGATATAAATATCACAAAATTTTACAAAGTGCTAGTAGACACATAGATGAATAACTTTTATTCTTTGAGTTTTACCTAGAAATCACTTTAAGGTTCTTAAATAAATCACACAAAGTTTGGAATTTTCTACCCCTAAAATTCAAAAATTTTTCTTTTAAACAATTCAGAAATTTTCCCAAAAATAAGTTCCAATGTTCCTAAAATTTTACAATACATTTCTCACCGATATAATACAACCCAAATATTTCCTCCCGAAATTCCCCACACAAACATCAAACATACCGTTATCGTGAAAACTTTTAAAATAATTCATACTATCACTTTTACTTAATATAGGCATGTTTATGAACATTTAAACATGTATATATGTTTACAATTAATAAATTTCATGGGACTTACATTCTCTCCCCTTAAAAGAATTTCGTCCTCGAAATTGACTTACTCAAACAATTTTGGATATTTATCCCTCATCTTTTCCTCACATTCTCAAGTCAATTCTTCGAGGTCATGATTTTCCCATAGAATCTTAACCAGACCAATTTCCTTATTACTAAGTTGTTTCACTCATTTATTCAAGATTTGGACTAGTCTCTCCTCGTATGTTAAGTCTGCGGCGAGGTTTGGCAACTCCGTCTCCAAAATCTGTTTTGGTTCTCCAATACACTTTCTTAACATAGATACATGGAATACATTGTGTACTCCTACTAATGATAGCGATAGCAACAGGTGGTATGCCTTATCGCTTACTCCACCCACTATCTTAAATGGTCCGACGTATTGCGGACTCGGCCTTTCCTTTCTTCCTAAATCGAAGTACGCCTTTCATCGATGATACTCGTAGGAATACATAGTCATCGACTTTGAATGCTAGATCCCTTCGCCTCTTATCGACATAACTCTTTTATCTCGCTTTGAGCCATTTTTAATCATTGGCGGATGTTATTCATGACTTTAGTCATTTATTGCACCGACTCCGATCCCAATAACTTCCTTTCCCCTATCTCATCCCAATACATGGGAGATCTACATCAACGTCCATACAAAGCTTTATAGGGAGCCATCCCAATTGAAGCTTGGTAGCTATTGTTATATACAAATTTCGTTAAGCGTATAAATCTCTCATTTTTTGGACGAATCTAGAATGCATACGCGTAACATATCCTCGAGAATCCGGATCACTCATTCCGACTATTCGTCGACTTACGGATGATAAGCCGTGCTCGAAGTTTAGCTTCATACCCATGGCCTTGTGTAGACTCTTCCAAAATTCTAAGGTGAATCTAGGATCTCGATCCGACACAATCGACATTGGGATCCCATGTAGTCTTACAATTTTGTCATGATACAACTCGGGCGTATTGGTTCGGATTATAGGTGGTTTTAACCAAAATAAAGTGTGTTAATTTGGTCGATCTATCAACGATCACCCAAATGGCATCCAACTCCCTTTTCGACCTTGGCAATCCCATGATGAAATCCATAGTTATATCTCCCACTTCCATTCTAGAATCACCAATGGTTTTAACATTCCCGAGGGTCTTTGATGTTCCGCCTTCACCTATTGACGGACTTGACACCTTGCCATAAAATTAGCTACATCTTTCTTCATTCCAGGCCACCAATAACATTGTCGCGAGTCCCGATACATCTTTATGCTTCCTAGGTGTATCGAATAGGAATTTACATACACTTCTTTTAGTATTTCTTCTTTCAAATCCTCTACTAAGGGAACACACATCCTTCCGTTCAATCTAATTACTCCTTTGTCATCAACGGTAAAATTAGACTCCTTCCCATCCTTCATAGTTTTCTTCCATTCCATTAGCCTTTCGTCCGTTTATTGCTCCGTTTGAATTCTTTCTTACAAGATCGGTTAGAATAATAAAGTCGATAAAATGCTCTCGTGGCCTTTAGGAATTATCTCCAATTCTATCTTTTATAGGTCTCTCACTCACTATCGATAACCGAATTACCTACATCATTACTATCGATTTTCTACTTAACGCATCAATAACAACATTGGCCTTTCCCGAGTGGTAGTTGATTATACAGTCATAGTCCTTCATTAACTCCAACTACCTTCTTTATCTCATGTTCAGCTCCTTCTACGTGAAGATATACCATAGACTCTTATGATTTGTGTATATCTCACATTTTGCACCGTATAAATAATGTCTTCGCATTTTTAAGGCAAAGACTACCGCCGCAAACTCCAAATCGTGCATTGGATAATTCCGTTCATATTCCTTTAGTTGTCATGATGCATAGGCTACTACCTTCCCATTCTACATCAACACCACTCCTAACCCATTTTTAGAAACGTCACTATACACCATAAAGTTTTTAGCCTAGGACGAAATAATCGGCATTAGAGCCATGACTAACCGTCGTTTCAACTCTTGGAAGCTCTCCTCACAAACATCCATCCATTGAAATTTAATGCTCTTTTTGATCTAGTTAGTAAGAGGCCTAGCTATCTTAGAGAAGCTCTCCATAAATCTTCGATAATAATCGACTAGCCTCTAAGAAGCTTCGTATCTTTAACACATTTTTTAAGGTAAGCCAGTTCTAGATAGCCTCTACTTTTTTTGGATCTACTCGCTATGCCTTCCTTTGTTACCACATGGCCTAGAAAAGCCACTTGCTCTAGCCAAAATTCATATTTCTTGAATTTGGCATATAACCGCTTCTCCCTTAACATTTGCAACATGGCTCTTAGATGTTCCCTATGCTCCTCCTTACTTTGAGAGTAAACTAGGATATCATCGATGAATACGATGATAAACTTGTCTAGGAATTCTTTAAAGGCTCGATTCATCAAGTCCATGAAAGTAGTTAGGGTATTAGTCAACCCAAACGACATTAATAGGAACTTATAGTGTCCGTATCTTATTCTAAATGTCGTTTTCTTCACATCTTTCGATCTCACCCTCAACCGATGATACCCCGATTGTAAGTCTATTTTGGAAAACATTGTTGTCCCTTGAAATGGATCAAATAAATCATCAATCCGGGGTAACAGTACTTATTCTTAATCGTCACCTAATTTAACTCTCGGTAGTCAATACATAGCCTTAAGGTGCCATCCTTCTTTTTCATGAATAGTACTAGAGCTCCCTAAGGTGAGGAACTAAGGCATATGAATTCCTTGTTCGGTAAGTCTTGTAGCTGCACCTTCGACTCTTTTAACTCAATCGGTGCCATCATGTATGGAGTTTTAGAAATCGGAGTTGTGCCTCGCTATAATTCGATCTCAAATTCGATTTCTCTTGCTAAGGCTAACGTCGTTAGACTTTTTAAGAAAACATCTAAATACTCTCATACAATCTCTATATCTCCTAGTTTCAACTTTTGTTTCACTCGGCTATACAACGATATACGCTAGGTACCCTATACACCCCTTTCCTAGCATCTTCGAGCTTTAACGACCGAAATGATCGGTGCGGTTCAAAACTTCAAATTGACCTTAAACTCTAACTATCGACTCCCGTGTACATCAAAAGTTACCCTTTTTCCTCGATAGTTTATGTTGGCACCATGCTTTATCGACCAATCCATCTCTAAGATCAAATCAAAATCCCGAAGGTCCAACACTATCAAATTAGCTTCTAATCTCCTATCTTCAATCTATAGCGAATACTTTTTAACTACGAGTCATCGATTTCATAGTTTCACTAGAAGAAACCGCAATAAGATATCCTACGGCTAATGTCTTAGGTTTGGCTCCTAGGCTTTTTACTAACGTATTTAATATAAAGGAATGTGTAGCACCGAAATCAATCAAAACATATGCAATCAAGCCAAGGATTGAGACATTATAATGAATTACTATTGTATTCCTCTTATTTGCCTCTTTTTGGGTCATAGTATACACCCAGTAGGTATTCTTCCTAGTCTCGGTTTCGCAATCGAGGGAAATTATAGGATATGTGCCCTGCATTTTGACAAACATAACATATCCCGACATCCGATCTCGCATTCCTTGACATGGAACTTTCCATATTTACTACACTAGGGTGGATTGCCCACCATCGATCTCGGTTGATCTGTTCGGCAATGGTCTCGAGACATAAGGTGCTCGGTCCGATGGCCCGAGCATTCCCTCGGACACCACTTCGATTGAAATTCCTAGGCGGTCCTCGCCTTACTGGACCCAACAATTGGATCCCGATCTAAAAACCTACCTCTTCCGTTACACCTCCTTTGTAATCTCCTTTTGATCCTCATTAGCTATCATCGCCTTATCCACCATTTTTGAGAAGGTATTAGCGAGTAGACATCCGAACCATACTTCATACTCTAGGATTTAACCTCGTCAAGAATCTGTTCTTTTTAGATTTTCATCCCTTGCAATGAATGGGATGAATCTATAGCCTTCTTCAAACTTCCATACATATTCACCTACTAACATCCCATCTTGCTTTAGTTCTAGGAAGTCCGGAATCATTTTAGCCCTTATATCCGTAATGAAGTACTTATTATTGAAGACCTCTTTAAATCCTTCCCGTGTCAAAGTTGGCATGTCTACAGTTAGTCGTGCGCTCTCCCACCAGGTGTGGGCATCCTTAGTTAACAAAAAAATAGCACATGATACTCGTTTATTGTTAGTGAATTGCAAGTATTTGAATATTGCTTCTAACGACTTAATCCATTCCTCCACTATCATTGGGTTAACACCCCTAGAGAATTCCCGAGGACTCATTTCACAAAACCTCTCTACCCCATCATTCCTCTTATGCGGGGGTAGTGGAGGTGGAGGCTATTGATGCAAAACCAAGAGTCTGTCTCATTTGCTCCACATGTTCTTGTTATTGTTGTCGCATTGCTTGTTGTTATTACTACTACATCATGTCCATCATGTGAATTAAAGCGTCTTGTTGATTTCTATTAGGATCATTGGAGGTCCCTTCACCTCCTCGCTCATGTTGGCTCCTTTCTTGGCATGCTTGGACTTTGTACATGCCATGTTATGCCCATCTTAGTTTTGGTATTAAAATAATAATAATGTAATTCATCCACTTACACGTAAAATTATAGATATTTATATATGAAGCATTTCGTTCACAATAAGTATTTACAAGCACTTCTACCTTCTAAAAGTTTTTGTGCCCTATTTACAATCAAAAGTTTACTTATTTACATTAGGAAATACACAACAAATACTACATCACATGATCGAGTTACGATTTACTATATCCAACCAAGCATATCGGATACATCATGGGAAGGAGTGCTCGACCGTTCACTAGTCAATAGCATCATTCGATGCAATGCATACTATCTTGCGAGCGAGGGGCAATGGTAGACCCCAGCTATACATCAATTGGGTACGGGTTTGCCTAACTCCGTATTGGAAGGAAGGCTCGAATCAAGTCTCGATAACAAAATCAACCTATCATCCCTTCCCAAACCTTATCTAGGAACCGCCGATCTCTCCGTAAAAGAGTCTCATGTAGAGTTAGTCACAGGAAATCCATACCGGGTACTACTAGAAAGAAGTATTAGCGAATGTTATTCGCCGAATCGAGTCATACACCCGAGTGATGTGGGTTACTATATCCCGATCCGGGGTCATAATCAAGTCGTTTAGTTCAGCCCAGTAGGTAGCTAGGGTGGCCCATTGTTGGCGCGTCTTAGCATTGCGGGGTGTACGAAATAAATACGGCATCTACATCAATAATAATTACTAATATTAATATTTCTCAAGCACAATTATATACAAGCATGAAAATCACATAATAATAATCATTCATATTTTTTTATAAAAAAATAAGGAATCAAATTGTTACCCATTGAGTAGTAAACCAATCCTCAAGCTTAGGTGACACTTAAGGTTTTGCCCGATTAACTAAACTATAGCTCGATACCACCCTATGGTGCCCCCTCCCCGTCCCACTTGCTAATTACCCGAAACAGAGTGGCTAGGTGAGGAGCGTGTCACGCCGACACGTCCAACTCGACTTAAACCTCGCTACATACATGCCGGTACCATAACAACATATTACATATTTAAATATGTACAATACAATTTACATGATAAGAATATTCACTCGGAAAGAAATTATAATTTATTTTATCCATAATACTATTAAAATGTCTACCGATACCCAACCTAAAATTTACGATTAAAATAAAATTCCCTAAGGTTTGTGTCACCCCCGAGCCCTTTTGGAGGATCCAACAGCGTCCTTATCGATACTACGATCACCGCTACTCGTCATAGCATGCTAATAACAACGAGGTGAGCCAAAGCTCGGTAAGTGAGGTGATGCACATGATATGCAATGCTCTTCCGACTTCCCACCATACTCATAAATTTTAATTCGGGCACCTCGGGTAGTAGCAGTCTACTCTATAGTGATTACCAAATCACCAAATGCTAATAGAATTATCCCTCGTTGTAGCCACTACCGACGAAAATCCATCGCCTAATAGTGCAAGCACACGACTTAGAATACGCACATAGTTGGACCACTAACCTCTTTTTAATTCGATTAGGTTACCACCCTTATCCATATACGCCACTTTTCGACCATTTGATTCTTTCTTAATTCATCCCCACCGAGTGCACGTGATGCACGTGATGTCACAAATACAGTATTAAACCCGAGTGAGGGTATCAAACCATATCGGTTTCAAAGGGTTCACATATAGTTTGTATGATTTCAAACATCTTGTCGTGACGTTCACCTAATTAGGTTTAAACTCCAACTAGTGTCATTTGCTAGGTCGTGGACTTGATTCATATTTGAGACCTTCCTACCACTTAACGGGTTACTCTTGAATATTATTTCATTCTACGTTCAACATAGGTGGTATTTAACATCTCGACTAGTTTAAAAACATGTTACGCACAATGCTTCTTCTCTTTTTTGGCAAATTCGAGTGCTTAGGTCAAGATTTGATTTCTTTTGATGACTTTACCTATCTAACTTCATTTTTATCCTAATTTGGGCCTAATAAGTCCATAAATTATTTAATTGGCTTAAGAAAACCCAAAGTCCCCCTTTTTCCCATGGTTGGGCCGAATGGTCCTAAAATTTGCAAGCAAATTGTTTTGGTCCTACAAGACTTCTCCTTTCTTATTAAAAACACTAATCAACCTCATTTTCTTACCATTAGCCTAAGGTCCCTACACAATAAAAGAAATCCATTTTTTTTTCATTCTTGGTCAAACATTTTATAGGTAAAATATGACACCCCCTCCCCGACCCACATGCTAAATACCCAAAAAGAGTGGCTAGGCAAGGAGTGTGTCACACCGACACGACCAGCTTCTAAATTGACCTCAAACACGTATGTGCTCATACATTAAGGACTTATCATATAATGGAACACATATAAGAAAATTTACATAATATTAGCAATAAGTGGAAGAAATTACAAAATTTATTTACAATACTATCAAACTGTTTATCGACACCCCAACCCCAAAAATACGGTGAAAAGAAATTTCGATACACTTATGTCACACGTGAGCCTTTTTGGAGGACCCGATAACATCCTACTATTTTAACTCATTCCCGTCATAACATGAAAACAACAATAGGGTGAGTCAAAGCTCGGTAAGTTGGGTGATGCACGTGATATGCAATAAACTTCTATTTCCCATTCTACCCATCCATTTTAATTCGGGTACCCTAGGTATTAGCAAGACCGTGCATTCCATCTCTCGGTGATCGTATTATCACCTCCTCGCTCTATTACTCTCTCTTAGTGATCTCATTATCACCTATTGCTCACAACGGAATTATCCCTTGTTGTAGTACACAATTAGCGAAATTATCTCTTGATTAACGGTGTTAGTAATAGAGCACGCACATCGTTTTATGCTCGTTATCCACTCTATTCAATTTGGTTAGCAAACCACATTATCTCACAACTCAATGATTTTTCTCCATTTTATACCACCCCCGAATGCATGTGATGCACATGGTATTATGTTTAACACATTCAACTAATTACGCTATTAGCGTTTTCTTCTCAGATCCATTCCCATGTCCCGACGCATACTCGGGACTTCATAAGTGTTTCATGTACCATTCAAAGTGTTCAAAACGAGAACACAAATCCTATTCATTGGTATCATTCATTGCATAAATCTACTTCGTACTTACGAGTTTTCCTTCTCGTGTACCTAGTAAGTCTAGGCTTGAATTTTTGGTGTATTACTTAGTTTACAAGATTGGTTAATCCTAAGGATTCATGTGTGACATACTTAAGCTAAACTCTTGTTTAATCCGAACCTTTAATCTCGAAGTTGAGGTTGATTTAGAATGGGTCTAGGTCTTAATCTCGATTTTTCTTGAATTCTCTTTTTCCATTACTTCATTTATATGTCTTATCATGATTGGTCTCTATTTGAGTTCACCTTTAATTATTGATCTCTAATTACACAAAAGGATTCATTGTTAATCATTTTCTTTTCTAGGTCGATTGGTCCCAAAATGAGCAAGAAATTGTTTTTCCCTTTCTAGGTCAATTAGTTTTATACTAACTTGCCAATAACTCACCAAGCCATACTTTAGAAGGGTTACTAAGGAGATCTAAAGCTAAAGGTCCATAAAAGAAACCGAATATAGCCATCAAATATCTAATTTACCTAATGAAGTCTAAAACTCTATTTTTCTTTTAGTTAGGCTGAATGGGTTGTTAAGATGGCCATGGATTGCCTTTTATGTCTAGTGAATTTATTTTCACCCTAAACTATTAACCCATTCCTAATTGAGTTACCATGATATTCTAGGCTCTTGATTTCCCCAAAAGATCTATTCTTTCCCAATTTCCCCCACTTGGCCGAATGGTTTTAAGCTAGGGGCAACTCTAGAAGTGTATTCTTTTCCTTTTCAAGTCATGCTCACCAAATCGAGTTTGGCTCTAACCAATTCGGTCCATACCCTTTTCTTTTGTATTTATTAAAGACTTGATTCATCAAGTTCATGAAAGCAATCGGGGCGTTAGTTAATTCAAACGACATTACTAGGAATTCATAGTGGCCGTATCTTATCCCGAATGTCATTTTCTTCACATCCTTCGATTTTACCCTTAGTTGATAGTATCTCGATTGTAGATCTATTTTGGAGAACATCATCGTATCTTGTAATTGATCGAACAAATTGTCAATTCGAGGTAACGAGTACTTATTTTTAATTATCACCTAGTTTAATTCTCGGTAGTCAAAGCATAGCCACGGACTACCGTCTTTCTTTTTCACGAACAATACTAGAGCTCTCCAAGGTGAGGAACTAGGGCATATAAATCCCTTATCCGAGTAAGTCCTATAGTTGCACCTTTAACTCTTTTAATTCAACTAGGGCCATTCTATAAGGAGTCTTAGAAATTGGAGTCGTGCCCAGCTCTAGCTCAATCTCAACTTCTATCTCCCTCTCCGATGGAAACGTAGTCAAAGTTTCTAAAAATACATCCGGATACTCCTGCAAGACTTCTATATCGTTTGAATTTTATTTTTGCTCTACCCGGCTATCTACTATGTGTGCTAGATACCCTATACATCCTTTTCCTAGCATTCTTCAAGCCTTTATGGTCAAGATGAGCGGTATGGCTCGAAACTTCATATCACCCTTAAACTCTAACTAGTCGATCTCTAAGTAGATCAAAAGTACTCTCTTCCTTGTGGCACCATGCCTCGTTAACCAATCCATTCTCATAATCAAATCAAAATCTTGGAGGTCCAATGTGATCAAATCAGCCTCCAAACTCCTATCCTCAATTTGGACCGGACACTCGCTTGACTCGGCTTGTTGACTCCATAAATTCTCCGGAAGGGACTACTATTAGATAGCCTATTACCAATTTCTCGGGTTTCACACCTAGGCTTTCTACTAAAGTTTTTGATATGAATGAATGTGTGGCATCGAATCAATTAAAACACAAGCAATCAAGCCAAGGATATAGACATTACCGCATATTATTACCGTGTCCCTTTTATCGACCTCCTTCGGGTCATCGTATAAGCCCGTGCGAGTACTCTTCCCCGTCCTAGTTTTTATGTTTAAGGACGAGTTAGAGGCTACGTGCCTTTGCTTGTGACGGATATAACAAACCCTCAAATTTGGTTGGCACTCCCCTATGTGGAATCTTTCACATTTATTGCATCGAGATTGTTTACCCATTGTTATCCTTGGTCGATTCCCTAATAGTAGCCTCAAGGCATAAGGTGATGGTCCGATAGCTTGTGCATTTCCTAGACCATTAGTTCGATTGAAATTTCTAAGCAAAGCTCGTCTTTGTGGTCCGGAGGAAAAACTGCGGGTCGAAATGATTGTCTCCTCCGTTGAACTTCCTTTGCAATTAATTTCCTTCGATCTTCATCTCGCCAACATTGCTTTATCTATCATTTTCAAAAAAGTGTTTACGGTAGACATTCGTACCATGCTTCGAACCCTTGGGCTCGACTCCGTTAAAAACTTATTCTTTTTTAAGTTGTCATCCCTTGTAATGAATGGGATGAATCGACATCCTTGCTCAAATCTCCATACGTATTCACCTACGGACATTCCATCTTTCTTTAGCTCGAGGAATTCTTGAATTTTTTTAGCCCTCATGTAAGTCGTAAAGTATTTATTGTAGAAGACCTCCTTAAATCTTCCCAAGTTGAGGTAGGCGGTACACTATCAATCGTGCACTCTCCTACCATGTGCGAGCATCCTTCATCAACATAAAAATGATAAATTGCAAGTATTCAAATATCGCTTGTAATGACTTATTCAATTCCTCTACTATCATTGGGTTAACACACCTAGAGAATTCCTAAGGACTCATCTTACGAAACCTCTTTATCGCATCGTTCCTATGCTCGATATGGCAAAGGTGGAGGTCGTTGATGTATAGCTAGGAGTCTGTCTCATTTGCTCCGTATGGTCTTGTTGTTGTTATTGTCGCATCATGTCAATCATGTGACTTAAAGCATCCCGTTGATTTCCGTTATGATCATTGGAGGTCCCTTCACCTCCCGCTCGTGTTGGCTCCTTTCTTGGCATGCTTTGACTTTATACATGACATGTTATGCCCATGTATGTTTTGGTATTAAAAATAATATATACTATAAATCATCCACTTACGCATGAAATTATAGATATTTATATATGAAGCATTTCGTACACAATAGGTATTTAAAAGCACTTCTACCTTCTAAAAGTTTTTTTTTGTGCTCTATTTACAATCAAAAGTGTACCTATTTACATCGAGAAATACACAACAAGTACTACATCACGTTATGATTTATTATGCCCAACCAATATATCGGACGCATCATGGGAAGGAGTGCTCGACCCTCCACTGACCAATAACATCATCCGATGCAATGCGTACTATCTCCCGAACGAGGGGCAACAATAGAACCTAACTATACATCAATTAGGTACGGGTCCACCTAACCTATACCGGAAGGAAGGCTTAGACCAAATCTCATTAACAAAATCGACCTATCAGTCATTTCCTAACCTCATCGAGCAACAGTCGATCTCTCGGCAAAAGAGTCTAGCGTAGAGTCAATCATAGGAAATCCATATAACGGCACATCTAGAAAGAAGCATCGGAAAATGTTATTCACCGAGTCAAGTCATGTACCCTTAGTGACGTGGGCTACTATATCCCGATCCGGGGTCATAGTTAAGTCTGTTTAGTTCAGACCTAATAGGTAGCTAGGGTGGCCCGTTGTTTACGCGTCCTAGTAGTGCATGGTATACAAAATAAATATGGCATCTACAATAAAAATAATTATCAATATTAATGTTTCTATAACACAATTATATACTCGAATAAAAATCATATAATAATCATTCATATTAAAAAAAATCGAAATCAAATTATTACTCGTCGAGTAGCACACCGGTCGTCAAGCTCGGGTGACACTTAAGGTTCTACCCGATTAACTAAACCATAGCTCCGATACCATCCTATGACACCCCCTCCTCGACCCACTTGCTAAATACCCAAAAGGAGTGGCTAGGCAAGGAGTGCATCATGCCGACACAACCGGCTTCCAAATTGACTTCAAACACATATGTGCTCATACATTAAGGACTTATCGTATAATAAAACACGTACAAAAAAATTTACATAATATTAGTAATATAGTGGAAGAAATTAAAAAAATTATTTACAATACTATCAAATTGTTTATCGACACCCTAACCCAAAAATTACGAGTCAAAAGAAATTTTGATACACTTGTGTCACACGTGAGCCTTTTTGGAGGACCCGGTAGCTTCCCTACTACTTTGACTCGTTCATGTCATAACATGAAAACAACAATGGGGTGAGTCAAAGCTCGGTAAGTTAGGTGATGCACGTGATTGCGAGTGAAGTTCTATTTCCCATTCTACCCATCCATTTTAATCCAAGTACCCTAGGTATTAGCAAGATCGTTCGTTCCATCTCTCGATGATCATGTTATCACCTACTACTCTATTACTCTCTCTCGGTGATCTCATTATCACCTACTCGATAACAAAATTATCCCTCGTTGTAGCATAATGATGTTAGTAATAGAGCATGCATATGGTTTCATACTCGTTACCCATTCCATTCAATTCGGTTACCAAACCGCATTATCTCATGACTTAATGATTTTTTTCAATTTCATACCACCCCCAAATGCACGTGATGTATATGGTATTATGTTTAACACATTCAAATTATTATGCTATTAGCATTTTCTTCTTAGTCCATTCCTAGGTCCCGACTAACACTCGGGATTTCACAAGTGTTTCATGTACCATTCAAAGTGTTCGAAACGAGAACACAAATCCCATTCATTTGGTATCATTCATTGCATAAATCTACCTCGTACTTATGAGTTTTTCTTCTCATGTACCTAGCAAGTCTAGGCTCGGATTTTCGGTGTATTACTTAGTTTACAAGATCGGTTAATCCTAAGGATTCATGTGTGACATACTTAAGCTAAACTCTTGTTTAATCCAAACCTTTAATCTTAGTAGTCGAGGTTGACTTAGAATGGGTCTAGGTCTTAATCTTGATTTTTCTTGAATTATCTTTTTCCATTACTCCATTTATATGTCTTATAATAATTACTCTCTATTTGAGTTCACCTTTAATCCTTGATCTCTAATTATACAAAAGGATTCATAATCATTTTCTTTTCTAGGCCAATTGGTCCCAAAATGAGCAAGAAATTTTTTTCCCTTTCTAGGTCAATTACTTTTATACTAACTTGCCAATAACTTACCAAACCATACTTTAGAAGGGTTACCAAGGAGATCTAAAGCTGAAGGTCCATAAAAGAAACCAAATTTAGCCATCAAATATCCAATTTACCTAATGAAGTCTAAAACTCTATGTTTCTTTTAGTTAGGCCGAATGGGTTGTTAAGATGGCCATGGATTGCCTTTTATGTCTAGTGAGTTTATTTCCACCCTAAACTATTAACCCATTCCTAATTGAGTTACCATGATATTCTTGGCTCTTAATTTCCCCAAAAGATCCATTCTTTCCCAATTTTCCTTAGTTGGTCGAATGGTTTTAAGCTAGGGCAACTCTAGAAGTGCATTCCTTTCCTTTTCAAGTCATGATCACCAAATCTAGTTTGGCTCTAACCAATTCGGTCCATACCCTTTTTTATTGTTTTTCTTTCCAAACCATCCACACATTGAAACACATCAAACAAACTTTGCCTCATAACATAAACACATAGATCCATCACAAAAAGGACCCCGTGACGCCCCCACCCCGGTTCACTCTTTATTACCCAAATAGGAATAACTAGGTGAGGAGCATGTCACGCCGACACGTCCAACCCGACTTAAACCCTATTATAGACATGTTGGTACTTACATATTGAAATATGTATAAAACAATTTACATGACAATAATATTCACATCGAAAGAAATTAAAATTTATTTTATTTACAATACCATCAAAATGGCTACCGATACCCAACCTAAAATTTACAATCAAAATGAAATCTCCTAAGGTTTATGTTACCCCCGAGCCCTTTTGGAGGATCCGACGACTTCCTTATTGGTACTACAGTCATCACTACTCGTCATAACATGTAAATAACATCGAGGTAAGTCGAAGCTCGGTAAGTGGGGTGATGCATATGATATGCAATGCTTTTCCGACTTCCCACCACACTCATTAATTTTAAATTTCGAGTACCACGGGTATTAGCGGTCTACTCTATAGGTGATTACCAAATCATCGAATGCTAACAACAAAATTACCTCTCGTTGTAGCCATTATGGATGATAATCCATCGCCTAACAAGTACGGGCACATAGCTTAGAGTACACACACAACTGGATCACTAACCCTTTTTTCTTCGATTATGTTACCACCCCTATCCATACACAACACTTTTCAACCATTTGATTCTTTCTCAATTCATCCCCACCAATGCACGTGATGCACGTGTGCCATGTTACTATGTTTAACATATTGCGGGTACCGAACCTACACTATCAATTCGTTCTCATCATCTAACCTATACAGGGTTTTCTCTATTTCCATATCATTGCCACAATGTTATCCATCAAGGAGGAGCCATCACCGCCGACTAGTATTAGTCGGGCCACCAATTTTCTTTTACACTCGAGCACACTTCCTCGGTTAGTTTCGGTGAGTCTCGTTGTTTCACTTCATTTACATGGCTTTTGATTCTAAGGTTTATTTTATGGCATACAAAGATAAAATTCTATTCTACTATGATTTAGTCTCTATTTTCAAATCTTTCATTTTCTACTCATAAGGGATTATTCAACCATTACTCATAAGTGTCGGATAGTTAGGACTAATAAATTTGTACGTACCAAATTAGGATTTCTTTCCTAACCCTAGCTTGGGTATTGATAGCCAAAATTTGTCCTTAATGGGCCTAGGGCATGAATTCATTTTTACTCTTCATCTTACACTTGTTTCGATGTAATTTAACTATTAATCACAAGGTTGGAAGGCTAGAGTCCAAATTCCTTAATTTTTTCCTAAAAGTAGCCTAAGGTTTCTCTTTCATTTTTATTAAATCTCTGCCACTTTAACTTACTATTTTGCACCTAATTGAGTTAATAGTAAGTTATAGGCTTTAAAGTTCATGAGAAAATCCAATTGTGCTCACTTTGGGATTCCTAGGCCGAATGGGTCTTTAAGAAAACCCTAAGCATTCCTTTTTTCCCTTCTAATTTATTCATCCCAATATTCAGTCCAAACCCTTAAATTTTTAGCCCATAATCATCAACACATAATGAAACATACATTAGGCATGATAAAGTTCAATGATCAAACAAATACAATATAACAATTAAATCCATACTAGGCCATCCACACACCAATCCAATACAAGCCAAACCTTAATAATACAACCAATAACTTAACTAAATATATGAATTAAACTCATAAAAAGAAACTTAAACATAAAGTAAAACCCACATACATAGCTTAGATGTGGTTGGATTTCCTTAGATTTTCTTTTTTCCTTTCCTTTCCTTTCCTTTTTCTTTCTCTCTTTCTTATCGTTTTTCTCTCCCAATTTCGTAGTTTTGGTTTGCTAAAAATTCTCACCATCTTAACACTTTCTATATATATATACTTACTTTCCCTTTTAATTGAATTAAGTTACAAGTGTTGAAAATTAATGGGATAAGGTGCAAAAGTTATGGGTGAGTCATGTGAGAGGTGGGGGGTTTGGGACAAAAAATAGGTGAGTTGGCTATTAATTCATTTAATGCATTTCTTAGGTGTCTAACTAAAAACTTAGGTTAACTAAACTTCCTAATTAACTTGGTTCAAGTAACTAAACTCATTTTTTTTTCATTAAATTTTGGAAATCCCTTCCTAAACTCGAAATTTGCTTTCCTAAAATTTCCAGCAGTGGTACATCCAAACAGATCTGTACCAAATCAACCATAACTATATATATATCTAAAAATCATAAAATTTTATAGAGCTCTAGTAGACACATAGAAGAAAACATTTTATTCTTTAAGGTTTAGCCAAAAATCACTCTAAGATCCCTAAATAAATCACACAATGTTCGGACTTTTCCACCCCTAAAATTCGGAAAATTTTCTTTTAAACAATTTGGAAATTTTCTCAAAAATAAGTTCTAATGTTCCTAAATTTTTAAAAAAATTTCTGATTAATATAATGCATTCTAAACACTTAGAAATATCCCAAGGATAATTAACTACATTATCCAAAATGTTTCCTCCTAAAATTCTCCACGTAAACGTCAAACATACCGTTATCGTAAAAACTTTTAAAACAATTCATACTATCACTATTACTTAATATATGCATGTTTATGAACATTTAAACATGTATATATGTTTCCAATTAATAAATTTCATGGGAGTTACACTAACTCTCTTCCTATCTCTTCTTCTCCTCCCTCTCTATCCCTATCTCATTTACACACTCTCCTCCTCTACCTCTCTCTCTTTTTCTTTATCTCCCTCTACCTCCCTCTATCTCTCTCCTCTTCTTTCCCTCTCCCTCTCTCTTTCCCTCTCTCTCTCCCTCTTTCTCAATATCTCTATCCTCTGTCTCCCTTACTCTTCTCCATGCTCCCTCTCTCTCTTTCCCTCTTTCTCCCACTATCTATTTCTCCCTCCCTTTTTATTTATCACTCCCTTCTTCTCCCTTTATCCCTCCCTCTCTCCCTCTTCCCTCTCTCCTTTCCTCTCTTCCTCTCTCTCCTTCCCTCTCTTTCTCCTTCTCTATCTCCCTCCTCTATCTCCCCCTCTCTCTCCTCCTCTCTCTCTCTCTTTCTCTCCCCATCTCCCCTATCTCTAGCTCCATTCACTCTCGCTTTTACTCTGTCTCCCTTTCACTCTCTCCCTCTCTCTATCACTCTCTCCTTCTCTCTATCTCCCTCTATCCCTCTCTTACACCACTCCCTATCTCCCTCCCTGTGCTACTTCCTCTCCTTGCTCTCTCTATCCCTCTCTCTTTTTCTCTTCCCCTCTTGCTCTCCTTGTATCTCGCTCTCCCGATTCTATCCTTCTCTCTCGTCCCTTTCTCTACCTCCCTCGCTCCCCTTTTCTATCTCTATATCTATCTATCTCTCTCCCTTTTTCTCCCCCTCTCTCCCACTCCCTTTCTCCCTCATTCTCTACCTTCTTCCTCTCTCTATCCCCTTTTCACCCTCTCTTGCCCTCTCTCCCTCCCCCTCTCTCTCTCCCTCTCTCATGCCCTCGATTTGGCTCTCTCCCTATCTCTATCTCTCGTCCATCTCTCACACCCTCTACCTCTCTCCCTCCGCCCTCTCTCTCGTCCCTCTCTCTTCCTATCTCCCACTCCCTCTCTCCCTTGCCCTTTCCTTATCTCCCTTCCTCTCTTCCTCTCTCTCTCTCCCTTCCTCTTTTTTCTCTCTCTTCCCTTTTCTTCCCCTCTCCCCCTCCCTTTTCCCCCTCCCTCTCTCCTCTCTTTTTCTCTCTCCATCTCTCACCCTCTCTCCCTCCCTTCCCTACTCTCTCTTTTACTCTCCATCCCTCTTACTCTCTCCTTGTCTCTCTCACACACACCCTTTTCCTCTCTCCCTCCCCCTCTCATTATCCCTATCTATTCCTCTCTCGCTCTCTCTATCCCTTTGTATCCTTCTCTCCCTCTCTCCTCCATTCTTCATCTCTCACTCTCCCCTTCTATCTCACCCTTTCTCTTCTTCTTTCTTTATCTCTATCTCTATATCTATCTCCCTTTCCCTCTTTCCCTCTCTCTTTATCTCCCTCTCTCTCTCCCAATCTTTCCCTCCCTCTCTCTTCCTCCCTCACTCCTCTCTCTCTCTCCCCTACTCTTTCTCCCCCTCTCTCCCTCAATCTCTCCTCTCTTTCCCTCTCTATCTCTTACTCTCTCCCTCTCTCTATCTCTCTCTTTGTCTCTCTCTTCTCTCTCCTTGTCTCTTTACCACTCTCTATCTCCCTCCCTTTCTCTCTCACCTGTTCACTTTTTATCTCTATCTCTTTATCTTTTCTCTCTCTCATTTTGTCTCTCCCTCCCTCTCTCCCTCTCTTTCCGTACCTCTCTCGCTCTCTCTTCCGCCCACTTTATCTCACTCTCTCTCCCCCTCTATCCCTCTCTCTCTCATTCCATCTCTCTCCCTCTTTTTCTCTACCCCTTTCTCATTTCTCCCCCTCCCTCTCTCTCCCTCTCCTTCCCCTCTCTATCTCTCTCTATCTCTTAACCTCTTTCTCCATCCCTCTCTCTCTCCTCTCTCCCACTCTCCCTCTTTCTCCCTTTCTCTCCCACCCTTTCTTTATCTTTCTCTATCTCTCCCCCTTTATCCCTATCTCTTTCTTTCCCACACTCCCTCTCCCACCCCTTTCCTCTCTCCCTTCCTTCCTCTCTTTCTCTCTCTAACCCTTTCTCTCCCCTCTTTAACACTCTCTCTCCCCTCTCTCGCCCCTATTCTCCTCTTCCTCTCTTCCTCTATCTATCCTCTCTATCTCACTCTCTCTCCCTCTCTTTCCCTTTACCCCTCTATCTCTCCCTCTCTCCCTTTCTCTCAATCTCTCCCTCTCACTCTCCCTTTCATTCCCTCTCCTCGCTCTATCTCTATCTCTTATCTCTGTCCCACTCTCTCTCTTTCACTCACTCTCTTTCTCTTTCTATCTGCATCTCTCCCTCTCCCTCCCTCCCTCCCTTCCTCTCTCTCTCTCCCCCTCTTTGTCCCTCTCCTTTCTCTCCCTCTACCTCTTTTGCTCCTTTCTCTCTCTCTCTCTCTCCTTCTCTCACTCTATATCTCTCACTCTCCCCCTCTTTCTCCCTCTCTCTATCTCCCTCTCTCTTTCTCTCTCTCTCACACCAATTCATCCTCTCTCTCTTTTGTCTTTTTCTTTCTCTCTCACCCTTTATCGCTCTCCTTCTCTCTCTCGTCTCTCTTTGTGTTTCTCTTTATCTCTCTCTCTCTCCTATTCTCTCCCACCCTCACTCCTTCTCTCTCTATCTTTTTGTCTCTCTCCATATCTCTCTTTCCTTTTGCCTTTATCACCCATTTTCACTCTCTTAACCTCGCTCCCTCTCTCTCTCTTCCTCTCTTCCTCTCACTCCCTTTCTCTTGCCTCTTTCTCCCTCTCTCTCTACCTCTCTCTCTCTATATTCCTGTCTCTCTCTTTCCCTCCCTCTATCCTCTCTCCTCTCTCTTATGCTCTCTCTTACTTTCCCTATATCCCTCTATCTTTCTCTCTCTCCCTCTCCATCTCTCCATCTCTCTCTCCCTCTCCCTCTCCCTCTCTCTCTCCCTCTACCCCCTCTCCCTCTCTATCTTTATCTTTTATCTCTCTCTCTCTCTTACTCTCTCCCTCTATCACTCTTCTTCCCTCACTTCCCCCCTCCCTCCCTCTCTCATTCCCTCTCCCTCCCTCTCTTCCTCTCTATCCCTCTCTCTTTCTCTTTCCCTCCCTCTCTCTTCCCTCTCTCTCTCACACCCTCTCTCCTTCTCTCACTCTACCTCTCTCCCTCTCTCATCCCCTTTCTTTCCCTCTCTTCCTTATTCCCTATCCATCCTCTCTCTTCCACTCTTCCTCTCTCTCTCATTCTCCCCCACCCTCTCTCTCCTCTCTCTCCCACCCTCTCTCTCTTTCTCTCTCTATCTCTCATTATCTCTTTCCATATCTCTCTCTCTACCATTCTCCCTAACCCCTCTCTCTTTTTCTCGTTATCTCCTGTCTCTCCTAGTTTCTCTCTCCCTTTTTTATCACCCACTTTACCACTCTTGCCCTCTCTCCCTTCCACTTTTCTTCTCTCATTCCTTCTTTCTCTCGTCCTCTCTCTCCCTTTCTCTCTCTCCCTCTCCCTCTCTCTCCCTTTCTCTCCCCACCCTCTATCCTCTCTACTCTCTCTCATATTTTCCCCTCTCATTTTCAACCTCTCCCTCTATCTCCCCCTCTCTCTCCCTTTGCCTCTCCTTCTCTCTCCCTCTCTCCCCTCACTAAAATGGAGTGGCCAAGTGAGGAGTGTGTCACATTGGCATGTCCAACCCGACTTAAACCCTACTACGTACATGCTGGTACTCGTAACAACATATTACATATTGAAATAGGTACAATACAAATTATATGATAAGAATATTCATAGTGAAAGAAATTACAATTTATTTACAGTCTTTGTTTAAATATCTACGGACACCCCAACACCAGAATTACAATAAAAATAACATCCCCTTAGGTTTATGTCATATATGAGCCCTTTTAGAGGATCCGATAGCGTCCTTATCGGTACCACGATCATTGCTAACTATCATAACATGCAAATAACAACGAGGTGAGCCGAAGCTTAGTAAATGGGGTGATGCATGTGACATGCAATGCTTTTCGGATTTCCCACCATACTCATCAATTTTAATTTTGGGTACCCTAGGTATTAGCAAGTCTACTCTATTTTTAATCCAGGTGATTATTGAATCACCTTCTCCTAATAACGGAATTATCCCTCATTGTAGGCATTATTAGTGAGAGTCCATCGTCTAACGAGTGCGACACACGGCTTAGAGTATGCACACGAATTGGATCGCTAATACCCATTTATTCCAGTTAGGTAACCGGACTTATTCATAGAACCCACTTTCAACCAATTGATTCTTTCTCGGCTTGTCCACGACACATGTACGTGATGCACGTGCTGCTATAATTACCATATTAAGGACACTAGGGTACCAAACCCTACACCATTATTCCATCCCCGATATCTAACCCACACAAGGTCATACGTTCACTTCATCGCAATGTTCACCTAATTAGGTTTAAACGCCATCGGTTGATATTTGTTGAACTATGAATTTAATTCGCAAGAAGATATTTTTCTTCCTCTCAATTTGGTATATTTAGATATTACTTCATTCTACATTCGAGATATGTGGTTTTTGACATTTTGAATTATTTAAAACATGTTATGGTGTTCTTAACCTTTCTCTCGAATTTAACACTTTTTGGACGAGTTAGGCTCCTAATAATGTTAAGTCAAATTTTTAGTTTCTCTTCACGATCTTACCTTTATAATGTTATTTTTATCCTTATTTGGGGCCTAATTGAATATGTAATTATCCAATTGATTTAGTGAAACCCAAAACCCCTCATGTTTTTTTCAAGCTTGGCTAAATGGTCCCTAAATTGGCAAGGAATTTGTCTTTGTTTTTATATGATTTTTCTTTTCCTTTCTTTTTGAAAAACTAGCTAAACCTAATTGGTTTACTATTAAGGTCAAAAGTATTAAGTACCAAAGGAAGTCCATTTTCACCATTCTTGGCCGAATGACTCTAGGAAAACCCTAAAATTTCATTTTTCTTTCCTTCCTACATTTTATTCAAGTCCATACAAATCCCAAATTCACCCACCAAGTTTCGATCAACCAAGTTCCATTAGCCATACCCATCTGTACATGGATCTAGCTAGATACAAAACTTCCAAAACTTTAACAAAGAACCATCAAATCAAACCATAGCAATTACCAATCACGGAATAACCTAACCAACACAATCAAGCGAATGAAACACATCATCACATAAACACAAGCTTAACCAATTGTAATAACATTAATTAAATAGCATAAGGAACTAAAGAAACCCACTTACTTAGATAGATTTGATTAGAATTTTTCCCTAGCTTTTCCCCTTTTTCCTTCATTCCTTTCCTTTCTTTTCTTTTTCTCTCTTTCCTTGCCATGACTTTCTCTCCTTTTTCTTTCAATTGGTTTTTCTCTCTTTCTTTTGATGGTTATGGGTTTTGCCTAAAATTTTCAGCCATCTTCCCATTTTACTAACATATATACTTGCTTTTCCTTCCCATAAATTAAGGTTACAAGTGTCTTAAACTAATTTAACAAAGTGTAAAGCAACTTGGATGAGTCATGGGACAAGTGGTGGGTTTGATTGGGTTTAGGGGTGAGTTGGCTTCCAAGCATTTAATAAAAATGCTTAGGTGTCTAATGGTCAACCAACTAGATAATTATGCTAAGTCTTCAAAATAATTTGGTTCCACCGACAAAGTCCTTTAAGCTAGTTTAGTTCCAATCATACTCGATTCCGTTTGTAGAGGATGCAATACAGAGTTAACCTCTTATCAAGCGACGAACGTCCTACTTTTGGACACAATTAAATCTTATAATTTTTATATTAGAAATTAGATATATTAATTAAAAAAATATCCAAAAATTAGGCTAAAATACCAAACAAAATAAAATAATTTTGAATTTTTTGACTCAATCTATCCAACAGTAGTTCATCTAGAACAATATGTACTAAAATGGGCATAACGTTTTATATATAAACCTAATAATAAAAATATTTTACCGAGAGGTATTTGAGATATATATCAAAAAAATTTATTCTTTAAGCTTCACCTAAAAATCAACCTAAGGTCCTTGGACAGAGCCATACAAAATTCGAACAAAATCTAATTCTCAAGAACACCGATTTTGCATACTTGATTTCTCTAATAATTAAACCATCAATCTCAAGTAAAATTGCTTTAATTTAACATAAATCATAAACTTCAAGCATTAATTTCTCATGGTTTAATTGTCCAAAATTTCATTCCATAAATTCTCACCTAAACACCTAGCATGTTGTCATCCAAAAATACTCAAATGGCACCCATACACAATCACACCTTCACTTATTTGAATATTTCAGCCCATTTATATATATATAAGGATATTCATGAGGGTTACACCCTCTCCCTCTTTATCTTTATCTCTTGTTTCTCTCTCTCTCTCCCCCTCTCTCCCTCTCCTTCCCACACTCCCTCCTCCCTCCCCTATCTCTCTCTCTCCCTCCCTCTATCTTCCTCTCTATCCCTATCTCTTTCTCTCTTTCTCCCTCTCCCTCTCCCTCTCTCTTTCCCGCTCTCCTTCTCTCAATCTATCTCTCCCCCTCTCTTTCCTCCTCCCTCCCTCTCTCCCAATCCCTCTCCCTCTCTTTCCCATTCTCCCTCTCATCCCTCTATCTCCCATTCTCTCGCCACCCTATCTCTCCTTCTCTCTTTATCCCTCTCTATCTCTCTCCCATTTGACCTCACATCTCTCCTCTATTCCTCCTTTCCTCTCCCTCTCCCTCTCTCTCACTATCTCTCTCACTCCCTCTCTCTCACTATCTCTCTCACTCCCTTTCTCTCTCACTATCTCTTTTTTCCCCGTAACCCCCGTGAGAATTCTTGACCATATAGATATCCATACCAGAATATTCATAGATATACACACTATGTATGGGTGTGATTTATGGGACATTTTCATTTTTTTTTTTGTATTAATATAATGGTGATTATAGAAATACTTTGGTGGTTATGTAACAATTTAGGGGGAGAAATTTTGGATAAGTTAGTTAGTATGCCTTGAGATGGAAAATTTTTCCTTAATTGGAGAGGGCCAAAATTTAGGAGTAAAGCCAAACTTTATAGACTAAAATACCCTTAAGATTATGTTTAATGCCATTACCCATCCTTCAAACTCAACTTGACACCCAAGCTTCTCCATTCTTCCATTTGACTTCCACCTCATCCTTGTTTCCTTCCAAACCTCGCCACCTAGCCTTCCATGGTCTACATCACTTTCCACCTTGTCATCTTAGTTTTTGACACTTGTTTTGGTATTTAATGAAGGAAGAAAGGTGGACATATATATGTATAAGAGAGGGTGAATGGCCAGCCACACTTTAGCCATTTTTGCTCACCAAGAATTTGAGAGAAAATCGAATTGAAAGAGAGAAAAAGAAAAAAGAAAAAGAAGGAAGAAAGAAAGAAGAAAGGAGAAGAAAATACTAAGGGATTTTCTATCACATTTGAACTAAGTAAGTAGGTTTTATTTTATTTCCTAAATTTTTTTTATGTGTTTCTTTTATGTGGTTCACTTGTAACATTGGTTATGTTGTTATGAGTTGTTTGTGTTGGTATGATGTCTTGATGGTTTACTATGGATCTTTTTGTTGGACTTGTATATGTGATGACTTGTTGAAGCTTACAAAGCTTTGCGTATGTCCAAGTATGTGGTGATAGGGTTAGTATAATTAAAGGAGGGCTTGGATTGAAATTTGATTAGATGAAACTATGGTTAAGATGGGCTTAAAAAGGCATGAGTTTCCTAGGCAACCCATTCGGCCTACATCCTAAAAGGGGAAAGATTGGACCTTTGTATGAATTCAAGCGCCTAGGACTTAATTGTAACTCAAATAAGTAAATTAGAATGAAACAAAACTCCATTAGAATGAAAGAAAATCTCTTGTCAAGCTTTAGGAAACCATTTAGCCTAAACCCTAATTTTTGGGATTTGAGTTCCACTCATCCAAATTGATTATTAATAGTTCAGATTAGACTTAAATATATATAAATTGAACTGTAGAAAGGGTAGACTTTGAGGAAAATGGATATTTTGGCTTAGACTAAGAACCATTGGCCTAAACCCTAAATTTTTGGGAATTGAGTTTCACTCATCGAAATTGATAAGTAATGTTCAATTAGATCTCAATATATATAAATTGAAGTGTAGAAAGGTTAGAATTCAAGGAAAATGAAAAATTCAGCTTAGATTGGTTAGGAACTAAATTCGGCCATCCATGCCAAAATACGAGTTAAGAAAGAGATTTCATTTTTGAACCCATTTAAATTAGATCGAAAGGCTAAGATTTACGTAAGCTAAGTGTAGGTTAAATTTTAGGCTAATACTTCTTAATTATACGAAGGGAAGACATTTACACATGAAATACCGAATATAAATTGGTGATAATTATACTTTGGACGGATACGATGAATGGGTTGAGAAGATAGGGTTTGGTAATCATGATTATGTGAATGTGATAATGAAAATATCATGTGCATCATATGAATTTGGGGGTGGATTGGTTAAATTGAGCAAGAACATGTGATTGAGAATTGATGAGGTTTAGTAACCGAATTGGATTAAATGGGTATTAGTGGTAACATATGCTCTATAAGTTGATTACATTGTTAGGTGAGGGATAATCCCACTAACCATGTGTTACATTGAGGGATAATTCTATCGTTAGTGGTAGCTGATTTGGTAATCACCAAGAGATGAAAATAGAGTAAAGTTGCTAATACCTAGGGTACTAGAACTAAAATTGATAGGGAAAGGCAGAGTAATAGGAAAATACTATATATCACCCTAGTTATTGAGCTTTGGCGCATTCCGTTGTTGTAAATATGTGGTGTAACAAGTAAGGGAAAAAATAATTCGGTCGAGGATGCTTTCGGTTCTCACTAAAAGAGGTTCATGTGTTACCTAAAAATATAGGATTCTCTTTTAATTGTAAATTAGGGGGTATGATGTCTATTAGTGGATAAAGGGCATCTTAAATGTTTTATAATTTCCTATAACTGTATTTATTAATGGTATGTAAATTGTATTATATGCACTCCATGATTATATATTATGGAAGTGTGTTGGGATTTTAGTCTTAATAATGTAACAAAATAGCCACGACTCTTAGGAAATTGGTAAGGGAGCTAGAGGCATTACTCTCCCTCTCCCTTTCTCTTTCACTCCTTTTATCCTTTCTCTCCCTCTATCTCTCTCTCTTTCCCTCTATTCCTCTATCTTTCCCCTCTCTCTCTCGTTATCTCTCTCTCCATCTTCTCCTCTCTCCCCTCTCTCTCTAAATCCCTCAATCTCTATCTCTTATCTCTCTCTCCTTCGTCTTTCACTCTCTCCCCTCCCTTCCTCCTTTTACCTTCCTCACTCTCTCCCTTCCTCTTTCTCTCTCTCCCTCTCTCTCTTGCCCCCTCCTTCCTTCCCACCCTCTTCTTCTCTCCCTCTTTATCCCTCTCATTTTCTCTCCATTTCCTTCTCACCCTCCCCCTCTCTCCCCCTATTCTCTCTTCCACTCTCCTTCTCTCACTTTACCTCTCCTTCTCTCACTTTACCTCTCTTTCTCTCTCATTCCCCCTCTCTCTTGCTCTCTCTCACTCTCTCTCTCTCTCCCTCTCTCCCCCTCTTTCCCTCCCTCTTTCCCCTTCACTCTCTCTCCCTCTCTCTCCTTCCCATCTTCCCTCTCTACCTCTCCCTCTCGGTCTCCCATCCAAATCTCTCTCTATCTCTCTCCCCCTTTTTCACCCTCTTCTCTCCATTTCTCCCTCTCTTTATCTCTCTCCCTCTTTCTCCTTCTCTCTATCTCTCTTTTTCTATCTCACTCCCTCTGTTTCCCTCCCTCTATTTCTCTCTCTCCCTCCTTTTCTCCCTCTCCTCCCTCTCACTCTCTCACTTTCTATCTCCCTATTTACCTCTCTCTATTCCCTTCCCTATCAATCTCACTCCCTCTCTTTCCTACTACTCTCTCTCCCTCTCTAACTCTCCTTATTTTCTTTCTATGTCTCTCTCTCCCTCTCTTCTCTTTCCCCCTATCTCCGTCCCTCTCTTTCTCTCTCCTTTTCCCTCTCACTCTCTCCTAATCCCTCTCACTCCCTCTCTCTTCCTCCCTCTTTGCCCCTCTCTTTTACTCTCTTTCTCTCTCCCCTTCTCTCCCTCTCTCTCTCTCTTTCTCTCACTCTATCTCCCTTCCTTCCTCCCTCTCTCTCTCTCCCTCTTGCTCGATTAAAGAAATAAAATCTATATTCGCTCCCACTATTTTCTTCAAGTTCTATAACCTTCAATATAGTACTCAAGAAAACTTTTCAATTTGTTTTCTTAGTGGGTTAGGATCCCGATAAGCACCAAATTATGCATAATTTTAGTGTTAAAAGTTCCTATATTTCAATTACCTTGGGTGATAAATGGTACAAGTTTGGAACTTATCATGTCTAAATTATGCTCGCGAGTCGTACTACATTATTTTGATAAAAAGGAATGGAAACAAAGCAATAAGGAGCAAAAATTGATGAGTTTCGAATGTCAAATGAGTTACACGACCATGTAAATAGAAAAGAGCTGATACGTAAAATAGAGAGTTATACGGTCCAATACACAACCATGTACTAGGACGTGTAACCATCTACTTTGAGAAAAACTACATCCGTACTACATGGACAAAGACACGGTCGTGTACTTGGCCGTATCTTATGAAATGGATATTTTACTCCTATTTAATGAGAAACTCAACCTAGGAAAAGGGATGATGAAAGGATGACCGAGAAGCACGAAAAGAACTAAGGTTTTTGAGCAAGATGATGCCGTTGGAGTGAATTTTCATAAATTTTGAAGGAGATTGCCTCAAGATCAAAAGGGTTAAAATTCCTTCCTTTAATCCGAATTGTTTTCTCGCTTAAGATTTATGTATTCTTTGTTTTGATCATGAACTAAATCATGTTGGTACCTAGATACGATGAATCCCGAGATTAACTATGTAATTTGATATCTTCATTCAATTCAATCGTTATTTTTATTATGATTCAGTTATGTCACTTTTCTTATTAATTTGAGTTAACATAAGCTAGCATGTAAATTCATATCCGATTTCATACTCGTAAGATCGAAAAGTCCTAATTATGATTAGATCAACCATGATTGGAAGGAGTTGCATGCAATCCTAGAGATAGGACGACATAAATCCTTTGGATTAGAGTCAAATCTAATAAAGGGATTCATAGAACAAATTAACGTGATCTTGTGGGTGTTAATTAGAAAGAGATTTCAATTAATCAACTTGGGATTAAATGTTATTTAAATTGAGAAAGCACTTAGCATAATTCGAGAATTCCTATAATCCAATGAATATAAAGAATGATTGAATAAAATATATCGCGACTACATAGAAGATCTATAGGGGATTCGCTATCTAGGTACTACCTTCACCATTCATTACTCATCTGGTTATTATTGTTATTCTCATAGCAATTTTGTAATCTTGCCTTAATTATCGAGTACTTTTATTTGATTCATTATCACTATAATTCATCGGTTAGATAATAAATAGGATGTAATTACTAGTACTCTTAGTCTTTGTGGATCGACACTCGATACTCTATCAATTATACTATAGAACGATAGGTACACTTGCCTAAAGTCTATAGGTTAAGAAAAGGGCTATCAAGTTTTTAGCGCCATTACGGGGACTAGGATATTTGGAAAACTTTATTTTTTTTATTAATCTAACCATTTTAGTTAATTAATTAATTTATTTTTATATAATATTTAGTTTCGTTTTTCTTTATCATAATTTCTTTGAATTACGCTTTTCTTTGTTCGTGCCACCTTTTCGGGAGCCGATTAATGTATGACTCGCAACAACCTAACTCGAATTAGTTGAGCCGGATCCCGAAATAGAAAGAACAATTATTTAAAACCTTAGGGATCGATTTTGACAAAGAGAATAAGAGTTGGATAGGGAAAGAGAAGAAGAACATTAGAGGGAAGGAGAACCGCATATAGTCATGGATGAGGAAGAAAGAACCATGTTTGATTATGTTAGACCAAATTTGACAAGAACAGAGTCTAGCATTATCGGACCAACTATTGTGGCCAATAACTTTAAGATCAAACTGAACATCATCCAAATGGTGTAACAATTTATACAATTTGACAGATTGCAAGACAATGACCCGAATGCTCACTTGGCCAACTTTTTGGAAATCCGTGACACATTCAAGATAATGGGGCTACGGATGACGCCATCGATTGAGATTGTTCCCATTCTCATTGAGGAGTAGAGCTAAGCGAGTGGTTGAACTCTCTACCTAAGGGATCTATTACTACCCGGAGCCAAATGGTAGAGAAGTTCCTAGCAAAATACTTCCCACCTGCAAAAACTACAAAACTCGGGAATGATATCTCCTCATTTGCACGATTGAGTTAGAGATGCTTTATGACACATGAGAGCGGTTTAAGGATTTGTTGAGGAGATGCCCATACCATGGCATACCTACATGGATGCATGTTCGGACTTTCTACGAGTGGTCCGAATCTAGCTACTAGGCAAATGATAAATGCAGCAATTGGAGGCATTCCGAATAACAAAACACCCGATGCAGCTCGAGAATTGATAGAGCAAATGGCTATGAATAACTACCGAGTGGAGCACAACTAAAACAAAACCAAATAAGCCAACAGATGTTTATGATGTAGAAGCATTCACGACTCGGGTAGCTCGAGTGGAGGCTCGAGTAAGAAGATGGATGGTCTATTAAAGTCTAATAACTAGTTCGAGGTTATGCAGTGTGAGTTATGTGGAGAAGGACATTTGAGCCGGGATTGCAAGGGGTAGTTAATTACATGGGTAATGCACCTCGTACTAAAAAAACCCGGACAATAATGTTTACAATCCGGGTTGGAAAAATCACCCTAATTTCTCTTGGGGAGGTCAAGAACGAAGAAAGATAGAATCATCCACTTGGATTTCAGCAGCAGAAACTCATCTCGGGAGAAAAAGCCTAGTTTAGAAGAACTTATGACTAAGTTCATTCAAACATCCGATTCTCGATTTCAAGCAACTAAAACAACATTGAGAAACTAAGAGGCTTCTATCCATAACCTTGAGAAGCAAATTGGTCAACTTGCCAAGTCTTTTTCCGAGAGGCAACAAGGTAGCCTACTTGGTAATACCGAGACTAATCCTAGAGATCATGTGAAGGCGATCTCTTTTAGATGTGAAGAAGAGAAAATAGTCGAAAAGAGTAAAGAGCCGGAAAAAGTTAGCGAGTAACCTCCACCAGTGAAAGATCGCAAACCTACCGTTCCATATCCTGTAAAGATACGAAAGGACGACATGGATGAACAGTTTGGTAAATTTCTTAAACTTTTTAAATAGCTGCATATAAATATACCTTTTGTTGAAGCTCTCTCGTAGGTGCTAAAGTATGCTAGATTTTTTAAAGAACTTCTTTCAAACAAGAGGAAGTTGGAAGAGTCATCAACAGTGGAATTGAGTGAGGAGTGCTCTGCTATCCCGCAAAACAAGCTACCTCAAAAATTACAAGACCCGGGGAGTTTTACTATTCCTTACTCATTTGGTAGTTTGTTAGTTGAAAAGGCATTAGCCGACCTTGGGGCTAGTATAAATTTAATGCCTTATAAAATGTTCAAGAAACTGAGGTTGGGAGAACCTAAATCGATAAGAATGAGCTTACGGTTACGAGATAGATCTGTTAAATACCTTAGAGGTAAAATTGAAGATGCGTTGGTTAAGGTAGATAAATTTATTTTCCTAGTTGACTTTGTTATACTTGATATGGATGAGGATGTAGAAGTATCGTTGATCCTAAAATGACCATTTTTAGCTACTGCTAGAGCCATTATTGATGTTAGTGATGGTAAGCTTGTTCTTAGGGTCGGGGATGAAAAGGTAACTTTTCTCATATCAAAATCTATGAGACATTCCCTTGAACATGATGACAAATGTTATTTCATCGATGCTATTGACACTACAGCTTTAGAATCTATGCGGGAAATTATATATGATGATCGATTGAAGCTGTGTATGATTCAAGGTGAGGAGAATGATGGGGATGACCCCATTAGAGTTGAGCAAGTAGCTCGTCCGAAAGCTAATGAGTTCATGATTCGGAAGAAGGAGTTTGAGGAGATTGACGAGAGGTAAAGAAAAGAGATTAAAGGCCTCTATTGAGGATCTATCTAGTTTGGAATTGAAAACTTTATCGGAACACTTAGAGTATGTGTTTCTTGAAAAAGATTCAAAGTTACCGATAATAATTTCTTCCAAGCTAAAGGTGGATCAAAAGAAAAAGTTGTTAGATGTTCCGAAAGAGCATAAGAGGGCTATCGCTTGGAACATTTCGGACATTAGAGGAATTATCCTCTCTTTTTGCACTCATAAAATCTTGATGGAGGATGATTTTAAGCTAGTGGTGTAACCTCAAATGAGGCTTAATCCAAATATGAAGGAAGTTATGAAAACCGAGGTAATTAAACTTCTTAATGCGGGAGTGATTTACCCTATTTCGATAGTTCTTGGGTGAGCCCTATGCGGAGTTGTTCCAAAGAAAAGTCACCGGATGGAGAGTGTGCATCGACTATAGAAAGTTGAATGATGCCATTGGAAAGGACCATTTTCCTCTCCCATTTATTGATCGGATGCTAGAACGACTAGTGAGACACATGTATTACTTGTTTCTTAGATGGTCTTTCGGGCTACTTTCGGATCCCTATAACCCGGAAGACCAAGAAAAGACTACATTCACGTGTCCCTATGGCACGTTCACCTATAGAAGGATGCCATTCGGGTTGTGCAATGCACCTGCTACGTTTCGGAGGTGCATGATGGCCATTTTTGATGATCCGATGGAGAACAGGATGGAGATATTTATGGATGATTTTTTTGTTTTCGGTGATTCTTTTGATTTATGTCTCCATTATTTAAAAAGAGTGCTTGAATGGTGTAAAGAAACTAACTCGGTTTTAAATTGGAAAAAATGTCATTTTATGGTACAAGAGGGTATAGTCTTAGGCCATAAAATCTCTTATAGGGGGATTGAGGTAGATAGAGCAAAAATTGAAACTATTGAAAAACTACCTCTCCCAACTTTGGTTAAGGATATTAGAAGTTTTTTGGGTCATACGAGCTTTTATAGAAGATTCATAAAAGACTTTTCTAAAATTTCTAGGCCTTTAACCAAGTTGCTTGAGAAAGTTGCGGCTTTTGTTTTCGAAGAAGAGTGTTTAAATGCTTTTAACACTCTAAAAGAAAAATTGATTAATCCCCCAATAATGGTTACCCCGGATTAGAATCTTCCCTTTGAAATAATGTGTGATGCTAGTGATTTTGCAGTTGGTACAGTTCTTGGACAGCGAAGAGATAAACATTTTCAACCTATTTACTATGCTAGCAACACTTTGACTGGTGCATAGGAGAATTATACTACTACGGAAAAAGAATTGCCAGTTGTAGTTTTTACGTTTGATAAATTTAGATCTTACTTAGTCCTATCCAAGATTGTTGTTTACACCGACCATTCCGCATTGAGATAGCTCGTTGAACAAAGCGGATGCTAAACCCGGAGTTGATCGGGTGGATCTTGTTGTTGCAAGAATTTGATTTAGAAATCAAAGATAAAAAGGGAGCCGAGAACTTGGCCACAAACCACCTATCTTGATTAGAGAACCCTCATTTGGAGAATCTTGTTGAGGAGGAGATCAATAATGCATTCCCGGAAGAATGCCTCTACAGCATTAAACAGGTAAGTGAGCTTGAAACCTTGTGGTTTGCCGACATAGCTAATTATTTGGTCGCTAAGATCCTTCCTAAGGGACTCACTCATCGGTAAAAGAAGAAATTTTTTTTTGAATTAAAGAACTACATTTGGGAGGATCCATATTTTTTTAAGATCCGTGCGGACTAGATTATTCGGAGATGTGTGTCCTACTTAGAGGGATGCAAAATCCTAGATCATTGCCATTTAGGACCCACCGATGGACACTACCATGCAAACAGGACAGCGCGAAAAGTGATCGAGTCGAGTTTTTATTGGCCTACATTATTTCGGGATGCCCAATGGTATGTGAAATCATGTGATAATTATCAACGATCGGGTAACATCTCTTGACGTGATGAAATGCCCCAAAATTATATACTAGTTTGTGAAATTTTTTATATTTGGGGCATTGACTTCATGGGTCCTTTTCCTATTTCAAGTGGTCATAAATACATTCTTGTGGCAATTGATTATGTGTCTAAATGGGTTGAAGCTCGGGCTTTACACACTAATGATGCTAGGGTGGTGGTAAAGTTTTTGAAAAAGTTATTTTCACGATTTGGTTCACCCAAAGCAATTATAAGTGATAGGGGCACACACTTTTGTAACACTTAATTTTCTAGGATGCTTATGAAGTATGGTGTTACACATAGAGTAGCTACCTCTTACCATCCATAAACAAGTGGCTAAGTCGAAGTAGCTAATAGGGAACTGAAAAGGATTCTAGAAAAGACCATAGAGCACCATAGAAAGGATTGGTCGGAAAAGCTAGATGATGCTTTATGGTCTTATAAAACAACATACAAAAAACACCTATAGGCACCACAGCTTATAGGTTAGTGTATGATAAAGCATGCCACTTACGGGTCGAACTTGAACATAAAGCATTTTGGGCAATCAAGTCTATCAATTTTAACCTTGATCTTCCAGGAGAAAACAAGTTCAAATCAATGAGCTTGAAGAATGGCGTTTGGCGACCTATGAGAATGCGAAACCGTGTAAAGAAAGGGCCAAGCAAGTATCATGATCGTAACATTAAACAAGTCAAACTTTTCAAAAAGGGAGATCAAGTACTTTCATATAACTCCCATCTTCGATTGTTCCCCGATAAGCTTAAATCTTGTTGGTCGTGGCCGTTCACGGTATGATAAGTTTTTCCCTATGGCACCACGTAAATCACACATTCGGATAAAGGTATGTTTAAGGTAAATGGTCATCGATTGAAGTTATATCTCGGAGGGGATATTGACAACCTTGGTAGAAAGTACTTTAATCTCCAACCCATAGAACCATGAACTTAAAGAACGTCAAGCTAATGGTGTTAAACAAGCGCTTCTTGAGAGGCAACCCAAGTTTATGTTTCAATATTGTGTTCATTTCTTCAAAAAAAAAATAAATTTTGGTGAGACGAACGTTACATGGGCTAAGACATGGCCGTGTCTCTAACCATGTAACAATCTATCTACTTTGGGGTTCAATCAAAAGACACGACCTAAGACACTGCTGTGTCTAAGCTCATGTAGTTGTCTGTTTGATTTTGGTGTTCACCGGAAAGACGGCTAAATACACGGGCGTGTAGCTAGCCCGTGTAACCTTTTGTCATGATTTGGTGTTCACTCGGAAAGACACGACTAAATACACGAGCATGTAGTTAGCCCATGTAACCTCCTCGTCACGATTTGGTGTGCATTGGAAAGACATGGCTTAATACATGGGCATGTAGTTAGCCCGTGTAATTGTCTATCACATTTTGGGTTACTCCGGAAAGACACGACCTAAGACACGGTCGTGTAGTAGCTCGTGTAATGGCCTTTTAAGGCATGACGTCGATAGTAGGGTTTACATTTTCAAATTTTTTCTTCTCTTTCAAACCCATTCGATTTTGTGCTTGAATCAAAACCCTTCTCCCTCACTTCCCCAACCATGACCCGTCGCCACCACCACACACTCACTTATGGTTATCACAAGCACATATCCATTCACCATTACTCGGCCTCTACTCTAATCTCTCGAGACCCCAATCGAGTTTGATCTCTAAAACCTTTATTTTTAGTGTTGAATCACAATGGGTTTTGATAATTTCCCATATGTTTGGTTGTGTTGTTGAGTATGAGAGAAATTAAGGCCATAGATGTGTGAATCCATTTTTAATTTCGGTGTTGGGGTCTATTTTATTCTGGATGTTTGGTTTTTAAACAATCCGGTATTTGATTCATTGTTGTGTCGTTGAAGCATGTGTTGGCTGGTAGTTTTAGGTAGTATTCGGTGTGTAAATATCATTGCATGGGTTGTGGTAAATAATGCACATAAGTGTAGAATTATTGCTTAACACAACCGCACACTACCTATTCGATGAATTCCCTGTGAGGGATGTGATTGATGAATATGCTTAGCACGAAGTGCCGGGGATGCTATTTTTGAAGTTTCCATTTGTTATATTTGGATTGAATTCATTATTTGTCTAGCTGCCATTGTTATAAAAAAATTATCTATTAATCCAATTCGAATGTCAATAGGAAGATCGCCCATACTAGGAATTATCCGTTATGCATTATCCGATGAAATTGTTTGATGTCATTCGATTTTCATGTGTTGTTAAATAGATTTGGACAAGCTTCTTGTTGAAGCTTGATAGAATTAAGAGAATGATAAGAACTCCGGAGGGACCTCGAGCAAAGGAAGAAGATTCCTTTGAGGAAGAGACAACGAAGATGAGGGCTCGTATAGCCAACCCCCAAGACAGATTTCACCTCGGCGAAGAACCCCCGACCACCACCTAGGCGACGGATACCAAAATTATCCGGAGCCGAGAAAGATCGATATGAGTTGTTACAGGGAAAACCCTTTTAGAGCTACAAATGTATAGATTGAGGGGCTCTATAAATGCTAGGGTTAGAGTAGGAAGTCCGAGGCTTGATCTCTACCGGTGGTTAGGACGGATTCTTTGGGATTTAGCCCATTGCTTATCGAGATTTGACATTAGAGTTGCTTTCAACCTTCACAATATGGGGTAAGGTTCAAGGCATGGATATTGATGATGTACTCCGAGTTCAAATTGAATGGGAAGTCGATACGGATGAGTTACACTGCCTTCTCCATCCATATGGGTATTTACTCTCGGGAGTTTGTAGCAAGCCAAGAATACTATGAGTTGACCAATGAACGCCGGTTATGCGGATCATCGGAGACGCATTAGCCATGAGTCACGGTATGACCCTAGCAAATCAAAGAGCACTCTGCTCCGAAATCTCCTACATTGAGATATATCCATAGGTTGTTAGCCCGATCATTTAATGCTAGGAAAGATAGTCCGGGAGTAGTAAGTTCGCGGGACCTACTCTGCCTTTACAGTATGTCGAGTGCTACCCCATCCATATTGGGTTCTTTCTAGCAAATTTTATCGTGGGATAAGCAAAGAATAAGAAACCCAAGGCATTATATACGGGGCATTATATCAACCAGTTGATTAGAGGTATGGGTATGGTAGAGAAGCATCAAGGACCACAAGGGGCATATTATACACTAGTAGATGCCCCGGAGCTAGCCACGAGCTGAGGCGAGCAGTAGACGGAGATGATGTTGATCAACGAGTGCCACAAACACCACCTTAGGACCCACTTACATCACCGGTTACATCTTCGCAGAGGCGAGTCGATATAGCCGAGTTAGTTGCATTACAAAGGGAGCATGGAGCTTATTTACAGTGGGTAGAGAGGTGTATAGAGAGTCTACTTAACCATTTCCATATTTCGTTACCCGATAGGAGTCATGCACCTATAACGAACCCGTAGCCAACCTCAACACCACAATAATCTTCGGACAATGCAGAGCCTACTCGAGCCATGATCATGAGTTTGATAATAATTTATTAGCTTAGTGATTTCATTTTCAATTTGTACTATTTTTTTCTTTCTCTTTTGCAAGGCTATGGGCGAAACTGGATGGAATTCAAACCCACGTTTAGAAAATGTCCTCTCTTCTTTAGGGAAGTTCCAATACGTAATCCTCTTAACCATTTCTTCCTTTTTGTCAATACTCTATTCTGTGCCTAATTCCGTACATTGAGGACAATGTACCTCTTTTTGTGTGGAGGGGAAAAAAGGGTATCAAAGCAAATGATGTGTGTTCCTTATTTTTCCTAGGAGTAGCAATATTTGGCCTATGATGAGAATGCATAATTGTTTGCATGCATGAATCGATAATTAGTGTGCTTTGAAAAACAAATGTTGAGCCATACACTATTTTTGAGCACTTATCAATGTGTATTGTTGAAATTATGAATGAAAACTTATGCTTACTTCATAATCTAGATGATGAGATTGGAACTTTACCTATAGGGTGGTTATGTTTGATTACATGTAAGAAATTTAAATGCTAATGCCTAAATGAATAAATGTGACTCCTCACTTATTGAACCTAAACCAAGATAAGTGAATGTGGCTTTCAAATAAAACTACTCCAATATCTTACATAAAGATATGAGTATGCAAGGCACCCCGAAAAGGGATTCTCCGAGTAATCGGGGGCAATCACTAAAAGTGAGGGGTCTTCGCATCTATAGAGAGGATTTACCTTGAAGGTGATTCAAAAAAATAAAAATAAAAAATTGTACATTTAAGTGTACATTTACACACTAAGGAAAGCCATTAATTCAATAACCGAGTTTGTAGCAATCAAGTGGGTGAAAAAGTTAGGATGGAGTGTAAAACGCACTCAATGTCACTAATGAATAGATAAAAGCGTAAAGTGATAAAATTATGGTGACTCTTGCATATATGAAAAACATAACTATTCTATAGTTATGGTTCCAAATTTGTTATGTGGATTCAAGATAGTAACGTAGTTGACTTCATAGTATCAACATGTATATATTGATGCACACACGCATAATCTTGGCTTGACTCATGATTATGTTTCAATTTTTGTTAAAAATGATTTGAAATTGGAAGTACATTCAATTGTTATTTCATGCATGCCTAACCACCATCTCCGAGGCCAATTCTTAATTGTTACAAGTCTAGGTAGAATGAACACACCTTTTTGTTTTGCTTGAGGACAAGAAAAAGCTTTAGTGTGGGGAAGTTTGATAAGCACCAAATTATGCATAGTTTTAGTGTCAAAATTTCCTATATTTCAATTACCTTGGGTGATAAATGGTGCAAGTTTGGCACTTATAATGTCTAAATTATGTTCGCAGGTCGTACTACATTATTTTGATAAAAAGCAATGGAAGAAAAGCAAGAAAGAGCAAAAATTGATGAGTTTCGAATGTCAAATGAGTTACACGGCCGGGGACATGGCCGTGTAACTAGAAAAGAGTTGATACGTAAAACGGAGAGTTACACGGCCCAATACACGATTGTGTACTAAGACGTGTGACCATCTGCTTCGAGAAAAATTACATCCGTACTACATGGACAAAGACACGATCGTGTACTTGGCCGTGTCTTATGAAACATGATATTTTACTCCTATTTAATGAGAAACTCGACCTAGGAAAAGGGATGACGGAAGGACGACCGAGAAGCACGAAAAGAACTAGGGTTTTTGAGCAAGATAACGCTCGTTGGAGTGAATTTTCATAGATTTTGAAGGAGATTGCATCAAGATCAAAAGGGTTAAAATGCCTTCCTTTAATCCGAATTGTTTTCTTCTTAAGATTTATGTATTCTTTGTTCCGATCATGAACTAAATCATATTGGTACCTAGATACGACGAACCTTAAGATTGACTATGTAATTTGATATCTTCATTCAATTCAATCGTTATTTTTATTGTGATTCAATTATGTCACTTTTATTATTAATTTGAGTTAACATAAGCTAGCATGTTGATTCATATCCGATTTCATACTTGTGAGACCGAAAAGTCCTAATTATGATTAGATTAACCATGATTAGAAGGAGTTGCATGCAATCCTAGAGATCGGATGACATAAATCCTCCGGATTAGAGTCAAATCTAATAAAGGGATTCATAGAACGAATTAACGCGATCTTAGGGGTGTTAATTAGAAAGATATTTCAATTAATCAACTTGGGATTAGATGTTATTTTACTTGAGAAAGCACTTAGCATAATTCGGGAATTCCTACGGTCCAATGAATATAAAGAATGATTGAATAAAAGATATCGTGACTACATAGAAGATCCGTGGAGGATTCGCTATCCGGATACTACCTTCACCATTGATTGCTCATCCGGTTATTATCGTTATTCTCATAGCAATTTTGTAATCTTGCTTTAATTATCGAGTACTTTTATTTGATTCATTATCACTATAATTCATCGGTTAGATAATAAATAGAAAGTAATTACTAGTACTCTTAGTCTTTGTGGGATCGACACTCGATACTCGTTAATTATACTATAGAACGATAGGTGCACTTGCCTAAAGTCTATAGGTTAAAAAAAGGGCTATCGGATCCCATCCTCTAACATGCATTAGCCTTGAGTTATCTTAACAAGCCATACATAAAAGATTAGGTAGGTAACTCCTTACCAATTACATCCAATGTAATTCCTAATTCCATTGGTATGATAACTCTTTGTCCTTGTGACATCTTATGTGAATACCAATCCTTGCTTACAAGTTTATTGGACCTTGAGTTATCTCAACAAACCCAACAACTCATTAATGCTAGACTCAACATTTGAGCTCATCGTATGGCCCATGATTTTTTTCCCTCGAGGAAGAAGTGACCTTAAGTTATCTCAACAAGCCAACAATGACCAAGAGAATTCCCACCTCATAACATTGGAAAGCATTTAACTTAATATTTTGTTTGAAGGATTTAATAAGGTTGCTCTCATCGTAGCATGCATAGTAAACAATAATCACATTATTTCTAATCATGCCTACTAACATTAATCTCATCATATTCATACATCTCATGCATGACTCAAGGACTAGTGAATGATAATGGATTTCTAGTACTAGCCCCTTCGAGCCACAAAGAGACTAGTGGGTCAATTCCTAGGTGAAAAATTATTACAAATTCTTCATGAATGTCTTCATTCATTGACCTCTCCTCCTTGTATCTATTCTATTTTCTATTTTCTACTTTTACATTTACTCAAAATAAGAAACCCGGAGTTACATTCGAGGAGAGAAAGATGAGAAAAGAAATACAATAGAGTAATAGAGATGACAGGACACATAAGTCCTATTTATCTAAAAAATATCAAGCATTCATAAAACTAGGTCAACTCATCCATATCATTCACTCATGTTTCAATCACATTAATACATGGCATACTCATAAAATAATTTCATTCATAAAATGATTATAAATCTATAATTTTTTTCATTTTATAATTTTATCAAAATTTCTCTATATCTATACATGGCATACACGCAGGTCCTTTT
The DNA here is from genome assembly GCA_963924115.1 of Dovyalis caffra. Lineage (NCBI taxonomy): Eukaryota > Viridiplantae > Streptophyta > Magnoliopsida > Malpighiales > Salicaceae > Dovyalis > Dovyalis caffra. Next base: position 500,347 of record CAWUPB010001155.1, on the reverse strand, counting down.
AGGGCATTGGGCCCACTTTGGGCCTAAAGGCTTTTGGACCTCAAGGATTTACGAGTTTCAAAGCCTGGACCCTTTGGTTTATGTGCATCCGCCCGTGGCCGCCGGCCTAGCACGAAAGCGATTGGCCAATGGTCTACCGCATTGCCCACGCACTTGGCCACATGTCGGCGAGCCACTACATCGTGCTTGGCACATCGGTTGATAGGCCAGCAACCTATCCGTGCTCGGCCTCTATCGTCTAGCACACCTAGCGGACCTAGCATCCGTCGCCTAGTGCACGCCTTGCAAGCCTAGCCTTTGATGCATGCCTAGCATGTAACCTAGCAAGCCGCGGCACTCGCTAGCATGCGCCTAGTGTGTACCCGGTAGGAGCATGGACTAGCAGAGCCGACAGGCCGTCTATCGTGTGCCTAGTGACCCGGTGCATGCCCGAATGCTATTGGTAGTAGGGTTGCCACGTGCACGACATTGACTTTCAACGTCAACCTCGTGTGCTCTTACCGATTTTGACCCAAAACTTATGTTTCATATTTATATAAAATACCAAAAACATAAGATTTATAATTAGACATATCGTATCTATATAGTTAATCACAATTAACCAATCATACAATCAAAGATTCAATTGAGGCTCCGCTACTAATTGAAGGATGATGCATCCTATGGAGTTGCGAAATAAATAAATTTTTTCACCATCTAAAGCCCCAAGATCATGTCGTTGAATTAACTAATCATACATACATGAATAATAAGTTAAAGTAAAGGATTACCTCTTGTAGCACATATCTAAATTCCTTTTTTCAATTAGTCATCCAAGTGTCTAACCTCTATTAATGATCCACACAATTGAAGTATCCTCTAGAAGCACTCGAAATTAATGGGATGCTAGCTCCACTTTTTCCGATTAAATATTTCCTCTAAAAATCAATTACAAGCAACTTTGCGATAACCTTAAACAAGAAGGAAAGAGTATTTCTTGCTAGGGTTTAGGAGAAAAATATTTTCTCTATTTTCTCTCTTGGTCATGTGCCCTAACTTATTTTTGAAAGTCAAGCTAAAATTTCTCCTTCATCTTTTTCTTTCGATCAAAATTCTCTCCTTTTCTTTTTGTTGGGAAAAATAGTCTATTAGGTCATTAACCCCTTCCTTACCACACTTCTCTTCCTATATATAGGGGAGAGTTTCCTTGTCCTTGGAAGACAAGAAGAGTGTCGGCTTTGAGTCCATAAAGGACTCTAGGTCGTTACATCTTTATCCTCCAAGGATGAGAAGTTATTTTATATGTTGACTACTTAATTATTATCTTTTAAAACATTCAACCTTATCAAATAAGGTTAATGTTTATCTTTAAAACATTCATCTTTTTCCAATAAGGTTAATGTTTATCCTCCCACTAAAATTATCTTTAAGCTTTTTAATTAAATCTAATGGGCCAAAATTATTTTAGCCCAATTAATTTATTTGGAATATTCAAATAAATATTCTTAGATTATTTTGGCGGGGTCCACATTAGGAATCAATTTTCTAAAATACCCTTTAACCTAAATTAGGAAACTCTCCTTTTAGGTTCTTTATTTCCATATTTGAGACTAACTTCCAAATTAGGAAACCGATTTCTAAAATAGGAAACTTTTCATTTTAGAAAAATTTTCATTTTGGAAACTCTTTTCAAAATAGAAAAATTTTTATAATTTTTAACGTTTTCTAATTGGAAACTTTTTCCAATATTTTTGCTTCTCATTTGTAATGTGAATACTTAAACTTATACGTGTGACTCAATAGGCTCCTAGATATGTTGGTAACATATCAAGAATATAACACTCCTCTTTTATCTCTTGATATATCAATCAAGATTGGCCTCTAACAAGGCATCATGACCACCCAATTCTTTAGGAGGATTAGTTAATCCATTGTTACCTTTCATGAGCATGGTTACCATACAATTTAGCCCTCATGTCCACTTATCACAATGTGATCTTGAACTTGGTTATTAGTTTTGTTCGATTATGATCACACAAGTTTTTTTCGATTCCCAAATGTCTTAGCTTTTAGAGTAGACCAACTATGCTCTATTGGTGTACTCTTACTATGGCCATAGATTTCTTCAGCAGATATTTATCGAAGTACAATGTGATAACTCTTTTAGCATATAAGGAATGATATTTCCTATCTTAGTCATATAATTATCTACATTAGATTCCTAGTGCACCTAGTGAATCGCCCACGTACAACCCATTAATGGATCCATCAATACGAGTGTTAAAGTAAATAAGTCATCCAATGAGATAACCTCAAGTCTAAGGATCATTTTTACCCATCTCATATGAGATTCCCATAGACTAAAACCAAATGGGTTCTCATGGCGAGTCTAGTCCAGGTGACATGTTCTCTAACATAAATCACCTAACGTTTGCTTTGGCATCACCATACCAATAGGTATGAGATCTCCTACTACTATCACATAACATGAGCATAGCACTCATAAGTCTATCCATATTTGTCAATGTTTGTTCTTGTTAATACTACGACTTGGGATATTTAATGATATCATTTATGTGCATTAGTGTTTGTCTCACATCTTTTGATCAATCATTATTGCAAATATATATCATAAGGACTTTTATCTAATTCTATTGAACATGTAAACAAAAGAGTTAATAGAATGACTTCTTTATTATTATTAAAATAAATAATGCAATTATACATTAATTCAAGCCCATCCATTCATGGTTGGATCTAGGGCACCTACACTTATAATATATATATATAGGAGAGAGAAAAAGAGTGAAAGAGAGAGAAAGAAAGGAGGGAGAGAGGAATAGGGGTGGGAGAGGGAGAGGGAGAGAGAGGGGGAGAGTGATTGGAAAAAAGAGAGGGAGAGAAAGATAGAGAGGGAGAGAGAGGAGGTAGAGAGAGAGGGAAAGTAGAGAGAGAAATGGAGGGAGAGAGGAAGAGAGAGGGAGAGGGAAATTAAAGGATGAAGGGGGGAGAGAGAGGGAAAATGGGAGAGAAAAAGGAAGGAAAAAAAGAGGTTAAGATGGAGAGAGTGGGGGAAAGGGAGAGAGGAAGGAAGGGAGAGAGAGAGAGAGTAAGAAAGAGAAGAATAGGAGAGAGAAGGGAGGGAGGGAGGGAAAAGGGGAGAGAATGGGGAGAGAGAGGGAGGGAGAGAGTGAGTGAGAGGGAGAGAGAAAGAGAAAAGGAGAGAGAGGTAAAGAATGAGAGAGGAAAAGAGAGGGAGAGGCAAAGATAGGGAGAGAGAAATAGAGAAAGAGATAGATAGAAAGAAAGTAGGAGTGAGAGAGAGAGAGAGAGTTAGAGAGGGAAAGAGGGGGAGAAAGAGTGAGGGAGGGAGATAGAGAAAGATGGGGAGAGGTGGAGAGAGAGAGAGGAAGGGGGAGAGTGAAGGGAGAGGGAGAGAGAGGGAGAGAGAATAAGGAAAAGATCAAGAGAGAGGCGGAGGGAGAGGGAGAGAGAGAGAGGGTGAGAGAGAGAGAAAGCTAGAGAGGGAGAGAAATAGTGAGGTGAGAGAGAGATTAAAATTGGATAAGAGAGGGAGAGACTAAGATAAATTCAAAGAGAAGGGAGAGAGAGGGGAGAGAGAGGATAATAGAGATGGGAGAGAGGAAAAGTGAAAGAGAGGGAGAAAGGGGGAGATGTATATAGGAAGAGAGAGAAAGAGTGAGAGATAGAGAGAAAGAAAGGGGGAGAGAGAGGGAGAGAGGTAAAGAGGGGTATTGGTAAAGAGAGGGAGGGAGGGTGGGAGAGGGAGGGAGAGATAGCATGGAGAGAAGGGGAAAAGAGAGTGGGAGAGAGACATAGAGAGAGAAAGGGAGAAGGAGACAAAGAAGGAGAGAGAGAGAGAGAGAGAGAGAGAAAGATTAGGATAGCAAGGGAGAGGGAGTGGGAGAGATAAGGAGAAGGAAAGAGAGGGTGGGAGAGAAGGAGAGATACCAAGAGAGGGAGAGGAAGAGATAGAGGGAGAAGGGCCAAGGAGAGAGAGGGAGAGAGATAGAGGGAAGGAGACAGAGGGAAAGAGTGAGAGGGATAGAGAGATTGAGAGGGAGGGAGGTAGAAATGGAGGGGGATAAAGAGAAAGAGGGAGAAAGAGAGAGGTAGAGAGGGAGAAAAAGAGAGAGAGAGAAAAATGGTAAATGAGAGGGAGAGGAAGAGAGAGTTGGAGAGAGATAGGGTATAGAAAGAAAAAAGGAGACATAGTGAGAGAGAGAGAGAGGGTAAGAGAGGGAGGGAGAGAGGGAGAGGGAAAGAGAGGGAGGGAGAGAGGGGGAGAGGGAGGAAAGGAGGGTGAGATAGGGAGAGATGGAAAGAAAAGGAGAGAGAAAGAGAGAGGAGTAGAGAGAAAAAAAGAGAAAGAGGAGAGAGAGGGAGAGAAAAAGGGACAGAGAGACAAAAGGAGAGAGGAAGAGAGAAATAGAGAGGGTGAGAGAGGTAAAGAGTGAGGGGCAAGAGAGACATGAGGAGAGAGAGAGAGGTAGAGATGGATAGAAAAAAAGAGGGGAGAGAGAGAGAGAGGGAGAGGGAGAGATTTATAGAGAAAAAAGTAAAGAGGGAGAGATAAGGAGAGAGAGAGAAGGAGAAAGGGAGCGAGAGTGAGCATGAGAAAGAGACAATGAGGGAGGTAGGGAGAGAGAGAAAGGGGAGGCATAAAGGGAGAGAGAGATAAAGAGGTAGATAGAGAGAGATCGAAAATGGTAGAGAGAGGAAAAGGGGTAAAAGGAGAGAGAGAGATAGGGAGAGAGAAGGGGAGAGAGGGAGGAAGAGAGGGGGTAAGGGAAAGTGAGGGGTAGAAGGGGATAGAGGGAGGAAGAGAGGGGTAAGGGAAAGTGAGGGGTAGAAGGGGAGAGAGAGATATAAAGAGAGAGATAGAGGAATAAAGGGATAGAAAGAGAGAGAAATAGGAAGCGAGGTAGAGGGAAAGAGTATGGGAGAGAAGGAGGGAGAAGAGGGAGGAAGAATAGAGAGGGAGAGATAAGAAAGAGAAAAAGAGAAGAGAAAAGGAGATAGAGTGGGAAAGAGAAAGGGGAGAGAGATCGAGGGCGAGAGATAGAAAGGGAGGGAGTATGAGAGTGAGAGGGGGAGAGAGGGAGAGGGAGAGAGTGGGAGAGAGGGATGAAGGGAGAAAGGAAGAGATAAGTAGAGGGAGGGAAAGATAAAGAGAATGAGAGAGGTGGTGAGAAAGACATAGAGAAAAAGAGAGAGGAAGAGAGAGTTAGAAAACCAAGTAAGAGAGAGAGTGAGGGAGGGAGAGAGGGAGAGAGGAAGAGAGAAAGAGAGAGGGGGAGGGAGAGAGAGTGGAAGAGATTAAGAGACAGAGGGAGAGAGAAGAGGGAGAAAAGAGGAGAGAGAAGGAGGGAGAGTGAGAAAGAGTGGGCGATAGCAAGAGCGAGAGAGAGGAAGAGAAAAAGAGCGAGGGAGAGCGAGATAGAAATAGTGATTCAAGGTGAAGAGATGAAAATTAGGTAGGAGAAAGAAAGTAAGAGAGAGGGAGAGTCGGATAGAGTTAGAGAGGGCTAGAGATAGAGAGGGGGAGAGACAGAGAGGGACATAGAAAGAGACATAGGTAGAGGGAGAGAGGGAGGGAGAGTGAGAGATAGGGAAAGAAGGAAGGAGAGAGAGAGAGAGAAAGGGAGAGGTAAAAAGAGAGAGAGAGAGAGGAAGAGGCAAAAAGGGAGAGACAGATAGAGAGGGATAGGGATAGAGGAAAAGAGAGACAAAGAGGGATATGGGGAGAGAGAGGGAGAGTGAGATAGAGGAATAAAAGGAGAGAAAGAGAGAGAAAGAGGAAGAGAAGGAGAAAGAGGGAATAGGGGAGAGTGGGAGTGAGAATAGGGAGGGAACGAGAGAGAGGAAAAGAGTAAGAAAGAGGAAAAGAGGAGAGAGAGGAATATAGAGAATGAGAGAGAGAAGAAATAGAGGTATAGAGATAGAGAGGGAAGGAGTAAGAGAGTGAGAGGGAGAGGGAAGGAGAGAGAGAGATGGAGAGAGTGGGAGGATAGAGAGAGGGAGAGATGGATGGAGGGAGGAGAGGAAGAGAGAGGTAGAGGGAGGGAAAGATAGATAGGGAGTGAGGTTAAAAGAAAGAGATATAGAAAGAAAGGTAGGGAGATTTAGAGAAGGAGAGAGGAGGAGAGAGGGAGAGAGAGGGAGGAAAGAGGGAAAGGGAGAAAAGGAGAGAGATAGAGGGAGAGAGAGAGTGTCGAAATAGATTGGGAGTGAGAGGGAGAGAGAAGGGGGAGAGAAATAATGAGGGTGAGAGCAAGAGATAGAAATTGGGTAAGATAGAGATAGGAAGAGAGAGGGAGAGCGAGAGATAAAGTTAAAGAGGGAGAGAAGATGAGAGGGGGAGAGAGGAATAGCAAGAGAGAAGGAGAGACGATATATATATATATATATATATATATGTAGAATGAGAGAGTGTGTGTATAAGAGAGAGGGAGAGAGTGAGAGGGGAGAGCGAGAGAGATGGGGAGTGGGATAGAGATGGAAGGTAGGAGAAGGAGAGGGAAAGGGAAAGGGGGAGAGGGGGAGAGGGGGAGAAAGGGAGAGGAGAGAGAGGGAGAGGGATAGGTAGACAGAAATGGATTGGGAAAGAGAGAGAGAGAAAAAAGGAGAGAGGAAGAGATTAGGATAGAGGGTGTAAAGGAGAGTCTAGGAAAGAGATAGAGAGGGAGAGAGGGAGAGAGAGAGATAAAGAGGGAGAGACGAAAAAGGAAAAAGAAGGAGGAAGAGAGGAAGAGAGAGAAAGAGGATGGAGAGAGATGGGAAGGGAGAGAGAGGGAGGGAGAAAAGAGAGAGATGGTAAGGGAGAGAGAGGGAAGGAGAAAGGAGAGAGGGGGAGAGGGAGAGTGTGATAAGGAGAGAGATAGAAAAGGAGGTAGAGAGGGTGGAGAGATAGAAAGAATGAGAGAGTGAGGTAGAGATAGTGAAGGAGAGGGAAAGGGAGATAGAGAGGGATATGAGGGAGAGGGAGGGGAAGGGAGTGAGAAAGAGAAAGAGAGAGGGCAAAAGGGAGAGATTGGGAGAGGTTAGGGGAGAGAGAGAGGGAGAGAGGGATAGAGAGAGAGGAAGAAGGAGGGAGGGGAGAGGAAAATAGAGGAAAGAGAGAGAGAGAGGGAGAGGATGGGAGAGAGAGATAAAGGGAGGGGAGAGAAAAAGGAAGAGAGGGAGAGGAAGAGAGAGATAGTGAGGGAGAGGGAGAGAGGGGGTGAGAATAGGAAAGAGAGAGGGAGAGGGAGGGAGAGGGAGGGAGAAGGTGGTAGAGAAAGGAAGAGAAAGAGAGGGAGAGAGAGGTAGAGAGAGGAAGAGGGAGGGAGAGAGAGGTAGAGAGAGGAGGAGAAAGAGAGAGAGAGGGAGAAAGAGATAGAGTTAGAGTGAGGGGAGATAGTGAGGGAGAGAGAAAAGGAGAGATGAAAAATGAGAAAGAGAGGGATATTTATATATATATATATATATATATATATTGGAAGAGAGATTGATAGAGAGGGGGAGAGAGGGATATAGAGAGAGGAGGGTGAGAGAGGGATTTTGGGAGAGAGAGGAGGTAGAGATAGGGAGAGGGAGAGAGGAAAGGGAGGGAGTGAGGCGGATAAAGAGATAGAATAAAGAGAATGCGAGCTTAGGGGAGAGAGAGGGAGACATCAAGAGAGAGTGGGAGAGAAGGAGAGATAAGGAGAAAGATTAGGGGAGAGAGATGAGGGAAGAGGGAGCGAGAAAGGGAGATAGAGAGAGGGAGCAAGAGAGATTAGGAAGAAAGGGAGTGGGAGCGAGAGAGAGAGAGAGAGCGAGTGAAGAGAGAGGGAAAGAGGGAAAGAGAGAAAGAGGCAGAGGAGGGAGAGAGAGGGAGAGAGGGAGAGAGCGGAAGGGAGAGAGCAAGAATGAGAGGGAGAGAAAGAAAGGAAAAGAGTGGGATAGAGAGAAAGAGGGATAGAAAATGGGAAGGAGAGAGGGAGAGAGAGATAGGTAGAGTGGCAAAAAGAGAGGGAAAGAGACTAAGAGAGAGAGAGGGAGAGATGTAGATATAGAGGGAGAGAGTGGGAGAGAGTGGGAGATAGAAGGAGAGTGAGGGAGAGATTAGGAGAGATAAAAGGAGAGGGAGAGATAGAGGGAGAGGGAGGAAGGGAGAGATAAAGATTGAGAGAGAGAGAGATAGAGAGAAAAGAGGGAGAGATGGAAAAAAAGAGAGAAAGTGTGAGAGAGAAGAGAAGGAGAGAGGAAGAGAGAGGCATGGATAGGGAGAGGGAGATGTAGATAGAGGGAGGGAGAGGGAGATGGAGATAGATGGAGAGAGTATGGGATAGAGAGAGAGAGGAAAGGAGAGAGGGAGAGAGAGGGAGAGAATGAGGGAGGGGGAGAAAGAGGACGAAAGTGGAAGAGAGGGAGAGATAGACAGAGAGAGATAGAGAGAGGAGGCAAGAAGGAAAGGGAGAGAGAGATAGAAAGGGAGAGGGAGATGGGGAGTGAGATGGGTGAGAGAGGGGGAGTGAGAGGGAGAGAGGGAGAGAGAGGAGAGAGGGAGGAGAGAGAGGGAGAGAGAGATAGAGAGAGAGAGAGAGATAGAGAGGGAAAGGGAGAGAGGGAGTGAGATAGGAAGAGAGTGCGGGGGAGAGCAAGAGAGTGAGAGGAGAGAGAAAGAGAGTGAAAGTGAGGGAGTGAGATGGAGAGAGAAAGAGAGGGAGAGAGGGAGAGGGATAGAGGGAGAGAGAGAGTGGAAGAAGAAGATAGAGAAATAGAAAATGAGAGGAAGAGTGAGAGATAGAAAGGAAGAGAGAGTGTGGAAAAAGGAGAGAGAAAGAAAGAGAGAGAGAGGTAGAGAGAAAGAGGGAGAGATAGTGAAAGACGGAGAGAGAAAGAAAAAGAGAGAGGTAGAGAGAAAGAGAGAAAATGAGAGAGAAAGGTGGAAAGAGAGAGAGATGAGGAGAGTGGGAGAGAGGGAGAGAGAAGTAGAGTAAGAGAATAAGGAAGAGAAATAAAGGAGAAAGGAGGAGGAGAGAGAGAGAACGAGAGAGAATGAGGGAGATATCGGGAATGAGAGGGAGAGAGAAAGAGAGAGGGAGAGGAAGAAATCATAAAGGAGAGATAAACAGAGTGAGAGAGAGTGAGAGAGAAAAAGTGTAAGAGAGAAAGAGAGAGGGAGAAAGAGGGGGAAAAAGAGATAAGGGAGAAAGGGAGGGAGGAGAGGGAGAGAGAAAAAGAAGAAGAAGAGGGTGAGAGAGAGTGAGAGGGTAAGAAAGGGATAGGGAGTGAGAGTGAGAGGAAGAGAGGGAGATAGAGAGTGGATGATAGTGGAATAAGGAAAGTTAGGAAGGAAGAGAGGGAGAGAGAGGGGGAGAGAGAGATGGAAAGATAATGAGAGGGAAAATGAGGAAAATAAAGAGGGAGAGAGAGTAAGAGAAAGAGGGAGAGAGAGAGAGATAGGGAGGGAGGAAGGGAGGGAGAAGGAGAGGGAGAGAGAGGGGGAGAGAGAGATGGAGAGAGATATAGAGAGGAGGGAGAGAGGGGGGAAAATAGGGGGAGAGAGAGGGAAAAAAGTAAGGAGAGATAGAGAGAGGGAGAGGGAGAAGGACATAGCGAGAAGGACGAGAGGAAGGGAGAAAGGGAGGCAAAGAGAGAGGGAGGGATAGAGAAGGAGAAACGGATATAAAGAGAGAGAGAGATGGAAATGGAGAAGGAGAGAGGGAGTGTTAGTGTTGTCGCCTAAGATCCAACCATGTTTGGATGGGCTCATGTTAAGATATTATTACATCATTTATTTTAATAATAATAAAGAAACATTCTATTAATTCTTATGTTTACATGTTGATAAATTCAAGTAGAATTAGATAGAAGTTCTTATGATAAGCATTTTCAATAGTGATTGATCGAAAGATGTTCAACAAATACTAATACACATAAATGATATCATTAAATATCCTAAGTCATAACATTATTAAAAATGCACATTGACAATGCGTGGATAGACTTGTGAGTTCTATGTTCATGCTATATGTTAGTAGTAGAATATCTCACACTTATTAGCATGGTAATGCCAAAGCAAGTATTTAGGTGATTTATGTTAAAGAACATATCACCGAACTTGACCTACCATGAGAATCCATTTGATTTTAGTCTATGGAAAACTCATACGAGATGGGTATAAATGGTTCTTAGACTTAAAGTCATCATGGTTATCTCATTAAACAACTTATGCACTTTGACACTCGTTTCGATAGACCCATTAATGGGTTATACATGGGCGATTCGTTGGGTGCACTAGGAATCCAATAGATATAATTGTTTGACTAAGATCGGACATGTCATTCCTTGTATGCTCAAGGAGTTATATCTTTGCACTTCGATAAATGTCTCGCTCAAGAAATAGATGACCATAGTAGGAGTACACCAATAGAGCATAATTGGTTTACTCTAAGAGTTAAGACATTTGGGAATCAAAGAAAACCCGTATGGTCATAATCAAACAAGACTAATAACCAAGTTTAAGATCACACTCGTGATAAGTTGACATGAGAATTGAATTGTATGGTAACCATGCTCGTGAAAGGTAATAATGGATTAACTGATCCTCTTTAAGAATTAGGTAGTCATGATGCCTTGCTAGAGGCTAATCTTGATTTATGTATCAAGAGACAAAAGAGAAGTCTTTTATTTTTGATACATTGCCAACATATCTAGGAGCCTATTGAGTCACACACATAAGTTTAAGTATGCACATCATAAATAAGAAGCAAAGATATTGGAAAATGTTTCCAATTATAAAAGTTTCCTATTTTAGGAAGGGTTTCCAAAAATGAAAATTTTTCTAAAATGAAAAGTTTTCTATTTTAGAAATCGATTTCCTAATTTGGAAATAAGGAACCTTAAAGGAAAGGAGTTTCCTAATTTAGGTTAAAGGGTATTTTGAAAAATTACTTCTTAATGTGACTTCGTCAAAATAATATAAGAATATTTATTTGGATAGTCCTAATAAATTAAGTGGGCTAAAATAGTTTTAGCCCATTGGGTTTAATTAAAAGCCTTAAGATATTTTGATGGGAGGATAAACATCAACCTTATTGGATAAGGTTGAATGTTTTAAAGATAAACATCAACTTTATTGAATAAGGTTGAATGCTTTAAAGATAATAATCAAATAGTCCACATATAAAATAACTCCTCATCCTCGAGGGATAAGGAAGTAACAACCTAGAGTCCTAAAATGACTTGTGGCCACCCCTCTCCTTGTCCTTAGAGGATAAGGAAACTCTCCCCTATATATAAGAGGAGAGGTGTGACATGGAGAGATTAATCAATTAAAAAAATGGAGTATTCGACCAAAGAAAAAGAAGAAAAGAAGGGGAGCAATGTTTCAGCCATCCCTAAAATTAAATAAGGCACATGGCCAAGAGAGAAAAATAAGGAGAAAATAGTTTTCTCCTAAACCCTAGCAAGAAATACTTTTTCCATCTCCTTTAAGATTATCGTAAAATTGCTCGAGATTGATTTCTAGAGAAAATACTAAATAAGAAAAGGTGGAGCTAGCACCCCATTAATTTTGAGTGCTTCTTTGTGGATACTTAGACTCGCTTGAATCATCAATAAAGGCTCGGACACTTGGATTGCTTTTCAAAAAAGAATTTAGATCTTCGCTATAAGAGGTAATCCTTTACTTATAGCTTATTATTCATGTATATATGGTTAGTAGATACAACAACTTGACCTTAGGTCCTTAGATGGAGGAAAATTTTTGTTTATTTCGTACCTCCATATGATGCATGATCCTTCAATTGGTATCGAGTCTCCATTGAATCTTTGATTGTATGATTGGTTAATTGTGATTAACTAGATGAATTAGTTATACCCGATTATAGATCTTGTTTTTTTGGTGTTTTATATGAATATGAAACTATGCTTTTTTATCGAATAAGTAGGAGCATCCAAGGTCAACGTTGGACGTTAACACTCGTGTGCATGGCGAGCCTATCGCCAACAATGCGCTAGGCAAATAGCAAGCGGGCAACTAGCCTACCGGGCCGTATGTTAGGCACATGGGCTAAGAAATGCTCGGTGTGCACATACGCCGTGCACTAGGTGCCGGACGTACTAGCCGCCCAACCTACGCGCTAGGCGAGCAACGAGCAAGCTTGCCGGCTCGCCGGCTTGCGTGCTAGACATGCGATAATGGCCTGCTAGTGTACACTCTAGGCATATAGGCAACACAAGTAGGCCACCGGCCGGACACTTTCATGCTCGGGTCGATGGGCGTGGGCTTCGAAACTTATGAACCCTCGAGGCCTAAAAAGTTTTTAAAATTAAAATTTAGAAAATTTTTGATAAATTTATAAATGACCAAAATTATAGATTTATAATCGTTTTATGAATGAAATTGTTTCATTAGTATGCTATGTATCAATATGATTGAAGCATGGGTGAATGGTATAAATGAGTCGACCTAGTTTTATAAATGAATGCTTGTTATTTTTTGGATATATAGGACCCGCATGTCCTACCTTCTCTATTACTCTATTGTATTTCTCTTCTCATCTTACTCTCCTTGAATGTAACTCGAGTTTCTTATTTAGAATAAATGTAAAAGTAGAAGATAGGAATTAGAATAGATACTAGGGGAAGACGCCAAGGAATGAAGACGTTCATGAAGAATTTGTAATAATTTTTCACCTAAGAATTGACCCACTAGTCTCGTTGTGGCTCGAAGGGGCTAGTACTAGAAATCCATTACCATTCACCAATCTTTGAGTCATGCATGAGATGTATGAATGTGATAAGATAAATATTAGTATGCATGATTAGGAATAATGTAATTATTGTTTAGTATGCATGCTAGGATGACACCAACCATATTAAATCCTTCAAATAAAATATTAATTTAATTATTTTCCCATGTTGTGAGGCGAGAACTCTCTTGGTTGTTGTTGGCTTGTTGAGATAACTCAAGGTCTCTTCTTCCTCGAGGGAAACAAATCATGGGCCATATGATGTTCCCAAACGTTGGGTCTAATTTAAATGAGTTGTTGGATTTGTTAAGATAACTCAAGCTCTAATAAACTTGTAAGAAAGTATTGGTATTCACATAAGTGTGATAAAGACAAGGAGTTATCATACCAATGGAATTAGGAACTATATTAGATGTAATTGGTAAGGAGTTACCTACCTAATCCTTGATCTATGACTTGTTGAGATAACTCAAGGTTTATCCATGTTAGAGGATGGGATTCTAACCCATTAGAAAAACGAATAAAATTTTTTTCTCGAGTCCTATACTCGAAGGTTATAGAACTTGAAGAAAATAGTAAGAGCAAACGTAGATTTTACTTCTTTAATTTATGCTTTATTTAGTTTTATTTAATTTAATTAACCAAATCGTACACTTTTCTATCCCGTCGATTGCATAGTATGATCGACAACACATCGATATGATCGATCATTGATGGAAGTAATGCCTTTAATGGCACATACTTCCTCGATCGAGAAATAAATTTGAGGATAGTCCTCAAACATGAGAAAATTCTCTATATGATAGAGAAAGCTCCTCTAGATGAGCCTCATCCGGTTTAAGCCGAAGCTCATGAAGCATGATAAAACATAGAGATAATGCCATCACTACTCAAAGCATCATGCTTGTCGCTATGACGTTGGAGCATAGGCGTTAACATAAAATCTCACAAGCTTTTGATATCATAGCAAAGCTTAAAAAATTATTTGAGAAGAATACTAAGCATGAGTGCTATGAGATAACAAGGAAGCTCTTTAGGGCCGGAATGGATGAGGGATCTAATGTCAAAAAGCATGTCACCGAAATGATAGGCTATATCAACCGATCGGTCAAACTTGAAGTTAGAATGGATGTTAAATTATCCATTGATCGAGTATTGCAATCGTTGCTCCATAGCGTTAGACAGTTCATCATAAACTTCAACATGATGCACATGTAAAAGAATCTTGAAGAGTTATTATCCATGCCAATGGAAGCTCGATCTAAAATTAACAAAAAGTTTTATACTTCTAGTTAATAAGGGAAAAGGCACAATAAAAGGCAAGAAAAAGCCCAAAAAGAAGAAGTCTTCAACTGCACCTACTAGAGGAGTGAAAAAGGCCGAGGCTCGGAATAACCCAAAGGATGCATTTTTCTTTCATTACAACAAGAAAGGGCATTGGAAATGCAGCTACAATGAGTACCTAGAAGGGGTGCAAAAGAAGATTTCTACCACTACATATTTATGTTATTAATGCAAATCTTTTTATTTTTAAATTTCACCTCATGAGTATATGATACTAAATGTGGTGCTTACATTTTTAAAATGTACAAGAGCTCGAAAAGGAAGGAAGATAGCTTTAAGGGAAAATATCTACATAACAACAATGGATCAAAGAGTTGGACTATTAGATGTAGGTATTTATGAGCTAGCACTACCATGTTGGAATGTGCTAAGACTCAATCATTATTATATTAGTAGAAACTAAAGATCTTATTTTTAAGGATGAATTTTTATGGAAATATTTTGATAATGATTATATGTTTTAAACATAACTCCCAACTATATAACATAAATACTAGAAGACTCAAATGATCTAAATAATCATTAATTAGTAAGAAAACAAACTTAGTCATATAAGCAAGAATCCCATATTCAACCAACTTATACAAAAGGATATTTAGAATCATTTGATGATGTATGAGGAATCTTGTTTACTTGACAAAAAGACATGTATCCCCTTTTAGTTGAAAAAGAGAAAGAGTTACTAATTAATAAAAACCTTATACATAGAGATGTATATGGGCCTATGTTCACCTAAGCAAGAGGAGAACATGCTTGTCACATAACCATTAGTGATAGTGGATCATCTTATGGTTATAAGACACAAGTCCAACACATTTAAAATGTTTAAAAGTTTAGACTTGAAAAATCATGTGATGAACTAGCAAGAGTTTTAAAGCATCTCAATTAGATCAAGGAGTTGAATACTTAAATGCTAAAATGTTAGATCACTTGTAGTGCCCTCGCCTTCCTTACCAATTCCCTAAAAGGCATGGCTAGTTTGCTACATTGTTAAGACTAAATGCCCGATTAATTCCCATAACACATAGCCATAAATAAACAAATTATTAAGTAATGGAGTGTGTAACGCCCCCACCTCGCTCATATTTCTACTACCCAAGTAGGGTACTAGACGAAGCGCGTTACGCCGACATACCTTAAACTCTAAGTAGTTCTCTTATGACATTCTAAAACCTTTAACAAGCACATTACGTATATAAATCCTTAAGATAAAATTCACATAACATAATTAAATACATTAATAAAAAATTATAGGCAATATTCAATTTCTTATGAACTCTATACCTCAAATTTACGAGATAAAATAAAAACTAATATATGGTGCCTCACATAAGCCGGTTAGGAGGAGCCAACCGCATCCATACCAACTTGTCCTTTTCCTGTTACGACATAAAAATAACAACGGGGTGAGTCGAAGCTTAATAAGTGAGGTAATGCATGTGATATGCAATGTTGTTTTGACTTTTCACCATACTCATAAATTTTAATCTCGGGTACCCTAGGTATTAGCCAGTCTACTATTTATCATCCGGGTGGTTAGCAGATCACCTTCTCGCTACAATAGAATTATCCCTCGTTGTAACTATTGTTAGTGGGAATCCATCGTCTAACAGAGTGCAATCACACAACTTGATTTCATCCAGATGATCCTCGGATCATCTTCTCGCTATAACAAAATTATCCCTTGTTATAACTACTATTAGCAGGAATCCATCGTCTAATATTGTAGGCACACAGCCTAGAGTACTAGACTACTAATACCTATTTATTCTAGTTAGGTTATCGAACCTAGATGTATAAACAATTTCTCAATCAATTGACCTGTCTTAAACCACCCACTATGCACATGATGCACGTGATGTTATGTTTACCGTGTTAAACGTACTAGGGGCACCAACCTTACACTATAAATTCTTTCCCCATACGAGGTTCGGTTCTAGATATTTTCATCGGTCTAACCCACATAGGGTTTCCATAGGTTTGACCCACACACGGTCTCCTTAGGTCCAACCCACACAGTGGTTTTCATACATTTCTTCACTCGTATTCCCTCAAAGAGGACCCATCACCGCCGACTAGTAATAGTCCGGCCACGAATTTTCATTTGCGTGTGGGCACGCTTTCTTAGTTATTTTCGGTGAGATTCGTCATTTCACTTGATTTATGTGGCCACCAATTTTATTTTGCATGTGGGCACACTTTCTCGCTATTTTCGATGAGTTTCATCATTTCACTTTATTTACGTGGCTACCGATTTTAAGGGTTGCTTTGTGGCATACCAAGGTAAAATTCTATTCTAGGTACTATTAAATCATTACTCATAAGACTCGGATGGTTGGGACTAACTAATCCGTACATACCAAATTAGGATTTCTTTCCTAACCCTAGCTTGGGTATTTATAGTTGAATTTTGTCCCCAATGGGCATAGGTCCCGAATTCGATTTTACTCTTAAATTCTTACCTCTTAGTATTTTCTTCTACACTTGTTTAAATGTAATTTAACTCTTAATCACAAGGTTGGAAGGTCATAAAGTCCTAAAAATAGCCTAAGGTTTCCTTTCATTTTTATTAAATCTCTTCCACTCTAGCTTATTATTTTGCACTTAATTGAATTGCTAGTGGTTGTAGCCCTTAAAGTTCATAAAAGAAATCCAATTGTGTTCACTTCGGGATTCCTAGGCCGAATGGGTTTTTAAGAAAGCCCTAAGCATTTCCTTATTTCTCTTCCAATTTCTTCATCCCCATTTTCGGTCCAAGTCCTTAAATTTTTTTTTATCCCACAATCATCAATACATGATAAAATATACACTAGGCACTATAGACTTCAAGGAGCACATACGGACAATATAATCAATAAATTCAAACCAAGCCATCCACACCAAGCCAATACAAATCAAACCATAATACTACAAGCAATAGCTTAATTAAATACATGAAGTAAATTCATAGAAAGAATAAGCATGAAGTAAAACCCACTTACCTAGCTTAGATGTGGTTAGGTTTCCTTACCTTTTTTTTTCCTTTCCCTTCCTTTTTCTTTCTCTCTTTTCCTTTCCCTTCCTTTCTCTCCTCACGTTTTCTTTTTCCTTTCTTTTCTTTCTTGCCTTTTTCTCTCGCAATTTTTGGTACCTACAAGTTGCTAAAATTTTTCTCACAATTTTAACACTTGCTATATATATATATATATATGTACTGAATTCCCTTTAGCTACAAGTGTTAGAAATTAATGCGACAAGGTGTAAAAGTTATGGGTGAGTCATGGGGAAAGTTGGTCGCTTTGGGACCATAATGGGTGAGTTGGCCTTAAATTCATTTATTGCATTTGCTAGGTGTCTACATAAAATTTATACTAATTAAACTCCCTAATTAAGTTAATTAAAGTAGCTAAACCTACTTTCTTTCATAAAAAGTTCGGAAATTTCCATTTTTAAAATTCAGAATTTCTTTTTCTTCAAAATTTCAGCAGTATTACCTCTTAACCCATCTACACTAAAATGTGCATAAATCTTTCGATATATATCCAAGTATTTTGAACGTTTATAAAGAGCTAGTAGACACATAGAAGAACAATGTTTATTCTTTAAGATTTTCTCAAAAATCAATCTAACATCATCAAATGAATCTCATAAGATTCGAGCAGATTCTTCTCCCGAAATTCCAGCAGAATGCATTTCGAAACAACCCTCACCATAATGGATATAACTCTTAATTTATTGGTCCAAAAATTATAAAACGTTTTACAAGTCTATTCAACACATATATGAACAACTTTCATTCTTTAAGATTCACCCAAAAATCACCCTAAAGTCCTAAAATAATTCACATAAAACTCGAGCAGTAATATTGTCCTTAAAACACCGATTTTGCATATTTGATTTCTTTAATAATTAAACCATTAATCTTAAGCAAAATAACTTTAATTTAACATAAATCACATATTTCAAGAATTAATTTCTCATGATGAAATGAGAATTATACTTACTCTCAATATACGTATATATAGAATTATTCTAATACGTGTCGTGTTACGGATAAGGGTTTTTATGGGGGTTACAATTCCCCTTCTTAAAAGAAATTTCATCCTCGAAATTGATTCATTTGAATAACTCAAGGTATTTATCTTTCATTTTTTACTCACATTCCCAAGTCATTTCTTCGAGGTTATGGTTTTCCCATAAAACTTTAACTAGCCCGATCTCCTTATTTTTCTACTCGTTTGACCCGTCGATCGAGGATTTGGACCGGTCTCTCTTCGTACATTAAATCCGGAGTAAGATTCGGTGGCTTTATATTCAAAATTTGACTCGGCTCTCCAATGCACTTCCTTAGCATAGACGCTTTATCTCCTACTTGTTCCGATATCTCAAACGGTCCGATATACCATGGGTTTAACTTTACTTTTTTCCCAAACCGTAGTACGCCCTTCATTGGTGAGACTCTTAAAAATACGTAATCACCAACCACGAACTCTAGATCCTTCCTCCGCTTGTCCGCATAACTTTCTATCCGGTTTGGGCTACTTTCATCCGTTGGCGGATCCGGTCTCATCGCTTTGGCTATTGCTTGTACCAATTCGGTCCTAGCAACCTTCTTTTTCCTATTTTATCCCAATGCACGGGTGATCTACATCGTCGTCCATACAAAGCCTCATAAGAAGCCATCTCGATTGAAGCTTGACGGCTATTGTTATACGTAAATTCAACTAAGCATATGTATTTTTCCCACTTTCCAGTACCAAACTAGAATGCACGCTTGTAAAATATCTTCAAGAATCTGGATTACACATTCGGATTTTCTATCGGTTTATGGATGATAAGCCATATTGAAATTGAGCTTGGTGCCCATGGTCTTATTCGGACTCTTCCAAAATACGAAGGTGAATCTAGGATCTCGATCTAAGACAATTGAGATCGGAATCCCATGTAGTCTCACGATTTCGTTCGGATATAATTGGGCATATTGGTTTAGATCATAGGTGGTTTTGACAGGAAGAAAGTGTGCTAATTTGGTCAACATGTCTACGACTACCCGGATGGCATTTGACCCTCTATCCGATCGTGGCAATCCCATGACGAAGTCCATAGTTATATGCTCCCACTTCCATTCCGGAATTGTTAGTGGCTTTAACGTTCCCAAGGGTCTTTAGTGCTCCACCTTCACTTGTTGGCAAGTTGCACACCTTGCCACAAAGTCAACTACATCTTTCTTCATTCCGGGCCACCAACAATACTGCCGTAAATCCCGATAGATTTTCGTACTCCCCGAGTGTATTGAATATGGGGTTGTGTGTGCATCCTTCGATATCTCATCTTTTATGTCCTCCATTGTGGGAACACATAGCCTTCCTTTGAATCTAATCATTCCTTTATCATCCATTGTAAAATCGGACTCGCTCCGGCCTCCGTACCTTTCTTCGGATCCTTCAGCTTTTCATCCTTTTCGTCGCTCAATTTGAATTCTTTCTTGCACCATCGACTGGATTAATAATGCCGATAGCATGCTCTTGTGGCCTATAAGAACTATTTCTAGTTCCAGGTGCTTGTAGGTCTTTCATTATTCATGTCCGGGTCACCCGCACCGTAGTGATCGATTTCCTACTCAAGGCATCGACAACAACATTGGCTTTACCCGAGGCAGTTGATTATACGATCATAGTCCTTTACCAGCTCTAACCACTTTCTTTGTCTCATGTTCAGCTCCTTTTGTGTGAAGATATATCGTAAGCTCTTATGATCTATGTATATCTCACACTTTACCCCGTACAAATAATGTCTCTAGATTTTTAGGGTAAAGACTACTATTGCTAATTCTAAGTCATGTGTCGGGTAGTTTCGCTCGTACTCCTTTAATTACCATGATGCATAGGCTATTACTCTCCCATTTTGCATCAACACTCGCTCCTAATCCGTGTTTGGAGGCGTCCATATAAACTACGAAAGTTTCATCCTCGGATGGAATGGTTAGCACTAGAGCCCCGACTAGCAATCGTTTTAGCTCTTGGAAGCTCTCCTCACAAGTATCCATCCATGAGAATCCGGTGCTCTTTTTCATCAAGTTAGTAAGAGGCCTAGCTATCTTCGAAAAGCCTTCCACAAATCTTAGGTAATAACCTCGCCAATCCTAAGAAGCTTCGTACCTCCGTTATGCTCTTCGGGGTAGGCCAATTCCGAATAGCCTCTACTTTCTTTGAGTCTACCGCGATGCGTTCCTTCGTCACCATATGGCCTAGAAAAGCCACTTGCTCTAACCATAATTTACTCTTCTTGAATTTGGCATATAACTCGTCGCTCCCTTAGTGTATGCAAGGTGGCCTTTAGATTTCCCTATGCTCCTTCTCACTTCGAGAGTAAACCGAGATATCATCGATGAATACGATGATAAACTTGTCCAGGAACCCTTTGAAGACTCGATTCATCAAGTCCATGAAAGCGGCTGGGGCATTCATCGACCCAAACGACATCACTAAAAACTCGTAGTGATCGTATCTTGTTCGAACGCCGTTTTCTTCACATCTTTCGGTCTCACCCTTAATTGGTGATATCCAAATTGTAAGCCTATTTTAGAGAATATCGTCGCCCCTTATAATTGGTCAAATAAATCATCGATCCGGGTAATAGGTAGTTATTTTTAATCGCCACCAGGTTTAATTATTCTAATATATAAAATTTTATACACATTACACAATAAAAACATACATAGTTTAAGAGAACCAAAAATTTAAAATTACCTATCCAGGAGCGGACCGATCCTCGGGCTCACGTGGCACTTACGAATCTACCCAACTCCCTAAACCATTGCTCCGATACCATACCGTAACGCCCCTACCCTAGTGATAGTTCTACTACCCAAGTAGGATACTAGACGAAGCACGTTACGGTGACATACCCTAAACTCTAAGTAGTTCTCTATGATATTCTTAAAACTTTAACAAGCATATTACGTATATAACTCCTTAAGATAAAATTTACATAACATAATTAAATACATTAATAAAAAATTACGAGCAATATTCAATTTCTCATGAACTTCATACCCCAAATTTAAACACAAATTAAAAACTAATATATGGTGCCTTACATGAGCCGATTAGTAGGAGCCAGCCGCATCCGTACCAACTTGTCCTTTTCTTGTCACGACATAAAAATAACAACGGGGTGAGCTAAAGCTCAATAAGTAGGGTGATGCACGTGATATGCAATGTTGTTTTGACTTCCCACCATACTCATAAATTTTAATCTCGGGTACCCCGGGTATTAGCTAGTCTACTCTATTTGTCATCCGGGTGGTCCACGAGTCACCTTCTACTATAACGAATTATCCCTCGTCGTAACTATCGTTAGCGAAAATCTATCATCGAACGAGTGCAAGCACACAACTTGATTTCATTCGGATGATCCTTGGATCATATTCCGTTACAACGGAATTATCCCTCATTGTAACTACTAGTAGCGGGAATCCATCATCTAATAGTGCGAGCACACGACTTAGAGTACTTGGACTACTAATATCCATTTATTCCAGTTAGGTTATCAAACCTAGATGTATAAACCATTTCTCAATCAATTGATTTGTCTTAAACCACCCACTATGCATATGATGCACGTGATGTTATGTTTATCGTGTTAAATGTACTAGGGGCACCAACCTTACTCTATAAATTCTTTCTCCATACAAGGTTCGGTTCTAGATATTTTCATCGGTCTAACCCACATAGGGTTCCCGTAAGTCCGACCCACACATGGTCTCTTTAGGTCCAACCCACATAGGGTTTTCATACATTTCCATACCATTCCTATACTATATTCTCTCAAGGACAACTCCATACCGCCGACTAGTAATAGTCTAGCCATTAATTTTCTTTTACACGTGGGCACACTTTCTCGCTTATTTTCGATGAGATTCGTTATTTCACTCGATTTATGTGGTCGCCAATTTTTTTTTTGCATGTGGGCACGCTTTCTCGGTTATTTTCGATGAGTTTCATCATTTCACTTGATTTACGTGGCCATTGATTTTAAGGGTTGCTTTATGGCATACCAAGGTAAAATTCTATTCTAGGTACTATTAAATCATTACTCATAAGATTGGATGGTTGGGACTAACTGATCCATACGTACCAAATTAGGATTTCTTTCGTAACCCTAGCTTGGGTATTTATAATCGAATTTTGTCCCTAATGGGCCTAGGTCATGGATTCGATTTTACTCTTGAATTCTTACCTCTTAGTATTTTCTTCTACACTTGTTTAAATGTAATTTAACTCTTAATCACAAGGTTGGAAGGTCATTAAGTCCTAAAAATAGCCTAAGGTTTTCCTTCCATTTTTATTAAATCTCTTCCACTCTAGCTTATCATTTTGCACTTAATTGAATTGCTAGTGGTTGTAGGCTTTAAAGTTCATAAAAGAAATCCAATTTTTTTCACTTTGGGATTCCAAGGCCGAATGGGTTTTTAAGAAAGCCCTAAGCATTCCTTTATTTCTCTTCCAATTTCTTCATCCCCATTTTCGATCCAAGTCCTTAAATTTTTTATTTTTTTTATCTCACAATCATCAACATATGATAAAGTATACACTAGGCATGATAGACTTCAAGGAGCACATAGAGATAATATAACCAATAAATTCAAACCAAGCCAATACAAATCAAACCATAACAATACAAGCAATAACTTAATTAAATACATGAATTAAATTCATAGAAAGAACAAGCATGAAGTAAAACCCACTTACCTAGCTTAGAAGTGGTTAGGTTTCCTTAGCTTTTCTTTTTTTTTTCTTTTCATTTCCCTTCCTTTTTCTTTCTCTCTTTTCCTTTCCCTTCTTTTCTCTCCTCACGTTTTTTCTTTCATTCTTTTCTTCCTTGCCTTTTTCTCTCCCAAGTTTTGGTACCTACGAGTTGCTAAAGTTTTTCTCATAATTTTAAAAATTGCTATATATATATATATATATATATATATATATATATATACACACACACACTTACTTCCCTTCAGCTACAAGTGTTAGAAATTAATGGGACAAGGTGTAAAAGTTATGGGTGAGTCATGGGGAAAGGTGGCTACTTTGAGACCATAATGGGTAAGTTGGCCTTAAATTCATTTACCGCATTTGCTTAGGTGTCTACATAAAATTTAGACTAATTAAACTCACTAATTAACTTAATTCAAGTAATAAACCTACTTTCTTTCATAAAAAATTTAGAAATTTTCATTTTTAAAATTCAAAATTTCTTTTTCTCCAAAATTCCAGCAGTGTTACCTCCTAACTCATCTATACTAAAATGTGCATAACTTGTTCTATATTTATCCAAATATTTTGAAATTTTATAGAGAGCTATTAGAAACATAGAAGAACAACATTTATTCTTTAAGGTTTTCTCATAAAGTAATCTAACATCATCAAATAAATCTCACAAGATTCAGTGCATTCTTCTCCTAAAATTCCATCATAATGTATTTCGAAACAACCCTCACCATAATGGATATACCTCTTAATGTATAGGTCCAAAAATTATAGAACTTTATACAAGTCTATTCAACACATATATGAACAACTTTCATTCATTAAGGTTTACCCAAAAATCACCCTAAAGTCCTCACATAATTCACACAAACTCAGGCGTAATATAGTCCTTAAAACACCGATTTTGCATATTTGATTTCTTTAATAATTAAACCATTAATCTTAAGCACAATAACTTTAATTTAACATAAATCACATATTTCAAGAATTAATTTCTCATGATGGAATGAGAATTATACTTACTCTTAATATACGTATATATAGAATTATTCTAATACACGTTGCGTTACGGATAAGGGTTTTTACGGGGGTTACAATTCTCCCCTTCTTAAAAGAAATTTATTCCTCGAAATTGATTCACTTGAATAACTCGGGGTATTTATCTTTCATTTCTTTCTCATGTTCCTAAGTCATTTCTTGGGGATTATGGTTTTCTCATAGAACTTTAACTAGCCCGATCTCCTTATTTTTCAATCGCTTACCCCGTCGATCGAGAATCCGGATCGGTCTCTCTTCATGCGTTAAATCTAGAGTAAGATTCAGCGGCTCTATACTCAAAATTTGACTCGGCTCTCCAATGCACTTCCTTAGCATAGACATATAAAATACTTGTGTACTCCTACTAAGGATGGTTGTAGCAATATGTGATACGCTTTATCTCCTATTCGCTCCAAGTATCTCAAACGATCCGATATATCGTGGGTTTAACTTTCCCTTTTTCCCAAACCATAGTACGCCCTTCATTGGTGAGACTCTTAAAAATACGTAATGATCGACCACAAACTCTAGATCCTTCCTCCATTTGTCCGCATAACTTTTTTGTCCGCTTTGGGTCGCTTTCATCCGTTGGCGGATCTAGTCTACTCGCTT
Organism: Dovyalis caffra; assembly: GCA_963924115.1. NCBI lineage: Eukaryota > Viridiplantae > Streptophyta > Magnoliopsida > Malpighiales > Salicaceae > Dovyalis > Dovyalis caffra. Next base: position 475,884 of record CAWUPB010001155.1, on the reverse strand, counting down.
TGGCTATCTCGTCGTACCAATTCTAGTCCTAGGAACCTTCTTTCTCCTATTTCATCCCAATGCACCGGAGATCTACATCATCGTCCATACAAAGCCTCATAGAGAGCCATCCCAATCGAAGCTTGGTAGCTATTGTTATACACACATTCAACTAAGCATATGTATTTCTCTCACTTTCCGGACTAATCTAGAATGCACGCTCGTAGCATATCTTCAAGAATCTGGATTACACATTCGGATTGTCTATCGGTTTGTAGATGATAAGCCGTGCTCGAAATGGAGCTTGGTGCCCATAGCCTTATGCGGACTATTTCAAAATACGGAGGTGAATCTAGGATCTCGATCCGACATAATTGAGATCGAAATCCCATGTAGTCTCACGATTTCATCCAAATACAATTGGGCATATTGGTTTAGATCATAGGTGGTTCTAACGAGAAGAAAGGGTGCTCGATTTGGTCAACCTAGCTACAACTACACATATGGCATTTGACCCTCTATCCAATCTTGGCAATCCCATGATGAAGTCTATAGTTACATGCTCCCACTTTCATTCCGGAATTACTAGTGGCTTTAACGTTCCCGAGGGCCTTTGGTGCTCGGCCTTCACTTGTTGAAAAGTTTGACACCTTGCCATAAAGTCGCCTACATCTTTCTTCATTCCAAGCCACCAATAATACTACCGTAAATCCCGATACATTTTTGTACTCCCGGGGTGTATTGAATATGAGGTTGTGTGTGCTTCCTTCATTATCTCATCATTTATGTCCTCCACTATGGGAACACACAACCTTCCTTTGAATCTAATCATTCATTTATCATCCATCGCAAAATCGGACTCGCTTCTAGCCTATATACCTTTCTTCAATTCCTTTAGCTTTTCATCCTTTTGTTGCTCAATTTGAATTCTTTCTTGTAGCATCGATTGAATTAATAATGCCAATAGCATGCTCCTATGGCCTATAGGAACTATTTTTAGTTCCGAAGTGCTTCGTAGGTCCTTCATTATCAACGTCCGGGTCACTCGCATCACGGAGATCGATTTCCTACTCTAGGCATCGACAACAACATTGGCTTTACTCGGGTGGTTATTGATTATACGATCATAGTCCTTTGCCGACTCTAACTACCTTCTTTGTCTCATGTTCAACTCCTTTTATGTGAAGATGTATCGTAAGCTATTATGATCCGTGTATATCTCACACTTTACCCCGTACAAATAATGTCTCTATATTTTAAGGCAAAGACTACTATTGCTAATTTTAGGTCATGTGTCGGGTAGTCTCGCTCGTACTCCTTTAATTGTCGTGATGCATACACTATTACTCTCCCATTTTGCATCAACACTCGCTCCTAATATATGTTTGGAGGAGTCTATATAAACTATGAAAGTTCTATCCTCGGATGGAATGGTTAGCACTCGAGTCGTGACTAGCCATCATTTTAGCTCTTGGAAGCTCTCCTCACAAGCATCCGTCCACTAGAATCCGGTGGTCTTTTTCATCAAGTTAGTAAGAGGCCTAGATATCTTCGAGAAGCCTTCCATAAATCTTCGATAATAACCTACCAATCCTAAGAAGCTTCATACCTTCGTTACGCTCTTCGGGGTAGGCTAATTCCGAATAGCCTCTACTTTCTTTGAGTCTACCGCGATGCCTTACTTCATCACCACATGGCCTAGAAAAGCCACTTGCTCTAGTCGAATTCACAATTCTTGAATTTGGCATACAACTCGTCGCTCCCTTAGTATATGCAAGGTGGCCCTTAGATGTTCCCTATGCTTCTTCTCATTTCGAGAGTAAACCGGGATATCATCGATGAATACGATGATAAACTTATCCAAGAACCTTTTGAAGACTCGATTCATCAAGTCCATGAAAGTGGTCGGGCGTTCGTCGACTCAAACAACATCACTAAAAACTCATAGTGGTCATATCTCATTCCGAACACCGTCTTCTTCACGTCTTCTAGTCTCACCCTCAATAGGTGATATCCGGATTGTAAGTCTAATTTAAAGAATACCGTCGCCTCTTGTAATTGGTCAAATAAATCATCGATCCGGGCAATGGGTACTTATTTTTAACGATCACCCGACTTAATTATTCTAATATATAAAATTTTATACACATTACACAATAAAAACATACATAGATTAAGAGAAACGAAATTTAAAATTACCCATCCGAGAGCGGACCGGTCCTTAAGCTCATGTGGCACTTACGGCTCTACCTAACTCTCGAAACCATTGCTCGATACCATAATGTAACGCCCCCACCCTAGTCATATTTCTACTACCTAAGTAGGGTACTAGACAAAGCGCGTTACGCCGACATACCCTCAAATCTAAGTAGTTCTCTTATGATATTCTTAAAACTTTAATAGCACATTACGTATATAACTCCTTAAGATAAAATTTACATAACATAATTAAATACATTAAAAAAACATTACGACCAATATTCAATTTCTCATGAACTCCATACCCTAAATTTATAGAAAAAATAAAAAGTAATATATTAAGCCAAAGCTCGATAAGTGGGGTGATGCATGTGATATGCAAGGTTGTTTTGACTTCCCACCATACTCCTAAATTTTAATCTCGGGTACCCTAGGTATTAGTAAGTCTACTCTATTTATCATCCGGGTGGTCCGTAGATCACTTTCTCGCTACAACGAAATTATCCCTCCTTGTAACTACCGTTAGCGGGAATCCATCGTCTAACGAGTACAAGCACATAGCTTGATTTCATCCGGATGATCCTCCGATCATCTTCTACTACAACGAAATTATCCCTCATTGTAACTAATATTAGTGGGAATCTATCGTCTAATAGTGCGGGCACACGACCTAGAAGTACTTGGACTACTAATACCCATTTATTTAAGTTAGGTTATCAAACCTAGATGTATAAACCATTTCTCAATGACTTGACTTATCTTAAACCACCCACTATGCACATGATGCACGTGATGTTATGTTTACCATGTTAAACGTACTAGGGGCACCAACCTTACACTATAAATTCTTTCCCCATACAGGGTTTGGTTCTAGATATTTTCATCGGTCTAACCCACATAGGGTTCCCGTAGATCCGACCCACACGGGGTCGCCTTAGGTCCAACTCGCATAGGGTTTTCATACATTTCCATGCCATTCATACACCGTATTCCCTCAACGAGGGCCCATCACTCCTAACTAGTAATAGTCTAGCCACCAATTTTCTTTTGCACGTGGGCACGCTTTCTTAGTTATTTTCGATGAGATTCGTCATTTCACTTGATTTATGTGGCCACCAATTTTCTATTGCACGTGGGCACGCTTTCTCGGTTATTTTCGATGAGTTTCATCATTGCACTTGATTTACGAAGCCATTGATTTTAAGAGTTGCTTTGTGCCATACCAAGGTAAAATTCTATTCTATGTACTATTAAATCATTACTCATAAGATCGGATGGTTGGGACTAACTAATTCGTACGTACCAAATTAAGATTTCTTTCCTAACCCTAGCTTGGGTATTTATAGCCGAATTTTATCCCCAATGGGCCTAGGTCATGAATTCGATTTTACTCTTGAATTCTTACCTCCTAGTATTTTCTTCAACACTTGTTTAAATGTAATTTAACTCTTAATCACAAGGTTGGAAGGTCATAAAGTCCTAAAAATAGCCTAAGGTTTCCCTTCCATTTTTATTAAATCTCTTCCACTCTAGCTTATTATTTTGCACTTAATTGAATTGCTAATGGTTGTAGGCCTGAAAGTTCATAAAAGAAATCCAATTGTGTTCACTTTGGGATTCCTAGGCCGAATGGGTTTTTAAGAAAGCCCTAAGCATTCCTTTATTTCTCTTCTAATTTCTTCATCCCCATTTTCGGTCCAAGTCCTTAAATTTTTTTTTATCCCACAATCATCAACATATGATAAAATATACACTAGGCATGATAGACTTCAAGGAGCACATAGAGACAATATAACCAATAAATTCAAACCAAGCCATCCACACCAAGCCAATACAAATCAAACCATAACAATACAAGCAATAACTTAATTAAATACATGAATTAAATTCATAGAAAGAACAAGCATGATGGAAAACCCACTTACCTAGCTTAGATGTGGTTAGGTTTCCTTAGCTTTTCTGTTTTTTTTTCCTTTTCCTTTCCCTCCTTTTTTCTTTCTCTCTTCTCCTTTCCCTTCCTTTCTCTCCTCACGTTTTTTTTTCCTTTCTTTTCTTTCTTGCCTTTTTCTCTCCTAATTTTTGGTACCTATGGGTTGCTAAAATTTTTCTCATAATTTTAACACTTTCTATCTATATATATATATACTTACTTCCCTTCAACTACAAGTGTTACAAATTAATGGGACAAGGTGTAAAAGTTATGGGTGAGTCATGGGGAAAGGTGGTCGCTTTGGGACCATAATGGGTGAGTTGGCCTTAAATTCATTTATTGCATTTGCTTGGGTGTCTAAATAAAATTTAGACTAATTAAACTAAATAATGAACTTAATTCAAGGAACTAAACCTACTTTCTGTCATTAAAAATTCAGAAATTTCCATTTTTAAAATTCAAAATTTCTTTTTCCCTAAAATTTCAGCAATATTACCTCCTAAGCCATCTATACTAAAATGTGCATAACTCTTTCTATATATATCCAAAAATTTTAACAGTTTATAGAGAGCTAGTAGACACATAGAAGAAAATATTTTATGCTTTAATTATGTCTTTGAAATCAATCTAACATCATCAAATAAATCTCACAAGAAATGGGTAGATTCTTCTCTTGACATTCTAGCAGAATGCATTTCAAAACAACCCTCACCATAATGGATATACCTCTTAATGTATAGGTCCAAAAATTATAAAACGTTATACGAGTCTATTCAACACATATATGAACAACTTTTATTGTTTACGTTTTACCCAAAAATCACCCTAAAGTCCTCAAATAATTTACACAAAACTCGGGTAGAATATATTCCTTAAAACACCGATTTTGCATATTTGATTTCTTTAATAATTAAACCATTAATCTTAAGCACAATAACTTTAATTTAACATAAATCACATATTTCAAGCATTAATTTCTCATGATGAAATGAGAATTATACTTACTCTTAATATACATATATATAGAATTATTCTAATACACATTGCGTTACGAATAAGGGTTTTTACGGAGGTTACAGAGTGCGTACAATAAATTTACATAACGTTGATAATTATGGCCATAGGAATCACAAAATATTTAAGATGCCATTTTACCCACAAATAGACATCGTACCCTTTAATTACAAACAAAAGAGATTTCTACATTCTCGAGTGACACATGAGCCTCTTTTTAGCCGAACCGACAAGCATCCTCAACTAACTTATCTTTGCCCTAACTTGATACACCACACATTTATAACAAAAGAATGAACCAAAGCTTAGTAAGTAGGGTGATGTAAATGATATACGATGCTTTGCTATTACTCTACCTTCCCCCATCAATTTTAATGCAGGTACCCTATGTATTAGCAAGTCTTCTCTATTACCATCTCTCGGTGATTGCCAAATCACCTATCGCTAGCAACAAAATTATTCCTTGTTGTAGGACATGATTAGTAGAATTATCCATCACCTAATAGTTTAATCCATACGAGTATGAACATAGCTTCATTGCTAATACCCCTATTAATCCAATTTGATTACCAAACTTCATCAATTCTCAAGCAAATGTTATTGCTTAATTCAACCGAGTCTAACCCCAAATGCATATGATGCACATGATTTTTTCATTATCACATTCACACAATCATGGTTACGAAACCCTATCTTCTCAACCCATTCATCGTATCCATCCAAAGTATCAATCCAAAGAACAATGAGCACAAACTTGTATTCGGTCTAAACTTTACTTCGTGTGTAAGTTGTTTCCCTTCTAGTAATTAGGAAGTCTTAGCCTAAAATTTGACCTACACTTAGCTTATGTAAATTGTAGCCTTCCGATCCAATTTAAATTACTTCAAAAGTTGAATCTCTTTCTTAGTCGGCATTTTGGCATGGATGGTCGAATTTAGCTCCTAACCAATCTAAGCTGAATTTTTCATTTTCCTTAAAGTTTAACCTTTCTACACTTCAATTTATATATATTGAGATCTAATTGAACCATTACTTATCAATTTGGATTAGCGGAACTCAATTCCCATAAATTTAGGGTTTAGACCGAATGGTTCCTAGTCTAAGCCGAAATATCCATTTTCCTTGAAGTCTACCCTTTCTACACTTTAATTTATATATATTTAGGTCTAATTGAACCATTAATAATCAATTTGGATGAGTGGAACTCAAATCCCAAAAATTAAGGTTTAGGCCGAATGGTTCCCCAAAACATGACAAGAGATTTTCTTTCATTCTAAGGGAGTTTTGTTTCATCCTAATTTACTTATTTGAGTTACAATTAAGTACTAGTTCTTAAATTCATACAAAGGTCCAATCTTTCCCCTTTTAGGTATGTAGGCCGAATGGGTTGCCTAGGAAACTCATGCCTTTTTAAGTCTATGTTAACCATAGTTTCATCCAACCAAATTTCGATCCTAGCGCTCCTTTATTTATCCTAACCCTATCACCATATACTTGGCCATATACCAAGCTTTATAAGCTTCAAAAAGTGATAACATATACAAGTCCAACAAAAGGATCCATAGCAAACCATCAAAACAGCATACCAACACAAACAAATCATAACAACCTAACCAATGTTACAACTGAACCATATAAAAGAAACATATAAAAACAAACCTTTAGGAAATAAAATAAAACCTACTTACATAGTTTAAGTTTGCTAAAAATTTCCTAGCTTTTCCCTTTTCTTTTTTTCTTTCTTTTTCATTTTTCTCCTTTTCTCTCAATTCCGTTTCTTTTCTTTTGGTGAGCTATCATTTTTCTAAAAAAATGGCCAACCATCTAACTCTCTCTCACACTTATATACTCTACATTGCCTTCTCATTAATTAGTATAACATGTGTCTTAAGTTAACTTGCAAAGTGTAAAGTGATGGAGAAAAATTGGAAACAAGGTGGCAAGTTCAATGGTCAAAGCTTGCTAGGTGTCACAAAATAGAATAATGGAGAAGCTTAGGTGTCTAAGTTATAACTAAAATGGGTAACTAGACTAACCAAATTTCTAAGGTAGTTTGGTTCCAATAATTCGGCATTTCTTCTCCAAAATTTGACATTTCCCAACTGTTAAATTACTTTTTCTCACTTGTATGATATATTCTAAATAGTTGTTAAGGGAAATAATTGGTGACTACCAAATTACCCCGAATATTTACTCCCATAAGTACTAACTTAAATGCCAATTATATTATCACCATAAAATATAAAAAAATATCACATAAATTTCCAATCACATCTAGTATATATATTTATAGATATTCCAAGATATATATATTTATAGGGTTAGAAATTTTGGTGGGAGTTACATTTCTCTCCCTCTTAAAAGAAATGTCATCCTCAAAATTGGTTCATTCGAATAAATGCGGGTATTTATCTCTCATTTGTTCCTCTCATTCCCGGATCATTTCTTCAAGGTTGTGATTCTCCCATAAAACTTTAACTAAGGAAATTTTTTTATTCCTTAGTTGTTTGACTTGTCTATTTAGAATCCGAGTTGGTCTTTCCTCCTATGTTAAGTTTGGGGTCGGGTTCAATAGTGCCATCTCCGGAATACGGCTAGGCTCTCGAACACATTTCCTTAGTATGGACACATGAAATACATTATGTACTCTCGATTAGGATGGTGATAACAATAGTTGATACGCCTTATCCCCTATTCGATCAAGTATCCCAAATAGTCCAATATATCGTGGACTCAATTTTCCTTTCTTCCCAAATTGTAGTATGCCTTTTATTGGTGAAACCCTTAAGAAAACATAGTCACCAACCGCAAACTCCGGATCCTTTCTCCTCTTGTTAGCGTAGCTTTTCCGTCTACATTGGGTCATCTTCATCCGTTAGCAAATCTTATCCACCTCCTCGGTCATTTGTTAAACCAATTCGGCCCTAATAACTTTTTTTCCCCTACTCCATCCTAATGTATTAGATATCTACACCATCGTCGATACAAAGCTTCATATGGAGCCATCCCGATTGATGATTAATAGCTATTGTTATATGCAAACTCGTTAGTCATAAATATTTATCCCATTTCCTAGACTAATCTAGAATGCATGCTTATAACATGTCTTCAAGAATCTAAATGACCCATTAAGATTGTCCATCGATCTATTGATGGTAACCCATACTAAAGTTTAGCCTTATGCATATGGCTCTATGTAAACTCTTCTAGAATGTTGAGGTGTATCTAGGATCTTGATCCGACACAATTGAGATCGGGACCCCATGTAGCCTTATAATTTCATCAATATATAACTAAGTGTACTCGGCTTAACCTATAAGTAGTCTTAATCTGGAAGGAAATGTGCCGATTTAGTCAACCTATCCATGATCACCCAAATGGCATCCAACCTTTTTTTCGATCTTAGTAACCCCATGACAAAATCCATAGTTATATGCTCCCATTTTCATTTTGGAATTGCTAATGGTTTTAACACTCTTGCGGGTCTTTGATGTTCTACCTTCACTTATTGACGGATCCGACACCTTGCCATATAGCTCATCATGTCTTTCTCTATTCTCGACCACCAAAAACATTGTTTCAAATCTTGAAATATTTTAGTGCTCCCGGGATGTATCAAGTATGAGGACGCATGTGCCTCTCTCAATATTTCTTCCTTCAAGTTTGCTACCGAAGGAAAACATAATCTTTCCCTAAATCTAATCACTCCCTTGTTATCAATAACAAGGTTAGACTCCTTCATGGCCTTCGTACTTTTCTTTCATTCCTTCGACCTTTTGTCTGTTTGTTGCCCTATTTGAACTCTTTCTTATAAAGTTGATTGGACTAATAAAGCCGACATGATGCTCCCGTGGCCTATAGGGATTACTTCTAATTCCAACTTTTATAAATCCCTCACTATTGATAATTGAATTACCTACATCATTGTTACTCGATTTTCTATTTAAAGCATCAACAACAACATTGGCCTTTCCCGTGTGGTAGTTGATTATGCAATCATAGTCTTTCATTAACTCTAACCACCTCCTTTGCCTCATGTTTAGCTCCTTCTACATGAAGATATACCATAAACACTTATGGTCCATGTATATCTCACATTTTTCTCCATATAAATAATGTCTCTAGATTTTCAAGGCAAAGACTACTACCGCTAACTCCGGATCATGCATAGGATAATTTCATTCGTATTCCTTTAGTTTTTGTGATGCATAGGCTAATACTCCTCCATTCAGCATTAACACCACTCCCGATCTAATTTTAGAGGGGTCACTATATACCATAAAGTTTTCGACTTCGGATGAAATGGTTAGTACTAGGGCCGTGACTAACCTTTCTTTCAATTCTTGGAAGCTCTCCTCATAAGCATTCGTTCACTTAAACTTGACATTCTTTCTCATCGGATTAGTAAGAGGCATTACTATCTCGGATAAGCCCTCAACAAATCTTCGATAATAATTGACTAAACCTAAGAAGCTTCGCACCTTCGACACATTCTTCAAGATAGGCCCATTTTGAATAGCTTCTACCTTCTTTGGGTCCACTATTATGCCTTCCTTTGTAACCACGTGGCCTAGAAAAGCTACTTATTCTAGCTAAAACTCACACTTCTTGAATTTTACGTATAGCTGTTGTTCCCTTAGCGTCTACAAAGTTGCTCTTATGCTTCTCTTTACTTCTAGAATAAAAGTAGCATTTCTTCAATAAGCACGATGATACATTTACCTAGAAACTCCATAAAGACTCGATTCATCGGGTTCATAAAAGTGACTAGGTCGTTATTTAACCCAAACGACATTACTAGGAACTCATAGTGGTCATATCTTATTCTAAATATTGTTTTCTTTACATCTTCCAACCTTACCCTTAGCTAGTGATACCTTGATTGTAAATCTACCTTGGAGAATACTTTCACGCCTTGCAGTTGATCAAATAAATCATCAATCGGAGGTAGCAGATACTTATTTTTTATCGTTGCCTAGTTCAACTCCCGATAGTCAATACATAGCCTCGGATTATAATCCTTCTTCTTTACAAACAATACCGGAGCTCCCTAGAGTGAGGAACTAGGGCATATGAATCCCTTAGCTAGTAGGTCTTGTAACTACACCTTAAATTCTTTCAACTTAACTAGGGTCATTCCGTAAGAAGTCTTAGAAATCGAATCGTACCCGAATCTAGATCAATCCTAAATTCTATCTCCCTTTTCGGTGGTAACTTAATTAAGTTTTCCGGAAATACATCTAGGTACTCCCGCACTACCTCTATATCTTCCGGTTTCGACTTTTTTCTACCCGGTTATCCATCACTTATGCTAGATATCCTATACATCCTTTTTCTAACATCTCTCGAGCCTTTAAAGCTAAGATGGATGGTTCGACTTGAAACTTTGAATCGGCCTTAAATTCTAACTGCTGATTCCCGTGTAGTTCAAAAATTACCTTTCTAAATCAACAATCTATAGTGGCACCATGCCTTATCGGCCAATCAATCCCCAAGATCAAATCAAAATCTTGGAGATCTAACACTATCGGATCGACCTCTAGACTTTTATCCTCAATCCGCACTAGACACTCTTTAATTATGCTTGTCGACTCCATAAATTCTCCAAAAGAGACAACTATAAGATACCTTACAACTAATGTCTCAAGTCTAGCGTGTAGGTTTTTTACTAATATTTTTGATATGAATGAATGTGTAGCACCGGAATCCATCAAAGCATAAGTAATTAAGCCGAGGATTGGGACATTACCATAAATCACCGTCACGTCTCTTTGATCAACCTCTTCCTACGTCATTGTATAAACCCGAGTAGGTACCTTTTATAGTCTTGGTCTCTACACCTAGGGGCAGTTATAGGATAGATGCCCTTACTTGTGACATACATAGCAAGTCCTCACTTCCGATCGACACTCCCCGGTGTGGAACCTCCCACACTTACCGCATCATGGTTGATTACTCATCATCGATCTCGACTAATTACCCGATAGCGGTCTAGAAGTGTATGGTGTTGGTCTAGTGGCTCATGTATTTCTTAGACCACCACCTCGATTAAAATTCCTAGGTGGGACCCGCCTCGTCGGCCTAGATGAAGAGGCTTTGAATTTAAATATTTACCTCTTCTACTCGTACTTCTTTTGTGATCTCCTTCGATCCTTGTCCGCCAACATTGCCTTGTCTATCATTTTTGAAAAGGTGTGGGTGGTCGAAATCCGTACCATACTCCAAACTCTTGGGTTTAACACTACTAGGAATTGGTTCTTTTTAAAATTTTCATCCTTGTAATGAATGAGATGAATCTACACCCTTGTTCAAACCCGCACACATACTCACCTGGGGACATACCATCCTATTTCAATTCTAGAAATTCCCGAATTTTCCTAGCCCTCACATTTACGGTAAAGTACTTATTGTAAAAGATCTCCTTAAATGCTTCCCATGTTAAAATAGGCATGTCTACTGTTAATCATGCACTTTCCCATCATGTATAGACATTTTTGGTTAACATAAAGATAGCACATAACACTCGTTCATTATTGGTGAATTATAGGTACTCAAATATTTCTTCTAGGAACTTGACCCATTCTTCGGCAACCATTGGATTAACACCCTTGACAAACTCTTAGGGATTAATTTTTCAAAATCTTTCTACTACATCATTCCTATGCTGAGGCGGAGGCTCAGCAGTTGCATAGCTAAGAGCCGCCTCATTTGCTCCTCGTGGGTTTGTTGTTGTTGTTGCATTATTTCTATCATATGATTTAAAGCTTCTTATTGATTCCCATTTTTATTATCGGAGGTCCCTTTTCCTCCTACTCGTACCGGATTCTTTCTTGACATGCTTTAGCTTTGTACATGTTACTTTCAAGTTAGTGTTAGTATCAAAATTCTTTCGATTACATGCGTCACACAATATAAAGTATCCAAGAATATATAAACCTAAACATATCATACATAAAAAACATTCATATTGACAAAATAGTTATCTCCAAAGATGTACATGCCATATTTACACTTACAAACGGCATTTCTAGTTACATCAAAAGGTACCCAACGACACTATGTCGTACGATACGTTTTCCCCTAGTAATATCTCTACCGTGTTGGATTAACATATCGGATGCATCATGGAAAGGAGTACTTGACTCTCCACCAATCGTTAGCGTCAATCGATGTAATATGTACTATCTCATGAGCAAGGCTCAAAGGTATACCTCGGTTATACATTAACCTAGTAAGGGTTTACCTAACTCCGGATCGGCAGGAAGGCTTGAATCAAGTTTTGATAATAATTTCAATCTATTTCAATCTCTCATACATGGTCCAAGTAACTACCGGTCTCTCGGTAGAAGAGTTCAACATATGATCATCCTCAAAAAATCCACATTACAATACCGATCAAAAGAGGCATCGGTAAACACCGTTCACTAAATCGAGCCATGTTCCGAGATAACATGTGCCACTAGTCCTAGTTTGCGGCCATAGTACGATTGTTTAGCTCGACCCAATATGCGGCTAGGGTGGCACACTCGTCAATGTGTCTTAGCAACGTAGGGAACATGAAATAGGTACGACATCTACAATGATAATATTTATCATCAATAATATTTCTAAAATATGACTATATGTTGGCATAAAGGCATACAATAATCACACATAATTATAAGAAACAAAGAATCAAATTATTACCCATCAAGTAGCATACCGATCCTCGAGCTCACGTGACACCTAGGACTCTAATCGATTTACTAAACCAGGCTTTGATACCACCTCTATAGTGCCCCTAACACCCTTACCAATTCCCCAAAAGGCGTGGCTAGGTTTGCTACATTGTTAAGACTAAATTCCCAATTAATTCCCATAACACATAACCATAAAAAAAAAATTATTAAGTAATGGAGTGCGTATAATCAAATTTACATAACGTTGATAATTATGGCCATAGGAATTACAAAATATTTAAGATGCCATTTTACCCATAAATAGCATCGTACCCCTTAATTACAAACAAAAGAGATTTCTACACTCTCGGGTGACACATGAGCCTCTTTTTAGCGAGAACCGACAAGCATCCTCAATTGACTTATCTTTGCACTTACCCGATACACCACAAGTTTACAACAAATGAACGAGCCAAAGCTTAGTAAGTAGGGTGATGCATATGATATGCGAGTGCTTTCCTATTACTCTTCCTTCCCCCATCAATTTTAATACGGGTACCCTAGGTATTAATAAGTCTACACTATTACTATCTCTCGATGATTGCTAAATCACCTACTACTAGTAACAAAATTATCCCTCATTGTAGTAGACGAGTTAACGGAATTATCCATCACCTAATAGTGTAATCCATAGAGCATGCACACGACTTCATTGCTAATACCCCTATTAATCCAATTTGGTTACGGAACTTCATCAATTCTCAATCAAATGTTCTTGCTCAATTCAACTAGCCACCCTAAATGCATATGATGCACATGATTTTTTCATCACCACATTCATGCAATCATGGTTACCAAACCCTATCTTTTCAACCCATTCTTTGTATCCATCCAAAGTATCCATCCAAAGAACAATGAGCACAAAGTTGTATTCGGTCTAAACTTTACTTCGTGTGTAAGTGCCTTCCCTTCATGTAATTAGGAAGTCTTAGCCTAAAATTTAACCTACACTTAGCTTACGTAAATAACAACCTTCCAATCCAATTTAAATTGCTTCAAAAGTGGAATCTCTTTCTTAGCTCATATTTTGGCATGGATGGCTGAATTTAGCTCCTAACCAATCTAAGTCAAATTTTTCATTTTTCTTAAAGTCTAACCTTTCTACACTTCAATTGATATATATTGAGATCTAATTGAACAAATACTTTAATTTGGGTTAGTGGAACTCAATTCCAACAAATTTAGGGTTTAGACCGAATTGTTCCTAGTCTAAGTCGTAATTTCCATTTTCCATGAAGTCTACCCTTTCTACACTTTAATTTATATATATTTAGGTCTAATTGAACCATTAATAACTAATTTGGATGAGTGGAACTCAAATCCCAAAAATTATGGTTTAGGCCGAATGGTTCCCCAAAATGTGAGAAGAGGATTTTTTTTTAATTCTAATGGAGTTTTTTTTCATCCTAATTTATTTATTTGAGTTACAATTAAGTCCTAGGTTCTTAAATTCATACAAAGGTCCAATCTTTTCCCTTTTAGGTATGTCGGTCGAATGGGTTGCCTTGGAAACTCATGCCTTTTTAAGTCCATCTTAACCATAGTTTCATCAAACCAAATTTTAGTCCAAGTCCTCTTTTATTTATCCCAAACCTATCACCATATACTTGGACATACACCAAGCTTTATAAGCTTCAATAAGTCATCACATATACAAGTCCAACAAAAGGATCCATAGCAAACCATCAAAACATCATACCAACTCAAACAACTCATAACATCCTAACCAATGTCACAAGTGAACCATATAAAAGAAACACATAAAAAAAATTTTAGGGCATAAAATAAAACCTCCTTACATAGTTTAAGTTTGCTAAAGATTTCCTAGCTTTTTCCCTATTCCTTTCTTCTTTCTTTTTCATTTTTCTCCCTTTCTCTCAATTTTGTTTCTTTTCTTTTGGTGAGCTACGATTTTTTTAAAAAATGGCCAACAATCTAACTCTCTCTCACACTTATATACTCCAGCTTTTCCTCTCATTAATTAGTATAACATGTGTCTTTAGTTAACTTGTAACGTGTAAAGTGATGGAGAAAAAAATGGAAGCAAGTGGTGGGTTCAATGGTCAAAGCTTGCTTGGTGTCACTAAATAGAATAATGGAGAGGCTTAGGTGTCCAATTTATAGCTAAAATGGGTAACTAGACTAACCTAATTTCTAAGATAGTTTGGTTCTAATAATTCAGCATTTCCTCTCCAAAATTTTGGCATTTCCCAAATGTTAAATTACTTTTTCTCACTTATATGATACATTCTAAATGGTTGTTAAAGGAAATAATTGATGACTACCAAATTACCCGAATATTTACTCCCATAAGTACTAACTTAAATGCCAATTATATTATCACCACAAAATATAAACAAATATCACATAAATTTCCAATCACATCTAGTGTATATATTTATAGATATTCCAATATATATATATTTATAGGGTTAGAAATTTTTGCGGGAGTTACATCACCTAAACGAGAATGAGATTCTCTATGGAAATCTTATGTTAGATATGATCAGTTCATGATGAGTCAAATTAATATCCCTAATTAAGAATGAATACTCCTTACTGCAACCTTTGAAATGAATAGGATTCTAATATATTGAAATAGATCACATATGAGATATGGGAAGGGAAAGAAAATGAATTACTCTTCCTTTAAGATTTAAGGTTATAAAGTGTATGTCAAGGGGTTTGACAAAGACAAAATGAAGCTTAAAATCAATAAAGTGCTGATTGTGAGATATCTTAAAGTAAGATTAGGATGTCAATATCTTACCACTAAAACAAAATGTTATTCTTTACTAAGCACACTATGTTTCTTGGGAAGGAATTTATGGATGCTAGAAATAGTGGGATAAAATTGAAACTCAATAAGATTTAAGGAGACTCACAAATTGATACTTTAACAAAAGAATCCTTAAAGTAAGATTAGAATGATTTCAAATTATTGTAACTCTCTCACAAACAAAAACACAAGAACTTCATAAGTTTAAAAGAAGTTCATCAAAAGACAAAAGAATATGATCTTCTCGTCTTGACACATTGTGATGTGAGCCCTAAAAAGGATGATGAAGCCATTAATTTTGAAATAACAATCTTAGACATTGATTCCTATAAAAGGCAAATGAAAAAGGATGTGTAGTTGACACACCATAATGGTTCCCAAGAATATGCGAATAAGATTTGCAAAATGCTAAAGTCCATTAATAGACTTAAGCAAGCCTCTAGGAATATAAGCTCACATTTTATGAAACGATCAAAGAGTTTGATTATTCATAAAAAAAAAAAAAGACAAACCTTTCATATATAAGAAGCTAGTGGGAGCTTACTAAGTCATGGTTATTCGACACAAAATTACACATCGACTATAATATTATCATGTTGCAAACAAAAGATTAAGAAATTTAGAAGAAATTTTCCAAAGATGACATGTGAGAAAAATCCACAATCTAAGAGTATAGATCTATAGAGATAGATCACTTGGAATGTGAGGACTCTCCTAAGGTAGTTACAAGGACATGATACTAAAAGGTTTCGTATGGAGCAACCAAAGAAATTTTTTTTCCAATGTCATACAGCTTAATGACCAATAACAAAAAATCCATAGAACAAGCTAAAGAGCCAAGGTCTCATCAATGGTCCAAGCATGTACTATAATACTATCACTCGATTATAGAGATAAAAAGGGTCGTGATAACATAAGGATAGAAAAGAGCCACACTATAATAACATAATTGACCTTAGACTAAGCCTTTGTCATAGCTAAAACAACTATCCCTCACTCGATCATCGAGATTAAGGGATGTGGCTAATTGGCTCTAGTGCAAGTGGGAGATTGTTAGTGTTGGTGCCTAAGATCCAACCATGTTTGGATGGGCTCATGTTAATATATTATTACATAATTTATTTTAATAATAATAAATAATTCATTTTATTAATTCTTATGTTTACAAGTTGATAAATTCGAGTAGAATTAGATAGAAGTCCTTATGATAAATATTTGCAATAAGCAATTGATCGAAAGATGTGAGACAAACACTAATGTACATAAATGATATCTTTAAATGTCCCAAGTCATAGCATTGTCAAGAATGGACATTGACAATATGCAAATAGACTTGTGAGTGCTATGCTTATGCTATATGTTAGCGAGTAGAAGATCTCACACCTATTGGCATGGTGATGCCAAAGCAAGCACTTAGGTGATTTATGTTAGAGAACATATCATTGGACTTGATTCACTATGAGAACCCATTTGGTTTTAGTCTATGGGAATCTCATACGCGATGGGTATAAATGGTCCTTAGACTTGAGTCATCACGGTTATCTCATTGGAGGACTTACACACTTTGACACTCGTTTTGATGGACCCATTAATAGGTTGCATGTCGGCGATTCATTGGGTGCACTAAGAATTCAATGGAGGTAGGTGTATGACTAAGATAGGACATATCATTCTTTATATGCTAAAGGACTTATTACTTTGTACTTTGATAAATGTTTGCTCAAGAAATCTATGGCCATAGTAGGAATACACCAATAGAGCATAGTTGGCTTACTCTAAGAGCTAAAACATTTAGGAATCAAAGAAAACTTCGTAATCATAATCAAATAAGACTAATAACCAAGTTTGAGATCACACCTGTGATAAGTGAACATGAGGATCTGAATTGTATGGTAACCTTCTCATGAAAGGTAATAATGGAATAACTAATCCTCCTAGAGAATTGGGTAGTCATGATGCCTTGCTGTAGAGGCCAATCTTGATTTATGTATCAAGAGATAAAAGAGGAGCCTTTTATTCTTAATACATTGCCAACATATCTAGGAGCCTTTTGAATCACATACATAAGTTTAAGAATTCACATTATAAATAAGAAGCTAAGATATTGGAAAATGTTTCCAATTATAAAATTTTCCTATTTTGGAAAAACTTTCCAAAAATAGGAAGTTTCCTAAAATGGAAAGTTTTCTATTTTATAAAAAAATTTCCTAATTTGGAAGTTAGTTTTAAATTTGGAAATAAAGAACCTAAAAGGAAAGGAGTTTCCTAATTTAGGTTAAAGGGTATTTTGGGAAATTGGTTTCTAATATGGACCCCATAAAAAAATCTAAGAATATTTATTTGGATATTCCAAATAAATTAAGTGGGCTAAAATAGTTTTAGCCCATTAGGTTTAATTACAAGCCTTAAGATATTTTGATGGGAGGATAAACATCAACCTTATTGGATAAAGTTGAATGTTTTAAAGATAAACATAAACTTTATTGGATAAGGTTAAATGTTTTAAACATAATAATTAAATAGTCTACATATAAAATAACTCCTTATCCTTGAGGGATAAGGAAGTAAGAACCTAGAGTCCTAAAAGAATATGTGGCCGCCCTCTCTTTCCCTTAGAGGATAAGGAAATTTTCCCCTTATATATAGGAGGAGAGGTGCGGCATGTAGAGGTTAACCAACAAAAAAAGGAGTATTCAGCCAAAGAACAAGAAAAAAGGGAGCAAAGTTTCGACTAGCCCTAAAATTAAATAGGGCACACGGCCAAGAGAGAAAAATAAGGAGAAAATAGTTTTCTCATAACCCTATCAAGAAATGCTCTTTCCCTCTCCTTTAAGGTTGTCACAAAATTGCTCGAGATTGATTTTTAGAGAAAATACTAAATCAAAAAAGGTAGAGCTAGCACCCTACTGATTTTGAGTGCTTCTTTGTAGATACTTGGACTACATGGATCATCAATAGAGGCTAGACACTTAGATGATTTTTTGAAAAAGAAATTTAGATCTCTACTACAAGAGGTAATCCTTTACTTATAACTTATTATTCATGTATGTATGGTTAGTAGATTCAATGACTTGACCTTGAGGTCTTAGATGGAGACAAAATTTTATTTATTCTACACCTCCATAGGATGTATGATCTTTTAGGGGAGAGAGAGTGAGAAAGAGGGAGAGGTAGAGGGAGCGAGAGTGAAAGGGAGTAAGAGAGAGAGAGGGAGAGAGTAAGAGAGAGTAAGAGAGAGATAGAGAGAAGGGGTGGAAGAGAGAGGGAAAGGGAGAGGGAGGGAGCTATAGGGAGGGAAATTGGGAGAGAAAAAGAGAGGGAAAGAAAGAGAGAGAGGGAGGAGGGGAGAGAGAGGGAAAGGAGAGATAGAGGTAGAGAGATAGAGAGGGGGAGAAAGGGAGTGTGAGAGAAAGGGAGAGGGAAAGTAAGGTAGGAAGAGAGGGAGAGAAAGAAGGTGAGAGGTAGATAGAGAAAAGAAGGATGAGGAGAGAGAAAAAGAGGGAGAGAGAAAGAGAGGGAAAGAGAGAGAGGGAGAGAGAAAGAGAGGGAGAGAGAGAGAGTGAGAAGGAGAGAGGGAGAGAGAAAGAGAGGGAGAGAGAGGGAGAGAGATAGAGAGGGAGAAGGAGAGAGCGAAAAAGGGAGAGGCATTGGAGGAGAGAAAGTGAGGGAGAGAGAATGAGGTAGATGGGGAGAGAGAGACAGAGAGAGGAAATGTGTCTACTAGTAAGAGAAAGAGTGAGAGAGGGAGAGAGAGGGAGAGGGATAGGGAGATAAAGGGTGAGGGATAGAGAGGGAGAGAGAGGGAGAGGGGTATGGAGAGAGAGAGGGAGAGGAAATGGGAGGGAGGGGAAGAAAGAGAGGGAGAGAAAGGGAGAGGGAGAGGAAAAGGAAGAGGGATACAAAGGGAATGGGAGGGAGAGAAAGGGGGAGAGAAAGAGAGAGGGAAAAAAGGTATAGGGAGAGAGGGGAGAAAGACGGAAAGAGAGAGGAAGCAAGGGAGTGATGGGGGAGAGAGAGGGAAAGAGAGAAAGCATGAGAGAGATGGGGAGAGAGAGATAGGGAAACAAGAAGAGAGGGAGAGGGTAAGGGAGAGAGAGGAGACAGAGTAAGAAAGAGGGAGATAGTAACGAGAGAGGGATAGGGAGTTAGAAATAAAAGGAGAGGGAGTGGGAGGGAGAGAGGGAGGTAGAGAGGGAGAGAGAGAGAGAGGTAGAGAAGGTGCAAAAGCGAGAGAAAGAGTAAGAGATGGAGATAGAGAAAGAGAGGGAGAGTGAGGTAGATAAAGAGTGAAAAAGAGATAGGGGAGAGGGAGAGAGAGGGGAGTGTAACCCTCATGAAAATACTTAATCGTAAAGCGACATGTATTCGAATATTTATATATATGCATATATTAAGAGTAAGTATAAGTCTCATTAAACTATGAGAAATTAATGATTGAAATGTATGATTTGTGTTGCATTAATTTTATTTTTCTTGAGATTAATGGTTTAATTATTAAAGAAATTAAATATGCAAAATCAATGTTTTGAGAACTATATTCTGTCTAAATTGTTTTTGATTTATTATAGGCATTTAAATTGATTTTTGGATAAAGATTAAGGAATAAAATTTTTTCATCTATGTGTCTACTAGCTCTCAATAAACTTTTGTGATTATTAGATCTATACATAAAGAGTTATGGCCATTTTAGTATAGGCTAGTCTTGAAGCATCATTACTCGGAATATTTTAGGGAAGAAAAGTCCGAGTTTAAGGGGAGGGATTTCTAAAATTTAATGAAAAGAAATGTGTTTAGTTACTTGAAATAGATTAGTTAGGATGTTTAGTTACTCTAACCAATTAATTAGGACACTCAAACCTCCCTAATTAATGAATTAAAGCCGACTCACCCAAAACCCCTCAAACCCGCCACTCTCTCTCTCTTGACTCACCAATAGCTTTCCACTCTCCCAAATTAAAATTAGCCGTTTGTACACTTAATTATACTAAGACTTTAAGCATGTATATATATATATATATAGAATGAGTGAAAGTGGTAAGAAATTTTAGGTGGCCCGTAGCTACCTAAAAAGGAGAGAAAAACGATAAGGAAAGAGTGGAAGAGAAAAGGAAAAGAAAGAAGAAAGGACGGGAAAGCCTAACCAACCTTTAGGAAATTCAAGCAAAGTAAGTAGGTTTCATTTTTGGTTGATTAATGTTTTATGTTATCTTTTTTTTTAGTTTTTATTTCATGGGTTTGTAATAATTTTCAATGGTTTGCTATGGTTATTTGTGTTAGTGTTAGGGCTTGCTAAATTGTGATGGATTTATGTGTTTTTGTTATGATGCAAAGCTTGTTTGATGTGTTTAAATTTTTGGATGGTTTGGAAAGGAAAAAGAAAGAAAAAGGGTATGGACCGAATGGATTGAAGTTAAACTAGGTTTGGTAAGCTTAACTTGGAAAAGAAAAGAAATACACTTTTAGAGTTTTCCTAGGTTACAACCATTCGGCCAATTGGGAAAAATTGCAAAAGAATGGATCCTTGTGGGGTAATTAACGGTCTATAATATCATGGTAACCTAATTAGTTATGGATTAATTTTTTAGGATGGAAATGAATTCAGTAGATATAAAAGGCAATCCATGGCCACCTTAAAACTCAATCGGTCCAACTAAAAAGGAAATATAGGGTTTTGGATTTCATTAGCTAAATTGGATACTTGATGGCTAAATTTGGTTACTTTTGTGAACCTTAAGGCTTACATTTCCTTGGTAACTTTTAAGTATGATTTGGTAAGTTAGTATAAAAAGGAATTGATCTAGAAATGGAAAAACAATTCCTTGCTCACTTAAGGACACATTTGGCCTAGACCCATAAATTTTAAGGATTTAGGTTCTCATCTTCCGAATTTATAACTAAGGGTTAAACTACATTTAAACAAACGTAAAATAAAATATTGAAGTGGTAGTGATCTAAGGAAAAACCAAAAAGGGACCTAGACCCATTATGAGTCAACTTCGACCACTAAGATCAAAGGTTTGGAGTAAACATGATTTTAGCTTAAGTATGTCATACATACATCCTTAGGATTGATCGATGTTGTAAACTAAGTAATACATCAAAAATCCGAGCCTAGACTTACAAGGTACACGAGAAAGGAAAACTCGAAAGTACGAAGTAGATTTATGCAATGAATGCTACCAATGAATGAATTTCTCATTCTTGTTTTGAATACTTTGAATGGTACATGAAACACTTGTGAAGTCCCGAGTGTGCATCGGACACGGGAATGGTCTAAGAAGAAAATGTTGATAGCATAATTAGTTGAATGTATTAAACATAATACCATATGCATCACGTGCATTCGGGGGTGATATGAAATTGAGAAAAATCATTGAGTCATGAGATAATGCGGTTTGATAACCGAACTGAATGGAATGGGTAACGAGCATGAAACCATGTGCGTGCTCTATTACTAAGACCATTAAGCGAAGGATAATTTGCTAACCGTGTGCTACAACGAGGGGTATTTCCATTATGAGCGAGTAGGTGATAAGGGATCAATAAGAGAGTAATAGAGTAGTAGGTGATAACACGATCATCGAGAGATGGAATGCACGAGTCTTACTAATACCAAGGGCACTTGGATTAAAATGGATGGGTAGAATGGGAAACGGAACTATATTGTATATCATATGCATCACCTTACTTACTAAGCTTCGGCTCAACCCATTGTTATTTTCATGTTATGAAAGGAACGAGTCAAAGTAGTCGGGATGCTATCGGGTCCTTAAAAAAGGCTCGTGTGTGACACAAATGTACCGAATTTTTTTTTTACTATAATTATGAGGTTGGGGTGTCGATAAATATTTTGATAGTATTATAACTATACTTTGTAGTTTCTTCCATTGTATTGCTAATATTATGTAAATTATCTTGTACGTATTTCATTGCATAATAAGTTCTTAAGTATGAGCACATATGTGCTTAAGGTCAAATTGGAACCGGGTCGTGTCGGTGAGACACGCCGCACCTAGCCATCGCTTTTGGCTAATTGGCAAGTGGGCCGGTGAGGGGGTGTCACAAGGTGGTATCGAGCTATAGTTTAGTTAACTGGGTAGAACTTTAAGTGTCACTCGAGCATGAGGACTAGTGTGCTACTTGACGGGTAATAATTTAATTCCCGATTTTTTTTAGTGTATGATTATTATTATGTGATTTTCATGCTCGGCATATAATTATGTTCTAGAAATATTTATACCGATAATTATTGTTACTATAGATATCATATTTATTTCGCACAACCTATACTGCTAGGACGTGCCAACAACGAGCCATCCTAGCTAACTATTGAGTTGAACTAAACATACTAACTATGACCCCTAATCGGGATATAGTAGCCCACGTTACTTAGGTGCATGACTTGATTCAACGAATAACATTCGCCGATGCTTCTTTCCATCGGACCCATAGTATGGATTTCCTGCGACTAACTCTATGCGGATTGTTTTATCGAGAGATCGACTGTTGCTCGATGAGGTTGAGGAAAGGCTAATATGTCGATTTTGTTATCGATATTTGGTCCAAACCTTCCTTCCAATACAAGTTAGGTGGACTCGTACCTAGTTGATGTATAGTTAAGGTATATCGTTGCCCCTCGCTCATGAGATAGTACGTATTACATAAGATGATGTTATGGACTAGTGGAGGGTCGAGCACTCCTTCCTATGATGCGTCCGATATGTTGGTTGGATATGATAGATAGTAACGCCATCATGTGATGTAATACTAGTGTGTATTTTGTAATGTAAATAAGTACACTTTTGATTGTAAATAAGAGAAAAAAATGTATATATATGTATAGAAGATAGAAGTGTTTGTAAATACCTATTGTGTACGAAATGCTTCATATATATAAATATCTATAATTTTGCACATAAGTGGATGATTTACATTATATATATTATTTTTTCATATCGAAACTAACATGAGCATAACATGGCATGTACAAAGTCCGAGCATGCTAAGAAAGGAGCTAGCACGAGCGAGGAGGTGAAGGGACCTCCAATGATAATAACAAAAATCAACAAGACGCCTTAAGTCATATGATGGACATGGTGCAATAACAATAACAAGCAATGCGACAATAATAACGGACCATACGGAGCAAATGAGATAACTCCTAGCTATGCATCAACGGCCTCCACCTCCGCCACCCTAGCATAGGAATGACGTGGTAGAGAGATTTTGTAAGATGAGTCCTCGGGAATTCTCCGGGGTGTTAACCCAATGATAGCGGTGGAATGGGTTATGTCCTTAGAAGCAATATTTGAATACTTACAATTTACCAATGATCGGCGAGTATCGTGTGCCATTTTTATGCTAACGAAGGATGCCCGCACATGGTGGGAGAGCACACGATTGACGGTGGACCTACCTACCTTAACTTAGGGAGGATTTAAGGAGATCTTCTATAATAAATACTTTAAGATAGATGTGAGGGCGAAGAAAATTCAAGAATTCCTTGAATTAAAGCAAGATGGAATATCCATAGGTGAATACGTACGGAGATTTGAGCAAGGATATCGATTCGTCCCATTCATTATAGGCGACAATAACTTAAATAACAATTAGTTTTTAATAGGACTAAGCCCAAAATTCTAAAGCATGGTATGAATGTTTATCGCCAACACTTTTTGAAAATGGTAGATAAAGCAATTACGGCAAACAAAGATCGAAAGAAATTGCAAAGGAAGTTCAGCGAGAGGAGGCAATCATTTTGACCTAGAGCCTCTTCCTCCGGGCCACAAATATGAACTTTGCCTAGAAATTTCAATCGAATAGGTGGTTCGGGAAATGCACGAGCCGCCGGACCATCACCTTATGCCCCGAGGCCACTATCAAGGAATTAGTCGAGGCCAACAATGGGTAATCAATCTCGACGCAATAAATATGAAAGATTCCACATGAGGAAGTGTCAACCAGATTTGAGGATCTATTATGTTTGTCATAAGCAAGGGCACATAACCTCTAACTATCGTCAAGCATAGAAACCAAGATCGAGAAAAGCACCTACATGGTTTTATACAATGACCTAAGAGGAGGTCGACAAGAGGGACATGAAAATAATATGCGATAATGTCTACATCTTTGGCTTGATTGCTTGTGTTTTAATTAATTATGGTGTAACACATTCATTCATATCGATAATATTTGTAGAAAGCCTAAGTGTAAAACCTAAGACATTGGCAATAGGATATCTAATAGTAGTCCCTTCCGGAGAATTTATGGAGTCAATGAGCCTAGTCGAGCGAGTGTCCAATCCAGATTGAGGGTAGGAGTTTAGAGGTTGATTTGATCGTATTGGACCTCTAAGATTTTGATTTGATTATGGGAATGGATTGGTTAATGAGGCATGGTGTAACCATTGATTGTCGAGGGAGGAGAGTAGTTTTTGATCTAGCTAGAGATCAACCATTAGAGTTTAAGGTCGATATGAAGTTCTAAGCCATACAATCATCTCACCCATAAAGGCATGAATAATGCTAGAAAAAAGGTGTATAGGGTATCTAGCACATGTAGTGGATAGCCGGGTAGAGCGAAAGTCAAAGCCGAACTATATAAAAGTCGTGCGAGAGTATCTAGATGTATTTCCGGAAAATTTGACTATGTTGCCATCGGAGAGGGAGATAGAATTTGAGATTGAGCTGGAGCCGGGCATGACTACGATTTCTAAGACTCCCTATAGAATGGGCCCGATTGAATTGAAAGAGTTGAAGGTGCAGCTATTGGACTTACTCGATAAGGAATTTATACGACTAGTTCCTCACCTCGGGGAGCTCCGGTATTGTTCGTGAAAAAGAAGGATAATAGTACTGCAACTATGCATTGACTACCACAAATTGAATTGGGTGACAATTAAAAATAAGTACCCGTTACCCCAAATTGATGATTTGTTCGATCAATTACAAGGTGCGATGATGTTCTCCAAAATAGATCCGCAATCAAGATACCACCAATCGAGGGTAAAATCGAAAGATGTGAAGAAGATGACTTTTAGGATGAGATACAGCCACTACAAATCTTAGTAATGCCGTTTGGCTTTACTAACGCCGTAGTCGCTTTCATGGACTTAATGAATCAAGTCTTTAAAGAATGGTTTGACAAGTTTATCATCGTATTCATCGTTGATATCTTGGTTTACTCTCGAAGTAAGAAGGAGCATAGGGAACATATAAGAGGCACCTTGTAGACGCAAAGAGAGTAGTAGTTACACACCAAATTCAAGAAATTTGAATTTTAGCTAGAGCGAGTAGCTTTTCTAGGTCATATGGTGACAAAAGAAGGCATAGCGGTAAATCCAATGAAGGCGGAGGCTATCCGAATTGGCCTACCTTAAAGAATGTGACGGAAGTATGAAGCTTCTTGGGACTAGTCGATTACTATTGGAGATTTGAGGAGGGCTTGTTTAAGATAGCTAGGCCTCTTACTAATATGAGGAAAAAGAGCATTAAGTTCCAATGGACGGATGCTCGTGAGAAAAGCTTCCAAGAATTGAAGTGAAGGTTAGTCATAGCCCCAATGCTAACTATTCCATCCAAAGATGGAGATTTCATGGTTTACATGATGCTTCCATGAATGGGCTAAGAGTAGTGTTGATGCAAAATGGGAAGGTAGTCGCTTATGCATCGTGGAAATTGAAGGAATATAAACAAAATTATCCAACACATGATCTAGAACTAGCAGCGGTAGTCTTTGCCCTAAAAACCTAGAGATAGTTTTTATATCGGGCCAAGTGTGAGATATATACGAATCATAAAAGCCTACTATATATCTTCACACAATAAGGGCTGAACATGAGACAAAGAATGTGGTTAGAGCTGGTGAAGGATTATGACCGTATAATCAATTATCACCTAGGCAAAGCTAACGTTATCTGTCGATGCCTTAAGTAGAAAATCGATAGCAATGATGCGAGTAATCCGGTCGTCGATAGTGAGAGATCTATAAAATTTTGACTTGAGATAGTTCGATGGGGCATGAGAACATTTTATCGACTTTATTAGTCTAGCCGACTCTACAGGAAAGAATTCGGATAGGGCAACAAATGGATGAAAAAGCTGAATGAATGAAAGAAAAACATAAAGGTGGAGAAGGAATCGATTCTATGATGGATGATAGAGGCATAATTAGATTTAAAGGGAGGTTATGTGTTCCCTCAATGGAGGATGTGAATGAAGAAATATTGAAAGAAGCACACGCAACTCCCTATTCGATACACCGGGGAGTACAAAAATGTACTCGGGACTCGCGATAAAGTTATTGGTGGCCTAGAATGAAGAAAGATGTAGCTAATTTTATGGCAAGGTGTCAAGTGTATCAATAGGTGAAGGCGGAACATCAAAGACCATCATGAATTTTAAAATCATTGGCAATTCTAGAATGGAAGTGGGAGCATGTAACTATGGATTTTTTCATGGGATTGCCAAGATCGAAAAGGGGGTCGGATGCCATTTGGGTGATCATAGATAGATTGACCAAATTAGCGCACTTTCTTTCGATCAAAACCACCTATAATCCGAATCGATACGGGCAATTGTATCTCGATAAAATTGTAAGACTACATGAAATTTCGATCTCAATTATGTCGATTGAGATCCTAGGTTCACATCCGCATTTTGGAAGAGTCTACACAAGGCCATGAGGATAAAGCTAAACTTCGGTATCGCATATCATCTATAAATCGATGGACAATCCGAGGGAGTAATCCAAATTCTTGAAGATATGTTACGGGCATGCGTTCTAGATTGGTCCGGAAAATGAGAAAAGTACATACGCTTAGCTCGTATTTATGTATAACAATAGTTACCAAGCTTCAATTGGGATGGCTCCTTATGAAGCCTTGTATAGGCGGCAATGTAGATCTCCCATGCATTAGGATGAAATAGGAGAAAGGAAGTTGTTGGGATCGAGTTGGTGCGACGAACGACCGAAGTGGTGGATAGGATCCACCAATGGATGAAAACAACTTAGAGCGGACAAAAATGCTACACCGATAAGAGGAGGAATGATCTAGAGTTTATAGTCGATGACTATACATTCTTAAAATTTTCACCGATGAAGGGCGTACTATAATTTTGGAAGAAAAAAAGCCGAGTCTATGATACATCGGACCATTTGAGATACTTGGATCGAGTAGGAGATAAGGCTTATCGCTCGATATCGCCGCCATCCTTAGCAGGAGTGCATAATGTGTTTCATATGTCTATGATGAGAAAGTATGTTGGAAAGCCTAGCCAAATTTTAGAGATAGAACCACCAAACCCGACCCCGGACTTAACCTATGAGGGAAGACCGATACGGATTCTGGATAGACGGAGTTAGACAACTAAGGAATAAGGAGATTAGTCTAATCAAAGTTTTATGGGAAAATCATGACTTTGAGAAACTGACTTGGGAATGGGAAGAAGAAATGAGAAATAAATACTTAGAACTATTTTCCTAAGTCAATTTCAAGGACAAAATTTCTTTTATGGAGGAGAGAATTGTAACCTCCGTGAAAATACTTAACCATAAAGCGACACATATTCGAATATTTATATATATGCATGTATTAAGAGTAAGTATAATTCTCATTAAACCATAAGAAATTAATGCTTGAAATGTTTGATTTATGTTGAATTAAAGTTAGTGTGCTTGAGATTAATGGTTTAATTATTAAAGAAATTAAATATCCAAAATCGGTGTTTTGAGAACTATATTACATCCGAATTTTGTGTGATTTATTCGAGACTTTACAGTGATTTTTGGGTTAAACTTAAAGAATAAAAGTTGTTTATATATGTGTATTCTAGCTCTCCATAATATTTTGTGATTTTTATATCTATACATAAAACGTTATGGCCATTTTAGTATAGGTTGGTCTTGAAGCATCACTGCTTGGAATATTTTGGGGGAAGAAAACTCCGAGTTTAGGCGAGAGGGATTTCTGAAATTTAATGGAAATAAATGTGTTTAGTTACTTGAAATATATTAGTTAGGATGTTTAGTTTCTCTAACCAATTAATTAGGAAACCAAAACCCCCTAATTAATAAATTAAAGCTAGCTCACCCTAAGCCCCTCAAACTCGCCACTCTCTCTCTCTTGACTCACCAATAGTTTTTCACTCTCCTAAATTAAATTCAGCTATTTGTACACTTAATTATAATAAGACTTTAAACATGTATATATATATATATAATGAGTAAAAGTGGTAAGAAATTTTAGGTAGCCCGTAGCTACCCAAAAAAGAGAGAAAAACGATAAGGAAAGAGAGGAAGAGAAAAGGAAAAGAAAAAGAAAGAAGAAAGGAAAGAAAGAAGGGGAAAGCCTAACCAACCTTTAGGAAATTCAAGCAAAGTAAGTGGGTTCCATTTTTGGTTGATTAACGTTTTAAGTTTTTTTTTTTTTAGTGTTTATTTCATAGGTTTGTAATCATTTTCAATGGTTTGCTATGGTTGTTTGTGTTGGTGTTAGGGCTTGCTAAATTATGATGGATTTATGTGTTTTTGTTGTGATGCAAAGCTTGTTTGATGTGTTTAAATGTGTGGATGGTTTGGAAAGGAAAAAGAAAGAAAAAAGGTATGGATCGAATGGATTGAAGTTAAACTAGGTTTGGTAAGCTTAACTTGGAAATGAAAAGAAATACACTTCTTGAGTTTCTCTAGGTTAAAACCATTTGGCCAAGTAGGAAAAAAAGGAAAAGAATGAATCCTTGTGGGGAAATTAAGGGTCTAGAATATCATGGTAACCCAATTAGTTATGGATTAATTTTTTAGGGTGGAAATGAATGCGGTAGATATAAAAGGCAATCATGGCCACCTTAAAACTGAATCGAGTCCAACTAAAAAGCAAAAATAGGGTTTTAGATTTCATTAGGTAAATTGGATACTTGATGGCTAAATTTTATTTGTTTTGTGAACCTTAAGGTTTAGATTTCCTTGGTAACTTTTAAGTATGATTTGGTAAGTTAGTATAAAAAGGAATTGACCTAGAAATGGAAAAACAATTCCTTGCTCACTTAAGAACACATTCGGCCGAAACCCATAAATTTTAGGGATTTAGGTTCTCACCTTCCGAATTTATAACTAAGGGTTAAAGTACATTTAAACAAACATAAAATGAAATAATAAAGGGCTAGTGACCCAAGGAAAAACCAAAAAGGGACTTAAACCCATTGTGAGTCAATTTTGACCACTAAGATTAAAGGTTCGGAGGAAACATGATTTTAGCTTAAGTATGTCATACATACATCCTTAGGATTAATTGGTCATGTAAACTAAGTAATACATCGAAAATACGAGTCTAGATTTGCAAGGTACACGAGAAGGGAAAAGTCGAAAGTACAAAGTAGATTTATTCAATGAATGCTATCAATGAATGAAATTCACATTCTTGTTTTGAATACTTTGGATGGTACATAAAACACTTATGAAGTCCCGAGTGAGCGTCGAACATAGAAATGGTCTAAGAAGAAAATGTTGATAGCATAATTAGTTGAATGTGTTAAACATAATACTATGTGCATCACGTGCATTTGGGGGTGATATGAAATCGAGAAAAATCATTGAGTCATGAGATAATGCGGTTTGGTGACCGAATTGAATGGAATGGGTAACAACATGTAACCATATATGTGCTCTATTACTAACATCGTTAAGCGAGGGATAATTTCGCTAACTATATGCTACAACGAGGGGTAATTTTGTTGTGAGCGATAGGTGATAATGGGATCACCGAGAGAGAGTAATAGAGCGAGTAGGTGATAACACGATCATCGAGAGATGGAACGCATGATCTTGCTAATACCTATGGGAACCTAGATTAAAATGGATTGGTAGAATGGGAAACGAACTACATTGCATATCACATGCATCACCCTACTTATCGAGCTTCGACTCACCCCATTCTTGTTTTCATGTTATGACTGGAATGAGTCAAAGTAGTCGGGATGCTACCGAGTCCTCCAAAAGGATCACATGTGACACAAATGTATCAAAATTTCTTTTGACTTGTAATTTTGAGGTTGGGGTGTTGATAAATGTTTTGATAGTATTGTAACTAAACTTTGTAATTTCTTCCATTGTATTGCTAATATTATGTAAATTATCTTATATTTCATCTGTATAATAAGTCCTTAATGTATGAGCACATACGTTCTTAAGGTGAAATTGAAGCCGGTCGTGTTAGTGTGACGTGCCTCGCCTAGCCACTCCTTTTGGGTAATTGACAAGTGAGCCGAGGAGGGGTGTCACGGGGAGGGAGAGAGAGAGGGAGAAGGATAGGGATAGGTAAGGAATAGGAGGGAGAGAGAGAGAGGGAGAGAGAGGTATAAGGAGAGAGGGGGAGATAAGGAGAGAGAGAAAGTAAGTGAGAGATGAAAAGAGAGAGATAGGGAAAGAAAAAGAGAGGGAGAGAAATGAGGGAGAGAATGAAAGAGGGAGAGAGTGTGAGATAGAGGGAGAGGGAGAGGGAGAGGAGGAGAGAAAAGAAAGAGAGGTAGAGTAGGGAGGGAGGGGAAGAGAGAGGGGGAAAGAAGGGGCAAGTGAGAAGGAGGGAAGTGGGAGAGAGAGAATGGGAAAGAAAGGTACAGAGAGAGGGGGAGAGAGGTGAGAGATAAAGAGGAAGATAAAAAGGGACAGAAAGAGAGAGATTGGTATAGAGAGAAGAAGAGAGAGAAGAAATAGGGAGAGAGTGGGAGAGGGAGAGAGATAGGGATAGAGAGAAAAATAAGAGGAGAGAAAGGGACAAAGAGAGAGAGAGGTAAAGAGAGAGAGGAAAGGGAGAGAGAGTTAGAGAGAGAGAGAGGGAGGTAGAATGAGAGAGGGGGATATAGAGAGGAAGAGAGGGAGATTGAGAAAGAGAGAGGGAGAGGGGGAAAGAGAGGAGAGAGGGAGAGGGGAAAGAGAGGAGAGGGGGAGAGATAGTGACAAAGAGAAAGAGAAGGAGAGTCAAAAAGAGAGGGAGATGAAGAGAAAGAGGGCGAGAGAAAGTAAATGAGGAAGAAAGGGAGGGATATTGGTATAAAGAAAGGAATAAAGTGAGAGAGGAATAGAGAGAGAGGAAATAGGGAGAGAGTGGGAGAGGGAGAGAGATAGAGATAGAGAGAAAGAAAAAAGGAGAGAAGGAGACAAAGATAGAGGGAGGTAAAAAGAGGAAGAGGAAAGGGAGAGAGAGTTAGAGAGAGAGAGGGGGGTAAGAGAGGGAGGTAGAATGAGAGAGGGGGATATAGAGAGGGGGAGAGATGAAGAGATAAATAGTGACAAGGGGTGAGGGAGAGAGAGACAGAGAATAAGAGAGAGGGAGAGGTAGAAGGAGAGAGAGGAGGAGGTAGAGAGGGAGCAAGAAGGAGATAGAGAGGTATCAAGAGGGGGAGAGAGAGGAATTGAGGGAGAAAGAAGGTGAGAGAGTGGGAGAGGAAGAGAAAGAGAGAGGGAGATAGAGAGTGAAGAGATAAAATGAGAACAAGGGAGAAAAAGAGCAAGAAAAAGAGGGAGAGAAGAGAGAGTGAAAGGGGGAACGAGACAAAGAGAGAGGAAAGTATATGAAAGAGAGAGAGGGAAGGGAGGGGGAGAGGGTGAGGGGGAGAGAGAGAGAGATGAGTGAGAGGTAGAGGAAGAGGAGTGAGGGAGAGATTGGGGAAGAGAGAGATAGGGAGAGAGAGGGAGAGGGACGGAGAGATAGGGAGGGAAAGTGGGAGAGAGGGAGGGAAAGAGAGGGAAAGAGAGGTAGAGAGATGGGATAAGAGAGGGGAAAGAGAGATAGAGGATGAGAGGAAGAGATAGAGTAGTGAGAGGGTGAAAGAGAGAGAGAAGAGAGAAAAGGAGAGAGAGGGAGAGAGATTCGTATAGACATAGGGAGTGAGAGGGAGAGAGAGGAGAAACCTATATAGAGTGGGAGAGGGAGAGAGATAGAGATAGAGAGAAAGACAAGGGGAGAGAAGAGGTGAGAGAGAGCGATAGGTAAAGAGAGGGAGAGTAAAAGGGCGAGAGAGTTAGTGAGAGAGAGAGGTAGAATGAGAGAAAGGGAGAGAAAGAGAAAGGGAGAGGGAGAGGGAGAAAGAGGGAGAGAGAGGAGGAGAGAAGGAAAGAGAGAGAGAGATAGGTAGTGATGATGAGAAAGAGAAGGAGAGTGAAAGAGAAAGAGATGAAGAGAGAGAGGGAGAGGAAGAGAGAGATTGGTATAGATAGAGGGAGAGAGAGGGAGAGAGAGAGGAAGATAGAGAGAGGAGAAATGGGAAGAGAGTGGGAGAGGGAGAGAGATAGAGACAAAGAGAAAGACAAGCACATATAAGGGGATAGTGAGAGAAAAGGAGATAAAGAGAGGAATGGGGTGAGAGAGGGAGGTAGAATGAGGGAGAGGGGGATATAGGGGGAGAGATGGAGAGAGATAAATAGATAGTGGGTGAAGGAGGGAGGGAGGGAGAGATAGAGAATCAAAGAAAGAGATAGGGAGGGAGAGAGAGGAAGAGGAGGAGGGAGTGAAAGGGGGAGGTAGAGGAGGAGAGAGAGGGAGAGAGAAGAATAGAGGGAGAGAGGAGGTGAGAGAGTGGGAGAGAGAGGAATAGAGGGAGAGAGGAGGTGAGAGAGTAGGAGAGAAAAAAAGAGGGAGAGGGAGATGGAGAGAGAGAGGAAAGAGAATGAAGAAGAGGGAGAAAGACATAAGAAAAAAGGGAAGAGGAGAGAGAGTGAGGGGGGATAAGACAAAGAGATAGGAGAGTATGTGAAAGAGTGAGAGGGGGAAGGAGGGAGAGAGAGTGAGGGAAGGGAGAGAGAGGGGGTGAGATAGAGGGAAGGGAGTGAGGTAGAGATTAGGGGAGAGGGAGAGGGAGAAAGAGATAGGGAGAGGGAGGGATAACGAGGGAGGGAAGAGAGGGAGAGAGAGGTAGAGAGAGGAGGTGAAAGAGGGAGGGAGAGAGAGAGAGGGTGAGAGAGAAAAGGGAGAGAGAGAGAAGAGAATATGAGAGAAAGGGAGAGGAAGATGGAGAGAGGGAGAGAGAGGGAGAGTGTGAGAGAGAAAAGGGGGAGAGAGAGAAGAGAGTATGAGAGAGGGAGAGGAAGATGGAGAGAGGGAGAGAGGGAAATAAAGAGAGGAAGAGAGAGAGAGGAGAAATAGGAAGAGAGTGAGAGAGGGAGAGAGATAGAGATAGAGCGAAAGACAAGGGTAGAAAAAGCAAGAGAGAGAGAAAAAGAGGTAAAGGGAGGGAGAGGAAGAGGAAGAAAGAGTTAGTGAGAGAGGGAAAGCGAGAGGGAGGGGGATATAGAGAGGGGGAAAGATGGAGAGAGATAAATAGAGAGAGGGGTTAGGGAGAGAGAGAAGGAGAGAGAGAGAATAGGAGAGAGGGAAAAGGAGGGAGAGAAAGGAATGAGAGGAAAGAGTGAGAGGGGGAGGCGAGAGGGAGAGAGAGGGAGATGGAGAGGTATCAAGAGGGGTAGAGAGAGAATAGGGGGAAAGAGGAGGTGAGAGAGTGGGAGAGAGAAAAAGGGAGAGGGAGATAGAGAGAGAGGAGAGAGAATGAGAGAGGAGGAGAAAGAGAGTAAGAAAAAAGGGAGAAAAGAGAGAGGGGCAATGGGACAAAGAGAGGAGAGTGTGTGAAACGAGTAAGAGGGGAGAGGGAGGAGGAGAGAGTGAGGGAGAGGGAGAGAGAGAGGGGAAGGGAGTGATAAAGGGAGGGGAGTGAGGGAGAGATTATGGGAAAGAAGGGGAGAGAGATAAGGAGAGAGAGGGAGAGGAAGGGAGAGGGAGGGAGGGAGAGTGGGAGAGGGAAGGAGAGAAAGAGAGGGTGAAAGAGGTTAAGAGAGGAGGTGAGAGACGGAGAGAAAAAGAAAGAGAGGTAGAGAGGGACGGAAAGTGAGAGTGAGAGCACAAGGGAGAGAGGCGAGAGAGAGAAGAGAGTGTGAGAGAGAGGGAGAGGGAGAGAGGGAAAGAGGGAGGGAGAGGAAGAGAGATAGAGATAGAGAGGAAGAGAGGCGAAGAGAATATTAGTGGGAGAGAGAGGGATAGCGAACATGAGGAAAGGGGGATGGAGAGAGGAGGGAGAGAGGAAGAGAGAGATAGATTGAGGGGGAGAGAGGGAAAGAGTAAGAAAAATAAAAAGAGGGAGATAGAGATAGAGAGAGGGTAAGAGAGAGAGAGGTAGTAAGTGGGAGTAAGAAATAGAAATAGTGGGAGAAAGATTGGGAAGAGAGGGAGAGCGAAAGAGAGGTAGAGAAAGAGAAAGAAAGAGGGAGAAGAAGAGTGGGAGAGGAAGGGAGAGAGAGATATAGAGGGAGAGATAAAAAGATAGAGAGGGATAGAAACAGGGAAGGAGGAGGGAGAGAAAGAGAGGGAGAGGGAGAGAGTAAGAGATAGAGGGACAGGAAAAGTGTAAGAGATAGAGGGAAAGAGAGAGGGAGAGAGAGAGATTAGAAAGAGAAAAAGGATAAAAGAGAGATAGAGAGGGTGAGAGATGGAGATTGGGAGAGTAAGAGGTAGAGGGAGAGAGGGATAAAGAGGAAGAGAGAGAGGAAAGGAGGGAGAGAGGGAGAGAAAGAGATGGAGAAAGGGGAGAGAGAGGGAGAATGTGAGAGAGAGGGAGAGAGAGAGATAAAAAAGGAGAGAAAGAGAGAGGGAGGGGGAATGGGAGTGAGAGAGAGTTTTTGAGTGAGAAAGAGAGAGTGAGAGGGAATGTGTGGATAGGAGAGCGAAAGAGGGAGATAAAGGGGGATAGATAGAAGGAGGGAAAGGGAGAGGGAGAAGAGGGAGATGGGGAGGGAGAAAGAGGGAGTGGGAGAGAGTGAGAGAGTGTGAGGGAGAGAGTGAGAGGAATAGAGAGAGGGGGAGAGTAAGAGGGAGAGAGAGAGGGACATGATGAGAGTAAGATAGGGGAGAGGGAAAGTGAGGAAGGGAGAGGAAAGTGAGGGACGAAGAGCGAGGAGAGAAGGGTAAGAGAGAGAGGGAGATGGAAAGAAAGGGAGTGAAGCGAGGAGAGAGGGCAAGGTAGAGGGAGAAGGAGCGGGAGAGAAATGGAAACAAAGAGATAGGGAGAAAAAGAAGGAGATGGATAGAGAGAATAAGAGAGAGGAAGAGAGAGAGGAAGGAGAAGGAGGGAGAGAGAGGGGTAGAGAGAGGGGTAAAAATGTGAGACAGGAAAAGGGAGGGAGAAGAAGATAGAGAGGGAGAAAGGGAGTGATTGAGGGAGGAAGAGGGTGAGAGGGAGATAGAGGTAGAGAGAGGGAGTGGGGGAGAGGGAGATAAGGAGGGAGAGAGATAGAGAGTGAGAATAGGAGAAGTTAGGGGTGATAGAGGGAAAGAAAGGAGAAAGAGAGTGGGGGAGGGGGAGAGAGGGAAAGGAAAAGAGGAAGAGAGAGAGAGAGAGATGGATGGAGAGAGAGAGATGGGTTAATTGGGGAGAGAGAGAGAGAGAAAGAGAGAGAGGAGAGGAAGGGAGAAAAGTGGAAATAGAGAGGGCGAGATAAAAACAGGAAGAGAATGGGGGAGAGATGGCTAGGGAAAGAAGGAGAGGAAAAGGGAGAGTAAAAGAGGGAAAGGGAGAAAATGGGAGAGAGGTTGGGGGACAGAGAGGGGAGGAGATAGGGAAAGAAAAGAGAGGGGCAAGAAAGGGGGTGAGGGAGAGAGTTAGAGGGAGGGAGGGGGAGAGTTAGAGTGAGGAAGAGTAAGAAATTATGAGGGAGAGAGGGGAGAAAGAGAGGGAGAGAGTAGGAAAGATAGAGAAAGAAAAAGGGAGTGGTAGAGAGAGGGGTGTGGGAGAGAGTTAGAGGGAGGGAGGGAGAGAGTTAGAGTGAGGAAGAGTAAGAAATTATGAGGGAGAGGGAGAGAGTGGGAGAGATAGGATGAGTGAGGGAGAGAGAGGGTGAGAGAGAAGAGAGAAAGAGAGGGGGAGATACATAGTGCTAGAGGGAGATAGGGAGAGAGGTTAGTAGATAGAGGGAGAAAGGAAGAGAGGGAGAGGGAGAAAGAAGAGGAGAAGAGGGAGATATATAAGGGGAGAGATAGAGGGAGAGGCATGAGAGAAGAAGGTGAGGAGAGAATGAGAGGGAGGTAGGGAAGGAGGGAAGAAGGGGGAGAGAGGAGAAAGGTAAGGAGAAGAGAGAGAGGGTGCATGAGGGAAAATGAGAGAGAGAGAGGGAGAGAGGGAGAGAAAATGAGAGAGAGGGTGCATGAGGGAAAATGAGAGAGAGAGAGGGAGAGAAGGAGAGAAAATGAGAGAGAGGGAGGAGAGAGAGGGAAGAGAGTGGGAGAGAGAGGGAAAAAGAGAGAAAGGAGAGGGAGAGAGAGGGAGAGGAGAGAGAGTGAGAGAGAAAGGGGGAGAGATGGGAGAAAAAAGAGAGAGGGAGAGAGGTGAATATATAGAGAGGGAGTGAGAAAGGAGGAGAGGGAGAGAGATCAGGTGAAAGAGTTAGAGAGAGGAAGAGGGAGAGAGAGGAGCAAGAAACAAAGGGAGAGATTTAGAGAGGGAGAGAGAGAATGAGGGAGAGGGAGAGAGATAGGGAGAGAGAGGGATAGAGGAGGACATAAGTGGAGAGAGTTAGATAGAAAGTGCGAGAGAGAGAGAGGGACATTGGCAAAGAGAGGGACATTGGTAAAGAGATGAAGGGATTGAGAGAAAGAGGGGGATAGAGAGAAAACAAAGGGGAGAAAAAAGGGTGAAAGAGTGGGAGAAAGAGGGAGAGAGAGTGGGAGGGAGCGAAAGGGGAAAAAAGAAGGGAAAGGGAGAGGAGAGAGAGGGAGAGAAAAGAAAGGGATAGCGAGAGAGGGAAAGAGAGGGTGGGGGAAAGTAGGGGAGTGAGATGGAGGTAGATTGAAAGAGAAGGGGATGGGGAGATAGAAAGAGGGAGAGAGGTAGAAAGAGGATGAAGGAGAGGTAGAGGGAGACAGGGACACATAGAGGATGAAAGAAGGTTAGGTTGGGAAGAAAGAGAGAGGAAGAGAGAGGGTGCGAGTGAAAGATGGAGATAGTGAGAGAGGGAGAGAGGGGAGAGAGAGAGGGAGAGAGGGCGAGGCGAGGGAGAGAGAGCAAGGAAGAAAAAGGGGAAGAGGGAGAATGAATAAGGGAAATAAAGAGGAAGAGAGCAAAAGAGAGGGAGATGGAGAAAAAGGGAGAGAGGGAGAGAGAGAGGTAAAGAGAGAGAGAATAAGAGAGGAAGAGAGGGAGATAGAGATAGAGGGAGAGAGAGAGAGGGAGTGAAAGGGAGGTTGGGAGGGAGGGAGAGAGAGGGAGAGGGAAAGGGAGAGAGAAAGGGAGAAAAAGGTAGAGAGAGGTAGTGGGAGAGAGGGAGTAGGGGAGAGAGAGTAGGGGAGAGAGGAAGATGGAGAGAGAGAAAGAGAGGGGAGGGAGAGAGGGAGGGGGAAAGGGAGATAGAAAAAGATAGAGAGAGGAGGGATAGAGGTTTAAGGAGAGGGAAAGAGGGAGAGGGAGAGGGAGAAAGGGGGGATGAGATGGAGAGAGAGTGAGGTAAAGAGGAAGGGAGAGAGAGTGAGAGGGAAAGAGAGAGAACTATAAAGAGATGATGGGAGAGATAGAAAGAGAAAGGGAGTGAGGAGGAGCGAGGAGGTAGGGAGGGAGGGAGAGGGAAAGAGATAAAGGGAGAGAGAGAGAGAAAGGAGAAAAAGGGGGAGAAAGTGGGGGTGAGAGAAAGGGAGAGAGAGAGGGAGAGAAAGAGAGAGGGAGAGGGTGGGGGAGAGGGATGGATAAAAAGTTAGAGAGAGAAGAGAGTGAGAAAAGGAAGGGAGAGAGGAAGAGAGAGGGAGTGAGAGAGAGAAAGAGTGGGAGATAGATTGGGAAAGAAAGACAGTAAGGAAAAGAGAGCGAGAGGGGGATAAAAAGATGGAGAGAAAGGGAGAGAAAGAGAAGGGAGAGGGAAAAGGGAGAGGGAAAGAGAGAGGGAAAAGAGATCTTAAGTGTGGGAGAGAGGGAGAAAAGGGGATAGAGAGGGAGAGAGGGAGCACGAGAGGAAAAGAGGGGTGAAGAGAGAGGAAGAGATCGAGAGAGATAGGCAAAGAGAGAATGAGAGAGAGAGGGGGATAAAAAGTGAGAGAGAGGGGAAAGAGGGGGAGAGAGAGGGAGAGAGGCAAATATATAAAGAGGGAGTGAGAAGGAGGAGAGGGCGAGAGAGATCAAGAGAAAGAGGTAAAGAGAGGAGGAGGGAGAGAGGGAGTAGGAGGATGAGGGTGAAAGTTAGAGAGGGGAGAGAATGGGAGAGAGGGAGAGAGATAGGGAGAGAGAGAGATGAGGGGCAAAGAAGGGGAGAGAGGAAGAGAGAAAGTGTGTGTGAGAGAGAGAGGGACATTGGTAAAGAGATGAAGGGATGGAGAGAAAGAGGGGGATAAAGAGAAAACGAAGTGGAGAAAAAAGGGTGAAAGAGTGGGAGAAAGAGGGAGTACACAGGGAGAGAGAGTGGGAGGGAGCGGGAGGGGAAAAGAAGAAGAGAGAGGGAGGGGAAGAGAGAGAGGGAGAGAGAAAGAGAAGGATAGCGAGAGAGGGAAAGAGAGGGCGGGGAAAGTAGGGGAGTGAGATGGAGGTAGATTGAAAGAGAAACGGATGGGGAGATAGAAAGATGGAGAGAGGTAGAAAGAAGATGAAGGAGAGGTAGAGGGAGAGAGGGACATAGAGAGGATGAAATAAGGTTAGGGTGGGGAAGAAAGAGAGAGGGAGAGAGAGGGTGCAAGGGAAAGATGGAGACGAGTTAGAGAGGGAGAGAGGGGGAGAGAGAGAGGAAGAGAGGGTGAGGCAGAGGGAGAGAAAGTAAGGAAGAGAAAGGGGAAGAGGGAGATAGGTATAAAGAGGGAGGATGAATAAGGGACATAAAGAGGAATAGAGCAAAAGAGAGGGAGATAGAGAAAAAGAGAGAGAGGGAGAGAAAAAGGGAAAGGGAGAGAGAGAGGTAAAGAGAGAGAGAATGAGAGAGGAGGAGAGGGAGATAGAGAGAGGGAGAGAGAAGGAGAGAGGGAGATAGAGAGAGAGAGAGAGAGGAAGTGAAAGGGAGGTTGGGAGGGAGGGAGAGGGAGAGGGAGAGGAAGAGGGAGAGAGATAGGGAGAAGGAGGTAGAGAAAGGTAGTGGGAGTAAGGGAGAGAGAGTAGGGGAGAGAGGGAGAGAGTAAGGGAGAGAGGGAGAGAGTAGGGGAGAGAGGAAAATGGAGAAAGAGAAAGAGAGGGAGAGGAAGAGAGGGAAATAGTGAGAAAGGGAGGGAGAGGGAGATAGACGAAGATAGAGAGAGGAGGGATAGAGGTATAAAGAGAGGGAGGGAGGGAGAGGGAGAGGGAGAAAGGGGGATGAGATGGAGAGAGAGAGTTAGAGAGGAAGAGGGAGAGAGAGAGTGAGAGGGAAAGAGAGAGAACTATAAAGAGATGATGGGAGAGATGGAAAGAGAGAGCGAGTGAGGGGGAGGAGAAGGTAGGGAGGGAGAGAGAGGGAGATAAAGGGAGAGAGAAGGAGAAAGGGAAGAGAGGGGAGAAAGTAGGGTTTATAGAGGGGAGAGAGAGAGGGAGAGAGGGAGGGAGAGGGAGAGAGTAGGGATAGGGAAAGATGAAAAGTTAGAGAGAAGAGAGTGAGGAAGAGGAAAGAAAGAGGAAGAGAGAGGGAGGGAGAGAGAGAAAGAGTGGGCGATAGATTGGGAAAGAAAGAGAGCGAGGGAAAGGGAGGGAGAGGGGGATAAAAAGATGGAGAGAAAGGGAGAGAAAGAGAAGGGAGAGGGAAAGGGAGAGGGAAAGGGAGAGGGAAAAAGAGATCTTAAGAGTGGGAGAGAGGGATGAAAGGGGATAGAGAGAGGGAGAGAGGGAGCGAGAGAGGGAGAGAGAAGGGGAAAAGAGAGGGAGAGATCGGGAGAGATAGGCAAAGAGAGAGGGAGAGAGAGGGGGAGAGAAAATGAGAGGGGAAAGAGAGGGAGAGAGAGAGAGAAAAAGGGAGAGAGAAGGAGAGAGAGATGAAGAGAGAGAATTGGAGAAAAAGAGACAAAGGAAGTGACAGAGAGGGAGAGACTGGTGAGAGAGGGGGAGAGAGAGAAAAAGAGAAGGAGATAGACGGAAGGTGATTGGGGGAGGGAGAGAATGAGAGAGAGTGAGAGAAAGGAGAGAAAGAAATAGGGAAGGAGAAGGAAAGTGAGATGGAGATGGATGGAGTGAGGGAGAGAGATGGAGGAGGAAAGAGAAAGAAAGGGAAGAGAGAGAGGAGAGAGGGAGTGCGAGAGAGAGAGAAGGAGAGAGAGAAAGGGAGTGAAAGAGAGAGAGAGAGAGGGAGAGGGAGATAGGTAGAGAGATAAAGACATGAAGAGAAAGAAAAGAAGTAAAGGAGAGAGAGAGAAAGAGGGAGAAGGAAATTGGGAGGGAAAGAGGAGAAGAGATAGAGAGATGGAGTGAGAGAGAAGGGGAAAGAATAGGTAAGAGAGAGAGGGAGAGAAATAAGGAGAGAGATCGAGGGGAGAGAGTGTGAGAGAGAGAGGATTATGATGATAGGTCAAGAGATAGAGCGATGGAAAGAATGGAAGCAAAAGTGTGAGGGAGAGGGAGAAAGAGGGGAGAGAGAAGGTGGGTGAGTGGGAGAGGGAAGGGAGAGAGAGGAGAAGAGAGAATGATAGAGTGGGAGAGAAAGGAAGAGAGGAAGAGAGAGATAGAGAGTGATGGAGAGATTGATAGAGGTTAAGAGTAGAAAAGATGGAAGAAGGGGAGAGAGGGAGAGAGAGATATCTATAGAGAAGGATAAAGAAAGGGATAGAGAAAGGGATGGAGAGGGAGAGTGAAGAAGAGAGAATGGCAGAGATAAAGCAAAAGAGCTTAAGAGGGAAAAGAGGGGGAGAAAGAGAGGGATATAGATGGATTACGTTGGATGGAGAAAGGGAGGGAGGGAGAGGAAAGAGAGAAAAAAGAGAGGGAGAGATGGAGAGAAAGAGGTGATGAAGGCGAGTGATGGGGAGAGAGAGATAGAGAGAGAGCAAGAGAAAGGAAAGAGATGGAGAGATTAGGCGAGAGGGATAGAGAGAGAGAAGGAGAGAGGGAAAGAGAGGGAGATAGGGAGAGATGAAGAAGGAGAAAGGAAGAAGAGAGCAAGAAAGATGGAAAGAAGGTGGAGAGAGGGAGGTGATAGAGGGAGAGATAGGGAGAGAGAGATAGAGAGAGAGGAAGAGAGGGGAGAGATGAAGAGATTGGGAGAGAGGGGTAGAGAGAGGGAGAGGAAGTGAGGGAGAGAGGGAGAGAGATGGAGATGGAGAGAGGGGTAGTGAGAGGGGGAGAGAGAGAGGGAAAGAGAGAGGGAGAGAGAGGGAGGGAGAGAGAGAGTAAGAGAGCTAGAGAATTGGAAAGAGGTAAAGAAGAGGCTAGATAGATAAAGAGTGATAGATGAAGAAAGGGATAAAGGAAGAGAGGGAGAGAGGAGTCGGAAATAGAGAGAGTGCAAGAGAGCTTTAAAGTAGGGAGAAGGGAGAGAGAGAGAAAGGGAGAGAGATGGATTGACTAGGAGGGAAAGAGGGAGAGGGAGAGAGAGAGAAAGGGAGAGAGATGGATTGACTAGGAGGGAAAGAGGGAGAGGGAGAGAGAGGGGTTGAGAGAGGGTGAGAGAGGGAGAGTGGGAGTGAGAGAGAGGGAAAGAGAGAGAAGAGGGAGTGAGAGTGAGAGGGGGAGAGAGGGAGGGGGAACAAAGAGAGAAAAAGAGGGAGAGAGGTAGAGAGAGATGAATAAAGGGAGAGAGAAAGAAAGAGAGAGTAGGAGAAAATGAGAGATAAAGAGAGGGCGAGATAGGGAGAGGGAGAGTGGGAGTGAGAGGGATTGAGAGGGAAAAGGGAAAAAATAGTTAGGAGAGAGGGGAGAGAGAGTGTGTTAGAGGGAGGGAGGGAGGGATAGAGGGAGAGTGTGAGAGAAAGCGAGAGATAAGGAGAGAAAGAGAGAGGAAGATAGAGGGTGAGGGAGAGAGGGTAAAGAAGAGAGAGGGAGAGAGGGAGGGAGAGAGAGAAAAAGAGAGAGGGAGAGAGAGTAGGAGGGTGAAAGAGAGGGAGAGAAGGGAGAGCATACGAGGAAGGGAGATAGAGAGAGTGAGAGAGTGTATGGGAGAGAGGGGAGAGAGAGGGTGAGAGAGAGGGCGAGAGAGCGAGCAACAAAGAGGAGGAGAGAAAGGTAGAGAGAGTGGGAGAGGGAGAGAGAAAAAGTGAAAAAGAGGGGTAGAGGGCTTTACATATAAAGGGAGAGAGAGTGATCAAGAAAGAGGAGAAGAGAGAGGCAGAGAGAGATGGAGTTAGAGAGAAGGATGGGAGAGAGAGGCATAGAGGATGTGGGAGAGGAAAAATAAGAGAGAGAAAGAGTGAGGGAGAGAGATCTATAATATATATAGAGAGAGTGAAAAAGGGAGAGAGAAAGAGAGGGAGAGAAAGGAAGTGTGAGATAAAGAGGGAGACGGAGAGAGATTAGGTGAGAGAGAGGTAGATGGAGAGAGGAAGAGGGGGAGAAATAAAAAGGGAGAGATTGAAGGAGAAAGAGAGAGACAGAGATGGAGAGAGACGGTGAAGGAGAGGGAGAGAGAGGGGTTGAGAGGGACAAAGAGATAGAGGGTAGAGTAGGAGAGATAAGGAGAGAGAAAAAGAAAGGCTGAGAGAGAAGAAGGAGAGAGAGGGAAAAAGAAAGCAATAGAGAGAGGAAGAGGGAGAAAGATAGAAAGGAAGAAAGAGAGGGAGGAAGAGTGGGAGAGATAAGGAGAGAGAAGGGAAAGGGTGACAGAGAAGGAGGAGAGAGAAGGAAAGAGAAAGCAATAGAGAGAGGAAGAGGGAGAAAGATAGAAAGGGAGAAGAGAGGGAGGAAGAGTGGGAGAGAGAAGGGGAGAGAGAGAAAATGAGAGGTAGAGAGAGGGACATAGAGAGAGGAGGAGAGAGAGAGAAAGAAAGATATAGAGAAGGAGAAGATAAAACATAAGGATAGAGAGAGGGAGAGAAAGATAGTGAGAGAGAGAATGAGAGAGAAGGTGAGGGAGGGAGGGAGAGAGAGAGAAAAAGGGAGATAGAGATGAAGAGGGAGAGGGTAGAAAAGGGAAAAGAGAAGGAGATGGAGAGAGTAAGAAAGAGAAAAAAGGAGAGAGAGAGGGAAAGGAAGGTAGGGAGAGAGAGAGAGAGAGAGAGGAAGAGTGGAAAGAGGAAGAGAAGGGGAGAGAGTGGGAGAGGGAGAGAGAAAAAAGGGATGGAGAGAGAGAAAGGAATAGAAAGAGAGAGAGGGAAGACAGAGAAAAGGAGAGACGAAGAGAGAAAGTAATAGAGAGAAAAAGAAAAGGAGGGAGAGAGGGAGCAAGAGTGAGGAAGAGATTGGAAAGGTGAGAGAGGGGTAGGTAGAGAGGAGGAAAGAAGGTGAGAGAAGGGGAGATAGAGAGAGAGAGAGAAAGAGGGATAGATGGAGAGAAAATGAAAGAGAGAGTGAGGGAGAGAAAGAGAGATAGAAATTTAAAAGAGAGAGAGAGGGAGAGAAGGGAGAGAGAGATGGAGTTATAGAGAGAGAGGGAACAGAGAGGGAGAGAGGGTGTGAGAGAGGAGAAATAAGAGAGAGAAAGAGTGGGAGAGAGAGATCCATAATAAATAGGAAGAGAGAGAGTCAAAAAAGGAGAGAGAAAGAGAGGGAGAGAAAGGAAGAGTGAGAGGGAGAGGGAGAGGGAGGGAGAGGGAGAGGGAGGGAGGTGGATGGAGAGGGGAAGAGGGGAGACATAAAAAAGGAAGAGTCGGAAAGAGAAAGAGAGAGACGAGAGATGGAGATAGACAGAAAGGAAAGGTAGAGAGAGGGACATAAAGAGAGAGGAAAGAGAGAGAAAGGAAGATATAGAGAAGGAGAGGGATAAAAGATAGAGATAGAGAGAGAAAGAGAGAGAAAGATAGTGGGAGAGAGAAGAGAAGAGAAGAGAAGGTGACGGAGGAGGAGA
This sequence comes from Dovyalis caffra, assembly GCA_963924115.1. Taxonomy (NCBI): domain Eukaryota; kingdom Viridiplantae; phylum Streptophyta; class Magnoliopsida; order Malpighiales; family Salicaceae; genus Dovyalis; species Dovyalis caffra. The sequence continues at coordinate 431,369 of CAWUPB010001155.1, read as the reverse complement.
GAGAGGGAGAAAGAGGGAAAAAGAGAGGGAGAGGGTAGAAAAGAGAAAAGGGAAGGAGATGGAGAAGTAAGAAAGAGAAAAAAGGAGAGAGGGGAGAGAGAGGGAGAGGAAAAGTGTAAGAGAGGGAGAAAAGGGGAGAGAGTGGGTGAGGGAGAGAGAGAAAAAGAGAGATGGAGAAAGATATAGGAAAAGAGAGCGAGAGAGGGGGAGATAGAGAAAAGGACAGAGGAAGAGAGAAAGTAATAGAGAGAAAAGAAAGGGAGGGAGAGAGGGAGAGAGAAAGGTAGAGAGAGTGAGGAAGAGATTGGAAGGGAGAGAGAGGGAGATAGAGAAGAGAAAGAGGGTAAGAGAAAGGGAGAGAGAGAAGGAGAAAGAGGGGAGATAAAGAGAAAATTAAAAAGAGATAAGAATTTAGAAAGGGGAGAGAGAAAAGGAGAGCAAGGTAGGGAGAGATAGAGTTAAAGAGAGGGAGAGAGGAAAAACAAGAGAGATAAAAAGTGGGAGAGAGAGATCCATAATATAAAAGAAAAGAGAGTGAAAATGGGAGAGAGAAAGGAGGGAGAGAAAGGAAGAGTGAGAGAGAGGGAGAGGGAGAGAGATTAGTGAGAGAGAGGTGGATGTAGAGAGGGAGAGGAGGAGAAATAAAGAGGGAGAGAGAGAAGGAGAAAGAGAGAAAGGGAGATAGAGAGAAAGGGTGAAGGAGAGGAAGAGAGAGGGATAGAGAGGGACAAAGTGATAAAGGGCAGAGAGAGATATAAGGAGAGAGAAGAAAAAAGGGTTAGAGAGAAGGAAGAGAGAGTGGGAGAGAAACAAAGAGAGAGAGAGGGGGAGAAGGGAGGGTGAGTGAGAGAGGGAAGAAGAGTGGGAGAGAGTGCAAGAGGGAAAGCAAAGGAGAGAGATGGCGAGGGAGAGAGGGGGATTATAAGAGAGGGAGAGAGAGGGGAGAGAGAGGGAATGAGAGGGAGGTAAGTAGAGGGAGAGGGAAAGAGAGATAGTGGGGATAGAGAGGGTGAGAGGAAGAGAGAGTGAGAGGGAGGTAAAGAGAGGAGAAGAGGGAGTTATGGAGAGAGGAGGAGAGAGAGAGCTAAAGAGAGGAAAGAGGGAGATGGAGAAGGAGAGGGAGAGGGAGAGGGAGAGAGAGGGAGAAAGAGAGATAGGAAGAGAGCAAGAGAATGAGAGGGAGAGGGAGAGATTGGTAGAGAGAGATATGGTGAGAGAGTGAGCGATTGGGAGAGGTTTATAGATAGAGATAGAGAGAAATGGAGATCGAAGGAGGGATCCAGAGAGAGAGGGAAGAGAGATAGGAAAAGAAGGAGGGGGAGCAAAAGAGTGAGATAGAGGGACAAAGAGGAAGGGAGATAGAGAGAGGGAGAGAGGAAGGGAGAGAGGCAGAGGAGGAGAAAGAGGGAGAGAGGGAGGGTGTGGCACCCCTCCCCGCCCACTTGCTAATTACCCAAAAAGAGTTGCTAGGTGAGGAGCACGTCACGCCGACATGACCAATTCCCGACTTAACCCCATACACATATGTGCTCATACATTAAGGACTTATCATATAATGAAATGCGTACAAGACAATTTACATAATATTAACAAATACAGCGAAGAAATTCTAAAATTTATTTACAATACCATTAGAATATCTATCGATACCCCAACCCTAAAAATTACAATCAAAATAAATTTCGATACACTTGTGTCACACATGAGCCTTTTTAGAGGACCCGATAGCATCCTTACTACTTTGACTCTTTCCGTCATAACATGAAAACAACAACGGGGTGAGCCAAAGCTTAGTAAGTAGGGTGATGGACGTGATATACAATGAAGTTTTGTTTCCCATTCTACCCATCCATTTTAATCCAGGTACCCTAGGTATTAGCAAAACCGTGCGTTCTATCTCTCGGTGATCGTGTTATCACCTATCGCTCTATTACCCTCTCTCAATGATCTCATTATCACCTACCGTTCATAACGAAATTATCCCTCGTTGTAGCACATGGTTAGTAGAATTATCCCTCGCTTAATGGTGTTAGTAATAGAGCACGAACATGGTTTTAAGTTGTTACCCGATCCATCCAATTCGATTACCAAACCGCATTATCTCAATACTTAATGATTTTTCTCAATTTCATACCACCCCCAAATGCACGTGATGCACATGGTATTATATTTAACACATTCAACTAATTGCAATATCAACCCCTTCCCGTGTCTTGACCCATACTAGGGATTTCATAGGTGTTTCATATACCATTCAAAGTATTCATAACAAAAATACAAATTCCATTCATTTTTATTATTCCTTTCATAACTCTACTTCGTACTTATGAGTTTTCCTTCTCATGTATCTTGTAAGTCTAGGCTCGGATTTCTAATGTATCACTTAGTTTAGAAGATCGGTTAATCCTAAGGATTTATGTGTGACATACTTAAGCTAAAACTCCTTTTTAATCCAAATATTTAATCTTAGTAGTAAAAGTTGACTCATAATGGGTCTAGGTCTTAATCTCGATTTTTCTTGAATTCTTTTTTTTCTCTTACTTCATTTATAAGTATTATAGTATAGTTAAAACCTTATGCATGAGGTTGGAATAGGAATCCTTTTCTAACCCTAGTTTTGATATTCATGACCAAATTTAACTCTTAACCGGCCTAGGTCACCTTTTTGGTTTTTCCTTGGGTTCTTACCCTTTTAATATTTCATTTTACATTTGTTTAAATGTACTTTAACCCTTAGTTATAAAATTGGAAGGTGAGAACCTAAATCTTCAAATTTATGGGTCTAGCCCGATTGTGTCCTTAAGTGGTTAAAGGTTTCCCCATTTAATTTAACTTACTAATTACTCTCTACTTGAGTTAACATTTAATTTTTTATCTTAATTACACAAAAGGATTCAATGTTAGTCATTTTCTCTCCTAAGTTCGAATGGTCCAAAATGAACAAGAAATTGTTTTTCCATTTTTAGGTCAATTCCTTTTTATACTAACTTACCAAACCATATTTAGAAGGGTTACCCATGAGATCTAGACCTTAAGGTCCACAAAGGAAACCAAACTTAGCCATCAAGTATCCAATTTACCTATTGAAGCCCAAAACCCTATTTTTCCTTGAGTTGGGCCGAATGGGTCTTAAGGTGGCCAAGGATTGCCTTTCATTTCTAGTAAATTTATTTCCACCCTAAACTATTAACCCATACCTAATTGGGTTACCATGATATTCTAGGCCTTTAATTTCCCAAAAAGATTCATTCTTTCCTAAATTTTCCCATTTGGCTGAATGGTTTTAGCCTAGGAAAACCCTAGAAGTGTATTTCTTTTCTTTCCAAGTCATGCTCACCAAATCTAGTTTAGCTCTAACCAATTCGGTCCATATGCCCCTTTTTTCTTTTTCAAACCATCCACACATTTAAGCACATCAAAAAAAACTTTGCATCATAACACAAACACATAGATCAATCATAATTTATCAAACCATAACACCAACACAACAACCATAGCAACCTATTGCAAAAATGATTACAAACCCATGCAATAAACACTTATAAAGATAACATAAGACATATAATAAACTAAAAATGAAACCTACTTACTTTGCTTTAACTTCCTAATGATTTTTAGGCTTTCCCATTTTTTTCTTTTCTTTCTTCTTTCCTTTTCTTCCTTTTTCGGTCACTTTCCTCCGAAAGCCTTTTTTTCCCCCTTCACTTTGATAGCTATGGGTTTAACTTGCCAAAATGGCAAAGTTTATACCTTTGTCATTTTTTTATACCATGTTTTTTATCCCATGATTGCATAATACAAGTGTCTAAATTTATGTGATAAATGAATGGTGACTTAAATGGGTGAGGTGGCGGGTTTGATTTTCCAAGTGACATGGCGTTGGTCAAATGGAAGCTTATGGAAGATAAGAGGGCTACGGTTTTGACAAAAAAAAAAAAGAATGGCAAAGTTTATACCTTTGTCATCTTTTTTATACCCTTTTTCATCCTATTACAAGTATCTAAATTTGAGTCATTAAGTGATAAATGAATGGTGGTTTTAAAGAGTGAAGTGGCAGGTTTGGTTTTCCAACTAATAAAGTGTCAAATGAAAATTTATAAAAGATAAGGTGTCCATCTAGTGATTAATTGAGGGTTATTAAATTAACTAAATTCCTAGGCTAGCTTGGTTAGAAAATTCGGCTACTTCTTTACAAAATTCGGTAATTAGCATTTCCCATATCCTAACTTGTACTTATTACATAATTAAGGAAGTTACTAACTAACTAACTTACCTAAAGTTATTCCTCCTCATTACTTACGTACATCGATTTATTCTTACAAATACGTACATAACCCCAAATATATATGTACCACCAAAATATTAAAATGTTACATAAATCTCACTCTTGATCAATATTATTATGTACGAACCTTCCCGTACGTATTGTGATTTAGTCAAGAGTTTTCTCGTATATAACACCCGTATATAGTACATATATAAATACGAATAGCTCGATACATACATTTATACGAGTAATGGACTTTGCGAGGGTTACGAGAGGGAGTGAGAGAGGGAGAGAAATAGTAAGGGTGGGATAGAGAGATGTAAATTAAGGAGGAGAGAGAGTGAGAGAGCAATAGACTAGGAGAGAGGTGGAGAGAGAGTGGGGGATAAAGGTGAAGGAGGGGAGAGAGGGAGAGCAAGAGAGAGAGAGAGATGGAGAGAGGGAAAAAGAGGGAGAGAATTAGAGAGACGAGAAAGAGGGTGGGAGGGAGGGAGAGAGAGAGAGAGGAAAAGAGAAAGAGATGGAGTAAGAGGGGAGAGAGGGAGATATATATATAGTGGAAGAGAGGAGGAGAGAAAGAGAGGGGAGAGGGTGAGAGAGAGAGAGGGAGAGTGATGAGGGAGAGAGATATATATACAAGAAGAAAGGGAGATAAAGTAAGTGAGAGAGAGAAAAGGATGGAGAGAGATAGAGAGAGGAAGGGAGGAAGAGAGGGAGAGAAGGAGAAAGAGGGGAGGGAAAGAGTGAGACGAGGAAGGAAGAAAGAAGGAGATGGAAATGGAGGGAGAGAGGGGGAGAGAGGAGGAGAGAGAGGGAGAAAGGGAGAGAGAGAGGGAGAGAGGGAGAGAGAGAGGGAGAGAGAGAGAGGGAGAGTAGGAGAGTAAGGGAGGGAGAAGGAGAGAGAGAGACAAAGAGAGGGAAAGAGAGAGAATGAGCAAGGTTGTGAGAGAGAGGAAGGTAGATAGAGAGGGATAGAGAAAAAAGAGAGGGAGAGGGAGAGGGAGAGGGAGAGGGGAGAGAGAGGAACGATGAGAGAAAAGAGGGTGAGAGAGAGAGAGGGTGTAAGGGAGAGGGAGAGGGAGAGAGGGAGTGAGCATAAGGGAGATAGAAAGAGAAAGATAAGGATGGAGAGAGAAAGGTAGGGAAAGAAAGAAAGAGAGGGAGAGAGAGAGGGAGAGAAGGAGAGAAAAAGAGATAAAGAGAGAGAGGGAAAGGGAGAGAGAGTAAGAGAGATAAAGAGTGAGAGTGATGGAGGGAGAGAAGAGGTAAAAAGATAGAGAAAGGAAGAGAGAGAGGTTGGGAGAGGAAAAAAGGGAAGGAGGTGAAAGAGAGATAGGGAGAGAGGCAAAGAGAGAGGGAGAGCGAGACTAACGAGAGAGGGAGAGGAGATAGGGGTAGAAGGAGAGGAAGGGAGAGATGGAGCGAAAGATAGAGAGGGAGATAGGAGAGGAGATAGAAAGAGAGAGAAGAGAAGAGAAATGGAGAGGGAGGGAAAGATGAAGATAGGGAGAAAGGAACAAAGAAGCGAAGGAGAGAAAGAACAAGGGAGAGTTCGGATAGGGAGGGAGAGAGGGAGGAGGGAGAGAGAGAGAAATAAAGAGGGAGTGGGAGATGGAAAGAGAGAGAGAGGGAGGGATAGGGAGAGAGGGAGGCGAAGGAGAGAGATAGAAAGGGAGAGAAAAAGTGAAAGAGGGATAGATAGAGTGGGAGAGAGAGTGAGTGGGAGACTGAGGGATGGATAAAGAGGGAGAGAGATAGAGATTAAAAGGGAAGAGATAGAGAGAAAGAGAGATAAGTAAGAAGAGAGGTAGAGAGAGGAAAAGGGGGAGAGGGAGAAAGAGAGGGATGGAGAGTTAGAGATGAAGAGGGAGGGAGAGAGAGGAAGAGAGATAGGGAGAGGGAGAGAGCAAGAGAGAGGGAGAGGGGAGAGAGATAACTAGAGAGAGGGGGAGGAAAAGAGATTGGGGAGGAAGATAAATGGGGAGAGAGGAGGAGAGAGAAAGAGAAATAGAAACATAGGGAGAGGGAGTGAGGAATAGAGAAAGAAAGGTAGATAAAGAGGGAGGGAGAGAGTGGGAAAGGGAGAGAGGGAGAGAGAGTGAGAGAGGGGAGAGTGAGGGAGAGAGGGAGAGAGAGTGAGAGAGGGAAAGAGTAAGGGAGAGAAGGAGAGAGAGAAGGAGAAAGGGGGAAAGTAAGAGTATGAGAGAGAAGGTGAGCGAGGGGGAGAGAGGGCGAGAGAGAGGAAAAGAGTCGGGGAGAGAGGGAGAGGGTGGGAGAGAAAAAAGGAGAGAGATAGAGAGTAAGAGAGTGATTGAGAGCTAGAGGGAGAAGAAGGAGAGAGAGAGGGAAGAGAAAGGGTGAAAGAGAAAGGGACAGAGGGAGAGGGGAAAGAGAAGGAGAGGGGGAGAGAGATAAATAGAGAGGGAGAGAAATAAAGAGGGTGAGAGAGAGGTGGAAATTCAAAAAGAGAGGAAAAGATAGAGATAGAGTTGGAAAGAGGAAGGGTGAGAGAGAGGGAGAGAAAGGGTGAGAGAGGGGAAAGAGGGAGAGCGAGAGAGACTAAAAGAGAAGGAGAGGGAAAGCGAAAGAAAGGAGGATAGAGAAGGGAGGGAGATCAGCAGAAGGAGAGGGGGAGAGAGAAGGGACAGAGAGTGAGAGAAGGAGAGGGGGAGAGAGGAAGAAGGGGAGAGAAAACGCGGAGAGAGGGAGGGAAAAGAAGGAGGAGAGTAAGAGGAAAAAAGAGGGAGAGAGAGAGAGAGAAATAGAAAGGGTATGAGAGAGAGATGGAATAGGTTAGGAGAGAGAGGAAGAGGAAGAAGACATAGAGATAGAGCGAGAGAGAGGATAGGATGGAGAGGGAGGGTGAGAGAGGGGTAGAGAGGGAGAGGAAGAGAGAGAAGGATATATATATAGGAAGAAGGAGAGAGTGAGAGAGAGGGAGAGAGAAAATAAGGAGTGTGAGAGTGAGTGAGGAAGAGGAGAAGGCGAAATAGAGAGGAAGAGAGGGAGGGAGAGAGAGAGAGAGGGAGAGATAGAGGGAGAGGGAGAGAAGGAGAAAGAAGATGAGGGAGAGTGGGAGACAAAAAAAAGAGTCAAAAGGGAGAGAGAGGGAGGGAGGGAGAGAAGATCAAGAGATGGAGAAAGAGAGAGAGAAAGGAAGAAGGAGAAGGGGAGAAGGAGAGGGAAAGGGAGAGAGAAATAATGTGAAAGGGAGAGAGAGAGAGGGGGAGAGATGGAGAGAGTGGGAGGGAAGGATAGAGGAAACGTAGGGGTATGAGAGAGAGGGAGAGGGGAGAGAGAGGGAGAAGGAGAGAGAGAGGGAGGAGGAGATAGATGAGAGACGGGGAGAGAGGGCGTGAGAGAGTGACCGAGGGAGAGGTAAAGAGAAGGGGAGATAGAGGGAGAGGAAGGAAAGGGAGAGACGAGAGATAGAGAAGGAGAAAGAAAAGAAGAGGAGAAAGGGAGAGAGAGGGAGAGACGAAGAGAGAGCGAGTGAGAGGAAGAGAGAGGAGAGCGAGAGATGGAGAAAGAGAGAGGGGGAGAGGTAGAGGGAGAGGGAAAGGGAGAGGGAGAGAGAAATAATATGAGGGGGAGAGAGAAAGAGAGTGAGAGAGAGAAAGGAAGAGAGAGGGAGAGAGATGGAGGGAGTGAGAGAGCGGAAGAGAGGAAGAGCGGGGATAAGAGAGAGAGTGGGGGAGAGAAGGAGGGAGAGGAAGAGGGGGAAGGAAAGGGAGAAAGAGATGGAGGAGAGAGAAGGAGAGATGGGGTGAGAGTGATCGAGGGAGAGGGAGGGAGAGGGAGAGGAAAAGAGAGTATGAGAGAGAGAGAGGGAAAGGAAGGGAGGGAGAGGGATAAAGAGACATAGAGAGGTAAAGTGAGAAAGAGGGAGAGAAGGAAAAGAGGGAAAGGGAGAGAGAGGGGGAGGAAAAGAGGGAGAGAGAAATAGAGGGGAGAGAGGGAGAGATTGGGAGAAAGAGAAGGATAGGTGAGATAGAGGAAGGAGAAAGAAGGGAGAGGAAGAGAGAGGGAGGGAGAGAGAGGGGAGAGAAGGAACGACAAAAAAAAGGAAAGAGAGAAATAGATAGGGAGCAAAAGAGAAGGGGACAGAGTGAGAGAGGAAGAAAGTGAGGGTGAGAGGGAGAGAGAGGGACGGAGAGATTGGGAGAGAGAAAGAGAGGGAGAGAGGGTGATAGAGGGAGAGAGAAAAAGAAAAAGAGAGGTAGAGGGTGAAAAAATGAAAGAGAGAGAAAGATAGAGATATTATAGGTGGAAGAGAGAGATGGAATTTAAAAGGTGAGAGAGTGTGAGAGAGATAGAGTGAGAGAAAATAAGAGAGATAGGGTGAGGTAGAGAGAGAGAGAGGAGTGAAAGGGAGCCACATAGAGGGAGAGAGGGAGAGAGGGAGAGAGATCTATATAGGAAGAGAGAGAGTGAGAGAGAGTGAGAGAGAGAAAGTTAAGGAGAGGGAGAGGGAGAGATGGATAGTGGTAGAGGAGAGAGAGAGAGAGGAAGGGAGAAGGAGATCGAGAGACAAAGAGAGCGAGAGAGGGAGAGAAGGAAAAAGAGGGAGAAGGACAAGGAGAAAAGAGGAAAGAGAGAAAGGAAGGGAGAGGGTGTAGGAGGGAGAGAGGGAGAGATTAGGAAAGAAAGTAGGATAGTTAGGGGGAAAGTGGGAGAGGTGAGGAGAAACGAGAGAGATAAAGAGGGAGAGAGAGGGAGGGAGGGAGAGAGGGAGAGAGAGGGAGGGAGGGAGAGATAGAGGGAGAGGTAAAGAGGGATATGGAAGGAGTGAGAAGGTGAGAGAGAGGAAGATATAAAAATATGGGGCGGGAGAGGGATAGAGAGAGGGATAAGGGGAAAGAGGGATAGGGAGAGGAGGGAGAGAGGGGTGTGGGAGTCGAAGAGAGAGATTAGAGGAAGGGGAGAGTAGGAAAGAGATAGGGTGAGAGAGTATGAGGGAGAGACAGAGAGAGAGACAAAGAAAGAGAGATGGGGAGAGTGAGAGAGAGAGGAAAATAAAGAGAGAGGGGGAGAGAGAGGGATAGAAGAAGAGGGAGAGGGAGAATGAGGGGGAGAGAGAGGGAGAGATAGATAAGAGAGAGGAAGAGAGGAAGAGAAAGAGAGAATGATGAAGAGAGGTAGAGAATGGGAGAGAGGGAGAGGGAGGGAGGGGAGATATGGCGAGGATGGAGAGAGAGCAAGAGAGATAGAAATGAAGAGAGTAAGAGAGAGAAGGAAAAGAGTAGGAAGGGAAAGAGAGTAAGGGAGAGGGAGATGGAGAGGGGAGGGAGTAGGAGAGAAAATAAGAGATAGAGGGAAAGATTAGAAGATGAGGAGAGGAATAGAGAAAGATATTAAGAGAAGAGAGAGGGGAGAGAGAGGAAGAGAGTAAGAAAGGGAGAGAGGAAGGGAGAGAGAGAAAGAGAGACGGAGAGAGAAGAGGAAAGTGAGAGAGGGAGGGAGAGAGGAGAAAGAGAAGGAGAAGGGGAAAATATTGAGTAAAGGAGAGAGGAATAAAGAAAGAGAGGGAGAGTAGGAGAGAGGGAGAGTGAGAGAGTGGGAGAAGGGGAAAGAGGGAGTGAGACCGATGGTGAGAGAGAGAGGGAGAGAAAGAGAGAGGGAGAGAGATATAAAAGAGGGAGTAAGAGGAAGAGAGAGAGAGAGGGAGAGAGATTAAAGGGGAAGATTGAGAGAGAGGGAGTGGAAGAGAGAAAAATGGAGAGCGGAGAGTAAGAGAAATAAAAAAGGGAAAGTGAGGGAGGGAGAGAGAGGAAATGAGGGAGAAAAAGGAGGTGGATAAAGAGGGATATGGGGAAAGAGGGAGGGAGAGAGAGATAGGGAAAAGAGTGAGGGAGAGAGAGGGATAAAAGGGGGAGAGAGAGAGAGGAAGAGTTAGAGAGATCAAGAGAGGAGAGAGAGAGAATAATAGAGATAGGGAGAGGTAAAAAGGAGAGATAGGGAGTGTTAGAGAGGGAAGGAGAGAGGGACAAAAGAAGAGAGGGGAGAGAAAAAGGAAAGATGGTAAGGGAGAAAGGGAGACAGAGGGGGAGAGAGATAGAAGTAGAGAGGGAGATAGATGGAGATAGGGTGAGAGATATAGAGAGGGAGAGATTAGGAGAGTGGGAGAGAGAAAGAGATAGGTAGGAGAATCAAAGAAAGAGAGAGGGAAAGAAAGATATAGAGTGATAGGTTGAGAGGGAGAGGGAGAGAGGGAGATGAAGGGAGCAAACGAGGGAGATAGATAGAGGGGAAGAGAGGGGGAGAGTGGGAGAGGGAGAGAAATAGAGAGGGAAAGAGAGATAGGGAAAGAGAGAAAGAGAGAGGAGAGAGAGAGAAAAAGAGAGGGAGAGAGGGAAAAGAGAGATAAAGAGGGAGAGAGGGAGAGAGAGGTAGAGAGGGAAAGATGGAGAGAGAGGGAGAGAGGGAAAGAGGGAGATATATATAGGTAGAGAGAGGTATAGAGAGGGAGAGTTAGAGAAGGAGAGGGTGAGAGGGGGAGAGGGATGGAGATATAAGGAAAGAAAGAGGGATAGAGAGAGAGATAGAAGGGTAGAGAGAGAGAGACATATAGGGAGAGGAAGAGAGAGGTAGATAGGAGGGAGAGAGGGGTGAGAGCGAGGGAGAAAGGGGAGGAGAGAGAGGTAGAGAGAGGGAGAAAGGGAAAGGGTGAGATGGAGAGAAACAGAGTGAAAGGGATGCGAGAGAAAGAGAGGTGTAGAGAAAGAGGGAGAGAGAGGGAGTGGGAGAGAGGTAGGGGGATAAAGAAAGAGATGGAGAGGGATAGGGAGGGAGAGAAATTGGAAGAGATAAAGAGAAAGAGAGAGAATGATGGAGAGGGAGAAATGAAGGGATGGAAAGGAAGAACATAAAAAGGGAGAGAGAAAAGGTAGGAGAGGTAAAGATGAGAGAGAGGGAAAACCCTCTTTATCCGTCCCTCTCCTAGTCTCTCTCTCTCTCTCTATCTCTACCTCTCTCACCTCTCTCCCCTCCTCTATCTCTCCCCTCTCCCTTTCTCTCTCCCCCTACTCTCTCTTCCTCTCTCTCTATCTCCTCCTCTCCTTCTCCCTCTCTCCTTTAATCTTCTTCTCTCTCCCTCTATCCCTTTATCTCTCTCTCCCTCTCTCCCACTCCCTCTTTCTCTCTCTACCCCTCTCTTTGCATCTCTCTCACCTCTCTCCTCCCCTTTCTCTCCCTCAATCTCTCTCTTTGATCTCTCCATCTCCATTTCTCACTCTTATTTCCTCCCTCACTCTTCTTCTTTCTCATTCTCTTTCTCTTCCTTCTCTCCCTTCTCTCTCCCTCTCCGTCCCTATCTTTATCTCTTAATTAGCCTCTCTCTCTCTCCCTCTCCCACCTACCCTCTTTCTCTCTCCCTCTATTTATCTCTCGCTCTCCCTCCCTCCTCTCCCTCTCTTCCTCAACCACTTCCTCTCTAACTTTTCTCTCTATCTCCCCATATCTCTATCTCTTTCTCTCCCTTTCCATCTCCCTCTCTCCCTCTCTCTCACATTCTCTCTCCCCCTACCCACTCTCTCCCTCTCCCTCTCCCTCATATTCCCCCTCACTCTTTCTCCCCTTCTCCCTTCTATTCCCTCTCACTCTCTCCTTCTCCCTCTCTTTATCCCTCTCTCACTCTCTTACTCTTCCTCTCTCTCCCTTTTCCCTCTCTCCCCCTCTCCCTCTCTCTCCATCTCTCCCTCTCATTCCCTCTCACTCTCTCCCCCTTATTTTATCTCTCTTTCTCTCTTCCCCTTCTCTCCCTCTCCCTCTCTTTATCTCTCTCTCACTCTCTTACTCTTCCTCTCTCTCCCTTTCCCCTCTCTCCCCCTCTCCCTCTCATTCCCTCTCACTCCCTCTCATTCCCTCTCCCTCCCTTTATCTCTCTTTCTCCCTCCCCCTTTCTCCCTTTCTCCCTCTCTATGTCTCTCTCTATCTCTCTCTCTTTTTCTCTATCCCCATCTAACTCTCTCTCCCTTTCTCTCTATCTTGCTCTCTCTAACAGTCTCCCTATCATTGCCCCTCTCTTCCCCTTTCCCTCCCTTTCTCTCACTCGCTTCTCTCTCCCTCCCTCCCTCTCTTTCCCTATCTCCCTCTCTCCCTCTTCTTCTCTCTCCCTTTTCCTCTCTCCCTTTGTCTATGATACTCTCTTTCTCTAGCCCTTCCTCTCTTCATCTCTCCCTCTTTCTCTGCCTCTCCCCCTCTCTCTCTATTCTTCTCTCTCCCTCTATCTCCCTTAATACCTCCATCTCCCTCCCTCCTCCTCTCCCTACCTCCCCTCCTCTCTATCTATTTTTATCTCTCTCCCTCTCTATCCTCATCTTCCTCTTTCCTATTGTCTCTATCTATCTCTCTCTAAAACTCTCTCCCCCTCTCTATCTCTCATCTCTCTCCTCCTTCCTCCCTCTCCCTATGTCTCTCTTAATCCCTCTCTCTTACTCCTTACCTCACTCTTTCTACTTCTCTATCCCTCTATGTCCCTCGCCCTCTATCCATCTCCCTCCCCTCTCTCTCTCACTCTCTCCACCCCTCTCTCTCCTCACTCTCTCTCTCTCTTTGCTCCCTCTTCCACTCTCCCCGTCCCTCCCTCTTTCTTCCTACCCCACTATATCTCACCATCTCGTCCCTTCTCTCTCTCTCCCTCTCGCTCTCTCTCCATATTTATCTCTTTTACTCTCTCCCTTTTTCTTCTATTTCTCTCTCCCTCTCTCTCCCATTTCTTTCTCTCTCGTCCTCTATACCTCTCTCTCCCTCTCACTCTCTCCCTCTCTTTCTCTCCCACTATCTCTCTCTCACATTCTCTCCCTCCCTCTCTCCCTTTTTTCTATCTCTTTCCTTATCTCTTCCTCTCCTCCCTCTCTCTCCCTATCTCCTTTACCCTCCCTCCTCTCCTTTTCTCTTTTCTTTCTCTCCCTTTCCCTCCCACTCCCTCTCTCTATCTCTCTTGACTCTTCTCTCCCACTCTCTCTCAATCTCCCTCTCCCTCTCTCTCCTTCTCTCTCTTTCACTCTATATTTCTTTATCCCTCTCTCTATCTCTCTTATTCTTCCTTTATCTCGCCATCTCTCCATCTCTCTCCCTTGCTCTTTTCATTTCTCTACCCCTCTCTTTCTCCCTCTCTCCCTCTCTATCTCCCCTTTCTCTATGCCCCTCACTCCTCTCTCTTTCTCTCTCTATCTCTCTCTCTCCCTCTCTTCACTCTCGTTTTTACTCTCTCTTCCTCTCTCTATCTCTCTCTCCTTCTCTCTATCTCCCTCTATCCCTCTTTCGTAACCACTCCCTATCTCCCTCCCTCCCTCTCTCTCTCTTCCTTTATCTCTCTCTCTATCCATCTCTCTTATTCTCTTCCCCTTTCTCTCTCCTCCTCTCTCCCTCTCTACCTTTCTCTCTCTCCTTTCGATCTCCCTCCTATTAGTGTTGGTGCCCAATATCCAACTAGGTTTTGATGGGTTCATGCTAATATATTATTGCATTATTTATTTTAATAATAATAAAGAACTCATTCTATTGATTCTTATGTTTACATGTTGATAAACTTTAGTAGAATTAGATAGAAGTCCTTATGATATGCATTTGCAATAGTGATTGATTGAAAGATGTGAGACAAACACTAATGCACATAAATGATATCATTAAATGTCTCAAGTTGTAGCATTTTGAAGAATGGACATTGATAATATACGGATAGACTTGTGAGTGCTATGCTCATGCTATACGATAGCAATAGGAGATCTCACACCTATTGGCATGGTGATGCCAAAGCAAACACTTAGGTGATTTATGTTAGAAAACATATCACTAGACTTGACTCATCATGAGAACCCATTTGGTTTTAGTCTATGAGAATTTCATACGAGATGGGTACAAATGGTCCTTAAACTTGAAGTCCTCACGGTTATCTCCTTGGAGAACTTATGCACTTTGACACTCATTTTAATGGACTCATTAATGGGTTACACGTGGGCAATTCGTTGGGTGCACTAGAAATCCAATGGAGATAGGTGTACAACTAAGATAGGACATGTCATTTCTTATATGCTAAGAAGTTATCACTTTGCACTTCAATAAATGTCCGTACAAAAAATCTATGGCCACAATAGGAGTACACCAATATAGCATCGTTGGTTTACTCTAAAAGCTAAGACATTTAAGAATCGAAGAAAACTTATGTGATCATAATCAAACAAGACTAATAACTAAGTTTGAGATCACACTATGATAAGTTGACATGAGGATTGAATTGTATGGTAACCATGCTTGTGAAACGTAATAGTGGATTAACTAATCATCCTAGAGAATTGGGTAGTCATGATGCCTTGCTAAAGGCCAATCTTGATTTATGTATCAATAGATAAAAAAGGAGTCTTTTATTCTTGATACATTGCCAACATATCTAAGAGCCTATTGATTCACATGCATAAGTTTAAGTATTCACATTGCAGATAAGAAGCAAAAATATTAGAAAACGTTTCTAATTATATAAAGTTTCCGAAAGGGAAAGTTTCCTTAATTATAGAAAGTTTTCTAAAATGAAAAGTTTTCTATTTTAGAAATCAATTTTCTAATTTGAAAGTTAGTTTCAAATTTGAAAATAAAGAACCTAAAAGGAAAGGAGTTTCCTAATTTAGGTTAATGGGTATTTTGAAAAATTATTTCCTAATGTGGACTTTGCCAAAATAATATAAGAATATTCATTTGGATAGTCCAAATAAATAAAGGGGGCTAAAATAGTTTTTGCCCATTAGGTTTAATTAAAAGCCTTAAGATAGTTTGGTGGGAGGATAAACATCAACCATACTGGATAAGGTTGAATGTTTTAAAGATGATAATCAAATAGTCCACATATAAAATAACTCCTTATCCTTGAGAGATAAAGAAGTAACAACCTAGAGTCCTAAAAGGACTTGTGACCACCCTTTCCTTGTCCCCGGAGGACAAGGAAACTCTCCCGTATATATAGGAGGAGAGGTGCAGCATGAAAAGGTTAATCAACCCAAAAGAGTATTCGGCCAAGTTGAAAAATAAAAGGCAACATTCAACCAAAGAAAAAAACAAGGGGGACAAAGTTTCAGCTAACCCTAATATTAAGTAGGGCACACGACTAAGAGAGAAAAATAAAGAAAAAATAGTTTTATCCTAAACCTTAGCAAGAAATACTCTTTCCTTCTCCTTTAAGGTTTTTGGAAAATTACCCGAGATTGATTTCTAGGGGCAATACTAAATCGGAAAAGGTGGAGCTAGCACCCTATTGATTTTGAGTGCTTCTTTATGGATACTTAGACTGCGTGGATCATCAATAGAGGTCGGACACTTGATGGCTTCTCCGAAAAGGAATTTAGATTTGTGCTATAAGAGGTAGTCCTTTACTTATAGATTATTATTCATGTATTTATGGTTAGTCAATTCAACGACTTGATCTTGGGCCCTTAGATGGAGGAAAATTTTTTGTTTATTTTGTAACTCCATATGATACATGATGTTTCACCTCCCTCTCTCCCTTCTCTATCTCTATCTCTTTGTCTCTCTCCCTCTTTCTCCCCCTCTATCCCACTCCTTCTCTCCCTCTCCACCTCCCTCTCTCCTCTCCCTCTCTCTCGCGCTCTCTCTTGCTCTCTCTCCCTCTCACCCTCTCTCCCCCTCACTCTCTCCATCTCTCTCCCTGTTTCTCTCTCTCTCTCTTACTCTCTTTTATTCCTTTCCCTGTCTCTTACTCTCCCTTGTCCCTCTCCTTATCTCCTTCACCCCTCTCTTCCCTTCTCCCACTCTCTCTCTCTTTTCCTCTCTCCCTTTTGCTTTTTCCCCTCTCTTCCTTTCTCTCCCTCTCTCCTTTTCTCTCAATCTCTCAATCCCTCTCTCTCCTTCTCTCGCTCTTTCTCTCTCTTCCTTTCTCTCTCACTCTCTCTTTCTCTTTCCTCCTCTCTTCATCTCTCTCTCCATTTTCCTTTCTTCCCCCTCTCCTTCTCCCTCATCTCTCCCTCTCCCTCGTCCCCTCCCCTCCTCTCTCTACCTCTCTTCCTCTCTCTATCCCCTTCTCACCCTCTCTTGCTCTTTCTCCCTCCCTCTTTCTCCCCCTCTCTCATGCCCTCTCTATCTCTCTCTCCCTTTTTCTATCTCTCCCTCCTTCTCTTCCTTCCCTCTCTCTATCCCTCTCTCTTCCTATCTCTTGCTCTCTATCCCTCTCTCTTTTGCCCTCTCCCTCTCTCTTCCTTTCTCCCTTCCTCTCTCCTTCTCCCTCTCTTCTTTTCTCTCCCTCTCCCTTTTTTCTCTCTCTTTGTCTCTCCATCTCTCACCCTTTCTCCTTTTTTTCCCACTCTCTCTTTTACTCTCTATCCCTCTAACTCTCTCCCTCTCTCTATCTCTCTCCCTTTCACTCTATCTCCCTCTCTCTCTCTCTCTCATCCTCTGTCTCTCTCCCTCCCCCTCTCTTATTCCTCTCTCTTCCTCTCTCTCTATCCTTCTCTCCCTCTCTCTCCTCCATTCTCCCTCTCTCACTCTTCCCTTCTCTCTCTCCCTTTCTCTCTTTATTTCTCTATCTCTATCTCTCTATCTCTCTCGTTCCCTCTCCCCCACTCTACCTCTCTCCCTCTCCCTCTCTCCCCTATCTCTCTCCCTCTCCCTCTCCCTCTCCCTCTCCCTCTCCCTCTCCCCTTCCTCTCTCTCCCTCTATCCCTCTATTTCCTTTTCTTTATCTCTCTACCACTCTCATTCTCTCTCCTTTTCTCTTTCTCCCTCTCTTTTTTATCTCTATCTCTCTATCTTCATCTCTCTCTCATTCTGTCTCTCCCTCTCTCTCTCTCCCTTTATCTCCCTCTCTCACCCTCTCTCTCTCTCTCTCTTTCCTTACCTCTCTGCCCTCTCTCACTCTCTTTCCCACCCTCTCTATCTTACTCTCTCTCTTACTCTATCCATCTCTGTTGTTCCCTCACTCTCTCTTATTTTTCTCTCTCCCTCTCTCTATTTCTCCCTTCCCTCTCTCTCCCTTTCTATCTCTCAATCTCCTTTCCCCTTATTATCTCTCTCCCCCTCTATCTCTCTACCTCTTTCTCCCTCTCCCTCCTCTCTCTCCCTCTATCACTCTCTTCCTATAACCCTCTTCCCTCTCTCTCTATCTATCTCTCCCACTCTCCTTCTCTCTCCCACCCTCTCTCTATCTCTCTCTATTGTCTCTCTCTCTTTGTCTTTCACTCACTTTCCCCTCTCTCTGTATCCATTTGTACTTCTCCCTCCTTTCCTTCCTCTCTCTCTCTCTCCCTTTCTCTCCCTCTCCCTCTTTCACTCACACTCTCTCTCCCTCCCTCCTTCTCTCACTCTACATCTCTCCCTCTCCCTCTCTCTCATAAATTCATTTTCTCTCTCTCATAAATTCATCTTCTCTCCCCCTCTTTTCTTTTCTCTCCTACCTTCTCTCTCTCTTCTTCTTTCTCTCTCTCTTTCTATCTCTCTCGCACCCCTCACTTCTTCTCTCTATCACTTTATCTCTCTCCCTATCTCTCTTTCCCTCTCCCTTTATCAACCATTTTCCCTCTCCTGCCCTCTCTCCTTCTCTCTCTTCCTCCTTTCCTCTCTCACTCCCCCTCTCCCTCTCTCCTGCCCTCTCTCTCCCTCTCTCTCCATTTTCCTCTTTCCTCCCTCTCTCCTCTCTCTCACTCTCTCCCTCTCACTTTCCCTCTCTTTCTCTCTCCTTCCCTCCCTTTCTCTCCCTCCCTTTCTCTCCCTCTCCCTCTCCCTCTCTATCTCTATCTCTTATCTCTCTCCCTCCCCCTCTTTCACTCTTTCACTCTCTCTTTCTTTCTCTCTCTATCTCTCTCTCCATCATTCTCCCCTACCTTCTCTATCT
Organism: Dovyalis caffra; assembly: GCA_963924115.1. Lineage (NCBI taxonomy): Eukaryota > Viridiplantae > Streptophyta > Magnoliopsida > Malpighiales > Salicaceae > Dovyalis > Dovyalis caffra. Next base: position 413,268 of record CAWUPB010001155.1, on the reverse strand, counting down.
CTCTTTTCTCTATCTCTCTATCTCTCCCTATTTCTCTCTCCCTCTCTTTCTCTCTCGGTCTATCCCTCTCTCTTTCTTTTCTCCTACTCTCTATCTCTCTTTCTCTATCTTTCTCCCTCTCCCCCTTTCTCCCTCTCTACCTCTCTCTTCCCCTCACTCTGTCCCTCTTTGTCCTTTCCTCTCCCTTCCTCTCCCTCTCTCCCTGTCTCCCTCTCTCTCCCTATCTATCTCCCTCTCTTTATCTCTCTCTACCTCTCTCATTCTTACTTTCTCTCTCTCTCTCACACACTTTTACCTCTCTCTCTATTCCCTTCCTTCTTATCTATCTCTCTCCCTCTATCTGCCTCCATCTTCCTCTCTCTCTCTCCATCGCTCTTACTCTCTCACTCTCCCTCCCTCCCTCTTCTCTCCCTCTCTCCTTTTTGTTATCGCTCTCCCTTTCTCTCTCTTTTTAGATATGTCTCTCTCCCTCTCCCTATAGAGGGAAAGAGAAGAAGGGAGGGGAGAGATGAAGAGTGATAGGGAGAGATGGAGAGATAGAGAGAAAGAAATGGAGAAAGGAAGAGAGAGGGAGAGGGAGAAAGAGAAAGAGAGGGAGAGGGAGAAAGAGAAAGAGAGGGAGAGGGAGAGGGAGAGATAGAGAGCAAGCAAGAAAGAGAGAGTGAGAGGGATGAAGAGGGAGAGGGAGAGAGAGAAGAGAGAGAATGAGGTAAAGAAGGAATGAGAGAGAGAAAGAAAGAGAGGGAGGGACAGAGGAAGAGAGGGAGAGAGATAAAAAGAGGGAGAGAGGTAAAAACATGGAGAGGGAGGGAGAGAGAAGGAGATAGAGAGAGGGAGTGAGAGAGGGGGAGGGAGAGGAAGATTGAGGGGAAGGGGAGAATAAAGGATAGAGGGAGAAAGAGAGGGAGAGGGAGAGAAGGAGAGAGAGGCAAAGATAGAGAGGAGAGATAGAGTGAGAGTGAGAAAAGGAACGCAAGAGATAGAAGGAGATAAAAGAGAAGGAGAAAGAGTGAGAGGGAGAGAGAGAGAGAGAGAGAGAGGGAAAGGGAGAGAGGAAGAGGGAGGGAGAGGGAGATAAAGTGAGGAGGGAGAGAGATAGAGCAAGAGAGAGAGGGAAATAAAAAAGGAAAAGAGAGGGAAAGAGAGGGAGGGAGAGACAGTAGGAGATTGAGGGAGATAAAAAAGAAGGAAACATAGACAGAGAGAGGAAAAAGGTGAGGGATAGAGAGGGTGGAGGAGAGAGGGAGAGAGATGAAATGAGAGAGGGAGGGAGAGATGAAATGAAAGAGGGAGGGATTAGGAGAGAGAGGGAAAGTAAGATAGAGATAGAGATAGAGGGAGAGATAAGAGGTAGAGAGGGAGTGGGAGAGTGAGAGAGAGGGAGAGGGAAAAGAAGGAGAGAGAGTTAGGGAAAAAAGGAGAGATGGAGAGAGAGGAAGAGAGGGTGATAGAGAAAAAAGGAGAGAGTGAGATGGAGAGAGGGAAAGGGAGGGAGAGAGTGAGAGAGAGGGAGAAAGAAGAGTGGGAGAGATGGGGAGAAAGGGAGAGAGAGATAGAGGTGGAGAGAGAGGGAGGGATAAAGGTAGAGGGAGAGATGGAATGAGGAAGGGAGAGGGAGAGAGAGGGAGGGACAGAGGGAGAGAGGATGAGTGGGAGCAAGTGGGGGAGAGAAAAAGAGGGAGAGGGATAAAGTGGGAAAGAGAATGGGGAGAGAGGGGAGAGGGAAAAGAGATTTGAAGGGTGAGAGGGAGAGAAATAGTGAGAAAGGGGTAGAGAGAGGAAATGTAAGAGAGAGGGAGATATATATTGGAAGAGAGAGAGTGAGAGGGAGAGAGAAAAAAGGGAGAGAGAGGGAGAGAGAATAGGGAGAGAGAGGGGGACGGGGAGAGGGAGAGGGAGATAAGAACATAAGGAGAAAGATAGAGGGAGAGAATGAGAAAAAGGGAGATGGAGAGGGAGAGACGAGAGATAAGGAGTTATTTCTACATGTGGACTTTTAATCATTATCTTCAAAACATTCATCCTTATCCAATAAAGTTGATATTTATCCTCCCACCAAAATATCTTAAGAATTTTAATTAAACCTAAGGGGCTAAAACTATTTTATCTCGATTAATTTTTTTAGACTATCCAAATAAATAATCTTAGATTATTTTAGACGAGTCCACATTAGGAATCAATTTTCTAAAATACCTTTTAACCTAAATTAGGAAACTCATTTTCATTTTAGGTTATTTACTTCCAAATTTGGAACTAACTTTCAAATTAGGAAATTTATTTCTAAAATAGAAAACTTTTCATTTTAGGAAACTTCCCAATTAAGAAAAATTTCCATTTTGGAAACCCTTTCTAAAATAGAAAACTTTCATTATTGGAAAAAAATATTTTCAATATTTTTGCTTCTCACTTATAATGTGAATACTTAAACTTATGTATGTAACTCAATAGGCTCCTATATATGTTGACAATATATCAAGAACAAAAGACTCCTCTTTTATTTTTTTATACATAAATCAAGTTTGACCTCTAAGCAAGGCATCATGACTACCTAATTTTCTAGGAGGATTAATTAATCCATTATTACCTCTCATGAGCATGGATACAATACAATACAATCCTCATGTCAATTTATCATAGTGTGACCTGAACTTGGTTATAAGTTTTATTTGATTATGATCACATAAGTTTTTTTTGATTTCCAAATGTCTTAGCTCATAGAGTAAACCAACTATGCTCTATTGGTGTACTCCTACTATGGCCATATGTTTCTTAAGCGGACATTTATTGAAGTGCAATATGATAGCTCCTTTAGCATACAAGAAATGACATGTCCTATCTTAGTCATACACTTACCTTCACTAGATTCCTAGTGTACCCTACAATTGCCTACGTGCAATCCTTTAATAGGTCCATCAAAATGCATGTCAAAGTCCATAAGTTCTCTAATGAGACAACCATGATGACTTTAAGTCTAAGGACCATTTATATCCATCTTGTATTAGATTCTCATAGGCTAAAACTAAATGGGTTCTCATGGTAAGTCAAATCTAGTGACATGTTCTCTTATATAAATAAACTAAATGCTTGTTTTGGCATCACCATGTCAATAGGTGTGAGATCTCCTACTACTATCATATAGCATGAGCATAGAACTCACAAGTCTATTCACATATAGTCAATGTCCATTTTTGAAAATGCTATGACTTAGGACATTTAATGATATCATTTATATGCATTAGTCTTTGTCTCACATCTTTTGACCAATCACTATTGCAAATGCATATCATAAGGACTTCTATCTAATTCTAATGAGTTTATAAACATAAAACACATGAATTAATAAAATGACTTCTTTATTATTATTAAAATAAATAATGAAATAATACATTAACTCAAGCCCATCCAAACATGGTTGGATATTGGGCACCTACCCTAACAATCTCCCACTTTCAATGATCAAGTAAGGGTCTCATGTTTTAGATATGACAAAGGCTTAGTCAAGGGTCAACTATGTTATCATTAGTATGGACCTTTTCTATCCTTATACTTGCCACGACTGATAATCTCTCAAATAAGATAGTAGCATCGTAATACATGCTTAGACCTTTGATGAGACCTCGGTTCTTTAGTTTGTGCTATAGCTCCATTATTATCAAAATACAATACTATTGGATCAACAATGCTAGAAACTACTTGTACTATAGATAAAAACTTATGAATCTAAATAGCCTCCTTAGGCGCTTCTATGGCTATAATATATTCGGCTTCGGTTGTTGAGTCGACCACTTGTTTCTTGCTTGGAACGTTTCCAACTAATAGCTCCACCATTCAACTAGAAAATGAATCCCGAATATGGCATAAAGTCATCATAGTCAAATTAAAAACTAGCTTTTGTGAACCCTTTCACCAATAGTTTATCTCCTCCATAGACCAAGAAGGCATTCTTAGTTCTTCATAAGTACTTGTAGAATGTTTTTCACAACAATTCGAGTTTTTTCACTCGGATCGACTTGATATCTACTACATATACTCAAAGCATATGGACATCAAACCACGTACATAACATGGCATATATGATAGATCTTATGGCTAACACGTAGGGAATGTAACTCATCTTTTCCCTTTCGTTTTATATGTTGGGACACTCGGCCTTGGAAAGTTTTATGCCATGTGATATTGGAATAAGTCCTCTCTTGGATTCTTCTATACTTAAACCTCTTTAGTATTTTATCAATGTACGTGCTTTAGTAGAGACCTAACATTCTTCGTGAACTATCTCTATAGATCTTGATTCCTAGAATGTATGTTACCTCTCCTATGTCTTTCATGAAGAAATTCTTAAATAGCCAATCTTTTACGGATTGCAACATAATGTTACTTGTTGCCAATAAGTAGAATATCATCTACATATAGGATAACAAAAACAATTGAGCTCCCACTAACCTTCTTATATACACAAGGTTCATCTTTGTTTTGTTAAAAAATCAAACGCCGATCATTTCATTAAAATGTTGATTCTAAATCCTAGTTGCTTACTTAAGTCCATAAATGGACCTTTGGGATTTGTAAATCTTATTTACGTGTCCTTTGGTGACAAAACCATCAAGCTATGTCATGTACACATTCTCATTTAACTTTTCATTAGAGAAAGTAGTTTTGACATCCATTTGCCATATCTCATAATCGTGATATGCAACAATGCAAGCATAATCTAAATGAATGTAACCATTACTACTGGTGAAAAAGTTTCATCATAATCAAGATCTTATTTTTGATGATATCTTTTAGTAACCAATCGGCTTTGTACATATGTATATATCCATCCATGTCGATCTTTCTTTTAAAGACCCACTTAGACCCAATAGGCTTAGCTCCTTTAGGGGGATCAACCAAAGTCCATACTTGTTAGTGTACATGGATTCCATTTCAATGTCATGGCCTCATGCCATTTTTCGGAGTCAATGTTTAACATTGCTTTTTTAAAGGTATTAGTTTAAAAAATTTACTTCAAAACATGAATACTTGAGGTGTTTTGAAAACTTTTCTCTTGCACCCCTTCATGGTGCTCCTTATCATCTATCACATAGAACATTTTCCCATGTTCGAGGACATTCCTCTTATTTAATTTCTAGTTAAGAAAGTTTATGCCATTTAAGATTTCCTTCCATTTATCATCGATCTCATTGATGTATTGCTAGTCATACTGTGCAATAACCTTGACGGGATAAAAAAATGTACGGTTGAGTTTATTAAATTGCATAAAATAAAATAAAGCATAAATTAAAGAAGTACAATCTATGTTTACTCCCACTATTTTCTTCAAGTTCTATAACCTTCAATATAGGACTTGAGAAAAATTTTCAATTCGTTTTCTTAGTGGGTTAGGATCCCATCCTCTAACATGTATTAGCCTTGTGTTATCCGAACAAGCTATACATGACTAACTAGATAGGTAATTCCTTACCAATTACATCTAATGTAATTTCTAATTTCATTAGTATGAGAACTCCTTGTCTTATCACATCTTATGTGAATATCAATCCTTACTTATAAGTTTATTGGACCTTGAGTTATCTCAACAAACCTAACAAATCATTTAAGTTAGACCTAACATTCGGGGACATCACATGGCCTATGATTTGTTTCCCTTGAGAAAGAATTGACCTTAAGTTATCTCAACAAGCCAACAACAACCAAGAGAGCTCTCACCTCATATTGTTGGAAAATAATTAACTTAATATTTAATTTGAAGGATTTAATATGGTTGGTCTCATCCTAGCATGCATACTAAAAAATAATCATATTATTCCTAACTTGTATATTAATATTTTATCCCATAACTAATATACATCTCATGATACATACTAAACAATAATCATATTATTCCTAACATGTATACTAATATTTTATCTCATAACCAATATACATCTCATGCATGACTCAAAGACTAGTGAATGGCAATGGATCTCTAGTACTAGCCCCTCGGGCCACGAGGAGACTAGTGTTTCAATTTCTATGTGAAAAATTATTACAAATTCTTTATGAATGTCTTCATTTCTTAGTGTCTTCTCCTTGTATCTATTCTTATTGTTATCTTCTACTTTTACCTTTATTTGAAATAAGAAACCTCGAGTTACATTCGAGGGGAGTAACATGAGAAGAGAAATGTAATAGAATAATAGAGAAGGTAGGACACACATGTCTTATTTATTTAAAAAATTACAAGCATTCACTCATAAAACTAGGTTGACTCAGCCATACCATTCACCCATGCTTCAATCACATTAATACATGGTATACTAATGAAACATATTTCATTCATAAAACAATTATAAATGTATGGTTTTGGTCAATTTATAAATTTATCAAAATTTCTCTAAATTTTAATTTTAAAACCTTTTTGGGCCTTTGGGCCTCGAGGGTTCATGAGCGTTGAAGCCCAAACCCTTGGGTTTGTATGCTCGTGTGTGCCTACCTATGACCATCAACCTAGCATAAAAGCACATAGCCAATCACTGCTACACGGCTCATATGCCCGGCATAGGGCATGCCGAGCCGGCACGCCTAGCACGCAATGCTTGGTCTACGCGCCTAGCGTGCGGCCTAGCACTCTGTCTAGCTTACATGACTAGCACATGGCTTGGTAGGCTAACGTGCCTGCCCACTACACGCCTAGCGTATGGCCTAGTAGATCAGCGAGGCCTTCCCACTGCACACCTAGCATATAGCCATCGGTAGAGGTCATTACACGGCGAACATCGAAGTCCAATGTCGGCCTCACGTGCCCCTACTAATTTTGATCCAAAATTCAGTTTCATATTTATATAAAATACCAAAAACATAATATTTATAATCAAGCATAACTAATTCATTTAGTTAATCATAATTAACAAATCATACAATCAAAGATTCATTAAAGACTCTAATATCAATTGAACAATCATGCATCCTCTAGCGTGCGAAATAAACAAAAACATTTCCTCCATCTAAGGCCCTAAGATTATGCCATTGAACCTATTAACCATATATACATGAATTTATAACAATGAATAAAGAATTACCTCTTGTAGTACAGATCTAAATTCTTTTATTAGAAAAGATGTCCAATTATCCTACCTCTATTAATGATCCATGCGATCTAAGTATCTATAAAGAGTACTCAAAATCGATTGCAGTTCTACCTTTTTTTGATTTATGTAGTGTTTCCTATAAAAATCAATCATGGGCAATTTTGTGACAACCTTAAAATAGAAGGAAAGAATATATTTGTGCAAGGGTTTTTGGAGAAAATTATTTTCCCCTTTTTTTCTTCACTTTGTCATGTGCCTCTAGTTAGTTTTGTAGGGTTAGCCAATTTTTTCTTTTTCTCTCTTTTTCTTTGCTTAGTTGTCGCACCTCTCTCTCTTTTTTATATTTAAAGGAGATTTTCTTTGTCCTCCAAGGATAAGGAAAGGCACCATTAAGTCCCCTTTAGGATCTGTAGGTTGTTGCTTCCTTATCCTCTAAGGATGAGTTATCTCTACATGTGCACTTTTGATTATTATCTTTTAAACATTCATTCTTATCCAATAAGGTTGATGTTTATTTTTTCACTAAAATATCTTAAGGCTTTTAATTAAACCTAATGGGGTCAAAGTCATTTTAGCCCAATTAATTTATTTGGACTATCCAAATAAATATGTTTAGACTATTTTAGGAGGCTCCACATTAAGAAATAATTTTTCAAAATACCCTTTAACCTAAATTAGGAAACTCATTTCCATTTAAAGCTATTTACTTCTAAATTTGGAACTAACTTTCAAATTAGGAAACTGATTTGTAAAATATAAAACTTTTAATTTTAGGAAACTTTATAATTAAGGAAAATTTTCATTTTGGAAACCCTTTTTGAAACATGAAACTTTCATTATTGAAAACTTTTTTCCAATATTTTTGCTTCTCATTTATAATGTGAATACTTAAACTTATACATGTGACTCAATAGGCTCCTAGATATGTTGGCAATATATCAAGAACAAAAGACTCCTCTTTTATTTCTTGACACATAAATCAAGATTGACATGTAGCAAGGCATCATGACTACCTAATTTTTTAGGAGGATTAATTAATCCATTATTACTTTCATGAGCATGGTTACCATACAATTCAGTCCTTATGTCAATTTATCATAGTATGATCTCAAACTTGGTTATAAGTCTTGTTCAATTATGATCACACAAGTTTTCTTTGATTCTCAAATATCTTAGCTCTTAGAGTAAACCAAGCTGTGCTCTATTAGTATACTCCTACTATGACCATAGATTTCTTGAGCGAGATATTTATCAAAATGCAATGTACTAACTCCTTTAGCATACAAGAAATGATATGTCCTATCTTAGTCATACACCTACCTCCGTTAGGTAGAGAGACATAGGTAGAGAGGAAGAGAGAGAAGGTGATAGGTAGAGAGGAAGAGCAACGGAGGGAGAGGGGCATAATGGTAGCGAGGATAGAGGGAGAGGGATAGGAGAGAGAGAGGGCGGGGAGAGAGAGAGGAGGACAGAAAGAGGGAAAGAGATAAAGACTTAGGGAGAGGGAAATAAAGGGAGAGAAGTAGAGAGATGAGGGAGAGAGGCAGGGAGAGAGGGAGAGGAGAGAGAGAGGGAGAGAGAGAAATGAAGAGAGGTAGAGTGAGGGATAGAAAGGGATAAAGAGGGAGTAAGAGAGAGGGATAGGGAGAGATAGTAAGGGAGATAGAGGGAGAGAGGAGAGAGAGAGAGGGAAAGGTAGGGAAAGAGAGAGAGGGTAGGGAGGGAAAGAGATAGAAAAGGAAAGATAGAGAGAAAGGGAAAGGTAGGGAAAGAGAGAGAGGGTAGGGAGGGAAAGAGATAGAAAAGGAAAGATAGAGAGAGGGGCGGAAGATGGGATGGAGGGAGAGAGAGTGAGAGGAAAAGAGAGGGAAAGAGAGAAGGAGAGAAAGGGATAGAGATATAAGGTGAGAGGGAGTGGAAGGGAAGGGGAGAGAGAGTGGGAAAGAGAGGGAAAAAGGGAAAGGGAGAGAAGGAGATGAAAGGAGAGGGAGAGAAAGGGAAAAAGATGGAGAGATAGACGATGGGAATAAGGGGGAGAGAAAAAGGGAAAAAGAGAGATAGGGAGAGAGGGAGAGAGGGAGAGAGGGAGAGAGAGAGGGAGGGTGAGGGATAGAAAGGTAGTGAGAGAGAGGGAGAGCGATAGGGAGAAGGAAGGAGAAACAAGAGAGATAGATGTGAAAGAAGGAGAGAGAAGGAGAGATGGAGGAGAGAGATGGAGCTATGGAAGACGAGAGAAAGGAAGAGTGAGATAGAGGGGAGGGAGAGTAAGAGAAAGCAAGAAAAGGATATAAGAGGGGAGAGAGAGTATAAGAGAGAGGTAGAAAGAAAGATCGAGAAGGGAGGGAGAAAGAGAGAAAGAGGGATGGAGGGAGAAGGAGATAGGAAAGAGAGAGAGAGACGAAGAGAAGGGGACGAGAGATAAAGGAGGAGAGAAGGGAGAGAGAGAGGGTGAGGAAGAGAGGGTGAGGGAGAGAGAGAGAAGGAGAGAGCTATGGAATGTGTAGGGGATAGGGATAGAGAGGTATGGAGAGAGGGCAGAGAGAGAGAGAGGGAGAGGGAGGGAGGGAAAGAGAGAGGGAGAGAGGAAGAGGTAAAGGAATAGAGGGAGAGAGGGAAAGAGGGAAAAGAGGGAGGTAAAGGGATAAATAGGGAGATAAAGAGCGAGAGAGAGGAGAGAGAGGAAAAGAGTAAGAAAGAGAAAAGGAGAGGGAGAGAGAGGGTAGGGAGAGAGAAGGGAGAGGGAGGGAGTGAGAAAGGGATAGAGGGAGAGATATGAAGAGAGGGTGAGAGAGAGAGAGATAGAGGGGGAGAGAGGGAAGGGGAGAGAGAACGGGAGAGGGAGAAGGATAGGGACAGGGAGAGAGAGGAAGAGAGCGTAAGAGACCAAGGGAGAGAGAGTGAGAGAGTATGAGAGAGAGAGATACGAGTGAGAGGGAGAGAGAAGGAGAGAAAAAGGGAGAGGAGAGAGAGAGAGTTAGCAAGGGAGAGAGGGAGAGTAAGAGGGGAGAGAGAGAGGAATGGAGAAAGGAGAGAGAGTAAGTGAGGACATAGGAAAGGGAGAGAGAGAGAAAGGGATAAACATAGAGAATATGGGAGGAAAGGAGAGATAAAAGAGGAGAGAGAGAGGGAGAGGGAGAGAAAGGAGAGAGAGGAGTAAAGGGAGGGGAGAGAGTAGGAGAGAGAGGAAGAGAAAGGGAGAGAGAGCAAGATCCGGAGGAAGGAAGAGTGAGAGGGAGAGGAAGAGAAAGAAGAGGGTCGGTGTGAGAGGGAGAGAGAGGGAGAGAGAGGGGGAGAGAGATAGAGAGAGATAGAAAGGGAGAAAGGGAGGGATGAAGAAAGAGAGGAAGGGACGGAGGGTGAGAAACGGAAGGAGTAAGAGAGCAAGATAGAGAAAGGGAATGAAAGGAGAGAGGGAGGGGGAGAGAGAGAAAAAGGATAAAAAGGGAGGAAGATAGATAAAGGGAGAGAGAGAATGAGAGAGGGAGGCGGTTAGAGGGGAAGAGAGGGACGGGGGAGGGATAGAGGGTGAGAGAGTGAGGAAGAGCAAGAGGGAGGTAGAGCAATAGAAAAATAGAAATAAAAGGGAGAGAGAGACAAAGAGAGAGAAAGAGAAAGGGAGAGATAGAGGGAGAGAGATGAAGATAAAGATGGAGAGAGAGAGGAAGGAGAGAGAGAGAGAAAGAGAGAGTGAAAGAAAAAGAAGAGAGATCAAAAGAGATAGAGAGAGGGAGAGAGAGGGAGAGAGATTGAGAGAGACAAGACTAGTGAGAAAGGGTGAGAGTGGAAGGGATGAAGAGAGGGAATAAGGGGAGAGAGATATAATGGTAAAGAGAGGGAGAGAGGACGATAAAGAGAGAAGGAGATAGGGATAGAAAGGGGTAGATGGAGGGGGAGATAAAGCGAGAGGAAAAGGGAAGGAAAAAGAGGTAGAGAGTGAAAGGGAAAGAGAGAGGGAGAAAGAATGATGAAAGGAGAAAAGGAGAGAGAGGGAGAGAGAAGGAGAGAGAGGGAGAGGGAGGGGGAGAGAGGGAGGTACGAGAAAAGAGAGTGCAAGAGAGAGGATGAGAGGGAGAGAGAAGAGAATGGGAGAGAAAGGGAGAGAGAGAAGAGAGAGGAGAGTAAGAGGAGGGAGAGAAAAAGAGGGACAGAGAAAGAGAGAGAGAGAAGGAAAGAGAGAGAGAGGTAGAAAGAGAGTTATGGGGAAATTATGAGAGAAAGAGAACAAGAGGTAGAGAGAGAGGGAGATAGAGAGAGATAAGTAGACTAGGGGAAAGAGCAAGAGAGATAGAGGGAGTGAAGGAGAGAAAGGAAGAGAGGGGAGAGTGAGAGAGGGAAAGAGACATAAAAGGAGAGTCGGAGAGGGAGAGATAGAGAGGGAAAAGAGTATGAGTGGGAATAAGAGGGATAGAGAGAGGGGGAGGGAGAGGGAGAGGGAGAGAGAGTGAGAGATAGGGGAGAGAGAGGAGTAAACAAAGGGAGAGAGAGAGATGGAGGGAGAGGGAGAGAGGGAGAGAGAAAAAGAGAAGGAGTAGGAGAGAGACATAGAGAGAGGAAGGGAGAAAGAGAGCGAGAGAGGGATGGAGAGAGTGTGAGACAAAGGGAAAGAGAGGGAGAAACAAAGAGGGAGAAAGAATTAGAGAGGGAGAATGAGGAAGGAAAAGAGAGATTAGTCGGGAGGGAGGGAGAGAAGGAGAGAGAGAGTGAGAGAAAGAGAGAGAGAGATGGATAGAGAGAGGGAAATAGAGAGATGGAGAGAGAGAAAAATGACATAACGAGAAAAAGAGGGAGATGAAGAAAGAGAAGAGAGGGAGAGATTGAGGGAGACTAGGTAGGGAGAGAGAGACATGGAGAGGGAAAGACGAGGTAAGAGAGGTGGAGAGAGGGAGAAAGAAAGAGAATGAAGGGGAGAGAGTGATAGAGAGAGAGGAAACAAAAAGAAGATAGGAGGAGAGAGATGAAAAGAGTGGTAGGGAGAGAGAGAAAGAGAGAATGGGGGATAGAGAAAGAGAGGGAGAGAGAGGAAGGAAGGAAGGGAGAGAAAGGGGGAAGAAAGAGAGAAGGAGAGAGGGGGATTGGGAGAGGGAGAGAGAGGGAGATAGAGAGGGGAAGGGAGAGGGATGATGAGAGGGAGCTAGAGAGGGAGGGTAGAGACAAGAAGGAAAAGAGAGGGGAAGAGAAGTAGTGAAGAAGAAAAAGGGAAGAGAGAGAAAGAGAGACGGAGGGAGAGGAAGAGCGAGTGAGAGAGAGAGGAGGGAGATAGAGATAGAGATAAAGAGGGAGGGTGAAAAAGAGAGAGGATAGAGAGGAAGAGAGAGCTGAAAAGGGATGGAAGGGGAGAAAGAGGGAGAGAGAGGAGAAAATGAGGGAGAGTAAGGGAGGAGAGGAAGAGAGACAAAGAGAGAGACTAGAGCAAGTGAGGGATAGAATGAGAGGGGTAGAAAGGGCAATGTAAGGAGGTAGAGAGGGAGATAAATAGGTAGAGGAAGAAAAGATGAGAGATCAAAGGAGAGAGAAAGAGAAGGGAGAGATAAAGAAGGAGGGAGAGAGAGGGAGAGGGGAGAAAGAGAGGAAGATAGAGAGGGAGAAAGGGAGAAAGGGAGGGGAAAAGGGGGATAGGGGAGAAAAAGAGGAAGATTAAGAGGGAGAAAGGGAGGGAAGAGGAAGCGAGAGAATAAGAGGCATAGAGGAGAGTGGGGAGAGAGGGTGAGTGAGAGAAAGAGAGGGATTAGAGTGAGGGAGAGGCATAAGAAGAGAGGGAGAAAGAGGGAGAGAGGGTGAGTGAGAGAAAGAGAGGGATTAGAGTGAGGGAGAGGCATAAGAAGAGAGTGAGAAAGAGGGAGAGAGGGAGAGATAGGAAAAGAAAGAAATAGAGGGAGAGGGTGAGAGAGGCTAGGAGAGAGATATAGAGAGGGAGAGAAAGGGAAAGGGAGAGAGGAGGATAGAGTAAGAGGGATAGGGAGAGGAGGAGAGAGAGAGGGAGAGATGGGGAAACATAGGGAGAAAGAGAGGAAGGGAAAGCAAAAGGGGAGACGAGGGAGAGCAAGGGGGATAGGGAGAGAGATATAAAAAGGGAGAAAGAGAGGAAGGGAAAGCAAGAGGGGTAAAGAGAGGGAAAGGGAGAGAGAGAAAGAGAGGGAGAGAGAGGAAGATGAAGAGAGATAGAGGGAGAAAGAGTGGAGGGAGAGAGGGAGAGATTGGGGTAGGGAGTGATAAAGAGTGGGGAAGAGATTGAGAGAGAGAGGTAGTGAAAGGGAGAGAGTTAGAGAGAGAAAGGAAGAGAGGGTAAAAGAGAGAAGGAGAGAGAAAAAGTAAGAGAGAGGGAAAGAAAAAGAGGGAGAGAGAGATAGAAGTGGGGCACGAGAGATAGAGAGAGGAAGAGAGAGATTAAGAGAGAGGGGGAGAGAGGGTGAGAGAGAAGGAGAGAGGGGGATTGGGAGAGGGAGAGAGAGGGAGATAGAGAGGGGAAGGGAGAGGGATGATGAGAGGGAGCTAGAGAGGGAGGGTAGAGACAAGAAGGAAAAGAGAGGGGAAGAGAAGTAGTGAAGAAGAAAAAGGGAAGAGAGAGAAAGAGAGACGGAGGGAGAGGAAGAGCGAGTGAGAGAGAGAGGAGGGAGATAGAGATAGAGATAAAGAGGGAGGGTGAAAAAGAGAGAGGATAGAGAGGAAGAGAGAGCTGAAAAGGGATGGAAGGGGAGAAAGAGGGAGAGAGAGGAGAAAATGAGGGAGAGTAAGGGAGGAGAGGAAGAGAGACAAAGAGAGAGACTAGAGCAAGTGAGGGATAGAATGAGAGGGGTAGAAAGGGCAATGTAAGGAGGTAGAGAGGGAGATAAATAGGTAGAGGAAGAAAAGATGAGAGATCAAAGGAGAGAGAAAGAGAAGGGAGAGATAAAGAAGGAGGGAGAGAGAGGGAGAGGGGAGAAAGAGAGGAAGATAGAGAGGGAGAAAGGGAGAAAGGGAGGGGAAAAGGGGGATAGGGGAGAAAAAGAGGAAGATTAAGAGGGAGAAAGGGAGGGGAAGAGGAAGCGAGAGAATAAGAGGCATAGAGGAGAGTGGGGAGAGAGGGTGAGTGAGAGAAAGAGAGGGATTAGAGTGAGGGAGAGGCATAAGAAGAGAGGGAGAAAGAGGGAGAGAGGGTGAGTGAGAGAAAGAGAGGGATTAGAGTGAGGGAGAGGCATAAGAAGAGAGTGAGAAAGAGGGAGAGAGGGAGAGATAGGAAAGAAAGAAATAGAGGGAGAGGGTGAGAGAGGCTAGGAGAGAGATATAGAGAGGGAGAGAAAGGGAAAGGGAGAGAGGAGGATAGAGTAAGAGGGATAGGGAGAGGAGGAGAGAGAGAGGGAGAGATGGGGAAACATAGGGAGAAAGAGAGGAAGGGAAAGCAAAAGGGGAGACGAGGGAGAGCAAGGGGGATAGGGAGAGAGATATAAAAAGGGAGAAAGAGAGGAAGGGAAAGCAAGAGGGGTAAAGAGAGGGAAAGGGAGAGAGAGAAAGAGAGGGAGAGAGAGGAAGATGAAGAGAGATAGAGGGAGAAAGAGTGGAGGGAGAGAGGGAGAGATTGGGGTAGGGAGTGATAAAGAGTGGGGAAGAGATTGAGAGAGAGAGGTAGTGAAAGGGAGAGAGTTAGAGAGAGAAAGGAAGAGAGGGTAAAAGAGAGAAGGAGAGAGAAAAAGTAAGAGAGAGGGAAAGAAAAAGAGGGAGAGAGAGATAGAAGTGGGGCACGAGAGATAGAGAGAGGAAGAGAGAGATTAAGAGAGAGGGGAGAGAGGGTGAGAGAGAAGGAGAGAGAAAAGGAAAGAACGAGAGAAAGATAGGGAAAGAGAAGGAGATGGATAAAAAGAGAGAAGAGGAGCATGGGAGAGAGATAGAGTCGTTAAAAGAGAGGGAGAAAGAGAGGGATAGGGAGAAAAGAGGGAAAGGATGTTAGAGCAAAGGAGAGAGATTAAAAAGAGCAAAAAAGAGAGGGAGAGAGAAAAAGTAGGGAGAGAGAGTGGGATATAGAGGGAGAGAGAAAGAGAGGAAGAGAGAGTGTGGGAGATAGAGGGAGCAAAAGATTAGGGGAGAGAGAGCAAGAGGGAGAAAGAGGGATATATATCTATACGGAGAGAGACTAGGAGAGAGATAGAGAAATAGAGAAAGAAAGGGAGAGGAACAAAAGAGGGAGGGGACGAGAAAAAGGGGGATGGAGGGAGAAAGGGGTAGAGTGAGAGGGAGATAGATAGAAAGTGGGAGAGAGGGAGAGGGAGAGGGAGAGGGAAAGAGAGGGAGAGAGAGATAGTCATGGAGAGAAAGATATGGAGAGAGGAAGGGAGAGGGAGAAAGAGGGAGAGAGAGAGAGAAAGGGAAAAGGGTAAAAATACAATAAAAGAGGCTAAGAAACAAATAATAAGGGAGAGATAAGGGAGAGATAGAGAGGGAAAGAAATCAAGATAGAGGGATATAGAGAGATACAGAGGGAGAGTGGGAGAGGGAGAGAGAGAAAAATAGAGAGGGAGAGAGGGAAAATAAGGGAGAGAGGGAGAGAGAAAGAAGAGAGGTAGGGAAAGGGAGAGAGGGAGGGAGGGAGAGGGAAAAGGGAGAAGGAGAGAGGGAAAGGGATTAAAAAGGAAAGGGAGAGGGAGAGAGAGAAGGATAGAAAATGAGGAAGTAAGAGGGAGAGGGAAAGAGTGAGGGATAAAGGGAAAGAGGCAGAGGGAGAGGGAGAGAGTGGAGAGAGAGAGAGAAAGAGAAGGAGGGAGAGAAAGGGAGAGAGAGAGGAAGAGAAAAAAGAAGAGAAAGAGAGGGAGAGATGGGGAAAGAGGGGTAGAGAGAAGGAGATAAAGGTGGAGAGAGAAAGGGAAAGAGAGAAGGAAAGAGTAGAAGAGGGAGAGAGGGGTAGAGAGAGACATAGAGGGAGAGAGTGAGAGCGGGAGAGAGAGAGATAAAGAGGGAGTGGGTGAGAGATAGAGAGAGTGAGAGTGAGAGTGAGAGAGATAGAGAGAAAGGGAGGGAAAAAAGAGAGGGTGAGAGATGAGAGAGAGGCGTATAGAGAGAGTGGGAGAGAGAAAGTGAGTGGGAGTGAGAGATTGGTAGGGAGAGAGAGAAAAAGAAATAAGGAGAGAGGGAGAGAGGGAAGGGAGAGAGATAGAGGGAGAGAGGGAAGGGAGAGAGATGAGAGAGAGAGGGAGAAAGGGATAGGTAGGAGGAGGAGGAGAGAGAGGGAGAAAGGGATAGGTAGGAGGAGGAGGAGAGAGAGGGAGAGAGGGTGAGGGATAAGGAGAAGGTAAGGAAGAGAAAGATGTTAATATTGGTGCCCAAGATCTAACCATGTTTGGATATGTTCAAGTTATTGTATTATTACATCATTTACTTTATTAATAATAAAGAAATCTTTCTATCAATTTTTATGTTTTATGTTTATCAATTTAGTAGAATTAGATAGAAGTCCTTATGATATGCATTTGCAATAATGATTTATTGAAAGATGTGAGACAAACACTAAGCACTAAATGATATCATTAAATGGTCGAAGTCATAGCATTGTCAAGAATAGACATTGATTATATATGGTTAGACTTATGAGTGTTATACTCATACTATATGATAGTAGTAGGAGATCTCACACCCATTGGCATGGTGATACTGAAGTAAGCACTTAGGTGATTTATGTTGGAGAACATATCACTAGACTTAACTTTCCATGAGAACCCATTTGGTTTAGTCTATGGGATCTCATACGAGATGGTACAACTAGTCCTTAGACTTGAAGTCATAATGATTATCTCATTAGAGGATTTATGTACTTTGACACTCATTCGATAGACCCAGTAAAGGGTTACACGTGGGTGATTCATTGGGTGTACTAGGAATCTAATGGTGGTAGGTGGACGACTAAGATAGGACATGTCATTCTTTATATGCTAAGGGAGTTATAACACTACACTTTGATGAATGTGTGCTCAAGAAATTTATAGCTATGGTAAGAGTACACCAATCGAGTATTGTTGGTTTACTCTAAGAGCTAAGACATTTGAGAATCGAAGAAAACTTGTGTGATCATAATCAAACAAGACTAATAACAAAGTTTGAGATCACACTTGTGATAAGCTTACATGAGGATTGAATTGTATGGCAACCATGCTCGTCAAAGGTAATTATAGATTAATTAATCCTTTTAGAGAATTGGGTAGTCATGATGTCTCACTAAAGGGCAATCTTGACTTATATATCTAGAGATAAAAGAGGTGTCTTTTATTCTTGATACATTGTCAACATATCTAGGAGCCTATTGAGTCACATGCATAAGTTTAAGTATTCAAATGGTTAAAGAGAAGCAAACATGTTAGAAAAGGTTTTCAATTATAAAAGCTTTCTATTTTGGAAAAAGGTTTTCAAAAATGAAAAGTTTCCTAAAATTGAAAGTTTCCTATTTTAGAAACTAGGTTCCTAATTTGGTAGTTCTAAATTTGGAAGTAAGCGACCTAAAATGGAAATTAGTTTCCTAATTTAGGTTTTAGGATATTTTGGGAAATTGTTTCCTAATATGGGCCACCAAAAATTATATAACTTAATTTATTTGGATAATCCAAGTTAATTAATTGGGACAAAATGGTTTTAGATCAACAGATTTAATTAAAAGCCTAAAAGATATTTTGGTGGGAGGATAAACATAAACCTTATTGGATAAGGATAAATATTTTATAGATAAAGATCGAAGCCCACATGTTAAATAACTCCTAATCCTTAGAGGATTAAGAAGCAACAAACAAGAATCCAATAAGGACTAGTTACCAACCCCTCTCCTTGTCCTTGGAGGACAAGGAAACTCTCTCCTTATAAATAGGAGGAGAGGTGCAGCAATAACAAGAGAGAGAAAAAGGGAGTGAAAATTTGACACATACAAAATAATAGGGACACACAGACTCAAAATAAATGGTAGGAGCAAATATTTTTCTCACTAACCCTAGCACACCACTTTTCTTCTCTCTCTCTTGGGTTGTCACAAAATTACCCATATTAGATTTCTATAGGAAACACTAAGCAAGTAAAAAAAGATAGAGCTAGCACTCCACCAATTTTGAGTACTTCTTTTATGGATGTTTAAACTGCATGGATTATCGATAGAGGCTGAAAACTTGGATGACTCTTTTCTACAAAGGCTTATATCTACAGTATAAGTGGTAAATTCTCTATTCATTGCTTTAATTCATGAATATATGGTTAGTTGATTCAATGGCATGATCTTAGGTCGTTTAGAGAGCGAAGGGAAATGAGGGACGAAGGAGAGGGAGGGAGAAAGATAAGGGGAGAGAGAAAAAGGGAAGAGAAATTGAGAGAGGGAGAGATAGAAGTAGGGAGAGGGAGAGGGAGAGGTGTGAGATAAAGGGAGAAAGAGAGGGAGAAAGATAGAGAGAGGTAGGGAAGTGAGAGCAAGTGAGAGAGCAAAAGAGGGGAAGAGTATGAGAGAGAGAGGGAAAGAAGGGGCGAGAGAGAGAGGGAAAGAAAGGGAGAGAGAGAGTAGGGAAGAGGTAAAGAGAGTGAGAGAGGGAAAGAGGGAGAGCAAAATAGAGGGAAAGAAGGAAATGGGAGAGAGAGAGGAAAAGGGAGAGGTAGGGAGAGGGTGAGAGAGGTAGAGAGGTAATGGGAGAAAGGGAGGGGGAAGGGTTGGGAGAGAGGGAAAAGTGGGAGAGAGAAGGAGACAAAAAGAGAGGGAGGGTGAGAGTGAGGAATAGAGAGATAGAGAGAGGGAGAGGAAGACTGAAGGGGAAAGTGAGAGAGGGAGAAAGAGGTGTAGTGAGCGATAAAGAGGGAGAGAGAGGGAGAAAGAAAGAGAGGGAGGAAGAGAGAGAGAGAGAAGAAGAAGGAAAAAGAGGGAGGGAGAGAGGACGTGAGAGGAAAAGAGGGAGAGAGAGGGAAGGAGATGGAGTAGGGAGAGAGAGGTAGCCAAAGAGGGAGAGAAAGAGGTAAAGAGAGGAGAGAGTGAGAGAGAGGGAGAGAGTGAGGTAGATAGAGGGGGAGAGAGGGAGGGAGAGAGGTAAATAAAAGGTAAGAGAGGAAGAGCGAGGGGAGGTAGAGAGAGGGAAGGGAAATGAGGAAGGGTGAGAAAGAGAGAAGGGGAGAGAGGAGGATAGATAAAGAGGGAGAAAGAGATATTATGATGGAGAGGAAGAGAGAGAGGTGGAAAGAGGTAGGGAGAGAAGGGGAGAGAGAGGGTGAGAGAGATGAAAAGAGAGAGGTAGAGAGAGAGGAAAAGAGGGAGGGAGAGCGATTGGGAAAGGGAGGGAGAGAGATGAAGAGAGGTAGAGAGAAAAGGAGAGAGAGAGTTATTAGGAGAGAAAGAGAGAGATAGGGATAAAGGGAGGTAGAGAGAGGGAGAGGGAGAGGGAGAGAGCGGGGAGTAGGGGAGAGGGATAGAGATGGAAAAAGGGAGGGAGAGGGAGAGACTGGATGGGGGAGAGAGGGAGAGAGAGGGATAGAAAGGTAGAGGAGGAGAGAGAGGGAAAGAGAGAGAGAGGGAGCAAGGAAGTGAGAGAGAGGGAGAGAGAGAGGAAGAGGAGAGAGAGAGACAGGGAGAGAGAGGGGCGGAACAGAGAGACTCGGTGGGAGAGGAAAAAAGGGAGAGAGAGTAAGCGAGAGAGGGAGAAGGAGAGGGAGAGAGAAGAGAGAGAGTGAGAGGGAGATTGAGAGAGAGGGAGAGTAGGAGATAAAGGGAGAGAGATGGAGAGGGGAAGAGTAGGAGATAAAGAGAGGAAGATGGAGAGGGGAGAGTAAGAGAGAGATAGTGAAATGGAGAGGGGGAGAAAGGGAGGGAGAAAGAAGGATAGTGAGAGGGAGGAAGAGAGAAAGACAGAGAGAGGAGGGGAAAGAAAAGGAGAAAGGGTGAGAGATAGAGAGAGGGGAAGAGATATAGAGGGAAAGAGAGTGGGAGAGAGAGGGAGAGGGAAAGTGATGAAATGAGAGAGGAAGAGAGAGATATAGAAATAGAGAAAAAGAGAGTAGGGAAAAAGAGATAGAGAGGAAGAGAGGGGGAGAGAGAGAGATAAAGAGATAGAGAGTACAAAAGATAGGGAGAGAGAGGGGAGAAAGAGAGAGGAAGAGAGGGATAGAAGGAAAGCAAGAGAGGGAAAGAGGGAGTGATGAAGAGAGGGAGGGAGGGAGAGAGGGAAAGATAGGTATAGAGGGAGAAGAGAGGGAGAGTGGGAGAGAGAGAGGAGAGAGAGAGGATATAGAGTGAGAGGGAGATGGAGAGAAAGATATAGAGATAGAGAAAAAGCGATGGAGAGAGAGTGGGAGAGTGAGACAGAGGTAGAGTGGGAGAGAATGTGAGGGAGAGGAAGAGGGAGAGAGCAAGTGATAGAGAAAGGGATAGAGAGGGTGTGAGAGAGAAAAGTAAAAAAGAGGGAGAAAGGGATGGAGGGAAAGAAAAGGAGAAGGATATAGAGGGAGCAAGGGAAGAGAAAGAATAAGGGAAAGAGGGGGAGAAATAACGAGAGAGAGGAGGAGAGAGAGGGAGAGAGATGGAGAGAGTGAAAGAGATAGAGAAAGAAAGAGAGGGTGAGAGAGAGGGAAAGGAAAAGTGATAGAGGGAGAGAGGGAGAGAGAGTGAGAGAGAGATAGAGAGGAAGAGAGGGAGAGAGGGAGAGAGGAGAGAGAAAAAGAGAATAACGAAGAGATAGAGAGGGAGAGAGAGAAAAAAGTGGTGAGAAAAAGAGAGAGGGGGAAGAGGGTGAGAGAGAGCTAAAGGGAGAAATGGAGGAAGAGAGAAAGAGGGAGAGGAAGAGGGTGAGAGAGAGGTTGAAAGAGGGATAAAGGATGAAAGTGAGAGGAAGAGAGGGGGATAGAGAGTGGAAGAGAGATAGAGAGGAAGAGAGGGGGAGAGAGAGAGATAAAGAGATAGGGAGAGAGAGGGGAGAAGGAGAGAGGAAGAGAGGGATAAAAGGAAAGCAAGAGAGGGAAAGAGGGAGTGATAAAGAGAGAGGGAAAGATAGGTATAGAGGGAGAAGAGAGGGAGAGTGGGAGAGAGAGAGGAGATAGAGTGAGAGGGAGATGGAGAGAAAGATATAGAGATAGAGAAAAAGAGATGGAGAGAGAGTGGGAGAGTGAGACAGAGGTAGAGTGGGAGAGAATGTGAGGGAGAGGAAGAGGGAGAGAGCAAGTGATAGAGAAAGGGATAAAGAAGGTGTGAGAGAGAAAAGTAAAAAAGAGGGAGAAAGGGATGGAGGGAAAGAAAAGGAGAAGGATATAGAGGGAGCAAGGGGAGAGAAAGAATAAGGGAGAGAGGGGGAGAAATAACAAGAGAGAGGAGGAGGAGAGAGGGAGAGAGATGGAGAGAGTGGAAGAGATAGAGAAAGAAAGAGAGGGCGAGAGAGAGAGAGTGTGGGAGAGAGAGGGAAAGGAAAAGTGATTGAGGGAGAGAGGGAGAGAGAGTGAGAGAGAGATAAAGAGGAAGAGAGGGAGAAGGGGAGAGAAAAAGAGAATAACGAAGAGACAGAGAGGGAGAGAGAGAAAAAGTGGTGAGAAAAAGGGAGAGGGGGAGAGAGGGTGAGAGAGAGATGAAGGGTGAAATGGAGGAAGAGAGAAAGAGGGAGAGGAAGAGGGTGAGAGAGAGGTTGAAAGAGGGATAAGGGATGAGAGTGAGAAGAAGAGAGGGGGATAGAGAGTGGAAGAGAGTGGGAGAGGGAAAGTTAAGAAAAGAGAGAAGGAGAGAGAGGGAGAGAGAGATTGAGAGAGGGTGAGAGGGAAAGTGAGGGTAGGAGAGAGGAAGAGGGAGAGGGAGAGAGAGATGGAGAGAGAATGAGAGGGAAAGTGAGGAAGTGATGGTAGGAGAGAGGATGACGGAGAGGGAGAGAGAGATGGAGAGAGAGTGAGAGGGAAAGTGAGGGTAGGAGAGATAAAGAGGGAGAGAGATGGGGAAGGAAGGAGAGAGAGAGGAAGAGAGGGAGAGGGAGAGAGAGATAGAGAGAGAGTGAGAGGGAAAGTGAGGGTAGGAGAGATAGAGAGGGAGAGAGAGATGGGGAGGGAAGGAGAGAGAGGGAGAGAGAGGGGATAGAGAGGTGGGGAGAAAGGGAAGAGCGAGGGAAAAAGAGTAAAAGAGAGATGAAGACAGGGAGAGGGAGAGGGAGAGAGAGGGAAAGGGAGAGAGGGGGAGAGAGGATAGAGAACAAGAGAGGAAGAAGGACATAACGAGAAGGAGAGAGAGGAAGGAAAAGAGAGGGGGAGGGTGAGAGGAGGAGAAAGGGATAGTGAGAGAGGGAGAGAAAGAGAGAGGGAAATGGGGAGGGAGACGAGGAATAAATAAGGGGGAGAGAGAGAGAGGGAGAGTGTAACCCCCATGAAAATCCTTAATTATATATATATATATAGGTCGGAATATTCAAATAAGTGAAGGTGTGATTGTGTATATGTGCCATTTGAGTATTTTGGGATGACAACATGCTAGGTGTTTAGGTGAAGATTTATGGAATGAAATTTTGGACAATTTATCTAGTTGTTTGGAACATATCATACAAGTGAGAACTACACCATAAGAAATTAATGCTTGAAATGTATGATTTATGTTAAATTAAAGCTATTTTGCTTAAGATTGATGGTTTAATCATTACGGGAATCAAGTATGAAAAATCAATGTTCTACAAGTGGGAACTACACCATAAGAAATTAAAATATTTTTTTATTAGGTTTATATATAAAAAGTTATGCCCATTTTAGTATATACTATTCTGGATGAACTACTATTGGACTGATTGATTCTTAAAATTCAAAATTATGTTATTAATTGTGTGTTTGGTATTTTAGCCTAAGTATTGGATATAGTTTGACTGAATATATCTAGTTTCTAATCTAAAAAGTATAGGATTTTCTTGGGTCTAAAAGTTAGGTTGTTGCTTGCATGATAAGAGGTTACCCTATAATATATCTACTCGTAATAGTTTAGGGACTTAGTTAGCCTAATTACCTAGTTAGTTGTTAATTAGACACCTAAGCCTCATCATTTAATGCAATGGAAGCCAACTCACCAAGTTGGACTAAGAAACCCCCGCAACTTTGCACCATTTCATTTCATTTACTTTACACCTTGTCTAATAAGCTTAGGCCACTTGTACACTAAGTAAATGGGGAGGAAAAGATGGTATCTATATATATATCAAAGTGAGATCATGGCTGCCATTTTCTTTAGAAACCCGTAGCTCACAAAAATAAGAAAAGAAAACGTGAAAGAAAGAAAAGAGAAAAAAAGTAGAAGGAAAAGTCTAAGGAAAATCTTAAGCAACCACATATCATTGCAAGTAGGTGTTATTTATGCTTTCAATTCCATTTTTAAATGTATAAGTTATGTGTTGGTTTGTATTATTGGTTATGTGGTTAAGTGTTAATTGTATTGGTTGATATGTATGTATGGATGGCTTAGTGTGGATTTGAGTATTGGTGGATTTGAGTATTAGTGTTGTGATTTTGGGTGATTTGCTATAGTTATAAAGGTCATATATATATATATTCATGTATGTGTTGATGGTTGGATGAAATCAAGTGCCTTGGGTCGAAATTTAGGGCTAGTACAAACGATGGTGAGATGGACCTAAAATGGACAAATTGAAAAGGGGAAAAGGAAATGAATTCCTAGGGTTTTCTCTTATGGGACCCGTTCTACCTAAGGAAAAAATGAACAAGATTTGACTTTTATTGTTCTAACCAAAACTTAGGACACAATTGGAACTCAATTAAGTGGAAACTAGTAAGTTGGGATTAAAAGAAATCACTTACCATTCCTTAAGGACCCATTCAGCCTAGGCTCACCAAATTTGGGGTTTTGGATTCCAATCATCCAACCTCATCATTAGTGGTTTACTTACACTTAAGCAAGTATAAAATGAAGTTTAGAAAGGTAAAATTTTAAGGTAGGCCGAATTTATTTTAGAACTATTAAGAAACCAATTCTACCTAAAATGCCTAATTCGAAGTTAGAAAAAGAAAATTTAGGAATTTGGGACCTACCCTTCCAACTTTATGACTAATGGCTAATGTACAACAAAAAAAGTGTAAAACGAAGTATTAAAGGGTAAGAACCCAAGAAAAACTCAAAAGTGAGACCTAGGCCCATTAAGAGGACAATTCGGTCGGGAATACCCAAACTAGGGTTAGGAAAGGAATCCTATGTCAAAAATGCTTAAACGGGTTCGTAGCACTAAAGTATATACCCAACTTCATGCATAATGGTTTTATTACACTATAGTAAATACAAAAAAAGTATATACACAAAACCATGTGCATCACGTACATCCGAGGGTGGTATGAATTGAGAAAAATCATTGAGTCGAGGAATGATGCAGTTTGGTAACCGAATTGGATGGAATGGGTAATAGCAAAAAGCCATGTGCATACTCTATTACTAACACTCGTTAAGTAAGGGATAATTTCGCTAATCCCGTGTTATGAGGGATAATTTCGTTGTGAGCAGGAGGTGATAATGAGATCACCGAGAGAGAGTAATAGAGAAGTAGGTGATAACATGATCATCGAGAGATAGAATAAATGGTCTTGCTAATACCTAGGGTACCGGATTAACATTAATAGGAAAAATAGGAAATAGAACATTATTGCATATCCCATGCACCACCCTACTTACCGAGCTCCGGGTCCTCTATTAGTGTAATTGTGTGTGGACGAGTAAAGGCAAAACAAATCCGATCAAGGAAGTTGTTGATTCTCGCTAAAAGAGGCTTATGTGTCACCCGTAAATATAAGAATATCCTTTGACTTCATTAAAAAGGGGTGCGAGGCTAGATGTGAACTTTGGGCATTTTGAGAATTTTGTACTTTTCCTTTCTTAATATTCTATAACTTGTATTGTATGCATTTCGCTATTTATTTATTTGTTTATTTCTTTTTGCTATGTGTTATAGGAGTTAGTTGGGAACTTAGTTCCAACAATGTGTCGTGCCTCGCCCATATCGGTTAGGTAATAGGTAAGGGAGTCTGGGGGTGTCACATTTTGTGGTATCGGAACTTTGGTTTAATAAGTCAAGTAGAGTCTTAAGTATTGCATGAGCCCGAGGACCGAGTACGCTCATTAACGATAAAAACTTTATGTGATTGTTGTATGTTTTCAAATTAGTACATGATCATAACCTAGAAAATAATGATGATTGTAAATATTCTCTTTATAGATGAAATACGTAAGACATGTTCCTAGGTTACCGGGACCTATAGACGGAGGGCCTCTTTAGCCACTTATAGGGTGGAACTACATAACCTCACCATGATGACGGATCAAGATGTAGTGGCTCACATCACTAGAGTACATGATCCGATTCAGCGAGATAGTATTTATCGACATAGTTTTTGAGTAGTACGAGTAACCTAGAGTTTATGAAGATAACCATACACCGGACTCTCCTATCAAGGGACCGACGATTCGTTGGATGAGGTCTTAGAGGGGTAAATAGATCACGGTTCCTATCAAAACTTGATCCGAGCCTTTCTATCGATATAAGTTATACGGACCCTTACTCGACTCATGTATAATTGGGGTCTACCTATAAGTGTTGCTCATGTGATAGTCCTTATCGCATCGGTTGGTGCTATCAACTAGTGGAGGGTAAAGGGCGTGTTTCCATGACGCGTCCGATATGTTAATCCGACACGTTTTACGTACTACTAAGAAAGATATAATGTACAACATAGTAGCTTTCGTACACCTTTTGATGTAGATAAGAGCATTTCTTTTGGTTGTAAATATGGTATGAAAACCCTTAGGAGGGGAAGTACTTGTGGATACCTAAGTTATACGAAATGCTTAAGATATGTGCTAAATATGTATAATCTCGTGTGTACTTGGATGACTTTAATTATTTATTATACATGATAAGAAAGGATGTCGATCGTAAAACTAACCTAAATGTAACATGACATGTACAAAGTCGAACCATACTAAGAAAAAACCCAATATGAGTAGGAAGAGAATGGACCTCCAACGAGAATATTGGAAATCAACAAGAGGCATTGAGTCATATGATAGACATAATGCAACAACAATAGCAAGTAATACAACAACAACAACAACAACTCATACGAAACAAATGAGACAGACTTCTAGCCATGCAATAGCCACCTCCACCCCAATATAGAAATGATGCGAGTAGAAAGGTTTTGTAAAATGAATCCCCAAGAGTTTACCGAGGGTATTAACCCAATGATAGTGGAGGAATGGATTAAATCCTCGGAAGCAATATTTGAGTATCTATACTTCAATGATAATGAACGTGCATCATGTGTCATCTTTATGCTAACCATAGATGCCCGCACATAGTGGGAAAGCGCACGAGTAACGATTGATGTACCCACTTTAACCTAGGAAAGCTTTAAAGAAGTCTTTTACAACAAGTATTTCACTACGGATGTAAAAGCTAAGAAGATCCATGGATTCCTAAAATTGAAGCAAGATGGGATTTTTGTAGGTGAATACGTGCGAGAGATTTGAACAAGTATTTTGATTCATCCCATTCATTATAGGGGATGAAAATTTAAAAAAGAATCAATTCCTAGCAGGGTTGAGCCTAAGAATTTAGAGTATGGTAAAAATGTCGACTACCAACACCTTTGCAAAAATGGTAGATAAAGCTATGTTGGCGGATAAGGATCGAAAGAAATTGCAAAGGAAGTCCAGTAGAAGAGGCAATCATTTAGATCCCGAGCCTCTTCGTTCAAACCACAAAGACGAGCTTCGCCTAGAAATTTCAACCAAGCTAATGGTCTAGAAAATGCATGGGTCGCTGGACCAACACCGTTTGCCCCAAGGCCACTATCAAGGAATCATCCATGGCCAACGAGTGGGTAACCAATCTCGGTGCAATAAATGTGAGAGATTCCACATAGAGGAGTGCCAACCAGATTTGAGGACTTGTTATGTTTGCCACAAGCAAGGGCACATAGCCTCTAATTGTCCTTAGATACGAAACTAAGATCGAGAAGGGTACATGCTCGAGTTTATACAAGACCTAGGAGGAGGTCGACAAAAGGGACAGGACGGTAATATATGGTAATGTCTCCATTCTTAGCTCGACTACTTATGTTTTGATTGATTCCGGTGCCAAACATTCATTGTTATCAAAAACATTAGTAAAAAGCCTAGGTGTTAAACCTAAGATATTAATAATAGGATATTTGATAGTAGTCCCTTCTAGAGAATCTATAGAGTCGACGAGCCTAGTCAAATGGTGTCCAATACGGATTGAGGATGGAAGTATGAAGGCCGATTTAATAGTATTAGACCTCTAAGATTTTGATTTGATTACGGGAATGGATTGGTTAACGAGGCATGGTGCTACCATTGATTATCGAGGTAAGAGGGTAGTTTTTGATCTACTTAGAGATCATCCCATTAGTGTTAAGGTCGCTATAAAGTTTCGAGCCGTACTCGGTCATCTCGGCCAAAAAGGCTCAAAGAATGCTAGAAAAAGGTGTATGGGGTACCTAGTACATGTGGTGGATA
The DNA here is from genome assembly GCA_963924115.1 of Dovyalis caffra. NCBI lineage: Eukaryota > Viridiplantae > Streptophyta > Magnoliopsida > Malpighiales > Salicaceae > Dovyalis > Dovyalis caffra. Next base: position 385,737 of record CAWUPB010001155.1, on the reverse strand, counting down.
ATCGAGTGAAACAAAAGTCAAAACCAAGAGATGTAGAGATTATAAAAGAGTATTTAGATGTATTCCCGGAGAGTTTGACTACGCTACCATCGAAAAGGGAGATAAAATTTAAAATCAAATCAATCTAGAAGTCGGGCACAACTCGATTTCTTAGACTCCTTTTAGGATGGCCCCAGTTGAGTTAAAAGAGTTGAAGGTGCAACTACGGGACTTACTAGATAAGGGATTCATACGCCCTAATTCTTTACCTTGGGGAGCTCCAATATTGTTCGTGAAAAAGAAAGACGGTAGTCTACGACTATGTATTGACTATCGAGAATTGAATCGAGTGACTATTAAAAATAAGTATCCGTTACCCCGGATTGATGATCTATTTGATCAATTACAAGGTGAGATAGTGTTCTCCAAGATAGATCCGCAATCCGGATATCACCAGTCGAGGGTAAGATCGGAGGATGTGAAGAAGATAGGGTTCGTAACGAGATACAACCACTATAAATTTCTAGTAATGCCATTTGGATTAACTAACACCCCGATCGCTTTTATAGACTTGATTAATCTAGTTTTTAAAGAATTCCTGGACAATTTTATCATCATGTTTATAGATGATATCCTAGTTTATTCCGGGAGTGAAGAGGACCATAAAAGACATCTAAAAGCTACTTTGTAGATGTTAAGGGAACAACTCGTTGTATGTCAAATTCAAGAAATGCAAATTTTGGCTAGAGTAAGTAGCTTTTCTAGGTCACATGGTGATAAAGGAAAGCATAGCGATGAATCTAAAGAAGGTAGAGGTTATTCGGAATCGGCCTACTCGCAAGAATGTGATGGATTTACAAAGTTTCTTAGGGTTAACTCGGTTACTATCGGAGATTTCCGAAAGGCTTTTCTAAGATAGCTCGACCTCTTACTAATTTAATGAAAAAGGGCGTTAAGTTCTAGTGGATGGATGCTTGTGAGAAAAGCTTCTAAGAATTGAAGTGAAGGTTAGTCACGGCCCCAATGCTAACCATTCCATTCGAAGATGGATATTTCATGGTTTATAGTGATGCTTCCAAAAAAGAGCTAGGAGCGGTGTTGATTCAAAATGGAAGAGTAGTAGCCTATGCATCCGGTAATTAAAGGAATACAAATGAAATTATCCAAAGCATGATCTTGAGCTAGCGACTATGATTGTGCAACCAATTATAATTTGTCTTAAAAATATGGAGACATTTTTGTATGGAGCCAAGTGTGAGATATATACGGACCATAAAAGCTTATGATATATCTTCACACAAAAGGAGTTAAACATGAGGCAAAGAAGGTGGTTAGAGCTAGTGAAGGACTATGATTGTGCAACCAATTATCACCTAGGCAAAGCTAATGTTCTTGCCAATGCTTTAAGTAGAAAATCGGTAGCAACAATGCGGATAATCCAACCATCCATAGTGAGAGATCTATAAAAACTAGAACTGGAGATAATTCCTATAGGCCATAGGAGAATCATGTCAACTTTATTAGTCTAGCCGACTTGGCAAGAAAGAGTTCAAATGGAGCAACAAATAGATACAAAGCTCGAATGAATTGAAGAAAAGTATATAGGCTAGGAAGGAGTTTGATTTTGCAAGTGGATGACCATGGATTAATTAGATTCAAAGGAAGGTTGTGTTTCCTTTCGGTGGAGAACTTGAAGGAGGAAATACTAAGAGAAGCGCACGTAACACCATACTCGATACACTCGGGAGGCACAAAAATGTATTGGGACTTATGACAATGTTATTGGTGGCCGGAATGAAGAAAGATGTGGCTCATCATGTGGCAAGATGTGAAACTTGTTAACAAGTGAAGGCAGAGTACCAAAGACCCTTGAGAATGTTAAAACCATTGGTGATTCCAAAATAAAATGGGAGCATGTAACTATGGATTTTGCCATGGCATTACCAAGGTCTGAGAAGGGGTCGGATGCCATTTGGGTGATTGTGGATAGGTTAACCAAATCAGACCATTTTCTCCTAATCAAAACCACCTACAATCCGAACCAATATGCCTAATTGTATCTTGATAAAATTGTGAGGCTACATGGGATTCCGATCTCAATTGTGTCGGATCGATATCCTAGGTTCACCTTTGCATTTTGGAAGAGTCTACACAAGGCCATAGGTACCAAGTTAAATTTCAGCATGGCTTATTATCCATAAACTAACGAACAATCCGAGTAGTTATTCAAATTCTTGAAGATATGTTACGAGCATGCGTTCGGATTGGTTCAAGAAATGAAAGAAATACATACGTTTAGCTAAATTTACGTATAATAATAGTTACCAAGCTTTAATTGGGATGGCTCCTTATGAAGCTTTGAATGGATGTTGATGTAGATCTCCTATGCATTGGGTTGAAGAAGGGGAAAGAATGTTACTAGGACCGGAGCTGGTGCGATAAATGAGAAAAGTGGTAGATATGATACACTAACGAATGAAAATAGCTTAAATCGGACGGAAAAGCTATGCTCGACAAAAGGAGGAAGGATCTAGAATTTACCATCGGTGACTATGTATTCTTCGGGGTTTCATCAATGAAAGGCGTACCGCAATTTGGGAAAAAAGAAAAATTAAGTCCGCGATATATTAGACCGTTTGAGATGCTCGACCGAATAGGTGATAAGGCGTATCGTCTATCACTATCACTAACTTTTTCGGAGTAGATAATTTATTTCATGTGTCCATGTTAAGCAAGTGCATTGGAGATCCTAATAAGATTTTGGAGACGAACCGCCAAACTTGACCCCCGACTTAATCTATGAGGAAAGGTTAGTTCAAATTCTAGATAGATAGGTTAGATATCTAAGGAATAAGGATATTGGCTCATAAGGAGCCATCTCGATTGACGATTGATAGTTGTTGTTATATGCAAACTCCATTAATCATAAATATTTTTCCTATTTCTCGAACCAATTTAGAACGCATGCTCTCAATGTCTTTGAGAGTCCGAATGACCCATTCGGATTTTCCATAAGTCTATGGATGGTAAGCTATGCTCGAAGTTTAGCCTTATCCCCATGGCCTTATGTAAACTCTTTTAGAATGTTGAGGTGAATCTAGGATTTATCCGACATGATTGAGACCAGGACCCCATGTAACCTCACAATTTCATCAATATACAACTAAGCATACCGGCTTAGGCTATAAGTGGTCTTAATTGAAAGAAAGTGTGCTCGATTTGGTTAACTTGTCTACGATCACCCAAATGGCATCCGACCTTTTTTTCAATCTTGGCACCCTATGACAAAATCCATAGTGATATGCTCCATTTCCATTCTAGAATTGCCAATGGTTTTAATGCTTCCATAGGTCTTTGATGCCCTACCATCACTTGTTGACGGATCCGGCACCTCGCTACATAGCTCGCCACATCTTTCTCGCATTCTCTACCACTAATAATATTGTTTCAAATCCCGATACATTTTAGTGCTCCTTTGACGTTTCGAGTATGGAGACGCGTGTGCCTCTCTCAAAATTTCTTCCTTCAAATTTGCTACGGAAGGAATACACAATCTTCCTCTAAATTTGACCACTCCCTTGTCATCAATAACAAGGTTAGACTTCTTCCCGACCTTTACATGTTTCTTCCATTCCTTCGACCTTTAGTCCGTTTGTTACCCCGCTTGAATTCTTTCTTACAGTGGTCGGATGGACTAACAAAGTTGACATGATGCTCCCATGGCTCTGTAGGGATTACCTTTAATTTTAGCTTCAGTAAATCCCTCACTATCGACAATTAGATTACTTGCATTATGGCTACCAATTTTCTACTTAAAGCCTTGGCAACGACATTTACTTTTTTCGTGTGGTAGTTGATTATGCAATCATAGTCTTTCACTAACTCTAACCACCTCCTTTGCATCATGTTTATCTCCTTTTTCATGAAAATATACCATAAACTCTTATTGTCCATGTATATCTCATATTTTACTTCATATAAATAATGTCTCTAAATTTTTAAGGCAAAGACTACTATCGCTAACTCTAGATCATGCGTTGGATGATTTCGTTCGTATTCCTTTAGTTGTGTGATGCATAGGCTACTACTCGTCCATTCCGCATTAACACCACTTCTAACCCATTCTTAGAAGCATCACTATACACCACAAAGTTCCCATCTTTGGACGAAATGGTTAATACTAGGGCCATGACTAACCTTCGTTTCAATTCTTGGAAGCTCTCCTTGTAAGCATCCGTCCATGAAACTTGATATTCTTTCTCATCAAATTAGTAAAAGGCATGGCTATCTTAAAGAATCCCTCAATAAATCTCTCGATAATAACTAGCCGAGCCAAAGAAACTTCGTATCTCGGACATATTTTTCAAGGGAGGCCAATTTTGTATGGCTTCTATCTTCTTTGGATCTACGGTTATGCCTTCCTTTGTTACTACGTGGTCTAGAAAAGCTACTTGTTCTAGCCAAAACTCACACTTTTTGAATTTTATGTACAACTCGTTGTTCCCTTATCGTGTATAAAGCGACTCTTAAATGCCTCTTATGCTCCTCTTTGCTTCTAGAATAAAATAGGATGTCATCAATAAACACGAGTGATAAATTTATCCGAAACTCCTTAAAGACTTGATTCATCGGGTCCATAAAAGTGGTCGGGGTGTTAGTAAACCCAAACGGCATTACTAGGAACTCATAGTGGTCGTATCTTATTCCGAATGCTATTTTTTTTACATCTTTTTACCTTACCCTCACTCGGTGATACCTTGATTGCAAATCTATTTTGGAGAATACGATTGCGCCTTATAGTTGATCAAATAAATCATCAATCCGGGATAGTAGATACTTACTTTTTATTGTCACACGATTCAACTCCCGATAGTGCAAGGAGAAGATGCTAAGAAATGCTAACATTCTTAAAGAATTTATAATAATTTTTCACCTAGGAATTTGGCCCATTAGTCTCTTTATGGCTATGCGATTAATATTAGCATGCATGTTAGTAATAATTTGATTATTAACTAGTATGCATGCTAGGATGAGACTAACCAAATTTAATCCTTCAAATAAATATTAAGTTAATTGCCTTTCAACGTTATGAGGAGGAAACTCTCTTGGTCATTGTTGGCTTATTGAGATAACTTAAAGTCACTTCTTCCTCGATGGAAACAAACCATGGGCCATGTGATATCCCCGAGCATTACGTCTAACTTAAATGAGTTGTTGGATTTCTTGAGATAACTCAAGGTATAATGAGTAGGCAAGGATTGGTATTCACATAAGATGTGATTTGACAAGGAGTTGTCATGCCAACGAGATTAAGAATTTTATTAGATGTGTTATGTAAGGAGTTACCTACTTAATCCTTCATGTATGGCTTGTTAAGATAACTCAAGGTTAATGCATGTTAGAGGATGGGATCCCAACCCACTAAGAAAATGAATCGAAAAGTTTTCTCAATTCTTGTAGTGAAGGTTATAAAACTTGAAAAAAATAGTAGGAACGAACATAGATTTTAATTCTTTGACTTATGCTTTGTTTTACTTTATGTAATTTAATTAATCAAATCATATATTTTTTATCATGTCGATTGCACAAGATGATCGGTAACACATCGATATGATCGATAATTGATGGAAGTAATATCTTTAATGACACAAACTTCCTTCACTCGTGAAATGAATTTGAGGATAATCTTCTAACATGAGAAAATTCTCTACATGATAGAGAAAGCTCTCCTAGTTGAGCCTCTTTAGGAACAAGTCGATGCTTATATAGCATGGATCAAACATAGACATGATGTGATCACTACTCAAAGAATCATGTTTACTTGTTATAATGTTATAGCATAGGTGCCAACATAAAAGCTCACAAGCTTTCGGGATCATAGCAAAGCTTAAAAAGATTATTTGATGAGAATACCGTGTATAAACGCTATGAGATAGTAAGAAAGATCTTTAAAGTTAGAATGAATTAGAGATCCAATGTTGAAAAGCATGTCACTAAAATGATAGGCTATATCGATAGACTGGTCGAGCTTTAAGTTGAAATGGATGCTGAATTATCTATTAACCTAGTATTGCAATCATTGCCCAATAGCTTTAGATAGTTCATCATGAAATTCAACATGATGCTTATGGAAAAGACTCTTGGAGAGTTGTTGTCCATCTTTAGGGAAGTTCAACCCAAAATTAACAAGAAGAATAATAGTTTTGTACTTTTGATTAATAAGGGAAAAGATGCGAGTAAAGGGAAAGAAAAAGCCCAGAAGAAGAAGAAGTCTTCAATTGCGCCTTTTGGAGGAGTGAAAAAGCTCGAGTCTTAGAATAGGCCAAAGATGCAGTCTATTTTCATTGTAACAAAAAAGGGCATTGGAAACGTAATTATAGGGAGTACTTAGAAGTGATGTAAAAGAAGAGTTCTACCACCACCTTAGGTATTATTTTATTAAAGCTAATTTTCTTATTTCTAAATTCCACCCCATAGGTATATGACACTATATGTGGTGTTCACGTTTTTAAAATGTATAGGAGCTTAGAAAAGAAAGGAAAATAGCTTCAAGGGAGATGACCAACATGACTACAATGGATCAAGATTTAGACCATTAGATGTAGGTATTTAAGAGCTAGAACTACCATGCAGGAGTGTGCTAAGACTCAATTATTATTATTAGTAGATACTAAAGATGTTATTTTCATTTTTTGTTTTGAACAATAATTTTATTTTTAAGAATAATGGTTATTTTTAAAGATGAGTTTTATGAAAATATTTCATAATAAATATATATTTTGAACATAACTCCCATGTATGTAACATAAATACTAAAAGACTCGAAAGATCTAAAACAACATAAATTTGTAGTAACATCAACTTAGCCATATAAACGAGAATCTCATATCCAATCTACTTATAAATACATTTCTAGAATCATTTGATGATGCCTAAGGAATCTTGTTTACTTAGCAAAGAAACTTGAATCCCTTTTTAGTTGAAAATGAGAAAAATCTACAAATTAATAAAGGTCCTACGCATAGAGATGTATGTGGGCCTATGTTCACCCAAGCAAGAGGAAAACATGCTTGTCAAATAACCTTTAGTGATGGTAGATCATATTTTTGTTATAAGGCATTTTGATTAGATCAAGGTGATAAATACTTGAATGCTAAAATTTTAGATCACCTAAAAGGGAATAAGATTCTCTATGGACATCACATATGAGACATGGTTGGTCCATAGTGAGTCGAATCAATATTCCCATTTTATTTTTGGATAAATACTCCTTACTACAACGTTTACATTGAATTAGGTTCCAATTAAGTCTGTCTAAATAGACCTCATATGAGATATGGAGAGAAAAGAAAATGAATTCATCTTTCCTTAAGATTTGAGGCTATAAAGTATATGTCAAAAGGTTTGAAAAAGACAAACTAAAGCCTAAAATCAATAAAGTGCTAATTTGTGAGATATCCAAAGCAAATAAAAAGATGTCAATATCTTACCACTAGAATAAAGTGTTGTTCATGACTAACTTGCTATATTCCTTGTGAAGAAATTTATGGATGCTAGAAATAGTGGGAGTAAATTTGAACTCAATAAGATTTGAATCGACTCACAAATTGAAACTTTACTAAAGGAAACCTAAGTAGAATGGTTATAAAGTATTGTAACTATCGCATCAGTAAAAACACTATAATTTCATAAGTTTAAAAGAAATTCATTAAAAGAAAAAAATATATGATGTTCTTATCTCAACACATGGTGATGTGAGCTTGAAAAGGGATAAAGAATCTAACACTTATAAAATGACAATGTTAGACATTGATTCCTAGAAAAGATAAATGAAAAGGATGTGTAGATAACATACCCCGATGGTTCTCAAGAACATGCAAATAAGATTTAAAAAATGCAAAGGTCCATTTATGGACTTGAGCATGCCACTAGGAATAAGAGTCAACATTTTAATGAAACAATCAAGGAGTTTGATTATTAACCAAAAACAAAAATGAACCTTGTATATATAAGAAGTTAGTGGGAGCTTACTAGTCATGGTTATTCAACATGAAAAATTAAACAAACTACTCATTAGCTATAATATTATCATGTTACAAACTACAAAAGATTAAGATATCTAAAAGAAATTTCCCAAGTATAATACAAGGAGCAACCTACAACATCGAGTGTAGATCTATAGAGATAGATCACTTAAAATGTGAGTCTCCCAATGAAAATACAATAACATGATACTAAAAGATTTAGTATGAAAAAAAAGAAAGATTTATTTCAATGTCACATAGCTTAATGGTCAAAAATAAAGAATAGAGACAAATAGTCATGGCAATATAAGGATAGAAAACATCCACACTAACAACGAGCATAACCGACCCGTTGACTAAATCATTTGTCATAGATGAAATATGAGACCCTTACTCAATTGTCGGGATTAAGGGACATGGCTGGTTGGCTCTTGCACAAGTGGGAGATTGTTAGTGTGGGTGCCCAAGATCCAACCATGTTTGGATGGGTTTGAGTTATTATATTATTACATCATTTATTTTAATAATAATAAAAAGCTCTTTCTGTTAATTTTTATGTTTTATTTTTGTTAATTCAGTAGAATGAGATAGTAGTCCTTATGATATACATTTGCATTAGTGATTGATCGAAAGATGTGAGATAAACACTAATACACATAAATGATATCAATAATGTCCCAAGTCATAGCATTATCAAGAATTAAAATTGATTATATGTAGTTAGACTTGTGAGTGTTATGCTCGTGCTATATGATAGTAGTTGAAGATATCACACCTATTAGCATGATGATGTCAAAGTAAGTACTTAGGTGATTTATGTTAGAGAACATATCACTAGACTTGACTCGCAATGAGAACCCATTTGGTTTAGTCTATAGGAAACTCATACGAGATGGGTACAAGTGGTCCTTAGATGTAAAGTCATCATGGTTATCTCATTAGAGGATTTATGCACTTTGACACTCATTTCGGTGGACCCATTAAAGGGTTGCACATGGGTGATTTATTGGGTTCACAAGGAATCTAACCGAGGTAGGTCTATGACTAAGATAGGACATATCATTCCTTAAAAGCTAAAGGTGTTATCGTATTATTGTATTTTGATAAATTTCGCTCAAGAAATCTATGGCCATAGTAGGAGTACACCAATAAAGTATAGTTGGTTTACTCTAAGAGCTACGACATTTAGGAATCTAAGAAAAATTATGTGATCATAATCGAACAAGACTTATAACCAAGTTCGAGATCACACTATGATAAGTTGACATGAGGAATAAATTGTATGGTCACCATGCTTGTGAAAAGTAATAATGAATTAATTAATTCTCCTAAAGAATTAGATATTCATGATGCCTTCCTAGAGGCCAATCTAGAGGCCAATCTTGGTTTATGTATTAGGAGATAAAAGATGAGTCTTTTGTTCTTGATACATTGCCAACATATCTAGAAGCCTATTGAGTTACATGCATAAGTGTAGGCATTCACATGATTAAAGAGAAGCAAAGATATTGGAAAAAGTTTCCAATTCTCAAAGTTTCCTATTTTGGAAAAGGTTTCCAAAAATCAAAAGTTTTCTAAAATGGAAAGTTTCCTCAAAAGGAAGTTTCCTAAAATGGAAATTTTTCTATTTTGAAAATCAGTTTCCTAAGTTGGAAGTTGTTTCAAATTTAGAAGTAAATAACCTAAAATGGAAATGAGTTCCTTAATTTAGGTTAAAGGGTATTTTAAAAAATTATTTCCTAATGTAGATCGTCTAAAATTATCTAAGATTATTTATTTGAATAGTCTAAATAAATTAATTAGGACAAAATGGCTTTGGCCCAATAGGTTTAATTAAAAAGCCTTAAGATATTTTGGTGGGAGGATAAACCGACCTTATTGGATAACAATGATTTTTTTAAAGATAAAGATCAAAAGCTCACATGTAAAATAACTTTTAATCTTTGAAGGATTTGGAAGTAACAAGCATAAGTCTAATTAGGACTTATTTGTCACCTCTCTTCTTATCCTTAGAGGATAAAGAAACTCTCCACCAATAAATAAGGAGAGAGGCACGGCCCAAAGAGAGAATTTTTGAGAGAGAGAGAATTCGACCAACGTAGAAAAATGGGTAAAGGCACACGGCCAAGAAAGAAAAATGGGAAAAATAGTTTTTCCTCAAAACCCTAGCAAGCCACCATCTCTCCCCTTTCTTTTGGGTTGTCACAAAATTATCCGGATTAGATTTCTATAGGAACCACTGCATAAATCGAAACATTGAGCTAGCAATATACCAATTTTGTGTGCTTCTTTTTTGGATGTTTAGACTTAGTGGATCAATAATAGAGGCTGGATACTTGGATGTGTTTTCTCGCTAAAATATTTAGATTTATGCTACATGAGGTAATTCTCTATACATTTTTTTAATTCTTGTACATATAAATAGTTAAATGATTTAATGGTATGAGCTTGGCCATTTAGATGGAAGAAAATTTTTGCTTTTGCTACACCCTTATAGGATGCACGATCCTTTAAAGAGACAAAGGGATAGAGGAATAATGAGAGGGGGAAGAGAGGGAGTAAGAGGGAGAGGGAGAGGGAGAGAGAGAGGGAAGGAGATAGAGGGAGTGAGAGGGAGAGAGAGGGAGAGAGAAGGGGAGAGAGATTGGGAGAGGGCGAGGGAGAAAGAGAGGGAGGGAGATAGAGAGAGATAGGGAGGGAGAGTGATTAGGATAGGGGGAGAGAGAGAGAGAAAGAGAGATAATGCGAGATAGGGAGGGAGGGAGAGATAGAGAGCTAGAAAGAGGGAGAGAGCGATTAGGAGATAGGGAGGTAGGGAGTGAGAGAGAGAGACAAAGGGAAAGAAAAAGATAAAGAGGGAGGGAGAGTAAGAAGGGGAAGGGGAGAGGGAGAGTGAGAGAGAGGAAAGGAGGAAGAGGGGAGAGAGAAGGAGGGTATGGAGGAGAGAGAGAGGGCGAAAGATATGGAGAGAGGGAATGAGTGAAGAAGGGAGAAAAAGGGGGAAGATATGGAGAGAGGGAATGAGTGAAGAAGGGAGAAAGAGGGGGAAAGATATGAAGAGAGGGAATGAGTGAAGGAGGGAGACAAGTGAGAGAGAAGGACAAAGAGAGAGAGAGAGGGAATGAGTTAAGGAGAAAGACAATGAGAGAGAGGGACAAAGAGAGAGAGAGAGGGAATACGTGAAGGAGGGAGTGAGAGGGGGAAGATATGGAGAGAGGGAATGAGTGAAGGAGGGAGAGAGTGAGAGAGAGGGATAAAGAGAGAGAGAGAGAGAGAGAGGAATGAGTGAAGGAGGGAGAGAGTAAGGGAGGGATAAAGACAGAGAGGGACATATAAGGAGATAGAGAAGGTGAGGGAGAGGGAGAGAATGAGAGAGAGAGAGGGAGCGATTATATATGTATCAAAATTAACGTGCCGAGGACTACATTCTGTCCAAATTTTATGTAATTTATTTGAGAACTTTCAAGTGATTTTTGGGTAAAACTTAAAGATTAAAAATTTTTCATCTATGTGTCTACTAGCCCTCTATAACACTTCGTGATTTGTAGACCTGTATATAAAGAGTTATGGGCATTTTAGTGTAGGTTGGTCTTGAAGCATCACTGCTGGAATTGTTGGGAAAAGAATGGCCAAGGAATTTTTGAGTTTTAAGAAAATAAATTTCCAAAATTTCATACAGGAAACTATGATTATTTACTTGAATCAAGTTAATTAGGGTGTATATTTAACCTAGATTTTTTTTAGACACCTAAGCAATGCATTAAATGAATTAAGGCGAGCACACTCTAACCCTCTCAAATCTGCCACCTCTCTCTCATGACTCACCATTAACTTTCCACTCCTCCAAATTAAATCCAGCCATTTGTACACTTACTTAGACAAAGACTTTAAGCATGTATATATATATAGAAAGAGTGAAAATGATAATAAATTTTGAGGCAATCTGTAGCCACCAAAATTGGGAGAGAAAAATGGTAAACAAGAAAGGAAGAGGAAAGGAAAAGAAAAAAAAAGAAAAGAAAGAAGGGAAATCCTAACCAACCTTTAAGAAATTCAAGAAAGGTAAGTAGGTTCCATTTTTGGTTGATTAATTTCTTAAGTTATTTTTTTGAAGTTATTTTTTTTTTTAGTGTTTATTTCATGGGTTTGTAATAATTTTTCTATGGATTGCTATGGTTGTTTGTGTTGGTGTTAGGGCATGGTAAATTGTGATGGATTTATATGTTTTGTTGTCATGCAAAGCTTGTTTGATAGGGTTAAATGTGTGGATGGGTTGGAAAGGAAAAAGAAAGAAAAAGGGTATGGATCGAATGGATTGAACTTAACCTAGGTTTGGTAAGCTTAACTTGGAAAGAAAAAGGAATACACTTCTAGAGTTTCCCTAAGCTAAAAACATTCGGCCAAGTGGGGAAAAAGGGAAAAGAATTAATCTTTTGGGGAAATTAAGGGCCTATAATATAATGGTAACTCAATTAGAAATGGGTTAATAGTTTAGGGTGCAAATAAATTCACTAGACAAAAGAAAGCAGTCCATGGTCATCTTAGCAACCCATCCAGCCTAACTAAAAGAAAAATAGAGTTTTGGACTTCATTAGGTAAATTGGACATTTGATCACTAATTTTGGGTTCCATGGTGGACCTTCGGGTTTAAATCTCCTTGGTAACTCTTCTAAGTATGAGTTGGTAAGTCATTAAAAAGGAAGTGACTTAGAAATGGAAAAACAATTTCTTGTTTTGGGACCATTTGGCCTAGGAGAGAAAATGATTAACATTGAATCCCTTTTGTGTAAGTAGAGATCAAGAAGTGAAGATGAAAGCAAGTAGAGATCAAGAAGTGAAGATGAAAGCAAGTAGAGATCAATGGTTACAAGACATATAAATAGAGTAATGGAAAAAGAGAATTCAAGAAAAATCAAGATTAAAAACTAGACCCTTTACGAGTCGACTTCGACTACTAAGATTAAATGTTCGGATTAAGCAAAGATTTAGCTTAAGTATGTCATGTATAAATCCTTAGGATTGACCGATCTCATGCACTAAGTTATACACTCGGAAATTCGAGCCTAGACTTACCCAATACATGAAAAGAAAAAACTCATAAATACGAAGTAGGTTTATGCGATGAATGCTATCGATGAACAAAAATTGTATTCTCATTTTGAATACTTTAAATGGTACATGAAACACTTGTGAAGTCTCAAGTGTTCGTTGGACATGGGAACGGTCTAAGAAGAAAATTGTGATAGCATAATTAGTCGAATGTGTGAAACATAATACCATGTACATCACGTGCATTCGAGGGTGATATGAAATCGAGAAACATCATTGAGTCATGAGATAAAACGATTTGGTAACCTAACCGAATGGAATGGGTAACGGCATGAAACTATGTGCATGCTCTATTACTAACATCGTTAAGCGAGGGATGATTTCGCTAATTGTGCATCATCGCTAATCGTGTGCTACAACGAGGGATAATTCCATTGTGAGCGATAAATGATTGCCGAGGTTATTCAACGGTAACTAATTGCTTGGGGTTATTCAGCGATGAATCGATTGCTGAGGTTATTCGGTAGTAAATGATTGCTAAGGTTATTCGGCAATCACCGAGAATAGAGTAGACTTACTAATATCCGGGTTACCCTTAACATTTCAAATAGATGAGAATAGTGGGGGTAGGCGGAAAAATATTGTATAACACATGCATCACCCTACTTACCGAGCTTCGACTCACCTCGTTTGTTCTTACATGCCATTACGGGTAAAAGCGACAATAATACTAATAAGGATGCTACGGGATCCTCCGAAAAGGCTCACGTGTGACATAAGTGTACGAAATTTCTTTTGATTGTAATTTTTAGGATTGGAGTGTCGATAAATATTTTGATGGTATAGTAAATAAATTTTGTAATTTCTTCTACTGTATTTGTTAATATTATATAAATTATCTTGTACGTATTTTGTCGCATGATAAGTCCTTCATGTATGACCACATACGTGTTTGAGGTTAATTTTAAAATTGATCATGTCGGCATGATAGGCTCCTCGCTCGGGCACCCCTATTTGGGTAATAGAGAGTGGACTGGGGTAGGGGCGTCACGGGGTGGTATCGGAGCTATGGTTTAATTAATCGGGTAGAACCTTAAGTGTCACCCGAGCTTGAGGACCGGTGTGCTACTCGATGAGTGACAATCTAATCCTCGGTTTTTTAAATGTGTATGACTATTATTATGTGATTTTTATACCGGTATAATTGTGTTCTAAAAATCTTAATACCGATAATTATTGTTTCGTAGATGCCTATTTATTTCGTATACCCTACGTTGCTAGGACGCGCCAACAATGGGCCACCCTAGCTACCTACCGGGTTGAACTAAACGAGCTTGACTATGACCCCATATCGGGATATAGTAGCCCACATCACTCGGATGCATGACTTGATTCGGCGAATAACATTCGTTGATGCTTCTTTGCGATAGTACCGTAGTATGGATTTCTTGCGATCGACTCTACGTCGGACTCTTTTACCAAGAGATCAACGGTTGCTAGGTGAGGTTTGGGAAAGGTTGATAGGTCGATTTTGTTATTGAGACTTGGTTCAAGCCTTCCTACCGGTACAAGTTATACGACCTCGACCGGACTTATGTATAATTGGGGTCTACCCGTAGGTATTGTTCATGAGATAGCACTTACCACATCGGTTGATGCTATTAACTAGTGGCGAGTAGAGGGCGCCTTTCCTCGACGCATCCGATACGTTAATGTGCCACGTTAGACATACTACAAGGAAGATATAATGTGCAACATAGTAATTTTCGTATGATTTTTGATGTAGATAGGAGCACCTTTTTGGTTATCAATATGTACGGAAACCCTTAGGAGGGGAAATGCTTGTAAATGCCTATTTTGTACGAAATGCTTAATTTATATGATACATATGTATAATCTAGTACGTACCTAGATGATTTGCACTATATATTGATTTCGATACCAAAACTAACATGAGCATAACATGGCATGTACAAAGTCAAAGCATGCCAAGAAAAGAGCCAACACAAGCAAGAGGTGAAGGGACCTCCAATGATCAAAATAGAAATCAACGGGACACATTAAGTCGTATGATAAACATGATACAACAACAACAATAAGACCATACGAGTGCAAATGAGATAGCTCCCGGTTATGCATCAACGACCTCCATCTTCATTCCCCGAGCATAGGAATGACGCGGTGGAGAGGTTTTGTAAGATGAGTCCTTAGGAATTCTACGAGGGTGTTAACCCTATGATAGTGGAGGAATGGATTAAGTCATTAGAAGCGATATTTGAATACTTGTAATTTACTAATGATGAGCGAGTATCGTGTGCCATTTTTATGCTAATGAAGGATGCCCACACATGGTGGGAGAGCGTATGATTGAAAGTAGACCTACCTACCTTAACTTGGGAAGGATTTAAGAAGGTCTTCTACAATAAATACTTTACGAGTAGACGTGAGGGTGAAGAAAATTCAAGAATTCCTCGAATTCAAGCAAGATGGGATTTCCATAGGTGAATACATACGAGAGATTTGAACAAGGATGTCAATTCGCCCCATTCATCATTGGGGATGAAAATTTGAAAAGAAATCGATTCTTAGTAGGGTTGAACCCAAGAGTCCAAAGCATGGTACAAATGTCTGCTGCCATCACTTTTTCAAAAATGATAGATAAAACGATGTTAGCGAACGAGGATCATAAAGAAATTATGAAAGAAGTGCGGCAGAAGAAATTAACATTCAAGTTGGAAGCCTTTTCATCCGGACCATTAAGGCGATCTCTCGCCTAGGCATTTTAGTCAAGATGGCGATCAAGGGAATGTACAAGCCGACGGACCAATACTATACATTCCAAGGCCTCTACTAGGTCATTAGTTGAGATCGGTAATGGGTAACTAACCCTAGTGAAATAAGTGTGGAAAGTTCTATGTAGGGGAGTGCCGACCGGATTGGAGAACTTGTTATGTTTGTCATAAGCAAGGACACGTCACCCATAATTGCCCTCGAAGCACTAAAACTAGGATCGGGAAGGGTACTCGTTCGAGTTTAGATGATGATGTAAGAGGAGGCTACTCGGAAGGATGCAACGATGAATTATGATAAGTTCTCAATCTTAGTATGATTACTTATGTTTTGATTGAATGCTGGTATTATACATTTATCCTAATCAAAAGGTAAACCCGAGACATTAGTGGTAGGATATCTTATAGTTGTCCCTTAGGAGGAGGGACATTTGATAAACTTGGCATGATATAGGCAAGATTAGCATGGCTCCTTATTAACGTGATAAGGATAGATGCTACCATCATCATTAATGGTAGTATATAATGTATTTCATGTGTCCAAGCTAAGGAAGTGCATAGGAGAGTCGAGTGAAATTTTGGAGACGAAGCTATCGAACCTTACCACGGACTTAACATACGATGAGAGACCGGTCCAAATCCTAGATAAACGAATGAAACGACTCGGGAATAAGTACATTTGATCACTAAGTTTGGGTTCCTTGGTGGATCTTAAGGTTTAAATCTCCTTGGTAACTCTTCTAAGTATGAGTTGGTAAGTCATTAAAAATGAAGTGACCTAGAAATGGAAAAACAATTTCTTACTTATTTTGAGACCATTTGGCCTATGAGGGAAAATGATTAACATTGAATCCCTTTTGTGTAAGTAGAGATCAAGAAGTGAAGATGAACGTAAGTAAAGATCAATGATTACAAGACATATAAATAGGGTAATGGAAAAAGAGAATTTAAGAAAAATCAAGATTAAAACCTAGACCCTTTATGAGTCGACTTCAACTACTAAGATTAAATGTTCAAATTAAGCAAAAATTTAGCTTAAGTATGTAATGTATAAATCCCGAGGATTAACCGGCCTCATACAATAAGTTATACATCGAAAATCCGAGCCTAGACCTACCCGGTACACAAAAAGGAAAAACTTATAAGTACGAAGTAGATTTATGTAATGAATGTTACCGATGAATGAAAATTATATTCTCATTTGAATACTTTAAATGGTACATGAAACACTTGTGAAGTCCCGAGTGTGCGGCGGACATGGGAATGGTATGAGAAGAAAATGGTGATACCATAATTAGTCGAATGTGTTAAACATAATACCATGTACATCACGTGCATTCAAGGGTGATATGAAATTGAGAAACATCATTGAGTCATGAGATAAAAGGATTTGGTAACCGAACTAAATGGAATGGGTAACGAGCATGAAATCATGTGCGTGCTTTGTTACTAACACTCGTTAAGCGAGGGATGACTTCGTTAACCGTGTGCTACAATGAGGGCTAATTGCATTGTGAGCGATAAATGATTGTTGAGGTTATTCAACAATAACTAATTGTCGAGGTTATTCGGTAGTAAATGATTACCGAGATTATTCGGTAATCATCGCGAGTAGAGTAGACTTACTAATATTCGAGTTACCCTTAACATTTCAAATTGATGAGAATAGTGAGGGCGAGCGAGAAAAACATTGCATAACACATGCATCACCCTACTTACTAAGCTTCGGCTCACCTCGTTTGTTCTTGCATGCCATGATAGGTAAAAGCGACGGTAATATTGATAAGGATGCCTCCGGATCCTCCAAAAAGGCTCACATGTGACACAAGTGTATGAAATTCTTTTGATTGTAATTTTTGAGGTTGGAGTGTAGATAAACATTTTGATGGTATTGTAAATAAATTTTGTAATTCTTCTATTGTATTTGTTAATATTATGTAAATTATCTTGTACGTGTTTCATCGCATAATAAGTCCTTCATGTATGACCACATACGTGTTTGAGGTTAATTCAAAAATTGGTCATGTCAACTTGACGCGGTCCTCGCATGGCCACCCCTATTTAGGTAATAGAGAGTGGACTAGGGCGAGGGTGTCACAAGGTAGATGTATGACTAAGATAGGATATGTCATTCCTTGTATGCTAAAAGAGTTATCACATTCAACTTCGATAAATATCCGCTCAAAAAATCCGTAGCAATAGTAGGAGTACACTAATAGAGCATAGTTAGTTTACGTTAAGAGATAAGACATTTGGGAATCGAATAAAATTTGTGTGATCATAATCGAACAAGACTTATATGGTAACCATGTTCATGAAAGGTAATATTGGATTAACTAATCCTCCTAAAGAATCGGGTAGTCATGATGCCTTGCTAGAGGTCAATTTTCATTTATGTATCAAAAGATAAAAGAGGAGTCTTTTTTTTTATACATTACCAACATATTTGTAATGCCCCGCCCTGATCATATGTCAACTAGCCAAGTAGGATACTGGACGAAGCGCGTTACGTTGACATACGCTAAACTCTAAGTAGTTCTCTTATGATATTTTTAAAACTTCAACAACACATTACGTATATAATTTCTTAAGATAAAATTTACATAACATAATTAAATATATTAATAAAATATTACAAGCAATATTCAATTTCTCACGAACTCCATACCCATAATTTACAAACAAAATAAAAACTAATATATGGTGCCTCACATGAGCCGAGTTAGGAGGAGCCATCCGCATCCGTACCAACTTGTCCTTTTCCTATCATGACATAAAAATAACAACGGGGTGAGCTAAAGCTCAGCAAGTAGGGTGATGCACGTGATATGCAATGAAATTTTTGTTTCCCATTCTACACATCCATTTTTAATTTGGGTACCCTAGGTATTAGCAAGTCCGCTCGTTCCATCTCTTGATGATCGCATTATCACCTACTACTTTATTACTCTCTCTCGGTGATCTCATTATCACCTACCGCTCATAATAGAATTACCCCTCATTGTAGCACACAGTTAGTGGAATTATCCCTCACTTAACGAGTGTTAGTAATAGAGCACACACATAGATTTATGCTATTACCCATTCCATTGAAATCGCCTACCAAACCCCATTATTTCATAACTCAATTATCTTTTCTAATTTCATATCACCCTCGAATGCACGTGATGCACATGATGACATGTTTAATCACATTCAATCAAATTTGGGTACCAACCCTTTTTGCTCATGCCATACTCACGGTCCAACCCACACTCGGAATTCACTCGTTGCTCACATACCAATCATGATACTCATAGCGGTCATTGATATTGTTCATTAGTTTCATTAATATTTAAAAGAAGGTCTAAATTTTTTTCCTTATTTCCTCCTTAAAAGAATAAATTTTCTTTATAATTTCTAAATCCTTTTTATTTCTATCTAAGTCCACTTATTTTAGTCCCAACCTATTTCTTTTAGTCTAAGCCCATTTACTTTAAATCCAAGCCTATTTGATTTTAGTCCAAGTCCATTTACTTTAATCCAAGCCCATTAACTTCATCCAAGTCCCTTAACTTTATCCTAAGTCCATTGAATTTATTCAATTCCATTTTATTTAGTCCAAGCCCATCTAGTTTATTCCAAACCCATTAATTTCGTCTAAGTCTAATTCTTTGGTTTTAGGGTTTATTACCGGGCAACTCCTAATCGAGTAATTAATTTTTTAATTTTAGAACATAATTAAATCTTACCCATTTTATTTTAATTACTAGATATATGGATTTATAACATATCCAAAAAATAGTTCTAAATACCAAGTATACAATTAATTATAAATTTTGAAACTTAAGGAGCAATCTGCCTAGTAGTAGTTTGTTTAGAGCTATCCATACTAAATCGGGTATAACACTTTGTACACGAATCCAATGACCAAGAAATATTAAAGGAAGTTAGTTGAAACATAGATGAACAACCTTTATTCTTTAAGTTTCAAACAAAAATCGACCTAAAATCCTTGAACATGCACCCCAAAATTCGGACAGAATTTACTCCTTATCAACACTAATTTATTAGTTCATTCTAAGCCAACTTTAAACATGTTTTAGTTCACTAAAATTTAGTCCAAGTCCAATCCAACCCATCACCACATACTTGGACATTTTTCAAAACATCATAAATATCATAAATTATCACAACAAGGCATCCATACATAGATTCATCCCAAACATCAAGCATATAACCATTGAAAATTATTACAAACCCATGAAACAAACACTAATAAAATAACTTAAAAAAAAATAATTTAAGACATTAATCAACCAAAAAAATGGAACCTACTTACCTAGTTTAGGTTTGATTAGAATTTCCTTAGCTCTTTTCCTTTCCTTTTTCCCTTTCTTTCTTTCCTTTCTTTCCTCTCTTTTGCCGTGTTTCACTCCCTCACAATTGGTTTCTCCCCCTTTTTGTGGTAAGCTACGGCTTTCACTCCCAAAATCAGTCATATATCACAATTTTACAGCTTATATACTAGCCTTCATTTCAATTATTTCATGGTACAAGTGTCTTAAAATAATGAACCAAGGTGGAAAGTAAATGGTGATTAGGGAGGGTATGTGGCTTGTTTAGCTTAAAAGAAATGAGGAGTCATCAAGTTTAATTAATAAGTAGTCTAGGTGTCTAACTTGGTCCCATCTAACTCATTCCAAAATGGTTTCTATATATATAATTATTAAATTTCTATTTTTGGATTTTCAGAATTCTTTTCCCAAAATGTCAGCAGAGTACATTTCAAAACGACACTCACCATAATGTACATAAGTCCGATTGTATAGTCCAAAAATTGTAAAATTTTACAGAGAGCTAGTCAACACATAGAGGAATAACTTTCATTTTTTATTTTTGCCCATAAATCACTCTAAGGTCCTCAAATAAATCCTGCAAACTTTAGATAGAATCTAGCTCTATATTTCAAAACATTTCGTTTAATTAATTCGAAATTTTTCCAACTAAAATCCCAATGTTCCTAAAATTGTAAAATAATTTTTTTATCATTATCATGCATTCCAAACACTTAGAAATACCCCAAAGGATAATTACCTAAATTATCCGAAATGTTTCCTCCGTTATTTTTGACGTAATCGTCGAACATACCGTCATAAAAAAACTCTTTTGAACCCATCCATACTATTAGTTATACTCCATATAAACATATTTAGAAACATTTTAACATGTGTAAAAATTTCACGAGGGTTACAATATCTAGGAGCCTATTGACTTACACGTATAAGTTTAAGCATTCACATTATAAATGAGAAGCCAAGATATTGGAAAAAGTTTTCAAGTATAAACGTTTCCTATTTTGGAAAGGGTGTCCAAGATGGAATGTTTCTTAAATTTGAAGTTTCCTAAAATTGAAAGTTTTCTTAATTAGAAAGTTTCCTAAAATAGAAATTTTTCTATTTTAGACAATTACTCAAAATACCCTTCAACCTAAATTAGGAAACTCCCTTCTTTTTAGGTTCTTTATTTCAAAATCTTAAACTAACTTCCGAATTAGAAAATCGATTTCCTAATATGGACTCCACCTAAAATAATCTAAGAATATTTATTTGGATAGTCCAAAGAAATTAATTAGGCTAAAACGGTTTAGCCCATTATGTTTAATCAAAAGCCTTAAGATATTTTGGTGGGAGGATAAATATCAACCTTATTAGATAAGGATGAATGTTTTAAACATAAACATCAAACTTATTAGATAAGATTTAATTTTTTAAAGATAGTAATCAAATAGTCTACATGTAAAAATAACTCCTTATCCTTGGAGGATAATGAAGCAACAACCTAAAGTCCTAAAAGGGACTTAACATTGTCCCTCTCCTTGCCTTTGGAGGACAAGGAAACTCTTCTCCTATATATAGGAAGAGAGGTGCGCCATAAAGAGGGAGAGAGAGTATTTGGCCAAAAATAAAAGAAAAGAAAGAAAAATTTGACTAGCCTAGAATAATAATTAGGGCATATAGCTAAGAGAGAAAAATAAGGAGAAAATAGTTTTCTCCAAAACCTCGGCAAGCTATACACTTTCCTTCTCCTTTAAAGTTGCCACAAAATTATCCGGGATTGATTTCTATAAGAAATACTAAATTAGAATAGGTGGAGCTAGCACCCCATTGATTTTGAGTGCTTGTTTATTGATACTTGGACTACGTGGATCATTACTAGAGGTTGGATACTTCAATGACTTTTCTAAATAAGGAATTCGGATCTACATTACAAGAGGTAATCCTTTTATTTATAGCTTAATATTCATGCATGTATGGTTAGTAGATTCAATTGCTTGATCTTGGGCCCTTAGATAGAGGAAATTTTTTATTTATTCCGCACCTATATAGGATGAATGATCCTTCAATTGGTATCAAAGCCTCCATTTAATCTTTGATTGTATGCTTGGTGGATCATGATTAACTGCATGAATTAGCTATGCCTAATTATAAATTTTACGCTTTTGGTATTTTATATAAAAATAAAACTAGATTTTGGGTGAAAATCAATAGGGGCACTCGAGGTCGAAGTTGGATCTCGATGCTCGTATGAGCTGCAACCCTTCTAAATGTCATGCTAGGCATGTAACAAGTAGAGTCGCTGGCCTACCGAGCCACACGCTAGGCATGCGAGCCGAGTTGCGTGATAGATCGCTAGTACTTGGCGCACGTGACAAGTGTTACATGTCGAGCCACGCGTACTAGGGGCGCAGTAGGGAAGACAGTTGGTCCGCCAAGCTGAACGCTAGGTCGGTAGTCACAAATAGACATGTACGAGCTCACAAACTCAAGGGTTTGGGCTTCAAAGCCCATGAACTCTCGAGGCCCAAATGCCTATGGCCTCAAAGTGGGCCCATGGCCTAAAAGTTTCAAAAGTTGAAATTTGGGAAAACTTTAATAAATTTATAAAAGGACCAAAACTATAGATTTATAATCATTTTATGAATGAAATTGTTTCATTAGAATGCCATGTATCAATGTGGTTGAAGCATGCATGAATGGTATGGATGAGTCGACCTAGTTTTATGAATGAATGCTTGTTATTTTTTTAGATAAATAGGACTCGTATGTCCTACCTTCTCTATTACTCTATTGTATTTCTTTTCTCATCTTACTCTCATTAAATATAACTCAAGGTTTCTTATTTCTAATGAATGTAAAGTAGTAGATAGGAATTAGAATAGATACAAGGAGAAGATACCAAGAAATGAAGACATTCATGAAGAATTTATAATAATTTTGACTTAGGAATTGACCCACTAGTCTCCTTATAGCTCGAGGGGCTAGTACTAGAAATCCATTACCATTCATCAATCTTTAAGTCATGCATGGGATGTATGAATGCAATGAGATCAATGTTAGTATACATGATTAAGAATAATATCCTAGGATGAGACCAATCATATTAAATCCTTCAAATAAAATATTAAGTTAATTGCTTTTCAATGTTATGAGGTAAGAACTCTCTTGATCATTATTGGCTTGTTGAGATAACTCAAGATCACTTTTTCTCGAGGGAAACAAATCATGGGCCATGCGATGTCCTTGAACATTGAGCTAACTTAAATTAGTTGTTGGGTTTGTTGAGATAACTCAAGGTCCAATAAACTTGTAAGTAAGGATCCGTATTCACATAAGATGTGATAAAGACAAGGAGTTGTCATATCAATGAAATTAGGAATTGTATTAGATGTAATTGGTAAGGAGTTACTTACCTAATCTTTATGTATGACTTGTTGAGATAACTCAAAGCTAATGCATGTTAGAGGATGAGATCCTAGCACGGTAGAAAAATAATTCAAAAAGTTTTCTTGAGTCCTATATTAAAGGTTATAAAACATGAAGAAAATAATAGGAGCAAACATAGATTTTACTTATTTAATTTATGCTTCATTTAGTTTTATGTAATTTAATTAACCAAACCACACGCTTTTCTATCCTATCTATTGCATAGTATGATTGGCAACACATTGATACGATTGATCATTGATGGAAGTAATTCCTTTAATGGCACAAACTTCTTTGATTAGGAAATAAATTCGAGGATAGTCCTCTAGCATGAGAAAATTCTCTATATGATAGAGAAAGCTCTTCCAAATGAGCCTTCTTTGGTTCAAGTCGAAGCTCATGAAGCATGGATCAAACATA
Organism: Dovyalis caffra; assembly: GCA_963924115.1. Taxonomy (NCBI): domain Eukaryota; kingdom Viridiplantae; phylum Streptophyta; class Magnoliopsida; order Malpighiales; family Salicaceae; genus Dovyalis; species Dovyalis caffra. The sequence goes on along the minus strand of CAWUPB010001155.1, from coordinate 361,731 downwards.
GAGATGATGCGATCATTACTCAAAGCATCATACTTGCTGCTATGATGTAAAAACATAGGCACCAACACGAAGCTCACAAGCTTTGGACATCATAGCTAAGCTCTAGAGCTTATTTGAGGAAAATACTAGGCATGAGCACTATGAGATAGTAAGGAAGCTCTCTAAAGCCGGAATGGATGAGGAATCCAACATCGAAAAGCATGTCACTAAAATGATAGGCTATATCGATAGACTGGCTGAACTTGAAGTTGGAATGGATGCTAAATTATCCATTGACCTAACATTGCAATCATTTCCTAATAGCTTTAGATAGTTCATTATGAATTTTAACATGATTCACATGCAAAAGACTCTTGGAGAGTTATTTTCCATTCTAAGGGAAGCTCAACCCAAAATTAATAAGAAGAACAAAAGTTTTATACTTCTAGTTAATAAGGGAAAGGGCACGAGTAAGAAATAAAAGGAGTGAGATATTAATGGTGAAAGAGAGATGGAAATTAGAAAAGTGAAAGGAAGAGAAAGTGAGAGAGAGAGGAGAGAGAGAGTAGGAGAAAGGGAGAGGGAGATAGAGTGGGAGAGGGAGAAAAAGTGGGAGAGGCAAATAAGCCTTCTTTGGTTCAAGTCGAAGCTCATGAATCTTGGATCAAACATAGAGATGATGCGATCACTAGTCAAAGCATCATGCTTGCTACTATGATGTAAAAACATAGGCACAACACAAAAGCTCATAAGCTTTACACATCATAGCTAAGCTCAAAAGCTTATTTGAGGAGAATACTAGGCATGAGCACTATGAGATAGTAAGGAAGCTCTTTAAAGTAAGAATGGATGAGGAATCCAACGTCAAAAAGCATATCACCGAAATGATAGGCTATATTGATAAACCGGCTGAACTTGAAGTTGGAATGGATGCCAAATTACCCATTGACCTAGTATTACAATTGTTGCCTAATAGCTCTGGATAGTTCATTATGAACTTTAACATGATGCACATGTAAAAGACTCTTGGAGAGTTATTTTCCATTCTAAGGAAAGCTCGACCCAAAATTAACAAGAAGAATAAAATTTTATACTTTTAGTTAATAAGGGAAAGGGCATAGTAAGAGATAGAAGGACCGAGATATTGATGGTGAAAGAGAGAGATCCAAATTAGAAAAATGAGAGGAAGAGAGAGTGAGAGAGAGAGAGGGAGAGAGAGTAGGAGAAAGGGATAGGGAGATAGAGTGGGAGAGAAAGAGCGAGAAGATAGTAGGAGAGGGAGATAAAGTGGGAGAGAATGAGCGAGAAGATAGTGGGAGAGGGAGATAAAGTGGGAGAGAAGGAGCGAGAACATAATGAGATAGAAGGAACAAGATATTGAGGGTAAAAGAGAGAGGTGGAAACTGGGAAAGTGAGAGAGGAAGAGAGAAGGATAGGGAGAGAGTGGGTGAGAATGAGAGATAGATACAATGGGAGAGAAGGATAGAGAGATAGAGTGGGAGAGACGGAGTCGGAGATATGAAGAGAAAGCTAGAGAGTAATAGAAAGAGGAAGAGAGATGGAGAGAGAGGTAAAGGCAGAGATAAGAGAGGGAGAGGGAGAGTGATAGGGAGAGAGAGAGAGGTAGAGAGGGAGAAAGATATAAGGAGAGAGTGAGGGAAAGGGTATGGTAGAGAGAGAGAGAAAGATAGAGAGAGAGGGGAAAAGGGAGAGAATAAGAAAGAGAGGGGGAAGGATTGAAAGAGAGAGGGATAGAGGGATAGAGAAGAAGAGAAAATAGGAGAGAAAGGGAGGGACGAGTGAGGGAAATAGAAGTAAGAGAGAGAGAAGGAGAGAGGGATAGAGAAGTAGCCGGAGGTGAGGGAGAGAAAGATTGAGAGAGAGGGATAGGGAGGGAGAGGGAGAACAGGTAGGGGAGAGAGATGAGAAAAAAAGGGAGAGTGATAAAGGAAGATAGAAATAGGGAGAAAGATAGAGAAAGAGAGAGGAAGAGAGGGAGATAAAGAGAAAAAGGGTAGGAGGTAGAAAGAGGGAGAGGTGGAAGAGTGAGAAAGTGGGAGGAAGGGAGAGAGAAAGAGAGATTAGGAGAGGGGGAGAGAGAGGGAGAGAGAGACACGGAGGGAGAGAGGGAGAGAGAAAGGGAGAGAAAGATACGGAAAGAAATAGAAGGAGAGATAGGGAGAGACTGGGAGAGTGAGGAAGAGAAATATAAATATAGGGAGAGGGAGGGAGGAATAGAGAAAGAATAGTAGAGAAGTGAGAAGGAGTGAGTGGGAGTGGGAAAGAGTAGGGAGACCAAGAGAGAGAGGGAGAGACGAGAGAGAGTGAGGAAGGGAGGGAGGGAAGGAGGCGGAGGAAGAAGGAGAAAGGAGGAGAAAAAAGAGAGAATGAGAGAGTGAAGGGGAGAGAAGGGAGAGAGGGAGAGAAATGAAAGGAGGAAGATAAGAGTGATGGAGAGAAAGAGAGGGAAAGAAAGGAGAGAGAGAGAGGTAGAGAGAGTGAGGGAGAGATTAAGGGGGAGAGAGAGGTAGAGAGAGCGAGGTAGAGATTAGGGGAGAAAGTGGGGAGATAGGGGGAAAGAGAGAGGAAGAGAGTATGAGAGAGAGGAGGAGAGAGGAAGAAGGTGGAGAAAGAGGGAGAGGTAGAGAAAAAGTGAGGGAGAGAGGGAGAGAAAAAGTAAGGGAGAGAGAGAGAGAAATAAAGAGGGTGAGAGAGAGAGAGAGGAAGAGAGTGAGAGAGAAAAAGGGGGAGAAAGATAGAGAAGGGAGAGGAGAGGAAGAGGGGAGAGAGAAGGAAAGGAGGAGAGAAAAGAAGAGAAGGGAGAGAAAAAAGGAGGAGTGAGAAAAAAAGGAAGAGAGTGAGGGAGAGAAATAAAGAGGGCAAGAGATAGAGAAATGGAAAAAGGCAAGAAGAGAAAGAGGAGAGAGAGGAAGAGATAGAGATAGGGTGGGAGAAAGGGAGGGAGGGAGATACATGGTGAGAGAGGGGGAGAGGGTGAGCGAGAGAGAGGGGGATAGAGATATATATATTTAGGAAGAGAGAGAGTGTGTGAAAGAAATAGAGAGAGAAAGAGAGGGAGAGAGAGAAATGGAATAGGAGGGAGGGAGGGAGAGAGAGGGAGAGAGAGGTAGATTGAGAGAAGGGGATCAAGAGAGGGAGGTGGAGAGACAAAGAGGGAGAGGGGGAGAGAGTGAGCGAGGAAGAGAGGGAGAGGGAGAGGGAAACGAGAGAGAGGAAGAGAGAGATAGAAGAAAGATAGTGGGGAGAGAGAAGCAAAAAGAGATAAAGGGGAGAGATTAAGAGAGATTGGAAGAAAGCATGGGGAGAGGGAGAGAGGGGGAGAGAGGGAGAGAGAAAGGGAGTTAGAGAGGGAGGGAGAGAGGGAGAGGTGGAGAAAGGTGGAGTGAGAAAGGGGAAAGAGAAAAAGATGGAGATAAAGAGAGGAATAAAGCAAGGGAGAGAGTGAGTGAGGGGGAGAGGGAAAGCAAGAGAGTGGGGAAGAGTGGGAGAGAAAGAGAGAAAGGGAGAGTAATAATGAGAATGAGAGAGAAAGGGAGAGAGAGTGAGGGAGAGATTGGGAGAGAGGGAGAGAGAAAGAGAGAGGGTGAGAAGGAGAAAGAGAGGGTGAAAGAGAGGGAGAGAGGGAGGGAGGGAGGGACCGAGGTTGAGAGAAAAAGAAGAGGTAGAATGAGTGAGATATTGAGGGTAAAAGAGGGAGATGGAAATTAGGAAGGTAAGAGAGGGATGGAGTGGGAGAAAGGGAGAGAGAGATAGAGTGGGAGAGAGGGAGAGACCAAATGAAGGCATTAAAAGAATGAGATATTAAGGGTGAAAAGGAGAGATCCAAATTAGGAAGGTAAGGAAGAGGGCGATATAGAGTGGGAGAACAGGGAGAAAGAGAGATAGAGTAGGAGGACGAAAGAAAGAGAGATATGGATAGAGAGATAGAGTGGGAGAGAGATATGGAGAGAGGAGGAGAGGGAAAGTAAGAGAGAGAAGGAAAAGGGATATATATATATATATATATAGGAAGAGAGAGTTATAGAAAGAGTGATAGTGAAATAGAGAGAGGGAGAGAGGCAAAGGGATAGATAGTGAGGGAGAGGAAGAGAGAGAGGGAGAGGGAGAGAAAGAGAAAGAGGGAGAGGGAGAGGGAGAGGGAGAGGGAGAGTGAGAGGGAGAGGAAGAGAAGGAGAAAGAGGGGGAGATGAATAGAGAAAGAGAGGGAGAGAGTGGGAAAGAAAGAGAAGAAGAGAGAAAGAAGGACGGAGAGAAGGAGAGAGGAACATAGAATGAGAGGAAGGCAGAGAGAGGGAGAGTTGATAAAGAGGGAAAAGCAAGAAAGATCATAAGAGAGAGAGAGGAATAGAGAAAAAAAGGAAAATAGGGAAAGAGAGAGAAGGAAGAGTGGAAGAGGGAGAGAGAGGGAGAGAGAGCAAGGGAGAGATTAAGAGAGAGAGAGGGAGGAGGGAGAGAGAGGATGAGAGAGGGAGAAAGATAGAGGGAGAAATGGGAAAAGAAAGAGAAGGAGACAGGGTGAAAGAGATGGGGAGAGAAAGAGGGAGAGGGAGAGAAATAGAGTGGGAAATAGAGAAAAAAGGAGAGAGAGAGGGAAGAAGAGAAACAAAGAGGGTGAGAGAGAGAGAGGGAGATGGAAATAAGGAAGGAGAGAAAATGAAAGAGAGAAGAGGAGATAAAGATAGAGATTGAGTAAGAGAGAGGGAAGGAGGGAGAGATAAGGAGAGAGAGGATGTGAGAGTGAGGGAGAGAGGGAGAGAAAGGGAGAAAAGGATATATATATATATTGTAAGAGAGAGAGTTTCGGAGAGAGAAAGGAAAGGAGAGAGTGAGGGAGAGAGAATGAGTTAGGGAGAGGGAGCAGGGGAGAGTGAAGGAGAAGGGGATAGAAAAAAATAGGAGAGAGAGAAAAAGAGAGGGAGAGTGAGAGAAAAAAGGGGGAGAGAGTGGGAGAGAAATAGAAAGCATAAGAGAGAGAGATGGAAATAGGTGAGGAGAGAGAGAGGGAGAGAGAGGGAGAGATAGAGATAGAGTGGGAAAGAGGGAGAGAGGGAGAGAGAGTAGGTGAGAGAGGGGGAGAGGGTGAAAGAAAGAAGAATGTATAAATTTAGGAAAAATGAGAGTGAGAGAAAGGGAGAGGGAGAGGAAGAGAGAGTAAGAGAGGGAAAAGGGAGAGAGAGATGGAGAGGGAGGTAGGGAGAGAGATAGAGGGATCGAGCAAGGGATAAGGAGATAGGGAGGGAGAGATGGGGAGGGAAGGAGAAAAGGGAGAGAGGGAGAGAGAGAATAAGAGGGAAGGAGAGAGGTAGAGAGAGATAGAAGGGAGATAGAGTAAAAGAGAGATTGAGGGGAGAGATAAAGAGAGAGAGATGGAGGGAGAGAGGGAGACATCGGGCGAAAGAGTGAGAGAGAGGAAGAGATAGGGAGAGAGATGGAGGGACACTAAAAGGAAGAGAGGGAGGGAGAGAAAGATAGAGAGCATGAGAGAGGAAGAGAGAAATAAATAGAGATAAAAAGATAAGGAGAGAGAGTGAGGGAAGGGAGAGAGGAAGAGAGAGAGAGAGAAAGGAAGAGAGGGAGAGAAGAAGAGAAGGAAAGAGTGAGGGTGAGAGTGAGATAGAGAGGGAGAGAATGAGGGATATATTAGGAGAGATTAAGAAAGAGAGGGAGAGAGTGGGAGAGAGAGGGAGGGAGGGAGGAAGTGAGAGAGGTAAAGAGATAGAGGAAAAGTGAGGGAAAGAATAAAGAAGAGATAAAAGGAGTAAGATATTAGGGGTGAAAAAGAGAGATGGAAATTAAGAAGGTGAGAGAGAGGGGAGAGGGATAGAGTGGGAGACAATAAGAGGAAGAGATAGAAAGAGTGAGATATTGAGAGTGAAAGAGAGAGTTAGAGTGAGAGATAGAGTGGGGGAAAGGGAGAGAGAGATTGGGTGGGAGAGAGGGAGAGAGATAGAGAGGGAGAAAAGGATAGATGATAGAGTTGGAGAGAGAAAGAGAGAGAGAAATATAGAGAGCTCAAAAGAGAGAGGAGGAGAGGAAGAGGGAGAGGGAGAATGAGAGAGAGAATAAGATAGGTAGACATATACATATATATATATAGTAAGAGAGAGTGTGTGATAGATAGAGTGAGAGAGAAGAAGATGGAGAGAGAGGGAGAAAGGGAGAGATGAGGATAGGAAGATGGAGAGTGATAAGGGAAAGAGAGAGAGGTAAAGAGGGAGAGGGTGAGGAAGAGGGAGAGTAGGAGACAGGAAGAGAAGAGAGAGAAAGTGGGAGAGGGATAGGTAGAGAAGGAGAAATAGAGAAAAGGTATGGGAGGGAGAGAAGAAGAGAGAGAGAAAGGAGAGAAGAGAGATTAGGAAAGAGAGGGAGAGATTAGGAGAGAGAGAGTTAAAAAGGGACAAAGGAAGAGAAAGTGGGAGAGAGAGGGAGGGAGAGAGGGAAGAGAGAGGGAAAGAGAGAGAAAGAGAGAGGGAGAGAGAAGGAGTAAGAGGATGTGATGGAGGAAGATAGAGAGGGAGAGAGAGGGATTTGGAGAGAAAGAGGGATAGTGGGAGGGGAGAGAGAGGGATCAAGGAAAAAATGGTAGAGTGGGAGAGGAAAAGAGAGATAGAGAGGGAAACGAAGATGGAGAATTAGAGAGAGATAAGAGGAAAGAGTGAGGGAGAAAGAAAGAGAAGGAGGAAGAGAGGGGAGAGAGAGGGAGAAAGAGAGAGAGAGAAAGATAAAGGAGACAAAGAAGGAGATAGAGTAAAAGAGGGAGAGAGGGGGAGAGAGATGAAGAAGAAGAGGGTAAAGGAGAGGGAGAGCAGAGGAAGAGAGAGAGAGAGAGGTAGGGAGTGAGAGAAAGAGATAGAGAAAGAGAGGGAGATAAAGAGAGTGGGAGAGGGAGAGAGAGAAAGGAGATAGGGAGAGGGAGAGAGGAACATAAAAGAGAGGTAGAGAAAGAGAGGGAAAAGAGAGGGAAAAGAGGGAAAGATCTTAAGAGAGACAATAGAGAAAAAGAGGGAGAGTAAGGAAGAGGACGAGAGAGAGGGAGAGGGAGAGAGAAGGGGATAGAGAGAGGGAAAGATGGACAGAGAGAGGAGCAGGTGGGGAGAGAGTGAGAGAGAGTGAGAGAGGGCAAGCAAGAGAAAGAAGGAGAGGGAGAGAGAGATATATATTTGGGTAGAGAGAGTAGGAGGGAGGGAGAGAGAAAGAATGACGAGAGAGGAAAAAAGTGGGAGAGAGATCGGAGGAGCAAGAGAAAAAGAGGTAGAGTGAGAGAGAAGGATCAAGATAGAGAGATGGAGCGATAGAGAAAAAGGAGAGGGGCAGAAAGAGGGAGAGAGAGGGAGAGGGAGAGAGAGAAAAGGAGAGAGAGGGAGAGGGAGATAAAGGGAAGAGAGAAAAAGTGAGAGATAAAGGGAAGAGATTGGGAGATATTAGGAGAAAAAGAGGGAGAGAGGGATAGAGAGGGGGAGAGAGGGAGAGAACGAGAGATAGAGGGAAAGAGAGGGAGAGAGAGATAAAAGAGGGAAAAATTTGGACAAAGAGGGAGAGAGAGCGATAGATAAGGGGAGAGAGGGAGAGAGAGGGTGATGAAGAGAGAGGGAGAGGGAGGGAGAGAGAGGGAGAGAGAGGGAGGGAGAAATGGAGAGAAAAAGCAAGAGATAGAAGGAGTGAGATATTGAGGGTGAAAGAGAGAGATGGAAATTAGGAAGGTGAGAGAGAGAGAGATAGGAAGAGAAAGATAGGGAGAGAGGGAGGAGGAAGGGACGGGGAGGAAAAGAGAGAGGAGAGAGAGCATGAGAGAGAGGAAGATAGAGAGTGAGAGAGTGGGAGGGGAAGAGAGGGAAAGAGAGGGAGTGTGGTAGAGGGTGAGAGAGAGAGATAGAGAGAGAAAGTGAGAAGTAGAGTGGGAGAGAGATAGGGTGAGGAGTGTGGGAGAGAGGAAAAGGGAGAGGGAAAGGGAGAGGAATCGAGAGAAATGGAGAGAGAGAATGAATGAGAGAAGGGAAGCGAAAGGGAGTGATAGAGGGAGGGAAAAAAGGAGAGAAGGAAAAAGAGTGAGAGAGGGAGAGAAAAGGGAGAGAGAGAGTAAGAGAGAGGGATAGGAGAGAAAGGGAAGAGACAGAGGGAGGGAGCGAGAGAGAGAGAGAAAGGGAAGGAGAGAAAGGGAAGAAAGAGAAGGAGGGAGAGGGAGAAGGAGAGGGGAGGGACCGAGAGAGAGGGAGAGGAACGAGAGAAAGAGAAAGAGATGGAGAGAGCGGGAAAGGGAAAGAGGGAGAGAAAAAGAGGGGAGAGGGAGAGGGAGAGAGGAACATAGAATGAGAGGGAAAGAAAAAGAGAAGGAGAGAGAAAAAGAAGAGTGGGAGAGAAAGAGAGAGGAGAGAGAGGGAGGAGTGGGAGAGGAAGAGAGTTAGAGAGGGAGAAAAATGGGAGAGAGAGGGAAGGGAGAGGGAGAGAAGGAGAATGAGAGAGAGAAAAGGAGGAAGAGAGAGGGAGATGGATGAGGAGAGGGTGGAAAGAGAGAGGGAGAGAAGGGAAAGAAAGAGAGGTTCAGAAAGAGGAAGAGAGGGAGAAGGGGAGAGAAAGGAGGAGAGAGGGAGAGAAAGGAGGAGAGAGGGGAGAGAAAAGAGGAAAGAGGGATAAATAGTAAGGGAGAGGGAGAGAAAGAGAGAGAGAGAGATAGGGAGAGAAATAAAAAGAGAGGGAGTGAAAGAGAGAGAGAGAGAGAGAGAGGGAGAGAAATAAAAAGGATGAGAGAAAAACAGGGAGGGAGATAAAAATTAGGAAGAAGATGAAAGGGGAGAGAGGAAGAGATAGAGATAGAGATAAAGTAAGAGAGAGGAAGGAAGGGAGAGAGAGGGTGTAAGAGTAAGGGAGTTTAAGAGAGTGAAGAAGAGAGACAGGGGAGAGGGATGGTGGGTAAGAAATATAGAAAAGAGGGGAGAGAGCAAGTGGACAAGACATAGAGAGGATAAAAGAGAGAGAGATGGAAATAAGTAATGATAGAAAGGAGGAGGAGAGGAAGAGATAGACCGAGAGAGATCGAGGGAGGGAGAGAGAAGGAAGAGAGTGGGTGAGAGAAGAGGGGAGGAGGAGTGAGAGAGAAAAAGAGAGAGATGTATATATTTAGGAAGAGAGAGAGTAAAAATATGGGAGATAAAAAAAGAGGGAGGGAGACGAGAGCGAGAGGGGAGAGAGAGATAGAGAGGAGGGAGGGAGACAGATAAGAGGAAAGAGAGAGGTAGAGTGAGAAAGAGGGATTGAGAAAGGGAGAGAGGGATAGGGAAAGTGGGAGAGAAGAAGAAAGAGGGAGAGAGGGAGAGTGGGAGAGAGAGAGAGGGATGGGAAGGAGAGAGGGATAGAGAGAGAGGGAGAGAGAGATAGAGGGAAGAGATAGAAGAAGGAAAGGAAGAGAGGAAGAAAGGGGGAAAGAGAGATAAGGAAGAGATGGAGGGAGACAAGAAGGGAGACAGGTAGAGAGAGAGATAGAAAGGTAGATATGGGAAGAAAGAAAGAGATAGAGAGAACGAGAGGGATAGAGTGGGAGAAAGAGTGAGAGAGGGAGAGAGAGGGGGAGAGAGGGAGAGAAAAAGAAAGAGGGAGCGTAAGGGTGAGAGTGAGATAGAGAGGGAGAGGAAGTAAGGGATTCATTGAATGAGAAAGGGAGAGACGAAGGGGAGAGAGGGGAGAGAGAGCAAGAGAGGAAGAAATTATGAAAAAAGAGGGAGAAAAAGAGAAAGAGGAATGAGGGAGAGAAAAGGAAGGAATAGACAAAAGGAGTGACATATCGAGGGTGAAAGAGTGAAAAGGAAATTAGGAAAATGAGAGAGAGAGAGAGAGAGAGACGGATAGAGTGGGAGAAAGGGAAAGAAAGATGGAGTGGAAGAGAGGGAGAGAAAAAAAGACATAGAAGGAGTGAGATATTGAGGGCAAAAGAGAGAGATAAAACTTTGGAAGGTGAGAGAGAGGGAGAGAGAGATAGAGTCGGGGAAAGGGGAGAGAGATTTGATGGGAGAGAGGGAAAGAGAGATAGAGTGGGAGAAAGGGATAGAGACATGGAGTGGAGAGAGAGAGAGATGGAGAGAGACTAGGGAGAGAGAGGGGGAGAGAGAGGGAAAGAGAGAGCTAAAGAGAGAGAGAGAGAGAGAGAGAGAGAGGTATATATAGAAAGATAACTTATGTGACAGAGAGGGTGAAAGAGATGGAGATAGGTAGACAGAGAGATGAGAGAGAGGGAGAGTGATAAGGGAGAATAGATAGGTAGAGAGAGGGAGAGGGAGAGTTGGAGATTGAGAGAAGAGAGAGGGAGAGAAGGAGAAAGAGGGAGAGGGAGAAAAAGAGAAAGAGGGAGTGAGGGAGAGGGTATGGGAAGGAGAGAAGGGGAGAAAGAGAGGGGAGAGAGGGAAAGATTGGGAAAGAGAGGGGAAGATTGGGAGAGAGGAAAAGGAAGAGGGAGTGAGAAGGAGGGAGGGAGGGAGGGGGAGAGAGGGAAAAAGAGAGAAAGAGAGAGGGAGAGAGAAGGTGCGAGAGAATGAGAGAGAGAATGATAGAGAGGGAGAGAGAAAGGGATAGGGAGAGAGAGGGTGAGTGGGAGGGGAGAGAGAGAAGGAGAGAGAGGGGAAAAAGTGGAAAAGTGGGAGAGAGAGAGAGGGAATGGAAGATGGAAAGTTAGAGAGAGATAAGAAGAGAAAGAGAGTGAGAGAGAGAAAGACAGAGAGGGTAGAGAGGAGAGAAGGAGAGCAAATGAGAGAAAGAGAGAGAGGAAGAGAGAGAGAGAGGGAGAGCGAGAGAAATGGGAGAGAGATGGTGAGAGAGGAAGGGAGAGGGAGAGTAGAGAAATGGGAGAGAGATGGTGGAGATGGAGAAGGAGAGGAGAGAAATGAGAGAGATGGTGGAGATGGAGAGGGAGGGTGAGAGGAATGGGCGAAAGAGGGAGAGAGGGAGGGAGAGGGAGAGGGAGATGGAAAAGGAGAGAGAGGGTGAAAGGAACAAAGAAAAGAGGAAGAAAGAGAGTTAGAGGAGCTAGAGAGTCGAAAAAGGAGAGGGGGTAAAAGAGAAAGGGAGAGAGTGTGACGCCCCTACTCCAGTCCACCCTTTATTACCCAAATAAGTAGTGATCGGGTGAGGCATGTCACGTTGATACAATCTAATACCGACATAACTCTTGCAGTGTACTTGCTCAAAACTTACTACATGGGACATATAGAAACACATAAAAAGAAAAGTTACATAACTATCGCAAATATAGCTATATGTTGGGATGCGTATATGACAAATTATAACTCGAGTCATTACAGCAGAAGGAATTACAAAAAAAACATGTACGTAAACATTAAAATGTCTACCGACACCCCGACCCAAAACAAAAAAAAACTTCATTACTTTTGTGTCATACATGAGCCTTTTTGGACAAACCGATAACATCTTTACTAATGCTACCATCGCTTTTTCCGTCATGGCATGAAACAACAAACGTGGTGAGTCGAAGCTCAATCGGTAGGGTGATTCACGTGTTATGCAATGTTTTTCCGACTTTCCCCCACTATACTCATCAATTTGAAATGTTAAGGGTACCTTAGGTATTAGTAAGTCTACTCTATTCTCGGTGATTGTCAAATAACCTCGTAATTATTTACCGTCGAATAACCTCGCAATCATTTACTATCGAATTACCTCATCAATCGATGCATCGCCGAATAACCTTAGCAATCATTTACTCAATTCATTCCATCTCCGAATGCATATGATGCACATGAAGTTACGTTTACCCTATTAAACACCGTATAAGTGCCGGACCCTAGACTATCCAATCATTCTTGAGATCCAACCCACATAGGGTTTTCGATATGTTCCCATATCACTTCCATACTATTTCCCCCAAGGAAAATAATTATCGTTTACTAATATTACTCAAGTCATAAACTTTATGTTGCACATAGGCACTTTCCTATTGTTAAATTTAGTAAGTCTCATCGTACAATTCATCCTTCACTCTACGTATGTAATTAGTAGAATTTTAAACCAGTTTAAAACATACTAAGGTGACATTTTCTCTCCGAACCCATATTGGGGCATTTTGGGCTTTTAAATGTTCTAGATCAAAATTTTGGTTTACCTAGAAATTTTTCATGTCTAAATGTCCTTTTATACTTATTGACTCAAACCATTAATTACGGAATTTAAGGATTGGAATCCAAATCCCCATAGTTTAGGGTTTAAGTCGAATAGGTCCTTAAAGTGGCCAAAGATTACTTATGCATTCCAACTTACTAATGTATACCTAATTAAATTGTACTTGAGTACTATGCCCTTAATTACATAAAATGGGTCCAATCTTATTCATTTTCTTACTTAGGCCGAAAGGGTTCTTAAGTGAAACCCTAGGAATTCATTTTCCCCTCCTTTTCAATTTGTGGTTTATTATAGGGCAACCTCTAATCAAGTAGGCAACGTACCAACTTCCGAGCATAATTAAATCCTTTCCTTTTTCTTATTAGAAAGTAGACATATTTATTCTTAACATATAAAAAAATTAGAATTAAATACCAAACACACAATTCATAACATAAATTTGAAGTTTAAGATTCAATCTATCCAAGTAGTAGTTCACTTAGCATAGTCTATACTAAAATAGGTATAACTTTTTTCTATATAAACCTAATAATAAAAATATTTTATAGGGAGTTATTCAAGGCATAAATAAATAAATTTTATTCTTTAAGATTCACCCAAAAATCAACCTATGGTCCTTGAATAGGCAATACCAAAGTCGACGTAAACTACTCCTCAAAACACTCGATTTAGCCATTCATTCCAACCCACATTAACCATGTTATAGTCCAATTAAGTTTCAGTCCAAGTCCAATCCAACTCATTTGCACATACTTGGACATTCAATAGGCATTATAAATATCACAATTCATCACCGACACAACATTCACAAATAGATCAAGCCACTACATCATAAATCCACCAACACAAGCCAAGCTCAACAATACAACAAACAACGCAACCAACACAAGCCAAGCTCAACAATACAACAAACAACTCAAACACCTAAAAATGGAAATTAAAAGCATAAATAAAACCTACTTACTATGCTATATGCTTCATTGAAATACTTGCTAGATTTTCCTTCCTTTTTTCCTTTTCGTTTTCTTTCCTTTTTCTTTCTCTTTTTTTCTTCTTCTCTCCCTCTCACGGTTTTCTCTCTTTTCTTTCTTGATGCTCCACGATTTTTGGCTAAACGTTTTAGTGATTTAAACCTCTCTCTCCCTTATATATTCCCCATTTCTTCCCCTTTACAATTTTCTTGAATCAATTGGCCAAGGTGGGAAGTACTTGGTGACTAAGGAAGCAAGTGGTCGGTTTGAAGTCAAAAGGAAGGTGAGTTGGCCTTCATTCATTCATTAGGGTGGCTTAGGTGTCGAGCTAAGTACTTAGACTAAATAAACACCCTAAATAACCATGTTTAAGTAACTAAACTCATTTCGTTTCATTAAATTTTGAAAATCCCTCTCCCTAAACTTGGAATTTTCTTTCTTAAAATTTCCAATAGTGGTACATCCAAACAATCTGTACCAAATCAACCATAACTTTATATATATAGATCTAAAAATCATGAAATTTTATAGAGAGGTAGTAGACAGATAGATGAAAAACTTTTATTCTTTTACTTTTACTAGAAATTACTCTAAGATCCTTAAATAAATCATACAAAGTTCAAATGTTCCACCCCTAAAATTTAGAAAATTTTTCTTTTAAACAATTCGAAATTTTTTTCAAAAATAAGTTCCAATGTTCCTAAAATTTTACAACACATTTCTCATTAATATCATTCATACCAAATACCTAGAAATATCCCAAGGATAATTAACTAAATTATCCAAAAATATTTCCTCTCAAAATTCTCCACGTAAACGTCAAACATACCATTATCATAAAAAATTTTAAAACAATTCATACTATCACTTTTACTTAATATATGCCTATTTATGAACATTTAAACATGTATATATGTTTATAATTAATAAATTTCATGGGATTTACAAAGAGGAACATAGAATTGGAGGAAGAGAAAGAGAGAGACAAAGGGGGAGAGTAGGAGAGGGAGGGAGAGAGGAGAGAGAGGGAAAGAGGGAGAGAGGAATGGAGAAAGGGAGGGAGAATAAGGGAGAGGGAGAGACGAAGAGAGTAGGAGAGGGAGAGAGAAGGGGAGAGAGAGGGGAGAGGGTAGGAGAGAGAGAAAGGGAGAGATGGAGAGAGGGAGAGAGGGAGAGAGAGGAGGGAGATAGGGAGAGGGAGAGTGGAACATAAAAGAGAGGGAGAGAAAGACAGATAAAAAAGAGGGAAAAGAGGGAAAGATCTTAAGAGAGAGACAATAGAGAAAGAGAGGTAGAGTAAGGAAGAGGAAGAGAGAGGGAGAGGGAGAGAGAGGGGGATAGAGAGGGAAAGAGGGACAGAGAGGGGAGCGAGTGGGGAGAGAGATGGAGAGAGTGAAAGAGGGCAACAAGAGAAAGAAGGAGAGGGAGAGAGATATATATATTTAGGTAGAGAGAGTGGGAGGGAGGGAGAGAGAAAGGAAGATGAGAGAGAGAGATCGGAGGAGAGAGAGAAAATGAGGTAGAGTGAGAGGGAGGGATCAAGATAGAGAGATAGAGAAAAGGGGAGATGGGCGAGAAAGAGGGAGAGAGAGGGAGAGGGAGAGAGAGATAAAGGAGAGAGAGGGAGAGGGAGATAAAGGGGAGAGAGAAGGAGTGCGAGATAAAGGGGCGAGATTAGGAGATATTAGGAGAAGAGAGGGAGAGAGGGATAGAGAGGGGGAGAGAGGGAGAGAATGGGAGATAAAGGGAGAGAGAGATAAAAGGGGGAAAGATTTAGACAAAAAGGGAGAGAGAGGGACGGATAAAGGGAGAGAGGGAGAGAAAGGGTGATGAAGAGAGAGGGAGAGGGAGGGAGGGAGGGAGAGAGGGAGAGAATTGGTGAGGGAAAGAGAGGGAGAGAGAGGGAGGGACAGAGGGAGAGAAAAAGGCAAGAGATAGAAGTAGTGAGATATTGAGGGTGAAAGAGAGGGATGGAAATTAGGAAGGTGAGAGAGAGAGAGATAGGAAGAGAAAAATAGGGAGAGAGGGAGGAGGGAGGGAGGGAGGGAGGGAGGGGGAGGGAAAGAGAGGGTGAGAGAGAGGAAGATAGAGAGTGAGAGAGTTGGAGGGGGAGAGAGGGGAAAGAGAGGGAGAGAGGGACAATGGGGGAGGGTGAGAGAGAGAGATAGAGAGGGAAAGTGAGATTGAAAGTGAGAGTGGGAGAGAGATAGGGTGAGAGAGTGTGGGAGAGAGGGAGAGGGAGAGGGAAAGGGAGAGGAAGGGAGAAAAATAGAGAGAGAGTGAATGAGAGAAGGGGAGAGAAAGGGAGCAATAGAAGGAGAGAGAAAACAAAAGAGAGAAAGATAAAAGTGATGGAAAGAGAGAGAGGGAGAGGGAGAGAGTAAGAGAGAGGGAGAGGAGAGAAAGGGAACGGACGGAGGGAGGGAGCAAGAGAGAGAGGGAGAGGGAAGCAGAGAAAAGGAAGAAAGAGAATGAGGGAGAGGGAGAAGGAGAGGGGAGGGACCGAGAGAGAGGGAGAGGAACAGAGAAAGAGAAAGAGATGGAGAGAGCGGGAAAGGGAAAGAGGGAGAGAGAAAAAGGGGGAGAGGGAGAGGGAGAGAGGAACATAGAATGAGAGGGAAAGAAAAAGAGAAGGAGAGGGAAAGAAGAAGAGTGGGAGAGAAAAGAGAGAGGGAGAGCAAGGAAAAGGGAGAGAGAGGGGAGGGAGAGGGAGAGGGAGAGAAGGAGAAGGAGAGAGAGAAAAAGAGGAAGAAAGAGGGGATGGATAAGGAAAGAGGGAGAGAAGTGAAAAAAAGAGAGGGTGAGAGAGAGGGGAAGAGAAGGAGAGGGAGAGAAAGAAGAAGAGAGGGGAGAAAAAAAGGGGGAGAGAGAGATAGGGAGAGAAATAAAAAGGATGAGAGAAAAAAATAGGGAGGGAGATAAAAATTAGGAACAAGATAGAAGGGAGAGAGGAAGAGATAGAGATAGAGATAGAGTAGGAGAAAGGATGGGAGGAAGAGAGAGGGTGTAAAGTAAAGGAGTTTAAGAGAGTGAGAGAGAGAGGGGGAGAGAGGGTGGGCAAGAAATAGAGAAAAGAGGGGAGAGAGAAAGTGGATAAGAAATAGAGAGGATAAAAGAGAGAGATGGAAATAAGCAAAGATAGAAAGGAGGAGAGAAAGGAAGAGATAGAGTGAGAGAAAGGGAGGGAGAGAGAGAGAAAGAAGAGATAGACCGAGAGAAAGGGAGGAAGGGAGGGAGAGAGAAGGAAGAGAGTAGGTGAGAGAAGAGGGAGAGGGTGAGAAAGAGAGAAAGGGAGAGAGAGATGTATATAATTAGGAAGAGAGAGAGTAAAAATGGAAGATAAAAAAAGAGCGAGGGAGAGGGAGGAGAGGGAGAGAGGGGGAGAGGGGGAGAGAGAGGAGGGAGGGAGAGAGATAAAAAGAGAGAGAGAGGTAGAGTGAGAAAGAAGGATTGAAAAAGGGAGAGAGGGATAGGGAAAGTGGGAGAGAAGAAGAAAGAGGGAGAGGGGGAGAGTGAGAGATAAAGAGGGAGTGGGAAGGAGAGAGGGATAGAGAGAGAGAGAGGGAGTGGGAAAGATAGAGGGATAGAGAGAGAGGGGGAGAGAGAGATAGAGGGGAGAGATTAGGAGAAGGAGAGGAAGAGAGGAAGAGAGGGGGAGAGAGAGATAAGGAGAGAGATGGAGGGAGATAAGAAGGGAGAGAGGGAGAGAGAGATAGAAAGCTAGATATGGGAAGAGAGAAAGAGATGGAGAGAACAAGAGGGATAGAGTGGGAGAGAGAGTGAGAAAGGGAGAGAGAAAAGAAGAGAGGGAGAGAAAAAGAATGAGGGAGAGTAAGGGGGAGAGTGAGATAGAGAGGGAGAGGAAGTAAGGGATTCATTGAATGAGAGAGGGAGAGACGAAGGTGAGAGAGATGGAAAGAGAGGGGAGAGAGAGCAAGAGAGGAAGAATTTGAGAAGAAAGAGAGAGAAAAAGAGAGAGAGAGGAATAAGGGAGAGAAAAGAAAGGAATAGACAAAAGGAGTGACATATTGAGGGTGAAAGAGAGAAAAGGAAATTGGGAAACCGAGAGAGAGGGGAGAGGGATATAGTGGGAGAAAGGGAAAGAAAGATGGAGTGGAAGAGAGGGAGACAACAAAAAAAGAAAGAGATAGAAGGAGTGAGATATTAAGGGCAAAAGAGAGAGATGAAACTTTGGAAGGTGAGAGAGAAGGAGAGAGAGATAGAGTAGGGGCAGGGGGAAAGAGATTTGATGGGAGAGAGGGAAAGAGAGATAGAGTGGGAGAAAGGGATAGAGAGATAGAGTGGGAGAGAGGGAGAGAGATAGAGTGGGACTAGGGAGAGAGAGGGAGAGAGGGGGAAAGGGAGAGCTACAGAGACGTAAAGAGAGGTATATATAGAAAGATAACTTGTGTGACAGAGAGAGTGAAAGAGATAGAGATAGATAGACAGAGAGATGAGAGAGAGGGAGAGTGATAGGGAGAGAGAGATAGGTAGAGAGGGGGAGAGGGAGATTTAGAGATTGAGAGAGAGAGAGAGGGAGAGAAGGAGAAAAAGGGAGAGAGAGAAAAAGAGAAAGAGGGAGAGGGTGTAGGAAGGAGAGAAGGGGGAGAGAGGGAAAGATTGGGAGAGAGAAGGGAAGATTAGGAGAGAGAGGAAAAGGAAGATGGAGAGAGAGGGAGGGAGAAAGGGAGGAGGAGAGAGGGAAAGAAAGAGAAAGAGGGAGGGAGAGAGAAGGTATGAGAGGATGAGAGAGAGAATGATAGAGAGGGAGAGAGAAAGGGATCGGGAGAGAGAAAGAGAGAGTGGGAGGGGGAGAGAAAGAAGGATAGAGAGGGGAAAGAGTGGAAAAGTGGGAGAGAGAGAGAAGGCATGGAAGATGGAAAGTTAGAGAGACAAAAAGAGAGAAAGAGAGAGGGGGTAGGGAGGGGGAGAAGGAGAGAGAATGAGAGAAAGAGAGAGGAAAAGAGAGAAAGGAAGAGAGAGGGAGAGGGAGAGGAGAGAAATGGGAGAGAGATGGTGAGAGAGGGAGGGAGAGGGAGAGGAGAGAAATGGGAGAGACATGGTGGAGATGGAGAGGGAGAGGAGAGAAATGGGAGCGAGATGGTGGAGATGGAGAGGGAGGGTGAGAGGAAAGGGGTGAAAGAGGGAGAGAGGGAGGGAGAGGGAGATGGAGAAGGAGAGAGAGGGTGAAAGGAACAAAGAAAAAGAGGGAGAAAGAGAGGTAGAGAGAGGTAGAGAGTGGGAAAAAAGAGGGGGTAAAAAGAAGGGGAGAGTGTATGATGCCCCTACTCCAATCCACCCTTTATTATCCAAATAAGAGTGATCGGGCGAGGCGCGTCACGTGGATACAATTTAATCCCAACTTAACTCTTGTAGTGTACTTGCTCAAAAGTTACTATATGGGACATATAGAAACACATAGAAAGAAAAGTTACATAACCGTCATAAATATAGCTACATGTTGGGATGCGTATATGACAAATTACATAACCCGAGTCATTACGGCAGAAGGAATTACAAAAGGAACATGTACGTAAACATTAAAATGCCTACCGACACCCCAACCCGTAACGAAAAAATAAATAAACTTCATTACACTTGTGTCATGCAGGAGCCTTTTTGGATGAACCAACATCATCTTTACTAATACTACCATTGCTTTTACTCGTCATGGCATGCAACAACAAATAGGGCGAGCCAAAGCTCGGTAAGTGGGGTGATTCATGTGTTATGCAATGTTTTTTTCACTTTCCCCCAATATACTCATTAATTTGAAATGTTAAGGGTACCTTGGGTATTAGCAAGTCTCGCTCTATTCTCGATGATTATCAAATAACCTCGTAATCATTTACTCGTCGAATAATCTCAACAAATATTTACTACCGAATTACCTCATCAATCGATTATCGTCGAATAACCTCAGCAATCATTTACTCAATTCATTCCATCTCCGAATGCATATGATGCATGTGAAGTTATGTTTACCCTATTAAACACCCTATAGGTTCCGGACCCTAGACTATCCAATCATTCTTGAGATCCAACCCACATCGGGTTTTCGATATGTTCCCATATCACTTCCATACTATTTCCCCCAAGGAAAATCAATTACCGTTCACTAATATTACTTAGGTCATAAACTTTATGTTGCACGTAGGCACTTTCCTATTGTTAAATTTAGTAAGTCTCATCGTAGAATTCATCCTTCACTCGACGTATGTAATTAGTAGTATTTTAAACCAGTTTAAAACATACTAAGGTGATATTTTCTCTCTAAACCGATATTAAGGCATTTTGGGCTTTTAAATGTTCTAGATCAAAATTTTAGTTTACCTAGCAATTTTCCCTATCTAAAAATCCTCTTATACTTATTAGGGTGTACTCAAACCATTAATTATGGAATTCAAGGATTGGAATCCAAATCCCCATAGTTTAGGGTTTAAGTCGAATAGGTCCTTAAAGTGGCCAAAGATTACTTATTCATCCCAACTTACTAATGTATACCTAATTAAATTGTACTTAAGTCCTATGCCCTTAATTACATAAAATGGGTCCAATCTTATTCATTTTCTTACTTAGGCCGAAAGGGTTCTTAAGTGAAACCCTAGGAATTCATTTTTCCCTCCTTTCAATTTGTGGTTTATTATAGGGCAGCCTCTAATCAAGTAATCAACTTACTAACTTTTGAGCATAATTAAATCCTATCCTTTTTCTATTAGAAACTAGACATATTGATTCATAGCATATAAAAAATTCAATTTAAATACCAAACACATAATTCATAACGTAATTTTGAAGTTTAAGATTCAATCTATCTAGTAGTAGTTCACTCAACATAGTCTATACTAAAATGGACATAACGTTTTCTATATAAACCTAATAATAAAAATATTTTATAGGGATTTATTCAACACATAAATAAATAACTTTTATTCTTTAATATTCACCCAAAAATCAACCTATGGTCCTTGAACGAGTAATACCAAAATCGGACGTAAACTACTCCTCAAAACACCGATTTAGCCATTCATTCCAACCCATATTAACCATTTTTAGTCCAATTAAATTTCAGTCCAAGTCCAATCCAATTGATTTTCACATACTTGGACATGCAATAGGCATTATAAATATCACAATTCATCACCGACACAACATTCACTAATAGATCAAGCTAATACATCATAAATCCACCAACACAAGCCAAGCTTAACAATACAACAAACAACTCAACCAATACATAACTCAAACACTTAAAAATGGAAATTAAAAGCATAAACAAAACCTCCTTACTATGATATATGCTTCCTTAAAAGATTTGCTAGCTTTTCCTTCCCTTTTCCTTTTCGTTTTCTTTCCTTTTTCTTTCTCTTTTTTTTCCTTCTTCTCTCCCTCTCACGGTTTTCTCTCTTTTCTTTCTTGGTGCTCCATGGTTTTTGGCTGAAAGTTTTAGCAATTTAAACCTCTCTCTCCCTTATATACTTCCCCTTTTCTTCCCCCTTTATAATTTTCTTGAATCAATTGGCCAAGGTGGGAAGTACTTGGTGACTAAGGAAGTAAGTGGCTGGTTTGAAGTTAAAAGGAAGGTGAGTTGGCCTTAATTCATTCATTAGGGTGGCTTAGGTGTCTAACTAAGTACTTAGACTAAATAAACACCCTAAATAACCACATTTAATTAATGAAACTCATTTCTTTTCATTAAATTTCGAAACTCCCTACCCTAAACTCGAATTTTCTTTCCTAAAATTTCCAAGTAGTGGTACATCCAAACGATCTATACCAAATCACCATAACTTTATATATATAGATCTAAAAATCATGAAATTTTACAGAGAGCTATAGACACATAGATGAAGAAATTTTATTCTTTTATTTTTACTAGAAATCACTCTAAGATCCCTAAATAAATCACACAAAGTTCAAAATGTTCCACCCCTAAAATTCAAAAAATGTTTATTTTAAACAATTCGAAATTTTTTTCAAAAATAAGTTCCAATGTTCCAAATATTTTACAACATATTTCTCATTAATATAATTCATACCAAATACCTAGAAATATCCCAAGGATAATTAACTAAATTATCGAAAAATATTTGCTCTCGAAATTCCCCACGTAAACGTCAAACATACCGTTATCGTAAAAACTTTTAAAACAATTCATACTATCACTTTTACTTAATATATGCATGTTTATGAACATTTCAACATGTATAGATGTTTATAATTAATAAATTTCATGGGAGTTATAGAGAGGAACATAGAATGGGAGGAAGAGAAAGAGAGAGAGAGACGAAGGGGAAGAGTAGGAGGGAGAGAGGAGAGAGAGGGAAAAGTGGGAAAGATTAAAAGAGGGAGAAAGGAACGGAGAAAGAGAGGGAGAAAAAGGGAGAGGGAGAGATGAAGAGAGTAGGAGAGGGAGAGAGAAGGGGAGAGAGAGGGAAAGAGGGTAGGAGAGAGAAAAAAGGGAGAGATGGAGAGAGAAAGAGTGAAAGAGAGGGAAAGGTAGAGAGAAAGAGAGAGAGAGAGAGGGGGAAGAGGGAGAGATAGAGAGAGAGAGAGAGGGGGAAGAGGGAGAGATAGAGGGAGAGGGAGAGGGACAATAGGGATAGAGAGTGAGAGGGAGATAGAAAGAGAGAGAGAGAGTGAAAGAGATAGGGGGAGAGGGGGAGAGTTTGGGAGAGAGAAGGAGAGGGAAAGTAAATGAGGGAGAGAGCGTGAGAGAGAGATAAGGAGAGATAGGAAGTGATGGAGAAAAATAAAGAGATAGAGGGAGAGAGATTAAGAGAGAGGGAGAGAGGGAGAGATCGAGATAGAGAAAGGATGAGAGAGAGAGATTGGGAAAGAGAGGGAATGAGAGAGGGAGAGAGAGGGATAGAAGGGGGTGGAGAGAAAGAGAGTATGAGAGATTGGGAGAGGGGGAAGGGAGGGAGAGTGAGAGAGAGAGGGTGAAATGGAAAGAGAGGGGAAGAAAGGAAGGGAGAGGAAGAGGGAGAGAGGTAGAGAGAGAGGGGAAAAGAGAGATAAAGAGGGAGAAAGGGAGTGAGAGGGGGAAGGAGGGAGAGGGAGAGAGCAAGAGAGGGAGATAGATAGAGGGAGAGAGAGGGAGAGAGCAAGAGAGCGAGATAGATAGAGGGAGAGAGAGGGAGAGGGAGAATGAGTGGAAGAAAGAGGTAAGGAGAGAGAGGGAGAGGGAGAATGAGAGGAAGAAAGAGGTAAGGAGAGAGAGGGAGAGGGAGGAAGAGAGAGGAGGGAAAGAGAGGATGAGAGAGAGTGTGTAAAGAGAGAGGGAGGGATAAAGTGAGGGAGAGAGATAGAGGGAGGGACATGAAAGGGGAGAGTGAGAGGGAGAGAGAGTGAGATAGATTGATAAAGAGGCTTAGATATAACAAGAGAGAAAGAGAGGTAATGGGAGATAGAGGGAGATAGAGGGAGAGGGAGTGAGAGGGTAGAGAGAGAAAGAGAGAGAGAGGGAGAGGGTGAGAGAGTGGAAGGGAGAGAGAGAGAGAGAAAAGGAGAGGTAGAGGGAGGGAGAGAGGTAAAGATTAGGAGAAATCAAGAGAAAGGGAGAAAGGAAGAGAGAGAAAGAGAGAGGGAGAGAGAATAGAGTTGGAAAGAGGAAGAGAAAGGGAGAAAGAGAGAGAAGAGAAGATAAAGAGATTTAGGGAAGGAAGAGAGAGATAGGGAGAAAGAGAGTAGGAGTGAGGGAGATAGAGAGTGGGAGAGAGGGAAGAGGGGAGGAGAGGGAGGGAGAGAGAGATGGAGGGAGAGGGGAGAGGGAGTGAGAGAAGAAGAGGGAAAGCAAGAGAGATTGGGAGAGAGGGAGAGTGAAAGGGAGGGGATTGATAGAGGGAGAGAAGGAAAGAGATTAGGAGAGAGGGAGAGTGAAAGGGAGGGGAGAGATAGAGGGAGAGTGAAAGGGAGGGAAGAGATGAGGGAGAGAAGGAGAGATGGATAGAGAGAAGGAGAGAGAAGGGGAAAGAGGGAGGAGTGCTAGTTTAGGTGCCCAAGATCCAACCATGTTTAGATGGGCTTGAGTTAATGTATTATTGCATTATTTGTTTTAATAATAAAAAAATCATTCTATTAATTCTTGTGTTTATATTTGTAAATTTAGTATAATTAGATAAAAGTCCTTATGATATGCATTTGCAATAGTGATTGATCAAAAGATATGAAATAAATACAAATACATATAATTGATATCATTAAATATCCCAAGTCGTTGCATTGTCAAGAATGGAAATTGACCATATACGGATAGACTTGTGAGTGCTATGCTCATGCTATATGATAGTAGTATGAGATCTCACACCTATTGGCATGATGATGCCAAAGCAAACACTTAAGTGATTCATGTTAGAGAACATATCACTAGACATATCTTTCTATGAGAACCCATTTAGCTTTAGTCTAAGGAAATCTCATACGAGATGTGTAAAAATGGTCCTTAGACTTGAAGCCATCATAGTTATCTCATTAGAGGACTTATGCACGTTAACACTCATTTCGATAGACCCATTAAAGGGTTGCATGTGAACGATTCATTGTGTGCACTAGGAATCTAATAGAGGTAGGTGTATAACTACGATAGGACATATCATTCCTTATTTACTAAAGCGATTATTGCACTTTGATAAATGCCTCGCTCAAGAAATCCATGACCATAGTAGGAGTACACCAATAGAGCATATTTCGTTTACTCTAAGAGCTAAGACATTTGAGAATTGAAGAAAACTTATGTGATCTTAATAGAAAAAGAACTATAACCAAGTTCGAGATCACACTCGTTATAAGTTGACATGAGAACTGAATTTTAAAGTAACGATGCTCATGAATGGTAATAACGAATTAACTAATCCTCCTAGAGAATTAAGTAGTCATGATGCCTTGTTTGAGGCCAATCTTGATTTATGTATCAAGAGATAAAAAAGGGTCTTTTTTTCTTGATGCATTGCCAACATATCTAGGAGCCTATTAAGTCACATGCATAATTTTAAGTATTCACATTATAAATGAGAAGCAAAGATATTAAAAATAGTTTCCAAGTATACAAGTTTCCTATAGAAAGTTTCCTTAATTAGGAAATATCATAAAATGGAAAGTTTTCTATTTTAGAGACCAATTTCCTGATATGGAAGTTAGTTTCAAATTTGAAAATAAAGAACCTAATAGGAAAAGAGTTTTCTAATTTAGGTTAAAGGGTATTTTTAAAAATGGCTTCCTAATATGGATCCTATAACCCCCATGAAAATCTTAATTATATATATATATATATATATTATGGAATGAAATTTTAGAAAATTAAACCATGAGAAATTAATGCATGAAATGTATGATTTGTGTTACACTAAAGCAATTTTACTTAAGATTGATGGTTTAATTATTAGAGTAATTAAGTAGGCAAAATCGGTGTTCATGAGAATTTGGTTTTGTCCGGATTTTGTGTGGCCTGTTCAAGAACCCTAGAGTAATTTTTGGTTGAACCTTAAAGAATAACAGTTGTTTATATATATCTTGACTAACTCTCTTTAAAATATTTTTATTATTAGGTTTATATAAAAAACGTTATGCTCATTTTAGTACATACTATTCTAGACGAACTACTACTGGATATATTGATCCTTAAACTTCAAAATTATGTTGTGACTGGTGTACTTGGGTATTTTAACCTAATTTTTAGATATTTTTTACCTTAATATGTATAGTTTCTCATATAAAAATAATATATTTAATTGTGTCCAGTAAGTGGGACGTTGCTTGCTTGAGAAGAGGTTGCCACGTAAGACGGCTCCTACTAACGGATTTGAGGTGTGTGTGTAATTGGAACCAAACAAGTTTAGGGACTTAGTTAGCTTAATTACTACATGAAATAAGTTATTGGTTTATTTAGCTTAAATATTTAGTTAGGACACCTAGCAACTTCATTAAATGCATTAAGCCAACTCACCTATTTCCGTCACACAAACCTACCACTTCACTCTTTAGAAACAACCATTCATTTATCATTTGATCACTCAAATTTAGATACGGGGAATAGGATGAAAAAGGAGTATAAAAAAATATGGCAAAGGTATAAACTTTGCCATTCTTTTTGGTCAAAACCGTAGCCATCTCGGCTTCCATAAGTTTCCATTTGACTAACACAATCTCATTTAGAAAATCAAACTCGCCCCTTCACCCATTTAAGCCACCATTTATTTATCACTTAAGCACTTAAATTTGGACACTCGTAATATACAATATGGGATGAAAAGGGGTATAAAACAATGAAAAAGGTATAAACTTTTCCATTTTTGCAAGTTAAACCCGTAGCTACCAAAGTGAAGGGGAGAGAAGGACTTTGAGAGGCAAGTGACGAGAAAAGGAAAGACGAAAGAAAAGAAAAAAAGGAAAAGCCTAGAAAACCTTTAGGAAGTTAAATAAAAGTAAGTAGGTTCCATTTTTTGTTTTTGTTTATTTTTTGTTTTAAGTTATCTTTTTAAGTGTTTATTTCATGGGTTTGTAATAATTTTTGCTATGGGTTGCTATGGTTATTTGTGTTGGTGTTAGGGTTTGATAAATTGTGATGGATCTATATGTTTGTGTTATGATACAAAGTTTGTTTGATGTGTTTAAATCTGTGGATGGTTTGGAAAGGAAAAAAAAGAAAAAAAAAAGGTATGGACCGAATTGGTTGGAGCTAAACTAGATTTGGCGAGCATGACTTGAAAAGGAAACAAATACACTTCTAGAGTTTCCTTAGGTTAAAACCATTCAGCCAAGTGGGGAAAATTAGGAAAGAATGGATCTTTTTAGGGAAATTAAGGGCCTAAATATCATGGCAACCCAATTAGGAATGGGTTATGTGACACCCCCATCTCGGCTCACTCTCTATTACCTAAATAGGAGTAACTAGGCGAGGCGCGACACACTAACACGACCAATTTCTGAATTTACCTTAAACACATGTGTGTTTATACATTAAGGAATTATCATACAATAAAAATGTGACCAAGACAATTTATATAATATTAACAAAACGAGTGGAAGAAATTATAAAATTTATTTACAATACCACCAAAATATTCATTGACACCCCAACCCTAAAATTACAAATAAACAAAATAAAATCCCTTAAGGTTTATGTCACCCACGAGCCCTTTTAGAGGATCCGACAATGCCTTTATTGGTACTACGATCAATGCTACTTGTCATAACATGCAAATAACAACGAGGTGAGCCGAAGCTTAGTAATTAGGGTGATGTAAGTGATATTCAATGAAGTTCTATTTCCCATTCTACCCATCCATTTTTAATTTGGGTGTCCTAGGTATTAGCAAGTCCGTGCGTTCTAACTCTCGGTGATCGCATTATCAGCCTATCGCTCTATTACTCTCTCTCGGTGATCTCATTATCACCTACTACTCACAATAGAATTACCCCTCATTGTAGTACACGGTTAGCAAAATCATCCCTCACTTAATGGTTTTAGTAATAGAGCACGCACATGGTTTCATGCTCGTTACCCATTCCATTCGGTTTGATTACCAAACCGGTTTATCTCATGACTCGGTGATGTTTCTCGATTTCATATCACCCCCGAATGCACGTGATGCACATGGTATTGTGTTTAACACATTTGACTAATTATGCTATCACCGTTTTCTTCTCAAACCGTTCCTATGTTTGACGCACACTTGGGACTTCATAGGTTTTTCATGTACCATTTAAAGTATTCAAAATGAGAATACAAATTTCGTTCATCGGTAGCATTCATTGCATAACTCTACTTCGTACTTATAAGTTTTTCCTATTCGTGTACTTGGATAAGTATAGGCTCGGATTTTTTGGTGTATAACTTAGTGTATGAGATCGGTTAATCCTAAGGATTTATACGTGACATACTTAAGCAAAATTTTTACTTAATTTGAACATTTAATCTTAGTAGTTGAAGTCGACTCATAAAGGGTCTAGGTTTTAATCTTGATTTTTCTTGAATTGTCTTTTTCCATTAGCCTATTTATGTGTCTTGTAATCATTAATCTCTACTTGCATTCATCTTCACTTCTTGATCTCTACTTACACAAAATGGATTCAATGTTAATCATTTTCTCTCCTAGGCCAAATGGTCCCAAAATAAGCAAGAAATTGTTTTTTCATTTCTAGGTCACTTCCTTTTTAATGACTTACTAACTCATACTTAGAAGAGTTACCAAAGAGATTTAAACCTTAAGGTCCACCAAGGAACCCAAACTTAGTGATCAAATGTCCAATTTACCTAATGAAGTCCAAAACCCTATTTTTCTTTTAGTTAGGCCGGATGGGTTGTTAAGATGGCCATGGATTGCTTTTTTTATCTAGTGAATTTATTTTCACCCTAAACTATTAACCGATTCCTAATTGAGTTATCCCGATATTCTAGGCCCTTAATTTCCCCAAAAGATCAATTCTTGTTCCATTTTCCCCACTTGGCCAAATGTTTTTTGCCTAGAAAAGCTCTAGAAATGTATTCTTTTTTCTTTCCAGAGTTAAGCTTACCAAACCTAGGTTAAGTTCAATCCATTCGATCCATACCCTTTTTCTTTCTTCTTTTCCTTTCCAATCCATCCACATATTTAAACCTATCAAACAAGCTTTGCATGACAACAAAACATATAAATCCATCACAATTTAGCAAGGCTTAACACCAACACAAACAACCATAGCAATCCATAGAAAAATTATTACAAACCCATGAAATAAACACTAAAAAAAATATAACTTAAGACATTAATCAACCAAAAATAGAAGTTACTTACCTTGCTTGAATTTCCTAAACGTTGGTTAGGCTTTCCCCTTCTTTCTTTTCTTTCTTTTTCTTTTTCTTTTCCTTTCCTCTTCCTCTCTTATTTATCGTTTCTCTCTCCTAATTTTGGTGGCTATAGCTACCTCAAAATTTCTTATCATTTGGACTCTTTCTATATATATACATGCTTAAAGTCTTGGTCTAAGTAAGTGTATAAATGGCTGGATTTTATTTGGAGGAGTGGAAAATTAATGGTGAGTCATGAGAGAGAGGTGACGGATTTGAGAGGGTTAGAGTGTGCTTGGCCTTAATTCATTTAATGCATTGCTTAGGTATCTAACAAAATAATTTAGGTTAAATATACACCCTAATTAATTTGATTCAAGTAAATAAACATAGTTTCCTTCATGAAATTTTGGAAATTTCTTTTCTTAAAACTCGAAAATTCCTTATCCATTCGGTGATGCTTCAAGACCAGACTTATACTAAAATGGTCATAACTCTTTATATATAGGTCTAAAAATCATAACATTTTACGGAGAGCTAGTATACACATAGACGAACAATGTTTAGTTTTAGGTTTTACCTAGAAACCATTCTAAAGTCCTCAAATAAATCACACAAAATTTGGGAAGAATATAGTCCTCGACACACTAATCGGTATGCCGAGGACTATATTCGACCCAAATTTTGTGTGATATATATATATGTTTTTTTACGGGGGTTACGGGTTAATAGTTTTGGGTGAAAATAAATTTACTTGGACATGAAAGACATTGGTAAAGAATTTGTAATAATGTTTCACATAGGAATTGACCCACTAGTCTCCTTGTGGCTCGAGGGGCTTAGTACTAGAAATGTATTATCATTCACCAGTACTTGAGTCACGCATGAGATGTATGAATGCGATGAGATCAATCTTAGTATACATGATTAGGAATAATATGATTATTGTTTAGTATGCATACTAGGATGAGACTAACCATATTAAATCCTTCAAATAAAATATTAAGTTAATTTCTTTCCAATGTTATGAGGCAAGAACTCTCTTGGTCGTTGTTGGGATGTTGAGATAACTCAAGGTCACTTCTTCATCGAGGGAAACAAATCATGGGCCATGTGATGTCCATAAACGTTAGGTCTAACTTAAATGATTTAGGTTTGTTGAGATAACTCAAGGTTTAATAAACTTGTAAGCAAGGATTGGTATTCACATAAGATGTGATAAGACAAGGAGCTATCATACCAATGAAATTAGGAATTACATTAGATATAATTGGTAAGGAGTTATCTCTTTCCCCCTCTCTGTCTCCTTCTATCTCCCTCTTTACGTTCCTCTTTATCCCTCTCTCTCTCTAACTCTTAATGTCTTTCCCCTTCTCTCACTCCCATATTCTCTCTCCCTTCATGCTCTCTCCCTCTTCCCCTCTCTTTCCCTCCATCTCTCTCCCCTCACTCACTCTTTCTTTCTATCTCTCCCTCACTCTCGATCTCTCTCCCCTTACCTCTCTCCCTCTCTCTCTCTCTCCTACCCTTCCTCTTTGCTCCCCCTCTCTCTCTCTCCCACTCTCCTTCTCTCTCCTTCTCTCTCTCCCTCTCTCCTCGTTCTCTCCTCCTTTCTTCATCTCTCCTTCTCTCTCTACCTCCCCTCTCTCTTCCCTCTCTCCCTTCCTCCTTCCCTCTCTCTTGTTCTTACTCTATGACGACTCTCCCTACATCTCTCTTTCACTTGCCTCTCTTCCTCTCCATCTCTCTTTCACTCCCTCTCTTTCTCTTACTCCTTTTCTCTCCCCTCTCTCCATCCCCACTCGTTCTCTATTCTCCTCTCTCCCCCTTCCTCTCTGTCTCTCTCCTCCTCCTTTTATCCCTCATTTTCCCTCTCTCCTCTCCCACTCTCTCCTTCTCTCTTCTTATCTCTTTCTCTCTTTCTTTCCCTCCCTCTCTCCCCCTCTCTCTATCTCTCTCCCACTCTCCTCCTCTCTCTATCGCTCCCTCTCTTCTTGTTCTCTCTCCCTCTACCTTTCCCTTCAACCCTCTCCTTCTCTCTTTCCGTCCTTCTTCCCTTCCCCTTCTCCCTTCATCCCTCTCACTCCCTCTCCCTCTCCCAACCTACCCCTCCCTCCCCCTGTCTCCCTTTGTCTCTCTCTTTTTATCCCTCTAACTCGCTCTCTCATTCTCTCTCTTTTTGTCCTCTCTCTCTCTCTTTTCCTTTTTCTCCCTCTCTCCATTTACATCTTTCCTTATCTCTAACCCTTTCTCTCTTTCTCCCTCTCCTACTCACTATCCCCCTCTTTCTTTCTCAATCTCCCTTGTTATTTCTCTCCCTCTCACACCTAATTTCTCTATCTCTCTCTATCTTTCCTCTTTCACTCTCTTTGCCTCCCTCACTCTCCTATTCTCTCTCCTCTTTCCCTTATTCTCTTGATCTTTCTCTCTCCCTCTCTCTCTTTCATCTATCTCTCTCCCTCTTTTCCTCCCTCTTAATCTCTCTCCCTCCTTTTCTTTCCCTCCCTCTATCCCTCTCTCTCTCATTCTCTCTCTCCCTCTCTATTTTCCTTTCCCTTTCTCTCTCATTCTCATTCTCTCCCTCTTCCTCTCTCTCTCTGCCTCTCTTTGTCTCTCATTCTTCCTCTTCCTCCCTCCTTCTTCATCTTTCTCCCTTTCCCACTCCCCAACCCTCTCTTTCTCCCTCTCTCTCCCTTTTGCTATCTCTCTCGGTCTCTCTCTCCCTCCATCTCTCCCTTTCTCTCTTTCTCCCTCTCACTTCCTCTCCCTCTCCCTCCTACCCTCTCTCTCTGTCTCCCTCTCCACCTCTCCCTCCCTCTCGTCCCTCTCTCTCTCTCACTCTCCCCCTCCCTCTTTGTCCTTTTCTACCTCTCCCTCACTCCCTCTCCCCCTTTGTTCCCCTCTCTCCCTTTTTTCTCTCCCTTTCTCCCTCTCTTTCTTTCATCTCGTTCTCTCTCCCTCTCTCTCTTCTCTTTCCCCCTCCCTCTCTCCCTCCCTCTCTATCTCCATCCTTCCTCTCCCTCTCTATCCTTCCCTCTCTCTCTCTCCTTCCCTTTCCACCCTCTCTCTATCTCCACCCTTCCTTTCCCTCTCCATCTTTCCTTCTCTCCCTTTCTCCCTCTCCCTTTCTCCCCTTCTCTCTCTCCTTGAATTTTCTCCCCCTTCCTTTCTCTCTCCCCTTCTCTCGCTTCTTCCCTTTCTCCCTCCCTCTCCCTTACTCTCTCTTTCTTTCCCTTTTTACCTTTGTCTCACTCTTCTTCCCTCTCTCCTCCTTTCTCTCTCTTTCCCTCCCATTTTCCCTATCTCTCCTCCCTTTCTCTCTCCTCCCACCCTCTCCTTCTCTTTTTAGCTCTCTATGTCTCCCTCTTACCCTCCCCTCCTCCTCACACTCTTCCTCTCTCTTGTTTTCTCCCTCCCCCCTCATTTTCATTCTCTCTCTCATTCTCCCTCTCTCTATGTCCCTCCCTCTCTCCCTCTCCATCTCTTTCCCTCCTCCTCCCTATGCTTCTCTTTCTCCCTCTCTCTCCCTCCCCCTCCCTATGCTTCTCTTTCTCCCTCTCCCCTCTCTCCCTTGCCCTTCCTCTCTCCCTTCCCTCTCCCTTCCCCTTTCCCTCTCTATCTCCTTATCTCCTCTCTCCATGTCCCCCTCTCCCTCTCTCCTCTATCTTTCTCTCTCCTTCTTCTCTCTCTCACCCTGCCTCTCTCTCCCCTTTCTCCCTCTCTCCCACCTTTCCCCCTTTTCACTCTCCCTCTCACTCTCTATCTCCTCCCTCTATCTCCCTCCCTCATTCTCTCCCTTTCTCTTTCTCTCTCTTTCTCTCTCTACCCTATCTTTCTCTCTCTCCCTTCCTCTCCACCCCTCTCTACCCCTTCCTTCCTTCCTTCCTTCCTTTCTTTCCCAGTCTCACCCTCTCACTCCCCTTCTTTCTCCCTCTCTCTCCCTCTCTCGCTCGTTTTCTCTATCTCTCTCCCTTCGCCTCTCCATCCCCCTATCTCCTTCTTCCTCCCTCTCTCTCTCCCTCGCTCTTACCCTCTCTCTCATCTTCTCTCTCTCTTTCTCTCTCTTTCTCTCTCCCTTTCTCTCCCTCTCTCTCTTACCTAATTTTTTTTTAAAAAGGGGCAAAAATCAAAAAATTTTATTAATTAAAAAGAAAACATACATGGGGGATAATCCAAACGTACCCAAACAAACTAGTGGAAAAAGGAAGCCTTAGCCCCTAAACAACAAGCTCATGTAACAAAAGGAAATAAAACTACCTCAACTTCTATAATTATAGAAGTTAAATTTATCATGTCGAAAAGACAATTTGACCTCTAAAGATAAAATGGAAAAAAGATAAATAACTATTTTTACTTTCAAGAGAATATGTATGATAAGCTAATTTATCCGTTATAATATTTTGCTCTTGGTACACTAAAGTGAGGGAATGTCCCAAAAGTAAAGACGCCAAATGTCTCACATGATGAGTATAGATACAAGGCAAAGAGGAGATCCCTAAAATAGATTAGAACACTTGCCTCGAATTAGCCTCCACGAAACATTATTAAGGGAAAGTTCTTGATAGAGAAGAAGACCATCATATAAAGCTCAAAGTTTGACTTTTGTATTTATACCTATGCCATAGTTATTAGCAAATACTATCATGAATTGTCCTCCCGAGTTATGAATAACACCACCACCGGTGCAATAACCATCTATAGAAAATCCATTTGTATTAAGCTTATAGTGATCATCGAAGGGTTGTAGCTAATGAAGCCATTTACCTCTATCAAAAGGCAACGATAGGATCGACAAACCTAGAGCTTGAAGTCTTAACACAAAAGAATTACTCAAAAAGATTTAGGATTAACATTCATACATATATCGGAAAGATGAGGACGTGCTTGATAAAAAACGAGCATCATTAGACATGGAAATCTTATCATGCACTTATGTTTCCATATCTCCTAAATGGAAAAGTATAGGGCGAGTTACTCGGCATATACCTACTTGTGTCAAGTGGACGTCATCTAGGCATGAAGGAGGTCGGAAAAGGAAGCATATATACTCATTATACTAAAATAAGACACAAATCTACCCCAAATGATAAAGCTATGTTGTGACTACAAAAAGAGATGATCAATTGACTCCTCTCTAGATGACACACAACATCTATAAATGGAAACCATAGGAATGGTCAATTCCTTAATCCTAGAATCAACTGGAAGAGCCCTATGAAATTAGATCCAAATGAAACCTCCTACTTTTGGAGGAATGCTAGAATGCCAAATAGATTTAGCCCACCAAACCTATGGGCAATGCCATCTATAATGATTCCAATAGGATTTGGATTCAAAACTACCTATCTTAGATAAGTTAAAAACCATTTATCCTCAAGCTGGTCATCCAATTAATAACCTTCATAGAATCATGGTATTTAGAGGGAATGAAAGGGAGGAAATCATCTAAACATGAAAAAGACTCATTTATTGAAAAATTATAGTCCAAAGTTAGAGGAGGATTCCACACCAATTCGACCTCCAAAATGGAGTCGAACCGTTACCCATAATCCAAGAAGTACAACCTTCCAAGATAGTAAAGTGGTTAAAAATAGCCCTCAAAATGTAAGAGGAATAGGAATAATACTTGGGAGTAGATCCATATTTAGCATTCATGATCTTAACCTATAACCTATGACTCGAAGGAAAGACCTATATAGTTTAGCATCTAAAGCATCCATAACCTAGAATAAGCTATGAATACCTAAACCACCCTCAAACAAAGGCGGACATACCCAATCCTAAGATACCCAATGGTTCTTAGACTCTTTTATCGAGCTCCATAAAAAGTTAGGTATAATTCATTTAAGTATGTCGATTGTCATTTTTGACAAAGGGACAACAAAAATAGTATTACTTTATATACTAAAAATATCGACATTTTATTTAGCTAAGAAACGAGAGGCATTAGAAGGTATTTAATGGGGAAACTCAAGTGGTTACAACTCGTCCATGCCTTGAGTAAAGTAATGCAATGATTAGGCATTTTCTTTGAGGTATAAAACCCATTCTTGGATAAATTTAGTAACCGACCTAAAGACTCCTCATACTCTATAATCAATTTTCTAAGAAAAAGAATTGACTATTTAGATCCATTAGTGAATAAAAACATATCATCTATGTAAAATAAATGTGTAATGGCTACGTCACCACCTCCCCTATCATGTATGGAATAATTTATCCTTTCCTAAAAACATTATCCAAGGAATATGAGAGAAGTTATTGAACTAGAATAAATAGTAGAGGAGATAAAGTATCCCCTTGTCCGACTCTACAAGATTTGAAAAAATTTGTAGTTCCTCCCTTGAAACCTAATAGTATACCAAGCATTACTAATACAATAATATACGATATCACACCATTAACTACAAAAACCCATTTTCCTCATGGTTCTTAACAAAAAAGACCAATCAACTCTATCATATGCTTTATAGATATCTAAATTGAAGATGAGGTTGCTACCATGCATATTACTATTGAAATCGCCACTAATTCTTAGGCAATTGCAAGATTTTTCGTTATGCTCCTACCCTTAAGAAAAATAGCTTGCTCCAAACAAATGATATCAAGGAGACCCTTACCTAGAATATTTTCCATGATTTTTGAATTAATTTTACACCCAAATGATGATAGGTTAATTGGTTTTAAAGCACTCATATTAGTTGCATTAAGGATCTTAGGAATCAATACTAAAATGGTTGTTGCCCTACCTTTAGGAATATGACCACCCTTAAAAAAATCTTGGACTACTAAAATGACCTCTTTCTTAATCGACTCCCAATTACCTTTCAAAAAGTGGCCAATAAATCCATATAAACCTGGGGCACTTGAATAATTAATATCGGTAATTACCTCCCAAATTTCATCTTTAAATGGAATATCGATAAGCATAATATTTTAGCTTATCGAAACTCGTTTAAAACTACCTAAAAATAGAGAGCCATGTCTAGTAGGTCTAGTAGTTGAAAAAAGATCTTAGGAAAACTCAAAAGCTGCAAGCCCTATCACATCAGTATCATCTTTAAGGGTTTCACCGGTTGTCTTAAGATAAAAGATTGTTTCCTAGCATTGTCCTTAATATAGGCATGAAAGAAAGAGGTATTACAATTGTTATCACCTAATTTTTTCAAAAAAAAAAGGGACTAAAAAAATACAATTGGGAGATATAACTAAAAGGGAGCGGATAAAAGGATCAAAATAAAGTGGGTTTGCGAGATGAGGGACCAAACCAAACTTAGCCAAAATACCCTAAAAACCCAGTTTAAAAACCATTTTTTCTCAAAAAAGGAAGCAAGTACTCGTTCATCTCTCCATAAAACTAGCCGACTACCTTCCCATCTTTGAAAAAACTTCAACCGACCACCGACAACTAGCCATGCTCGCTCACCTACTCGCTGAGCGGACAGGCATCACGAGTCCCAACGACTAGCCCCGTATGCCTCAATAAGCGAGCTTCACCCACTTGGTCACCAATGCCCATAACCCATAGATCCAGGTCACCCATGCATGTCCATGCCCTATAGCGTAGCATAGCCTCGGCTAGACACCTTAGCACCTCGCCTCTCCCTCACTTAGCACGCAAGTAGTGCCTTAGCCGGATGCCCAACACCAACATGCACGCGTTCCTCCCTTACACGCAACACACGCCTACCACACATACGAGCTTGCCTTGCATGAACGCCCGCCTCGCCCCGGCCCCGGACCACGTCGATGCGTCTTGCCTATAGCCCACGAGGCCAAGCCAAAGTACCCTCGACCCGCATGCCCTCTAGGCCGACAAACATTGACACTCGCCAACCAACACCGAGTGCCCGGTCGGCTAGGACACAACGGCCCCTCCGCGTACCCGTAGGCCACCCTCTCGCATGTCCAAGCTAGATCGGATCACTAATCGTCGTTTTGCCTTGCGCGAGTCTAGATCCACAATGGACAACCGTCCCTTCTCTCTAATTGACTAAATATCGGTCTTCATAAGGGTTAGAAGTGTCAAAACTAATCCTAAATTCAACAATCAAAATCGATTTGCATTTTTACGAGTAATTCATTTTTTCTTTTTACCTTTTATTTTATTGTCATATGTATTAAATTTAATTTGTGATGTTGTGCTTGTAAATTAATTAATTCATTTTGATGTGTTTGTAAATTAACTAAATTATCATGATATGCTTGTAAATTAATTATATTGTCTGTAGTGTTGATTATTTTCTAAATATTTGTTATTGCTCGTGCGAATTATGTGTTCCTGTTATTTTTGTTGACGATAAATTAATTAAATCATTCGTGTACCGATTTTATTATTAAAAAATTGTGATTTCAAATCTCGTTGTTTGATCACTTTTGTTAAATAATGATAAATTTCAACATCGTTGCCGACTTGTTTAAAATGGACTTTTGAGCCGCGTTAGCTCAAGCTTCATTTTTGGATTGTTATTTGTTGATTCCTGTCGATTTCTTACAAACTTGTTGACTTTTTCCGATTTTTTACCTAATTATCGATCATGACTAATTTCTTGCTAACTTATCGATTTGTTGATTTTTGTCGATTTTTGGCCTAATTGTCAATTCTTGTCGATTTCTTGCCAACTTGTCGATTTTTGTTGATTTTTGGCTTAATTGTCGATTCTTGTCGATTTTTCACCAAATTGCCGACTTTTGTTGATTTTTGGCCTAATTATTGATTTCGCTAACTTTTTGATTTTTTTCGTTTTTTCCAACTTGCATACTTTTGCCTAATTGTCGATTTTTGTTGATTTTTACCAACTTGTTGATTTTTGCCAACTTATCGATTTTTGTCAACTTATCGATTTTCGTCGCTTTTTCCTATTTTGCCTCATTACATATTTATCAATTTTTTCAGTTTGCCTAATTGCCAATTTTCCAATTTTGTCATCTTGTCGTTTTTGCGTAGTTACTCGTTTGCCTATTTGTCAATTTGTTGATTTTGCCCATTTTGCCTATTTATCGATTTTTTCTTATTTTTCCTAATTGCTTATTTGCCAATTTGTGTATGTTGTCTCATTGCATATTTGCCCATTTTTAAGTTTTGTTTTCATGACTTTCGTTTAAGTCACTTTAATCTTCCGTACATGTAATAAACCCTTTACCCAAAACTCGAACAAACAAGTCATAGGGTTTCCTAGTAACCATAATCCTAGTTCACAACTCCGGTTATTTTTTTCCCATCTTTTCTATTTTTGCCTCAACGCGTTGCCCTCGCCATCGGCATCGCCCTATGACAACAATCACCATCATATACCTAATTTGGCTTTACTTTTTATTGTAATAAATCCACCTCCTACTATTTAATCAAGATAAGTCATCTCTTGCTAATTATAAGTCTATGTTAATATTCTCATTCCACCTATGCATATATCATTTTCAAAGGGAATAACCTTCTCTTGAAGATTTTCCATAAGACGATGAATATTATCAAAAATTTCTCAATTCCACTATTTTAACCTACGACCTAGTATTTTCAAATTAGAGGGAAGAATATTCATAGGAGCACCCAAAAAAGAAGTGTCCCAAACTCCTCTAATTAAAACCTCATAGTCCTTATATTCCTTCCACATACTTTGAGAATTAAATAGGGAATGGGACTATCTTATGGGTTCAAAATGGATTAACAAAGGAGATTGATCCGATTGAATCCAAGCAATATATTGGACTAAAATAGACGGAAGAGAACACGTAAATTGACCATTGTTTAGGACTCTATCAAGTCTCTTCCAAATTTTGGCTAGACTAGGCTTATTATTGCACCATGTATATTGGTCGCCTATATAGCCGCATTATCAACCGCAATATTATTACAACAATCCATAAAATCTCTCATTTATAGGAGGTCATAGCTCAATCCACCAACCTTTTCTAACATATCTCCTATGACATGAAAATCTACCCACTAACTAAGAAAACTAATAGAGGCTAGATAAATTACCTAAATCAGCCTTCAAACTCAATCTGTCTCCCTATAAGACTTGGCATAGACAAAAGAATATAAGATTGAACTCCAACCATGAATTTTCATTTTATTTATGATTAATTGTTCAGCAATATCCATACTAGTCATAGAAACATTAGTATTCCAGAAAAAAAGCCAAACATGCAAACTAATAGGTGAGGAGGAAAAATAAATCATGGAATTGGATTTGAGGTTGATGCAACCTCCTTATTATTGTTGAAAGAAAAACTTGGAAAAGATTATGGAAAAGATACAACCACTATAATATTATTCATTTCTATCCATCATTTATCATTGTGGCTTTCAATGGAGGAAACACCTCAATATTACTAAAACCTAGACTTATAGTATGTTGTGGAGTATCTATTGTCACTATAATACTATTACATTACTAGCCATAGTTGGTTCTTTTATCTATCAATGAAGGAGGCTTTGAATCACCAATATGTAACCTTGGTGAGGATATATCTTATAGATCCGTTGGGAGAGGTGGTAGAGCCACCACGCCTAGATGCTCGAGACGAGTAATAAAAACCTTAAAATTTTACATCAACCTATGAGAAGAGAGCCATCGTGGGTTTAGTGTTTCCCCTCCTCTCCTCCTCTCTCTTCCCCTCTTTCTCACTTCTCTAACTTCCCCTTGCTCTCCTTCCCTCTTTTTCTCCCTCCCTTTCTTTCTTTCTCTCTCTCTCCTCATCTTTCTATCCCTCTCTCTTCCACTTTCTATTTTCCTCTCTATATCTCTCTCTTTTTCTCTCCCTTCTCTCTCCCTTTTTTATTTTCCTTTTTATCTCTCCCTCATTTTTCATCTCTCCCTCTTCCTGTCTCTCCCTCTCCCTCTCCCTCTCCATCTCTTTCTCTATCTCCCTTCTCTCTCCTTTTATCTTTCTCTCCCTCTCTTTCCCTCTCTCTCTTTTCACTCTCTCCCCTCTTTCTCTCCCTCCATCCCATTCTCGCTCTCTCCCCCTCTTAATAACTCTCCCTCTCTCTTTCCTTCTCTCTCCCTCTCACCCTCTCTCACACTCTCTTGCTTTATCCCCTCTCCCTCCCTCTCTCTCTCCCTCCATTCACTCTTCCTCTCCCTCTCCATCTCTCCCTACCTCTCTCTCATCATCACTCTCCCTCCCTCTCTCGACCTCACTCCCTCTTACCCTTTCCCATGCTCTCATCTCTCCCTCTCTCTATCTCTTCCTCACTCTCTCTTCCTTACTCCCTCTCTCTCTCTCATTCTCACTCTCTTCCTTTCTCTCTCTCCCTCTTGCACTCTCTCATGATCTCTCTATCTCTCTTTCTCTTCCTTCCTCTCCCCTCTCTCTCCCTTTTTTCTCCCTATCTCTCCTTCTCCCATTCTCTCCTTCTCTCCATCCCTCTACCTCTCTCCCTCTCTAATGCTTTTTTCCCCTCCGCCTAGCTCTATCTCTATCCTCATCACCATCTCTCTCTACCTCTCTCCCTCTCTCTCCCTCTTTATCTAGCTCTATCTCTCTCCCCATCACCATCTCTCTATACCTCTCTCCCTCTCTCTACCTCTCTCCCTCTCTCTCCCTTTCTCTATCCCCTCCCTCTATCCCTCTCTCTCTTTCTCACCCCTCTCTCTCTCACTCTCTCTCCTTATCTCTCTCCCTCTCCATCTCACCCATTCCCCCTCTACCTCTCTCTCACTCTCTCTCATATCCCCTCTCCATCTTTCCTCTCTCTCTCCCTCATTTCTCTCTCCCTTCCTCTCTTCTCTCTCTCCCCTTCCTCTCTTTTCTCTCTCCCTCTTTCTCTCCCTCCCTCCCTCTCCCTACTCTCTTTTCTCTCTCCCTTTCTCCCTCTCTATCTCTCCCTCCTACCCTCTTTCTCCCTCTCGCTCTTTCTCTTCACCTCTCTCTCTTTGTTGCTTTCTTACCCTCTCTCCTTCTCCCACTCTCTACCTTTCTCTATCCCATACTCTCTTTCTCCCTCTCCCTCTTCCTATCTCTCTCCTTCTCTCTTTCATTCTTTCTTCCCCCTTTCTCTTCCTCTCCCTTCTTCTCTCTCTTTCCATTTTCCCTAACTCTCTCTCTCTCTCCCCCATGCTCTACCTCTCCCTATGTCTCTCTTCCTCTCTCTCCCTCTATCCCTTGCTTTTCTCTCCCTCTTCCTCCATCTCTTTCTCCCTCCATATCCTCCTCTCCCTCTCCTCCTCTCTCCCTCACTTTCTGTTCATCCCTCTCATTCTCCCTCTCTTCCCTTCCCTCTCACCGTTTCTCACTCTCTCTCTTTCTCTCTTTCCTTCCTCTCTCACTTTCTCTCCCTCCCTCTCTACCTCTCCCTATCACTTATGTCTCTCTCCCTCTCTACTTGTCCCACTCTTTCTATCTCTTTCTCTCCCTCTTTCCCTACTCTCTCTCCCTCACTCCCTACTCTCTCTCCCTCATTTTATCTCTTTCCCTCTCTCCCTCTCTCTCTCCCTCTCCCTTCTTCTTTCTCTTTTTCTCTCTCTCCCTCCTTCTCTATCCCTCCCTCTCTCTCACTCTCTCTCCCTCTCTTTTCTTTCCTTCTCTCTCCCTCTCCTTCTCTATTGTTCTCCCATTCTTTTCACTCCCTCACCCTCTCTCTCTCCCTCTCTCTCCCTCTCTCCCCCTCTTTCTTCTTCTCTCCCTCTCTCTGCCTCCCTCTCTCTCCCATTTTCTCTTCCTCCCTCTCTCTCTTTCTGTCTCTCCCTCATTTTCTTTCTCTCCCTCTCTTGCTCTCTCATTTCCCCCTCTCTTCCAACCTCTCTCATCTTCTCTCTCCTTCTCTCTCCCCATTCTCTCTCACTCTCTATCCGTGTCCCTCTTCTTCCCTTACTCCCTCCACTCTCTCCCACTCCCACACTCTCTCTCTCCCCTTCCTCTCCCTCACAGTCTTTACCTCCCTTTCGCTTTCTCCCTCCATCCTTCTCTTTCTCATTCTCTGTCTCCCTCTTCCTCTCCCAATCTAGAGATGGAGAGAGAGAGAGAGGGAGTGAAAGAGGGTGAGAGATAGAGAGAAAAGGAAAGAAAGAGAGAGGTAAAGATCTAGGGATGGGGAAAAGGGAGATTGAGGGAGAGAGGGAGACAAGAAGAGAGAGAGGAAGGAGGATAGAGAAAGCTAGAGGGGAAGAGGGGAAGAGGGAGAGAAAGAGATGATAGAGAATGAGAAAGAGAGAGAGAGAGAAAGAGGGAGAGAGGGCAAGGGAGAAAATAGAATAGGAGAGAGGGATATAAAGAGGGAGATGGGGAGTCGGGAGAGAGAGGGAGGGGAAGAGAAAGGGATATTGGGGGGAGAGGGAGAGAGAGGAAGAGGGGGAGAGAGGGAGAGGGAGTGAGAGAGGGTGAGAGAGAGAAAGAGAGTGGTAGAGAGCAAGAGAGGGGAGAGAGGGAGATTAGGAGAGGGGGAGAGAGGGAGATTATGAGAGGGGAGAGAGGGAGATTAGGAGAGGGAGAGATAAAAGAGAGAGAAGAATCGGGAGACAGAGAGCTAGAGGGAAGAGAGGAAGAGTGGGAGAGAAGAGGAGGGAGAAAGGAAAAAAGAGAGAGGGATAGAGAGAGAGAGAGAGGGAGATGGCGAGGGAAGGAGAAAAGGGAAGCAAGAGAGAGGGATATTGAGGGAGAGAGGGAAAGTATGAGGGAGAGAGAGCAAGAGAGAGGGATATTGAGGGAGAGAGGGAAAGTATGAAAGAGAGAGAGCAAGAGAGAGGAAGTGAGGGAGAGATAGTGAGAGAGATGGAGAAATGAGGGATGAGAGAGGGAGGAGGAGAAAGAGAGTAAGGGGATAGGGATCTAGAGGGAGAGATAGAGAGAGAGGAAATGGGAGAGAGAGGGATAGAGAGAGTTATAAGTAATGAGAGAGAGAGAGAGAGAAGAGAGAGAGAGCGAGAGGGAAAAGGTTGAGAGGGATAGGGAGAGTGAGTGAGGGAGATATAGAGAGGGGGAAGAAAGAGAGGAAGTGAAAGAGAGAGGGATGGAGAGAGAGAGGGAGGGAGGGAAAGAGAGCTAGAAGGAGTGAGAGAGGGAGAGTAGAGAGTGAGAGAGAGGAAGAAAGAAAGCAAGAGAGAGGGAGAGAGAGTAAGATGG
The DNA here is from genome assembly GCA_963924115.1 of Dovyalis caffra. Taxonomy (NCBI): domain Eukaryota; kingdom Viridiplantae; phylum Streptophyta; class Magnoliopsida; order Malpighiales; family Salicaceae; genus Dovyalis; species Dovyalis caffra. Next base: position 319,809 of record CAWUPB010001155.1, on the reverse strand, counting down.
TGAGAGAGAAAGAGAAAGAGAGGGGGAGAGGGAGAGGGAGAGGAGAGGGAGAGAGAGTGAGAGAAAAAAGAAAAGAGGGAGGGAGAGTAGGAGGGAGATGGAGAATGAGAGATAGAGAGAAAGGGAGGAGGAGAAGGTGGAGAGTGAGAGAGGAAGGGGAGAGAGTGGGGGAGATGGAGAGTGAGAGGGGGAGAGAGCTAGATGGAGGGATAGAGAGTCGAAGAGAGAGGGAGAGGGAGACAAGAGGGGAGGGAGAGAGAGGAAGGGAGAGAGTATAAGAGAGAATCCGATAAAGAGGGAGAGAAGGAGAGAGAAGGAGGGAGGGAAAGAGAGAGGTCGAGATGGAGGGTGAAAGAGAGATCGAGGGATAATGTTATAGGGAGAAAGAGGGAGGGAGAGAGGGAGAGAGGGAAAGAATGAGAGAAAGAGGAAGAGGGAGAGCGAGTGAGAGGGGAAGAGAGAGTGGAAGTGGGAGAGAGAGAGGGAGAGAGAGAGGAAGGGGTGGGAGAGGAAATAGGGGAGAGAGAGATAGAGGGTGAGAGATTGAAGGAGGGAGAAAGAGGAAGAGAGTGAGAGAGAGAGAGGGACGGAAGGAGGGAGACGAGCGAGGAGAAAGTGAGAGTGAGAGAAAGAAGAAAGGAGAAAGGAAGAGATATGGAGAGATAGGAGAATGTGAGAGAAAAGGAGAGAGAGAGGAGGAGAGAGATGGAAAGGAGGTAAGAGAGATTAAGAGGGAGAAAGAGTAAGAGAAGGGAGCAAATGAGAGAGGTGGAGAGAGAATATGAGATAGTGATAGTGAGAGAGGGAGATTAGGAGTGGGAAAGAGAAAGAGGGGGGAGAGAGAGCTAGAGAGAGAGAGTGAGAGAAAGAGAGAGAGGGAGAGTGAGAGAGTGATGACGAGGAGGGAGGTTAAGAGGGAGAGAGAGATGGATGGAGAGAGAGGAAGGGCAAGAGGTAGAGAGAGGGAGAGAGAGCAAGAGAGAGGGAGTAAGGGAGAGATAGTGGGAAGGATGGAGAAATAGGGAGTGAGAGAGTCCAATAGGGGAGAGAGAGAGAGAAAAAGGAAGAGAGGGGGAGGGTGGGAGGGTTAGAGAGAGAAGGATAGAGAGAGAGGTAAAAAAGGAGAGAGAGTGAAAAAGAAAGGAGGAGGGATAGAGGGAGAGAGAGGGAGAGAGGGGAGGAGGGAGAGAAAAAGAGATAGCTAGAGAGAAGGAGAAGAAGGATTGGAGGGAGAGTGAGAGAAGAAGAAAATGGGAGAGATGGAGAGTGGGAGAAAGGAGGGAGAGGGAGAGGGAGAGGGAGAGAGGGGGAGGAGAGAGTCATGAGAGAGAGGGAGAGAGAAGGAAAAAGGGAGAGTGTGAGAGAGGGACAGCGATGGAGAAAGAGAGAGAGAGAGAGAGCTAGAGAATAGATAGAGAGATAAGGGGAGAAAGAGGGAGAGAGGGAGGGAAAGGGCAAATAGAGCAAGGGAGAGATGGGGGAGAATGCGAGAGGGAGAGAAATAAAAGGGGAGAGAGAGAGGGAGTGAGGGTAGGAGAGGGGGATAGGGAGAGAAAGGGAGAGGAGGGGAAAGGGAGGGGAGAGAGGTAGGGAAAGAGAGAGAGGAAGTCGGAGAGAAGGAGAGGGGGAGAGAGAGAAAGAGAGACATAAGGAGAGGAAGAGAGAGGTTAAAGGAGAGAGAAAGAGAAGGAGAAAGGGAGAGAGATAGATAGAGAGAGAGGGAGCGAGAGAGAGAGAAAGGGAGGAAGAGAGAGGGGGAGAGAGAGGGAAAGAGAGAGATAAAGGGGAAGAGGGAGAGGAAGGAAGAGGGAGAGAGGGAGAAAAGAAGAGAGAAAGAGAAAGAGGAGAAAGGAGATGTTAATGTAGGTGCCCAAGATCCAACCACTTTTGGATGGACTTGAGTTATTGTATTATTACATCATTTATTTCAATAATAATAAAGAAGTCTTTTTATTAATTTTTATGTTTTATATTTATTAATTCAAAAGAATTAGATAGAAGGGAGAAAGGGAGAGAAAGGGCGAGGGAAGAGAAAGGGATAAAGTGAGAGAGAGGTGGAAGGAGAGGGAGGGAGAGAATTAGAGAGAGAAAAAGAGAGAGAGAGAGAGGGGTAGGGTAAGGAAGGGAGAAAGTGGAAAGAGAGATGGAGATAGTGAGAGAGAGGAAGAGAGAGGGAGAGGGAGAGGGAGGGAGGGAGATTAGAAAGGGATGGGAGAAAAAGAAAGAGAGGGAGAGAGAGTAGGATAGAAATAGAGAGGGAGTGAGGGGAAGGGAGAGAGATAGGGAGAAAGAGGGAGAGGTAGGGAATAAGGGGGAGACAGAGAGGGCTAGCGAGAGAGAGAGAGAGGGAGAGGCGTATAAAGGCGGGTAGGTAGAGAGAAAGGGAGAAGGAGAGGGGGAGAAAGGGAGAAGGAGAGGAGGAGAAAGGGAGAGAGAGTGAGGGAGAGAGAAAGAGAGAGAGAGAGGGAGAATGAGGAAGAAAGGTAAGGAGGGTGAGACAGATTGGGAGGGAGAAAGGGAGAGGGGGAGATAAAGGGAGAGGGTGAGAGATAGAGGGAGAGAGAGGCGGAAGATTGGGAGGGATGGAGGGGGAGAGAGGGAGAGAGAAGAAGATAGAAAGTGAGGGAGAGAGAACAACAGAGTGAGGGAGAGAGGGAAGGAGAGAAAGATAAAGAGGGAGAGAGAATGAGAAAGGGAGAGAGAGAAGGAGACAGAGCTAGAGATAGGGGAGAGGGAGAGAGAGGGAGAGGAAGGGAGAGATGGACAAATAGAGGGAGAGAGAGGGAGATAAGGAAGGGAAGAAGGAGAGAGAGAAATAAAAAGAGGGAAAGAGAGGGAGAGAGAGAAAGATAAAGAGAGGGAGAAAGAGAGATAAGGCAAGGGAGAAAGGGAGAAAGAGAAAGGGAGAGATAGAGAGAGAGGGGGGGAAGAGAGAGAGGTTGTAACCCCCATGAAAATCCTTAATTATATATATATGTGTGTGTGTGTGTGTGTGTGTGTGTGTGTGCGCGCGCCACAATCTTCAAATAAGTGAAGGTGTGATTGTGTATATGTGCCATTTAAGTATTTTGGGATGACAACATATTAGGTGTTTAGGTGAGGATTTATCGAATGAAATTTTGGACAATTACACCATGAGAAATTAATGCTTGAAATGTATGATTTGTGTTAAATTAAAGCAATTTTACTTGAGATTGATGGTTTAATTATTAGTGGAATCAAGTATGCAAAATTAGTATTCTTTAGAAACAGATTCTGTCCGAATTTTGTGTGGCTTATTCATGGATCTTAGAGTGATTTCTTGGTGAACCTTAAAGAATAAAAGTTGTTTATGTATGTCTTAGCTAACACTCTGCAAAATATTTTGGTTATTAGGTTTATATATATAACGTTATGCCTATTTTAGTACATATTATTGATCCTTAACTTTCAAAATTATGTTATGACTCATGTGTTGGGTATTTTACCCTAAGTTTTGGATATGTTTTACCTTAATATGTCAATTTTCTCATATAAAAAGCATATGATTCAATTGTGTCTAGAAGTTGGGACGTTCCTCGCTTGAGAAGAGGTTGTCCTATAAGACGACTCTTACAAACAGATTGATATGTGTGTGTAACTAGAACCAAACTAGTTTAGGTAAAAAATGTAGCCATCTCAGCTTCCATAAGTTTCCATTTGACCAACACCATGTCACTTGGAAAATCAAACTTGTCGCCTCACCCATTTAAGCCACCATTCATTTATCACTTAAGCACTTAAATTTGGACACTTGTAATATACAATCGTGGGATGAAAAGGTGGTATAAAACAATGAAAAAGGTATAAACTTTTCCATTTTGGCAAGTTAAACCCATAGCTAGCAAATTGAAGGGAAGAGAAGGACTTTGAAAGGAAAGTGACGGGAAAAGAGAGAAAAGGAAAGAAGAAAGAGAAAAAAAGGGAAAGCCTAAACAACCTTTAGGAAGTTAAAGCAAAGTAAGTAGGTTCCATTTTTTTGTTTATTTTATGTTTTAAGTTATCTTTTTAAGTGTTTATTTCATGGGTTTGTAATAATTTTGCTATGGGTTGCTATGGTTGTTTGTGTTGGTGTTAAGGTTTGATAAATTATGATGGATCTATGTGTTTGTGTTGTGATGCAAAATTTGTTTGATATATTTAAATGTGTGGATGGTTTGGAAAGAAAAAGAAAGTATGGACTAAATTGGTTTAAGCTAAACTAGATTTCGTGAGCTTGACTTTGAAAGGGAAGAAATACAGTTCTAGAGTTTCCCTAGGCTAAAACCATTCAGCCAAGTGGGAAAGAATGGATGTTTTATGGAAATTAAGGGCCTAGAATATCATGGTAACCCAATTAGGAATGGGTTAATAGTTTAGGGTGGAAATAAATATACTAGACATGAAAGGCAATCCTTGGCCACCTTAAAACCCAATAAAAAATAGAGTTTTGGACTTCATTAGGTAAATTGGATACTTGATGGCTAAGTTTGCTTCCTTTGTGGACCTTAAGGTCTAGATCTCATTGGTAACCCTTCTAAGTATGGTTTGGTAAGTTAGTATAAAAGAAATTTACCTAGAAATGGAAAAATAGTTTCTTGCTCATTTTGGGGCCATTCGGCCTAGGAGATCCTTTTGTGTAATTAGAGATCAAGAATTAAATGTGAACTCAAATAGAGACCAATTATTAAGTTAAATTAAATGGGGAAATCTTTAATCACTTAAGGGCACTTTCGGCCTAGACCCATAAATTTTGGGGATTTAGGTTCTCACCTTTCGATTTTGTAACTAAAAGTTAAAGTATATTTTTAAAAATATAAAATGGAATATTTAAGGGGTAAGAACTCAAAGAAAAACCAAAAAGGGACCTAGGTCCATTAAGAGTGAAATTCGATCATGAATACCAAAACTAGGGTTAGAATCGAATCCTATTCCAACCTTGTCCGTAAGGATTTAATTATACTATAATACATATAAATGGAGTAATGGAAAAAAGACAATTCAAGAAAAACCGAGATTGACACTTAGACCCATTATGAGTCGGCTTTGACTACTAAGATTAAAGGTTTGGATTAAAAAAGAATTTTAGCTTAAGTATGTTACACATTGGAAATCCGAGCCTAGACTTACTAGGTACACGAGAAGGAAAACTCGTAAGTATGAAGTAGAATTATGAAATGAAGGATACTAATGAATGGAATTTGTATTCTCATTTTGAATACTTTGAATGGTATATGAAACACCCGTGAAATCCCGAGTGTGTGTCGGAACACGAGAATGGTTTAAGAAGAAAAAGGTTGATAGTTTAATTAGTTAAATGTGTTAAACATAATACCATGTGCAACACGTGCATTTGGGGGTGATATAAAATCAAGAAAAATCATTGAGCCATGAGATAATACGATTTGGTAACCGAACTAAATGAAATAGGTAGCATCATGAAACCATATAGGTGCTCTATTACTAACATCGGTAAACGAGGGATAATTTCACTAACCGTATGCTACAATGAAGGATAATTCCATTGTGAGTAGTAGGTGATAATGGGATCACTAAGAGAGAGTAATAGAGTAGTAGGTGATAGCAAGATCACCGAGAGATAAAATGCACGGTTTTGCTAATACCTAGTGGTATTCGGATTAAAATGGATGGATAGAATGGGAAATAGAACTTCATTGCATATCGCGTACATCACTCTACTTACTAAGCTCTAGATCACCTCATTGTTGTTTTCATGTTATGATAAGAAAGAGTTAAAGTAGTAAGGATGCTATCGAGTCCTCCAAAAATGCTCTTGTATGACACAAGTGTATCAAAATTCCTTTTGATTGTAATTTTGGGGTTGGGATATCGATAGACATTTTGATGGTATTGTAAATAAAATTGGTAATTTCTTTCACTATATTTGTTAATATTATGTAAATTGACTTGTATGCGTTTCATTGTATGATAAGTCCTTAATGTATGATCACATACGTGTTTGGGGTTAAGTCGAGAATTGGTCGTGTCGGGGAGAGGGTGAGAGGGGTGCCTAGAGGTCGAGAAGGAGAGAGAGGCTAGGAAAGAGTCGAAAGAAGAGGAGAGAGGGAAGGAGAGGAAGTGATAGGGAGAGGGCGAGAGGAAGAGGGAGAGGAAGGGAGAGAAAGGATGAGAGGGAGAGAGAGCGGGAGTAAGAGGGAGGGAGGGAGGGAAGAGAGGAAGAAAGAGTAGGAGTGAAAGAAAGGATGAGAGGGAGAGAAAGGGGGAGTAAGAGGGAGGGAGGGAGAGAGAGGGAGGGGAAAGAGGAAGAGTGGGAGCGAGAGGGAGAGAGAGAGGGAGAGAGGGAGTTTGGGAGGGAGAGAGAGAAATGAGAGAGATAGAGAGAAGGACTGCGAGAGAGGGAGAGAAGTTAAGAGAAATTAGGAGAGGGAAAGGGAAGGGAGAGAGAGGGAGAGGAAGGAAGAAGGAGAGTGGGAGAAAAGGAGAGATAAAGAGAAAGTGAGGAAGAGATATAGGAGGAGAGGGAGAGAGAGGTAGAGATAGTATGAGAAAGAGGGGTAGAAGAAGGGAGTTATTGAAAGAGATGAAGGTAGAGAGAGAGAGGGAGTGAGATAGGGAGAGAGGGAGGGAGATTAGGAAGGGGAGGGAAAGAGAGGGAAAGAGGGGGGACAGAGAGAAGGATAGAAAGACTACAAGGGAGATAGGGAGAAAGATGGAGGGAGAGAGAGAGAAGGAGAGAGGAAGAGGGAGAGAGAGAGAGGGAGAGAGGAAGAGGGAGAGGGAGAGGAAGGGAGGGAGAGAGAGGGGTAGAAAGAGAGAGAGAGAGATGGTGGTAGAGAGTAGAGAGAGTGAGGAGGGAGAGAGAAGGGGAAGGAGTGAGAGGGAGAGGGAGAGAAGAGGAGAGAGAATGATAGATAGAGGTAGAGAGCGAGAGAGAGAGAGAAGGGAAGGAGTGAGAGGGAGAGGGAGAGAAGAGGGAGATGAAGTAAGAGAGAGAAAGAGAGGGGGAGAGAGGGAGATGAAGTGAGAGAGAGAAAGAGAGGGAGAGAGGTGGAGAGAGGGAGGGAGGAAATGAGGGGGAGGGATGGAATGGAAGAGGGAGAGGAGTGAGAGAGGTAGAGAAGAAGAGAGTAGGAGAGGGATAGGGAGAGGGAGAGAGAGAGGGACCGAGAAAGGGAGTGGGAGAGAGAAAAGGAAAGGAAGAAAGACAAAGAGGGAGATAGATAGAGAGGAAGAGAGAGGTTGAGAGACAGAGGGAGAGAGAATGAGAGAGATGGGGAGTGAGAGAGCAAGGGAGGGAGTGAGAGAGTAAGGGAGGGAGTGAGAGAAGGAGATAAAGGGGTACACAAAGAGGAAAGAAGAAAGAGGGAGAAAGTATTAAAGAAGAGAGAAAGAGAAAGAGAAAGAATGGGAGAGAGAGGAAAGGAGATGAAAAGAGGGAGAGAGAGGGTGATGGAGAGAGTGAGAGCAAGAGAAAAAGTGAGAGGGAGAATAAGAGGGAATGATATAGTGTGGGAGAGAGAAAGACGAAGAGGGAGAGGGAGAGAGAGACGAAGAGAGAAAAGAGAGAGAGGTAGAGGGATAAAGAGATGATGAAAGAATGAGTAAGTGGGGTAGGGAGAGGGATAAAGAGATAAAGAGATAGAGGGGGAGGGGGAGGGAGAGGAATAGGGAGCAATAGAGAAAGAGGTAAAGGAAGATAGAGAAAGGGAGAGAGGGAGGAAAAGAGTGACGGAGACACATGAAGGATCATGCATCCCGTGGTGGTGCATAATAAAACTAAAATTTTCCTCCATCTAGGTCTTCTAAGATCAAGTCATTGAATCAACTTATCATGCATACATGAATTAGAAGAGTGAATAAAAGATTATTTCTAGTAGCATAGATTTAGCCTTTACAAAAAGGAGTCATCCAAGTGTTTGGTCTCTATCGATAATCTATGTAGTTTAAACACCCACAACGAAAGCCATAAAAATCACAGAGTGCTAGCTACAATCCTTCGTATAGTTTATTTTCTTTATAAAGAAATTAGTTAGGGTTTTTGCAGCAACTCGGGCTTTTAAGGAGGGGTATAACAACTCGGGCTTTTGGGAAAAGAAAAACCTTCTCTTTCTTTTTCTTTTCATTAGCCATGTGTATCTCTATCTTAACCCTTTTTTACCCCTCTCTCATTATTTATATGAGGGGGTGGCATCCTTATCATTCAAGGATAAGGAGTTACAACCTATGTCGACTTGTTTGATACTATCCTTATAAACCCTAAGCCTTATCCAATAGTTGCAATAATGATTGATCGATAGATGTGAGACAAACACTAATACATATAAATGATATCATTAAGCATCTCAAGTTGTAGTATTTTCAAGAATGGACATTGACTATATGTGCATAGACTTGTGAGTGCTTTGTGCTATGCGCGTATCGTATGATAATAATAGGAGATCTCACACCTATTGGCTTGGTGATACCAAAACAAGCACTTAGGTGATTTATGTTAGAGAACATATCACTCGGACTTGACTCACCAAGAGAACCTATTGGGTTTTATTCTATGAGAATCTCATATGAGATAGGTACAAATGGTCCTTATATTTGAAGTCATTGCAATTGTGTCATTAGAAGACTTATGCTATTTGACACATGTTTCGATGGACCTATTAAAGGGTTGTACATGGGTGATTCATTGGATTTACTAGAAATCTAATGGAGATAAGTGTATGAATAAGATAGGACATGTTATTCCTTGTTTGCTAAAGGAGTTATCACATTACACTTCAATGAATGTCCACTTGAGAATTCTATGGCCATAGTAGGAGTAAAAAAATAGAGCATAATTGGTTTACTCTAAGAGCTAAGACATTTGGGAAGCGAAGAAAACTTGTGTGACCATAATCGAACAAGCCTTATAACCAAGTTCGAGATCACATTATGATAAGTTGAAACTATGCTCGTAAAGGTAATAATGAATTAATTAATCCTCCTAGAAAATTGGGTAGTCATGATGCCTTACTAGAAGCTAATCTTGATTTATGTATCAAGAGATAAAAGAGAAGTCTTTTATTCTTGATATATTGTCAACACATCTAGGAGCCTATTGAGTCACGCATAAAATTAAGTATTCACATTATAAATGAGAAGAAAAATATTGGAAAAAGTTTCCAATTATGAAAGTTTTCTATTTTGGAAAGGGTTTCCAAGATGGAAAGTTTACTAAAATTGAAAGTTAATATTTTAGAAATCGGCTTCCTAATTTGGAACCATGTTAGTTTCAAATTTGTAAGTAAATAACCCAAAATGGAAATGAGTTTCCTAATTTAGGTTAAAGGGTATTTTAAAAAATTCTTCCTAATGTGGACTCACCTAAAATAATCTAAGATTATTTATTTGGATAGTTGAAATAACTTAATTGGGCTAAAATGGTTTTAGCCCATTATGTTTAATTAAAAATCTTAAGATATTGTGGTGAGAGGATAAATATCAACCTTATTGGATAAGGATGAAGATAATGAAAAAAGGTCCACTAGTAGAAATAACTTCTCATCTTTGGAGGATAAGGAAGCAATAACCTAGAGTCCAAAAAGACACTTAATGTCGCCCTTTTCCTTGTTCTTGGAGGACAAAGAAACTCTCCTATATAAGGGGAGAGAGAGGTGCAGCAACTAAGCAAAAAGAGAAAGGAAAATGACAAATTTGGCTAGTCCTAAAAGCTATCTAGGGCACACAGACAAAGTGAAGAAAAAGGAAAAATAGTTTTTTTCAAAAGCCCTAGCACAAATATACTCTTTCCTTCTCTTTTATGGTTGTCACCAAATTGCTCGAGATTGATTTTTATTGGAAACACTACACAAATAAAAAAAATAGAGCTAGCACCCTAATCATTTTGAGTGCTTCTTTATGGATACTTAGACTCGTGTGGATCATCAATAGAGGTCGGACAATTAGATGGCTTTTTTTAAAAGAATTTGGATATATGTTACAAGACATAATTCTAAATTCATTGTTTTAAATTCATGTATGTATGGTTAATAGATTCAACGACTTAATCTTGGGCCTTAGATAGAGAAATTTTTTTTGTTTATTTCGCACCTCCATAAGATGCATGATCCTTCATATCCTCTAACCAAAATATCTTATAGGCTTTTAAATTAAGCATATCAGCCCAAACTCTTTTGGCCTAATTAATTATCGATTACTTTGGACTATCTAAATAAATTGGATTAGATATTTTTAGCAAGCCCATATTAGGAAACGAGTTTTCAAAATACCCTTGAACTTAAATCGGGAAACTAATTTCCTTTTTAGGTAAGTTATTTCCAAATTTGGAACTAACTTCCAAATTAAAAACCGATTTCTAAAATTGAAAACTTTCTATAATGCCACCAGCTCCTTTTACCAATTTCCTAAGAGGTATGGCTAGGTTCGTTACGTCGTTAAGACTAAAATCTCAGCTCACTTCCATAAATACATAACCATGGGTGTGTACACTACAATTTACATACCGTTAATAAATATAGTTACGAGAAAATTACAAAATATCTAAGATGTCCTTTATCCACTAATAGACACCATACCTCCTATTTACAAACAAAAGTGATTTCTACATTCTCAAGTGACACATGAGCCTCTTTTAGTGAGAATCGACAACATCCTCAATCGAATTATCCTTGCCCTTATTTGTTACACCACACATTGACAACAACGGAATGAGTCAAAGCTCGGTAAGTAGGGTGAGGCATGTGATATGAAGTACTTTGCTATTACTCCGCCTTTCCCTATCAAATTTAGTTTGAGTACCCTAAGTATTAGCAAGTTTGCTCTATTTTCATCTTTCGTTGATTACCAAATCACCTACCGCTAATAGTAGAATTATCCCTCATTGTAGGACATGGTTAGCGGGATTATCCATCACCTAACGATGTAATCAACTAATACGAGCATGCACACGACTTTGTTACTAATACCCATTTAATCCAAGCTTTGGTTACCAAACCTCATCAATTCTTAATCACATGTTCTTGCTCAATTCAAACAGTCCACCCCTAAATGCATATGATGCACATGATGTTTTCATTATCACATTCATGTAATCATGGTTACCAAACCCTATCTTCTCAACCCATTCATCGTATCCATCAAAAGTATAATTATCACCAATTTGTATTCGATCTAAACTTTATTTCATGTATAAGTGCCTTCCCTTCATATAATTAGGAAGTCCGAGCCTAAAATTTGACCTACACTTAGCTTATGTAAATATTAGCCTTTCAATCTAATTTAAATTACTTTGAAAGTGGAATATCTTTCTTAGCCCGTATTTTGGCATGGATGGCCGAATTTAGCTCCTAACCAATCTAAGCTGAATTTTCCATTTTCCTTGAATTCCAACCTTTCTACACTTCAATTTATATATATTGACATCTAATTGAACCATTACTTATCAATTTGGATGAGTGGAACTCAATTCTTAAAAATTAGGGTTTAGGCCTAATGGTTCCTAGTCTAAGCCGAAATTTCCATGTTCCTTGAAGTCTAACATTTCTACACTTTAATTTATATATATTTAGGTCTAATTGAACCATTAATAATCAATTTGGATGAGTGGAACTCAAATCCTATAAATTAGGGTTTAGGCCGAATGGTTCCTCAAAGCGTGACAAGAGATTTTCTTTCATTCTAATGGAGTTTTTTTTCATCCTAATTTACTTATTTGAGTTACAATTAAGTCCAACATTCTTAAATTCATACAAAGGTCCAATCTTTCCCCTTTTAGGTATGTAGGCCGAATGGGTTGCCTAGGAAACTCATGCCTTTTTAAGTCCATCTTAACCATAGTTTCATCCAACCAAATTTCGGTCGAAGCCCTCCTTTATTTATACCAACCCTATCACCACATACTTGGACATACACAAAGCTTTATAAGCTTTAACAAGTCATCACATATACAAGTCCAACAAAAGATCCATAACAAACCATCAAGACATCATACCAAGACAAACAACTTATAACAACATAACCAATGTTACAAGTGAACCACATAAAAGAAACACATAAAAACAAAATTTTAGGACATAAAATAAAACCTACTTACTTAGTTCAAATGTGATAGAAAATCCCTTACTATTTTCTTCTCTTTTCATCTTTCTTTCTTCCCCCTTTTTCTTTTCCATTTTTCTCTCTTTCATTTTGGTTTCCTCTCAAATTTTTGGTGAGCTAAAATGGCTAAAGTGTGGCCGGCCATTCACCCTCTTATATATATATATATATATGTCCACCTTTCTTCCTTTATTAAATACCAAAACAAGTGTCAAAAACTAAGATGACATGGTGGAAAGTGATGGAAGACCATGGAAGGCTAGGTGGCGAGTTTGGAAGGAAAAAGGATCGAGTGGAAGTCAAATGGAAGAATGGAGAAGCTTAGGTGTCAAGTTGAGTTTGAAGGATGGGTAATGGCATTAAACATAATCTTAAGGGTATTTTAGCCTACAAATTGTAGCTTTACTCCCAAATTTTGGCCCTCTCCAATTAAGGAAAAATTTTCCATGTCATGGCATACTAACTAACTTATCCAAAAATTTCCCCCTAAATTGTTACATAAACACCAAAATATTCCTATAATCACCATTATATTAATACCACCAAAATAGTGAAATACCATAAAAAAATGAAAATGTCACGTAAATCACACACATACGTAGTATTTGTATCTATGAATATTCCGATATGGATATGTATATGGTCAACACTTCTCACGAGGGTTACACTTTCTATTTTAGAAAAAATTTTTGAAAAACAAGAAACTTTCCATTTTCAAAAACCTTTTCCAAAATAGAAAACCTTCTTTTTAGGAAAATTTTTCCAAAATCTTTGCTTCTCTTTTATTATGTGAATGCTTGAACTTATTCATGTGACTCGATGGACTCCTAGATGTATTGGCAATATATCAAGAATAAAAGAAACCTCTTTTATCTTTTGATACATAAATCAATATTAGCCTCTAGCAAGGCATCCCGACTACCTAATTCTTTAGGAGGATTAATTAATATACAATTATAGCTTGGTCTTTCGCACTTGCATCGCCAATTTCCAATATCTACTTAAGGTCGTATTTGCCCCATACCACTTTCTTTTTTTCCATTTTAGGCTACGATGGTTTGCAAAGCTATCCAAGCAATTCTTTTATTCTTGGTGCGATCCTCGCCACCTCTTGGCAAAGTAGGCTGATGGGCAAGCCCCCTCTTTTCGAAATGGTGTGGGGGCGTCGGAGGTCGTTGCCCCATGACCGACTCAAAGGGTCGAAGTGGATTCCGTGATCGAATGCCACTAGACAAAATTACTCAATATGAAAGAATCATTACAAATAGTATCAAACCAGAATTACTAGAAGAACTCAAAAGTGGGTTAACCGACAAAAAAAAAAAGCGTACTATGTTTTCGATCGATTTTCGGGGTAAGAATAAGAAGAGCATGGTTAACATGCAATTCGAGTCCTCATATCAAATTGTCACAGCTTGATCTCGGACTTGGTTTATAGCCTATTCAATTATGATCACATAATTTTTCTTAGATTTTTAAATGTCTTAGCTCTAGAGTAAATCAACTATGGTCTATTAGTATACTCCCACTATTACCATAGATTCTTTAAGTAGACAATCATTGAAATGCAATGTGATAACTCCTTTAGCATATAAGGAATGATATATCCTATCATGTTCAACCATCGATCTCCATTAGTTCCTAGTGCATCTAATGAATCACCCATATATATCTCATAATTGAGCCTATAAAAACAAGTTTCAAAGCATGTAAATCCTCTAATGAGATAATCATGATGAATTCAAGTCAAAGGACTAGTTTTACCCATCTCGTATGAGATTCCCATACACTAAACCAAATGGGTTCTCATGGTGAGTTAGGTGTTCTATAACATTAATAATCATCTCAATAGGTTTGAGATCTCCAACTACTATCTTATAGCAAGAACAAAGCACTCACAAGTCTTATCGCATATAGTTAATGTTTATTCTTGACAATGCTATAACTTGGGATATTTAATGATATCATTTAAGTACATTAATATTTGTCTCACATCTTTCGATTAATCAATAATGCAATGCATATCATATGGACTTCTATCTAATTTTATCAAAATATATATGACAAAAATTAATAGAAAGACTTCTTTTATTAAAAAAATAAAGAATGCAATATTAAAATAAGTTAAACCATCCAAACAAGATTGGATTCTGGCCACCTACACTAACAAAAAAGAGGGATAGAGAGAGAGAGAGAGAGAGGGAGAGGATAGACAAAGAGAGGGAGAGAGTGAATGGGAAAGAGACGAGAAAGAGATAGAAAGGAAGAGAGAGGGGGAGAGAGGGGGTAGAGAGGGAGAGATAGATAGAGGGAGAGGGAGAGTGGGGGAGATAGTGGGAGAGAGGGAGAGGAAAAGGGAGAATGAAAAAAAAGGAGAGGGAGAAGGGGAGAAAGGGAAAGAGAAAGAAAGAGGGAGAGAGGGATGGAGAGGAAGAGAGAGCAAGGAAGAGAGGGAGGAGAATAGGAGAGAGGGATAGAGAGAGAGGGAGATGGGGTGGGAGGGAGAGAGAGAGAGAGAGGGGATGAGAGAGGGATATTGTAGCGCCCCCACCCTAATCATATTTCTACTAGCCAAATAGGGTATTGGACGAAGCGCGTTACGCTAATATATTTTAAACTCTAAGTAGTTCTCTTATGATATTCTTAAAACTTTAACAACACATTACATATATAATTCCTTAAGATAAAATTTACATAACATAATTAAATACATTAATAAAACATTACAGTGCAATATTCAATTTCTCAAGAACTCCATATCTAAAATTTACGTACAAAATAAAAAATAATATATGGTACCTCACATAAGCCAATTAGGAGGAGCCACCGCATCCGTACCAACTTGTCCTTTCCCCGTCACGACATAAAAATAACAACAAGGTGAGCCAAAGCTCGGCAAGTAAGGTGATGCACGTGATATGCAATGAAGTTTTTGTTTCCCATTCTACCCATCCATTTTTAATTCGGGTACCCTAGGTATTAGCAAGTTCGTGCGTTCCATCTCTCGATGATTGCATTATCACCTATTACTCTATTACTCTCTCTCGGTGATCTCACTATCACCTACTACTCACAATAGAATTACCCCTCATTATATCACACCGTTAGTGGAATTATCCCTCGCTTAATAGTGTTAGTAATAGAGCTCGCACTATGGATTCCTTGCTATTACCCATTCCACTCAATTCGGATACCAAACCGTGTCATTTCATGACTCAATGATTTTTCTCAATTTATTCCACCCCCAATGCACGTGATGCATGTGATGACATGTTTCTCCACTAATTTATTAGTTCATTCCAAGCCCACTTTAAACATGTTTTAGTTCACTTAAATTTAGTCCAAGTCCAATCCAACCCATCACCACATACTTGGACATTTTTCAAAACATCATAAACATCATAAATCATCACAACAAGGCATCCATACATAGATGCATCCCAAACATCAAGCATATAACCATTGAAAATTATTACAAACCCATGAAATAAACACCGACAAAATAACTTAAGAAAAATAATTTAAGACATTAATCAAACAAAAACAAAATGGAACCTACTTACCTAGTTTAAGTTTGATTAGAATTTCCTTAGCTCTTTTCCTTCCCTTTTTCCCTTTCTCTTTTTCTTTCCTTTCTGTCCTCTCTTTTGTCGTGTTTCACTCCCTCACAATTGGTTTCTCTCCCTTTTTGTGGTAAGCTATGGTTTTCACTTCCCAAATCAACCATATATCACACTTTTTCAGCTTATATACTAGCCTTCATTTGAATTATTTCATACAAGTGTCTTAAAATAATGAACCATGGTGGAAAGTAAATGGTGATTAAGGGGCTTGTTTATCTTAAAAGAAATGAGGAGTCATCAAGTGTAATTAATAAGTGAGTCTAGGTGTCTAACTTGGTCTCAGCTAACTCATTCCAAATTGGTTTATATATATATAATTATGAAATTTATATTTTGGGATTTTTGGAATTCTTTTCCCGAAATTCCAGCAGAGTATATTTCGAAATGACCCTCACCATAATGGACATAAATCTGAATGTATAGATCCAAATATTATGAACATTTATAGAGAGCTAGGGAACACATAGTGAAACAACTTTCATTCTTTGAGGTTTACCCAAAAAGCACTTTAAGGTCCTTAAATAAATCATGCAAACGTCGGATAGAATCTAACTCTACATTTCAAAAAATTTCTTTTAATTAATTCAGAAATTTTCTCAAATAAGATCCCAATGTTCCTAGAATTATAAAATAAATTTCTTATCATTATCATGCATTCCAAACACTTAGAAATACCCCAAAGGATAATTACCTAAATTATCCAAAATGTTTCCTCCTGTTATTTCCGACGTAATCGTCGAACATACCGTCATTAAAAAAAAACTCTTTTGAACCCATCCATACTATTACTTATACTCCATATAAACATGTTTAGAAACATTTTAACATATGTAAAAATTTCACTGGGGTTACATTCTCTCTCCATTAAAAGAATTTCATCCTCAAAATTGACTTATTCAAACAATTCGGGATATTTATCCCTCATTTCTTCTTCACGTTCCCAAGTCAATTCTTCGACGTCATGATTTGTCCACAAGACTTTAACCAGATCAATCTCCTTGTTTCGAAGTCATTTTACCCGTCTATCCAGGACTCGGACCGGTCTTTCCTCATATGTTAAATCTATGGTAAGGCCCGGTGGTTCTATGTCCGAATTTGCCTCGATTCTTCGATGCATTTCTTCAACATAGACACGTGAAACATATTTTGTATTCCTACTAATGATGGCGGTAACAATAAGCGATATGCCTTATCACTTGCCCGATCTATTATCTCAAATGGGCCTATGTATTGTGGGCTTAATTTCCCCTTCCCAAACCGTAGTACACCCTTCATTGGTGACTCTTAAAAATACGTAATCACCGACCATGAACTCTAAATCCTTCCTCCGTTTGTCTATGTAACTTTTTTATCTTTTTTAGGTTGGTTTCATCCATTGGCGGATCCGGTCTACTACTTTGGTCGTCTCATCGTACCAATTCTGGTCCTAGCAACCTTCTTTCTCCTATTTCATCCTAATGCACGAGAGATCTACATCGTTGCCATACAAAGCCTCATAAGGAGCCATCGCAATTGAAGCTTGGTAACATTGTTATACGTAAATTCAACTAAGCGTATGTATTTCTCTCACTTTTTAGACCAATCTAGAATGCATGCTCGTAGCATATCTTTAAGAATACGAATTACACGTTCGCATTTTTCATCGATTTGTGGATGATAAGCCATGTTGAAATTGAGCTTGGTGCCCATGGCCTTATGAATACTCTTCCAATATGCGAAGGTGAATTTAAGATCATGATTTGACACAATTGAGATCGAAATCCCATGTAGTCTCATGATTTTATCTAGATACAATTGGGTATATTGGTTTAGGTCATAGGTGGTTTTGACAGGAAGAAAGTATGCTGATTTGGTCAACCTGTCTACGCCTACCCGGACGACAATTGACCCTCTATCTAATCTTGGCAATCCCATGACGAAGTCCAGAGTTACATGCTCCCACATCCATTATGGAATTACTAGTGGCTTTAACGTTCTCGAGGGTCTTTGGTGCTCCGTCTTCATTTGTTGGGAAGTTTGACACCTTACGACAAAGTCGGCTACATCTTTCTTCATTCCGGGCCACCAATAATACTGTCGTAAATCCCGATACATTTTCGTACTCCCCGGGTGTATTGAATATGGGGTCGTGTGTGCTTCCTTCAGTTCCTCATCTTTTATGTCCTCCACTATGAGAACACACATCCTTCCTTTGAATCTAATCATTCCTTTATCATCTATCGTAAAATCGGACTCTACTTCGGCCTCTATGCCTTCCTTCAATTCCTTTAGCTTTTCATCCTTTTCTTAGTCAATTCGAATTCTTTCTTGTAGCATCAACTAGATTAATAGTGTTGATAGCATGCTCCCGTGGCCGATAGGAACTATTTCTAGTTCCAGTGTTTGTAGGTCCTTCATTATCGGTGTCCGGGTCACCCACACCACAGCGATTGATTTCTTTCTCAAGGTATCAACAACAACATTGGCTTTACTCGGGTGGTAGTTGATTATATAGTCATAGTCCTTTACCAGCTCTAACCACCTTCTTTGTCTTATGTTCAGCTCCTTTTTGTGTGAAGATGTATTATAAGCTCTTATGATCCGTGTATATCTTACACTTTACCGCGTACAAATAATGTCTCCAGATTTTTAGGGCAAAGACTACCGCCGTTAATTTTAGGTCATGTGTCGGGTAGTTTCACTCGTACTCCTTTAATTGCCATGACACATAGGCTATTACTCTCCCATTTTGCATCAACAACGCTCTTAATCCATGTTTGGAGGCATCCGTATAAACTATAAAAGTTCCATCCTCGGACGAAATGATTAGCACTGGAGCCGTGACCGACCATTGTTTTAGCTTTTGGAAGCTCTCCTCACAAGCATCCGCCCAATGGAATCTAGTGCTTTTTTTCATCAAGTTAGTAAGAGGCCTAGCTATCTTCGAGAAGCCTTCCATAAATCTTCGGTAATAACCTACCAATCCTAAGAAGCTTCATACCTCCGTTACACTCTTCGGGGTAGGCCAATTCCGAGTGGCCTCTATTTTTTTTAGTCTACCGTGATGCCTTCGTCACCACATGGCCTAGAAAAGCCACTTGCTCTAGCCGAATTCGCACTTCTTGATTTTGGCATACAACCGTTGCTCTCTTAGCATCTACAAGGTGGCCCTTAGATGTTCCCTATGCTCCTTCTCACTTCGAGAGTAAACCAGGATATCATCGATGAATGAAATGATAAACTTTTCTAGGAACCCTTTGAAGCCTCAATTCATCAAGTCCATGAAAGCGGTCAGGGCATTCGTTAGCCCAAATGGCATCACTAAAAACTCGTAGTGACCATATCTCATTTTGAATGTTGTCTTCTTCACGTCTTTCAATCTCACCCTCGATTGGTGATATCTAGATTGTAAGTCTATTTTAGAGAATATCGTCACCCTTTGCAATTGGTCAAATAAATCATCAATCCGGGGTAATGGGTACTTATTTTTAATGGTCACCCGGTTTAGTTCTTGGTAGTCGATACATAACCTTAAACTTCCATCCTTCTTTTTCATGAACAAGATCGGAGCTTCCCAAGGTGAAGAACTAGGACGTATAAAGTCCTTGTCCAGTAAGTCTTGTAATCGCACCTTCAACTCCTTTAGCTCGGCAGGAGCCATTCTATAGGGGGTTTCGAAATCGAAGCCGTACCGGCTCTAGTTCAATCTCAAACTCTATCTCCCTCTTCGGTGATAGCGTGGTCAAATTCTTTGGAAACACATCTATATATTTACAATAAAAAGCACTCCTATTTACATTATAGAAGATATAAAAGACACCACGTCATGTGATGAGATCCTTATTAACTTATTTATTAGACACGTCGAGGAAAAGAACCCTCTAGTAACCACCGATCAATACCGTTTTCCATTACCTCATGGACTATCTCATGGGCAATGACTAAGGGTAGTCCCTATCCGTACATCGACCGAAGGAGGGATCGTTTAGCCTAGGTTGGTAGAAAGGTCCAACTTAGAGCCCGATAAGAGTGTTGGTCTATCATGTCTTCCTAAACTTCATCTAACAATCGTTGGTCTCCTAGTGGGAGAGTCTAACATAGAGTTGTTCGAAGGAAGTCCAAGCTAAAATACCGATTAAAGGAGGCATTGACGAATGCAATTTGCTCGAAGTAGGTCATGAAATCGCACAATATGCGCCACTAGGTCCCGTTCTAGAACCATAGTGAGGTTATTTAGCTTGGCCCTAAACACAGCTAGCGCTACCCGCCGCCATCGCATTCTAGGCACGCTTGGTACTCAATCCAAAATCGACATTTACAAGGTGATAGGGTTTTTTGCTATTAATAATTTCAAATGAAACTTTATACACATTACACAATAAAAACATACATAGTTTAAGAGAACTAGAAATTAAAATTACCTATCCGAGAGCGGACCGGTCCTCGGGCTCATATGGCACTTATCGTTCTACCCAACTCCCTAAACCATTGCTCCGATACCATACTGTAGAACCCCCACCCCAGTCATATTTCTACTAGCCAAGTAGGGTATTGGACGAAGCACGTTACGCTAACATACCCTAAACTCTAAGTAGTTCTCTTATGATATTCTTAAAACTTTAATAGCACATTACGTATATAATTCCTTAAGAAAAAATTTACATAACATAATTAAATATATTAATAAAAAATTACAGGCAATATTCAATTTCTCACGAACTCCATACCCTAAATTTACAGATAAAATAAAAACTAATATATAGTGCCTCACATGAGCCGGTTAGGAGAAGCCGACCGCATCTATACCAACTTGTCCTTTTCCTGTCACGACATAAAAATAACAACAGGGTGAGTCGAAGCTCGGTAAGTAGGGTGATGCATGTGATATGCAATGAAGTTTTTGTTTCCCATTCTACCCATCCATTTTTAATTCGGTACCCTAGGTATTAGCAAGTCCGTGCATTCCATCTCTCGATGATCTCATTATCACTTATTGCTCTATTACTCTCTCTTAGTGATCTCATTATCACCTACTCGCTCACAACAAAATTACCCCTCGTTGTAGCATGTCGTAAGTGGAATTATCCCTCACTTAACGAGTGTTAGTAATAGAGCTTGCACTATGGATTCCTTGCTATTACCCATTCCACTCAATTCGGTTACCAAACCGTGTCATTTCATTACTCAATGATTTTTCTCAATTTATTCCACCCCCAATGCACGTGATGCACGTGATGACATGTTTAATCACATTCAACCAAATTCGAGTACCAACCCTTCTTTCTCAAACCATACTCATGGTCCAACCAACACTTAGGATTCACCCGTCGCTCACATACCAATCATGGTACTCATAGCGGGAACACAACCTCCACTCTTTAATATTGTTCATTAGTTTTATTAATATTTAAAAGAAGGTCCAAGTCTTTTCCTTATTTCCTCTCTAAAAGAATAAATTTTCTTTAAAATTTTCAAATCCCTTTTATTTTTATCTAAGTCCACTTATTTTAGTCCAAGCCCATTTCTTTTAGTTTAAGCCCATCTACTTTAAAACTAAGCCTTTTGATTTTAGTCCAAGTCCATTTAATTTATTCTAGGCCCATTAACTTTATCCAAGTTTATTAAATTAATCCTAACTCCATTTACTTTATCCAATTTCATTTTATTTTATCTACACCCATTAATTTTATCCAAATCTAATTATTGGGTTTTAGGGTTTACTACCGGGCAATCCTAATCGAGTAAGTAATTTTATAACTTCTGAACATAATTAAATCTTACCCATTTTATTTTACATACTAGACATATTGATTTATAACATATATAGAAATTAGGTCGAAATACCAATTACACAATTTATTATAAAATTTTAAAACTTAGGGAGCAATCTGCACAGTAGTAGTTTGTCTAGAGCTTTCTGTACTAAATCGAGTATAACGCTTTGTAAATGAATCCAATGACCAAGAAATTTTAATAGAAATTATTTGAAACATAGATGAACAACTTTTATTCTTTAAGTTTCACCCAGAAATCGATCTAAAGTCCTTGAACATGCACCCCAAAATTCGGACAGAATTTACTTCTCATCAACACTAATTTATTAGTTCATTCCAAGCCAACTTTAAACATGTTTTAGTTCACTTAAATTTAGTCCAAGTCAAATCCAACCCATCACCACATACTTGGACACTTTTCAATACATCATAAACATCATAAATCATCACAACAAGGCATCCATACATAGATGCATCCCAAACATCAAGCATATAACCATTGAAAATTATTACAAACCCATGAAATAAACACCGACAAAATAACTTAAGAAAAATAATTTAAGACATTAATCAAACAAAAAAAAATGGAACCTACTTACCTAGTTTAAGTTTGATTAGAATTTCCTTAGCTCTTTTCCTTCCCTTTTTCTCTTTCTCTTTTTTTTCCTTTCTGTCCTCTCTTTTGCCGTGTTTCACTCCCTCACAATTGGTTTCTCTCCCTTTTTGTGGTAAGCTAAGATTTTCACTCCCAAAATCAGCCATATATCACACTTTTGCATCTTATATACTAGCCTTCATTTAAATTATTTCATGGTATAAGTGTCTTAAAATAATGAACCATGGTGGAAAGTAAATGGTGATTAAGGGGCTTGTTTATCTTAAAAGAAATAAGGAGTCATCAAGTGTAATTAATAAGTGAGTCTAGGTGTCTAATTTGGTCTCAGCTAACTCATTCCAAATTGTTTTTTATATATATAATTATGAGATTTCTATTTTGGGATTTTTGGAATTCTTTTCTCAAAATTCTAGCGAAAGTACATTTCAAAACGACCCTCACCATAATGGACATAAATATGAATGTATAGATCCAAATATTATGATATTTATAGAAATCTAGTCAACACATAGAGGAACAACATTCATTCTTTGAGGTTTACCTAGAAATCACTCTAAAGTCCTCAAATAAATCATGGAAACTTCGACATTGAATCTAGATCTACATTTTGAAAAATTTCTTTTAATTAATTCAAACATTTTCCCAAATAAAATCCCAATGTTCCTAAAATTGTAAAATAAATTTCTTATCATTATCATGCATTCCAAATGCTTAGAAATATCCCAAAGGATAATTACCTAAATTATCCAAAATGTTTCCTCCCGTTATTTCTAATGTAATCGTCGAACATACCGTCATAAAAAAAACTCTTTTGAACCCATCCATACTATTACTTATACTCCATATAAACATGTTTAGAAACATTTTAACATGTGTAAAAATTTCATAGGGGTTACGAGATATTGAGGGAGAGAGGTAGAGTGAGGAAAAGAGAGAGAGAGAGGGAGTGAGAGAGGAAGGGGGAAAGAGAGAGAATGAGAGAGGTAGAGAGTGAGGGAAGGGGAGAGAAGGAGTTTAGGAAAGGGAGAAAGATGACAAGAGAGAGAGGAATGGGGAGAGAGAGAGCTAGAAAGAAGAGAGGAAAAGTGAGAGATAAGGGGAGGGAGAGAAGAGAAAGGGAGAGAGGGATAGAGAGAGAGAGGGAGATGGCAAGGGAGGGAGAAAGAGGGAAGGGAAGAGAGAGGGATATTAGGGGAGAGAGGGAGAGATAGGAAGAGGGGAGAGAGGGAAGGAGTGAGGGGAGGGAGCAAAAGAGAGGGAGTGAGGGAGAGATAGTGGGAGAGATGGAGAAATAGGGAGAGAGGGAGAGGGAGGGGGAGAGAGAGGGGGAGAGAAAGAAAATGAGTGGGAGAGGGATATAGAGGGAGAGATAGAGAGAGTAAATGGGAGAGAGAGGGATAGAAAGAGTTATAAATAAAGAGAGAGGGGGAGAGAAAGAAAGTGAGTGGGAGAGGGATATAGAGGGAGAGATAGAGAGAGAGTAAATGGGAAAGAGAGGGATAGAAAGAGTTACGAGTAAGGAGAGAGAGTAGGGGAGAGAGAGCGAGAGGGAGAGTGGTTGAGAGAGGGATAGGGAGAGCAAGTGATGGAGAAAGAGAGGGAGGGAGGGAGACTTAGCGAGAGTGAGAGAGAGAAAGAGGGTGGGAAAAAGAGATAGAGGAGTAAGAGAGGGAAAGGAGAGAGAGGGAGAGAGGGAGAGGAAAGAGTGAGAGAGAGCAAGAAAGAAGGAGAAAGTGAGATGGAGAGAGAGAGAAGAGGGAGAGGGAGAGAGAGTGAAAGAAAAAGGGAGAGAAGAAGGAGAGTAGAAGGGAGATGGGGAATGAGGGAGGGAGAGGGAGAGAGAGTGGGAGGGAGGGAGGGAAGGTGAAGAGTGAGAGAGGAAGGGGGAGAGAAAGGAAGAGACGGAGAGTGAGAAGAAGAGAGAGCTAGATGAAGGGATAAGGAGACAGAGAGAGAGGAAGAGAGTATGAGAGAGAGAGTGCGATAAAGAATAAGAGAAAGAGAGAGAGGGAGACAGATAGAGTGAGAAAGGGAGAGAAGGAGACGGACCGAGAGAGGGTGAGAGAGAGAGTCGGTAATAAAGAGATAGGGAGAAAGAGGGAGGGAAAGAATGAGAGACAGAGGGAGAGAGAGAAAGTAAAAGTGGGAGATAGAGGGGGTAGAGAGAGGGGAAGGGAGAGCGAGTGATAGAGATATAGAGAGGGAGGAGAACGAGAGGAATGGGAAGAGAGAGGGAGGAAGAGAGAGCTAGTGAGTGTGAGAGTGAGAGAGAGAGGGTGGGAAAGAGAGCTAGAGGGAGTCGAGAGGGAGAGGAGAGAGTCAAAAAGAGGGAGAGGAGAGAGTGAGAGAGAAGGAGAGAGAGTGAGATGGAGAGAGAGGAGGAGAGGGAAAGGGAGAGAAAGTGAAAGAAAAAAGGAGAGAGGGAGGGAGAGTAGGAGGGAGATGAAGAATGAGAGAGGGAGAGGGAGAGAGAGAGGGAGGGAGGGAAATTAAAGAGTGAGAGAGGAAGGGGAGAGAAAGGTGAGATGGAGAGTGAGAGGGAGAGAGAGCTAGATGGAGGGATAGGGAGACAAAGAGAGGGAGAGGGAGAGAGTACAAGAAATAGTACGATAAAGAGGGAGAGAAGGAGAGAGGGGGAGAGAGATAGAGTCAGAGAGGAAGAGAATGAGAGAGAAGGGGAGAGGGAAAGAAAGTGGGTGAGAGAGAGTGAGTAGTAAAAAGATAAGGAGAAAGAGGGAGGGAAAGAAGGAGGGAGGGAGGCAGAGAAAGAATGAGAGAGATAGTGGAAATGGGAGAGAGGAGGGGAGAGAGGGAAGGGGTGGGAGAGGAAATGGGCGAGAGAGAGCTAGAAGGGGAGAGATTAAAGGAGGGAGAGAGAGTGATAAAGTGAGAGAGAGGTAGAGAGGGAGGGAGAGGAAGCGAGGAGAGAGAGAGCTAGAAGGGAAGAGATTAAAGGAGGGAGAGAGACTGATAGAGTGAGAGAGAGGGAGAGAGGGAGGGAGAGGAAGTGAGGAGAAAGAGAGAGAAAGGAGAAATGAAGAGATATAAAGAGAAAAGAGAATGTCGGAGAGAGGGAGAGAGCAAAAGAGAGGGAGCGAAGGAGAGAGATGAAGAGAGAATGTGAGAGAGTAAGAGTGAGAGAGGGAGATTGGGAGTGTGAGAGAGGGGGAAAGGGTGGGGGGAGGGGGAAGAGAGACCAAGAGAGAGTGAGTGGGAGAGAAAGAGAGAGAGGGAGAGGGAGAGAGAGAGTGAGGGGAAGAGATGGAGTTTAAGAGGGAGAAAAAAGCTAGAGGGAGGAAAAGAGAGCAAATGGGATAAAGAAGGTTGGAGAGAGAGAGGAAGGGCAAGAGATAGAGAAAGGGAGAGGTAGAGAAGGGGAGAAAGAGAGAGAGAGGGAGAAGGGGAGAAAGAGAGGGAGAGGGAGAAGGAGAGAGGAAGGGGCGAGTAGGGAGAGGGTGGGAGTGAGAGGGACGAGTAGATAGAGAGAGACCGAGGGAGAAAAAAGAAGAGAGGGAGAGAATGAGAGAGAAGGGTTAAAGAGAAAGAAGGAGAGAGAGACGTTAAGAAAGGAGAGTGAAAGAGAGAGGGGGAGGGATAAAGGGAGAGAGGAAGGGAGGGAGAAAGAGAAAGAGGGAGAGAGGGGGAGAGGGAGAGAAAGAGAGATAGCTAGAGAGAAGGAGAGGGAGGATTGAAGGGAGGAGAGAGTGTAGGAGGGAGATATGAAGGGCGGGGGGAGGAGGAGAGAGTAAGGGAGGAAGAAAGAGGGAGGGAGGGAGAGTGGGAGAAAGAGGAAGGGAGAGAGAGGGAGAGAGTGCATGAAAGAGGGGGAGAGAGAGGGAGAGGAAGAGTGTGAGAGAGGGAGAGCGATGGGAAGAGAGATAGCTAAAGAGTAGAAAAAGAGAGACAGAGAGATAGAGGGAGAGAGGGAGGGAAAGGGCAAGATGTGTAAGGGAGAGAGAGAGGGAGAATGAGAGAGGAGAGAAAGAAAAGAGAGAGAGAGGGAATGAGGACGGAAGAGGGAGAGAAAGAGAGAAGGGAGAGAGAGGGGAAAAGGGAGGGGGAGAGAGGTAGGGAGAGAGAGGGAGAGAAAATAAAGGATGGAGAGGGGGAGAGAGAGAGAAAGAGAGAGATAAAGAGAGGAAGAGAGAGGTTAAGGGAGAGAGAAAAAGAAGGAGAAAGGGAGAGAGATAGATAGAGAGAGGGAGAGGTAGAGAGATAAAGAGGGAGGAAGAGAAAGGAAGGGAGAAAGGGAGGGAGAGAGAGAGGGAAAGAGGGAGAGGAAGGAAGAGGGAGAGAGGGAGAAAATGATAGAGAAAGAGAAAGAGGGGAGAGAGATGTTAGCATAGGTGACCAAGATCCAACCATGTTTTGATGAGCATGAGTTATTGTATTATTACATCATTTATTTTAATAATAATAAAGAATTCTTTCAATTAATTTTTATGTTTTATGTTTATTAATTCAAGTAGAATTAGATAAAGAGGAGAAATGGGGAGAGAGAGTGAGGGAAGAGAAGGGGACAAAGTGAGAGAGAGGGGTAGGGTAAAGAAGGGAGAGGGTGGAAAGAGAGATGGAGATAGTAAGAGTGAGGGGAGAGTGTAATAACCCGTCCCAAAAACATACACTCGTTCATGCATACACGCATACTTAGAAATTACACGCATATAATTATACCTACATATTACATGTTAGTGGGGTATTGGATAATAATTATTTGGAATAATAGGAAGAATTAGGGGCTTAATTGAATGTAATCTAAGTTGGGGGACTAGAATAAAAACAATTCAAAACTTGAGGGACCAAAACGAACTTTGCCAAAATATCTTCACAACCTTATCAAGATTACTTACCTGATCATTATCTCTTCTTATCCCATCTGGTTTCCCGTTTTGAGAGAGAGAAACAGAGGAAAAACCCATTTCTTTGTCAAATTCGGATGATCAAGCCGGAAATCCATGTAAGTTCATCTCCAGCTCTGTTTTGCACTCTTGATTTCGAGACTTTAGGGTCAGATCTGAAACAAGTTGTAAGAATAAAAATTGTTGGCTTGTGTCTTATCTAGGTCTCTCTGAAAAGGTTTTGTATTTAGTGATTTATATTTCGGGTTATGATGGTTGGAACACATGTTGTTCTAGGTGATCCGATGTCGCTAGATTAGTGTGCAAACTTTATAAATATGGTATTCTTTGGGTGTTGAGTATTTCGATATGATTTTTGGATATGTTTTATATTGATATGTCTAGTTGTTTTTTGAAGAAATAATTAGGTCTTTATCATGTCCCAATATAGATTTATTGTTGTTTGTTTGGAGACTGCTCGGTAACAAGGGTGCTGGAAACTAGTTAGAGTTTGAAAATCTAGAATAACTCATGTATATGGAATATTGGGATGATGTTTGGATATGTTAGACCACTTTGAGTCTAGTTTCATGTAAAACTAGAATTTTGTCATTTTACCCTGTAGTTTAGGATTTATAGTACAAAGAGTGTGAACCGTGAAGGGGTCAAGTACCCATAAACAAATGGCAAGCAACTTTGCTTTTTAGAAAATCATCATGAGTTGTGTATTTCGTACCTAGACTTGATTTTTGGATATGTTAGAGCCCTATGAATCTAGTGTCATATGAAACTAGAATTGCATCATTTGAATATGTATTTTGGGAGTTATGGTAGAAAGAGTGAAAAGGGGTCAAGTACCCATAAAGGAATAAGTTAACCCTAAAGTCATATTTTATACCTCGAGCATATTTAGAAGTTTGATCATGATAAAATGACTTATAAAAGTATATGTGTATGTTTTTATAGATGCCAAGGAGCGTGAGGTGCAAGACGCGATGCATTGATAAATGGCGAAGAAGTCATTTTTGTGAGTTAAATAATAATAGTTATGCCATGATGTGTTATTGCTATTTAGTGCTAATATTATATTTATTGATATTGATACTATGATGTGAATGATGTGTCGTTTGCTAGTTGACGTAAACGTTATGTTTATTGATGTTATAACAATATTATGTTTATTGATATTGATACTATGATGTGAATGATGTGTCGTTTGCTAGTTGACGCAAATGTTATGTTTATTGATGTTATAATGGGTATGTACCATGGTGTAAGCTATGGATGTTGTATATGCTATATGTGAAACATTCATGATATATGCAAGACTAAGAGGTTAAGGTTATGACCGGCTTGTCCAAGTTTCGCAAATACAAGTTTACAAGGACCCAATGGTCAACTACAAGTTATAAAAGTTGGCCAGCAATACATGTGTACAAGTTTACAAGTTACAAGTACTCGGGCGAAACTTGACATGTCGAAGTTATAACCGATAAGAAAAAGAAAAACATGTAATCTTAGAGTCATATGAACTACCCGTATTGTTTATATGTGATGATACCGGATGATGTGATTGCATGTTATGGTTTCAATGGATTATTGTTTTCTCATTGAGTAGCATCTCATTAAAAATGCAATTATCATTTTAGGTACTAAGCAAGCGAAGTGAAAGTTAAAGTCATCTTTTGTTGTTCAATTCACATCATAAGTGACGAGTCGACCGGCGATCTCCCTCTCCTCTCTCTCATTATGCCGAGCATATGCATCCTAGGAGATTTTTGAATTGTATATGTAACTATGTAAATATAATCTCCTGGAGGTGTTTTGAGACGTGTTTATGAACAAAGAAAAAGTGGTTTTGATTTAATATCCAAGGGTTATAAGTGGAAAGATTATTGTTGATTAGGTTTTGAAGTGTTATGGCTGAAAAACCCTTGTTTCAGGCGTAAATGTACACGGAAAGGTACACACTCGTGTGGAAGGCCGTGTAACCTTCTATTTTCAAGGAAAAGTGAGTTTTAAGTTACACGGGCAAGTACACGACCATGTTGGAGGCCGTGTAACCTATCGCCCAAAAAACATATATTCCTAATCTTTCTAATATGAGGTTTTAACGGTCCTAAGTGATATTTTATGATTAATTGAGTTTTCTAGAACTAAAATTGCTAAGTTATATGAAGTTTTTGTAAGGAATTAGGTTAAGGACGCTACAATTTTGGTATCGGAGCAGTGGATATGATTCATATGGTCATAGGGCATATATGCATGCATGATATCACATAAATGCACATGACATGACATAATTTCATATATATAGGATGGAAGAAGTAGGTGATCATGGTTCTAACCATGAGGCACTGTAGAGAGAGGGAGCAATCGATCGGCATGCCATAGAGGCTTCATATACCTCTCGTGTACATATGGAACCACCCGCAGTCCAGAGTTGGACAATAGATACCTCATGCACATGCATTACATCAACATGGTTTTGAAAATAGACCGAGAGAACAAAGATATGACAAACTATGGAAATATGGAGCAGCTTGATTTCATGGGGTCTACGGATCCAATTGAAGCCGAGAACTGGTTAAAAAGAACAGAGAGGATTTTAAATATGATGCAATGCACTCCAGATGAAAGATTTGATTATGTTGTGTCTCTTCTCCTAGGAAATGCTTATGATTGGTGGGAGACAATCCCAAATGCTCCAAGTGCAGTCTCCCGTCCTTCAATGGGTAGATTTTCTTCGAGAATTTCGAGATAATTACATGCCGGAGATTTATCAAGATGAGAAAAGAAAAGAATTTCTGAATTTGAAGCAAAATAATATGTCTATGGTGGATTATAAGGTACAATTTAACCAAATTGTCTCGGTATGCATCGTTCATGATAGCTACCGAAAGAGATAAATGTCGAAAGTTTGAAGAAGGGTTGTCATATGCCATCGAAGCAAGATCTCATCCGGAGATCTAGATAGCTATGTCCGGTTGAGAGCCGCAGCTATCCGTCCGAATGACCGAACAAAGAAGCAAGCAATCGAAAGTGCGAGGTTTTTGGATAAGAGAAAAGAACCAAGTCTCCCTACTCCATCAAAGTTCGCTCCAGGAAAGTTCAAGGGTGGCTATTCGAGAAGTAAGCAAACCCGGAGTGGTACCCGGACTACCGCAGGCCGAGGCCGAGGACGTGACTCTATGGATCCGAGACCCGTATATGCGCATTGTAATAGACAACATGAGGGGGAATGTCGAAGATTGACCGGTGGATGTTTCCACCGTGGGTCTCTAGATCCCATGATTCGAGATTGCCCGAAGAGAAGCGGAGTGAGCGGTACCGCATCCGAGTCCACCGTTCGGGGGCCAAGGTCGAGCAATGTGAATGTCCAAGTATGGAAGAGGTAGAGGTCGAGGTGGACCAGGAAATGTCACAATGACATAAGGTGGAGCTAGAACCGAGGCTCAAAGTAGCCGATCTCAAGCTCAAGCACGGGTTTATGCAATTCCTCGAGAAGAAGCAAGTGGTTGCACTAGAAGTGGTGACGGGTAAATTACTTGTCCCTAATATTGAAGCTTATGTTTTAATTAATCCCGGAGCCATGCATTCATTCATGACACTTGCATTTGCATCCCGAATCCTTAAATGTTCGAACCCCTTAAATATGATCTCGCATGTTAGTGCGCCCTTAGGAGAATTACTTGAGGTTAATAGGGTATGTCGTGATTGTGTGGTACGGATAGGAGATACCGAATTAGATGCCGATTTATTACTCATGTTCTTCCATGATTTTGATGTCATTTTGGGGATGGATTGGTTGACAAAGCATCATGCTATAGTGAACTCGTTTTACTAAAGATGTTGAATTTGATTTGCCAAATCAAGCAAGACTAATTTTCCGAGGAGATCGAAAATTTTTACCTACTTGTTTAGTATCCGCAATTAAAGCATGTAAGATGATTCGGAAGGGGTACGAAGTATATTTAGCTCATGTGATTGATGCTAAACGGACAGGGGTTAAGTTAGAAGACATACCTATTGTGAATGAATTTTTAGATGTGTTTCGATAAAATTACTAGGATTGCCACCGAATAGAGATGTGGAGTTTACCATTGAGTTATTGCTCGGCACGGGTCCTATCTCTATGACACCATACAGGATGGCTCCTACCGAGTTAAAAGAGTTAAAGACTCGATTGCAGGAATTGCTGGATAAAGGGTATATCCGACCGAGTACATCACCATGGGGAGCTCCAGCATTGTTTGTGAAAAAGAAAGACGGCACACCGAGATTGTGTATTGATTATCGACAGTTGAATCGAGTGACCATCAAGAACAAATATCCTCTCCCGAGAGTCGATGACTTATTTGATCAATTGCAAGGTGCTCGGGTGTTCGATAAGATTGATTTGAGATCCGGTATCATCGCTTGAAAATAACAAGTAAGGATGTACCAAAGATCGCATTCGGACTCGCTATGGGCATTATGAATTTCTTGTAATGCCTTTTGGCTTGACGAATGCACCAGCAAGCATTTATGACCTTGATGAATAAGGTGTTCCAACCCTATCTAGACAAGTTTGTTATAGTGTTTATTGATGATATTTTGGTGTATTCCCGTAATGAGGATGAGCATGCCGAGCAACCGAGAATTGTATTGCGGATATTGAGAGAAAAACAGTTGTATGCCAAATTCAATAAATGTGAATTTTGGCTTAATCAAGTTGTATTGCTTGGTCATACAAGTATCGAGTGAAGGTATAAAGGTGGATCCGAAGAAGATTGAAACAAGTAGTTAAATTGGGAACCGCCCAAGAATGTGGCGAAGTACGCAGTTTCTTGGGTTTAACCTAGGTTATTATTGACGATTTGTAGAGAATTTCTCTAGTATTGCTCGCACCATTGACTAAATTACTTCGGAATCGAGTTGAATATAAGTGGACTCGAAGCATGTCAACGAGTTTTGATGAATTAAAAGCCAAGTTAACATCGGCTCCAGTGTTAGCAAGTCCAAGTGGTACCGGTGGTTTTATCATTTACGACGATGCTTCCTACCAAGGTTTAGGTTGTGTCCTAATGTAACATGGCCAAGTTATTGCTTATGCCTCCGGATAGTTAAGGCCGTATGAAGTTTCTTATCCGATACATGATCCGGAACCGGCAAGCAGTGGTTTTTGCTTTAAAAATATGGCAACATTACTTGTATGGAGATACTTTGCGCATTTTTACGGATCATAAGAGTTTGAAGTACTTGCTTGAGTAAAAAACAATTGAATATGAGACAAAGACGTTGGCTAGAGTTATTAAAAGATTATGATTATACTATTGAGTACCATCCGGGAAAAGCAAATGTAGTCGTCGATGCCTTGAGTCGAAAAGCAAGTGGAAGAATTACTAACTTGATTCCTTTAAGAGAAATGAATGTGGAGTTACAAATGCCACCGAGTGGAATCTTACTTGCTACTTTTAAAGTAAGACTCGTGCTACATGAGAGAATCCGAGAAGCATAAAAACGAGATGATTACATTGTTGAGCTTAGAAAGAAGATGGATCAAGGAAGGGGTAAGGAATTTGTGATTCATGCCGATGGAGCTTTAATGTACGGGAATTGGATATATGTTCCGGATGTCGATGATTTAAGAAGAGAGATCTTAGATGAAGCCCATAATGCTTCTTATGCCATGCATCCAGGAAGTACTAAGATGTATCAAACAATGAAGGTTCATTTTTGGTGGCCGAACATGAAAAAGCGAGCGATTGAATTTGTTTCAAGATGTATGACATGTCGACAAATAAAGATAGAGCATCGAGCTCCGGCAGGAAAATTACATCCTTTGCTGATTCCGGAGTGGAAATGGGAAAGGATCAATATGGATTTTGTTACGGGATTGCCTCGAACTCAAAAGCAAAATGATGCTATTTGGGTTATTGTTGACGGATTGACAAAGTTAGCTCACTTTTTGCCGATCGGATGAGGGTGTATTCTGGATCAATTGGCCAAGAAGTATGTAGATGAAATTGTGAGACTTCATGGTGTGCCCTTATCTATCGTGTTAGACAGAGATCCAAGATTTACTTCTAGATTTTAGGTTAGTTTATAGCAAGCCATGGGGACTAAACTACATTTTAGTATCGCTTTTCATCCTCAAACCGATGGATAGTCGGAGAGAACCATCCAAATGCTTGAAGATATGCTTAGAGCTTGTGTGCTCGAGTTTAAAGGATCTTGGGATGATTATGTGAATTTGATTGAATTTGCTTATAATAATCATTTCCACAACGAAGTATAGGCAAGGCACCGTATGAAGCTTTATACGGTAGAAAGTGTCGATGTCCCGTATATTAGGATGAAGAAGGAACAAGAATACTTGAGCGTCCGGAATTGATACAAGAAACTGTTGATAAAGTAAATGTGATTCGGAGCAAGTTAAAGATTGCACAAGATCGAAAAAGAGTTATATGGACCAATATAGATGAGATATGGAATACAATGTAAGGGATAAGGTTTTCCTTAGAGTTTCACCTTGGAAAGGGGTGTTACGGTTTGGTAAGAAAGGTAAATTGAGTCCTCGTTATATTAGACCATATGAAATAGTGGAACGGATTAGTCCACTTGCATATAGATTGGCTTTGCCCCAAGAGTTAGCGCAACTACATGACGTCTTCTATGTCGGTATGTTAAGAAGATACCGATCTAATCCTTCACATGTGGTTCAAGACAATGAAATAGAGGTATCCGACAACTTGAGTTATATGGAGGAACCAAGTACAAATTCTTGATCGAAAGTTAAGACAGGTTAAGGAAAAGAGAAATGCCTATGGTGAAGGTTTTATGGAGAAACCATGCTAAGGAAGAGGCAACTTGGGAGACCGAAGAATATATGTGCAACCATTATCCTCACTTGTTTCTCGATACGAGTAAAGGGATTTCAAGAACGAAATTCTTTTAAGGAGGGGAGAATTGTAATAACCCGTCCCAAAAACATACACTCGTTCATGCATACACGCATACTTAGGAATTACCTGCATATTACATGTTAGTGGGGGTATTGGATAATAAGTATTTGGAATAATAGGAAGAATTAGGGGCTTAATTGAATGTAATCTAAGTTGGGGGACTAGAATAAAAACAATCCAAAACTTGAAGGACCAAAACAAACATTGCCAAAATATCTTCACAACCTTATCAAGATTACTTACCTAATTATTATCTCTTCTTATCCCATCTGGTTTCCCGTTTTGAGAGAGAGAAACAGAGGAAAAACCCATTTCTTTGTCAAATTCGGATGATCAAGCTGGAAATCTAGGTAAGTTCATCTCCAGCTCTGTTTTGCACTCTTGATTTTGAGACTTTAGGATCAGATCTGGAACAAGTTGTAAGAATACAAATTGTTGTTTTGTGTCTTATCTAGGTCTCTGTGAAAGGGTTTTGTATTTAGTGATTTATATTTCAGGTTATGATGGTTTGAACACATGTTGTTCTAGGTGATCCGATGTTGGTAGATTAGTATGCAAACTTTAAAAATATTGTATTCTTTGGGTGCTGAGTATTTAGATCTGATTTTTGGATATGTTTTATATTGATATGTCTAGTTCTTTAAAAAAAATAATTAGGTCTTTATCATGTCCCAATCTAGATTTATTGTTGTTTGTTTGGAGACTGCTTCGGTAACAAGGGTGCTTGGAAACTAGTTAGAGTTTGAAAATCTAGAATAACTCATGTATATGGAATATTGGACTGATGTTTGGATATGTTAGACCCCTTTAAGTCTAGTTTCATGTAAAATTGGAATTTTGTCATTTTACCCTATAGTTTAGGATTTATAGTACAAAGAGTGTGAACTCGTGAAGGGGTCAAGTACCCATAAACAAATGGCAACAACTCCGATTTTTAGAAAATCATCATGAGTTGTGTATTTGGTACCTAGACTTGATTTTTGGATATGTTAGAGCCCTATGAATCTAGTTTCATATGAAACTATAATTGTAGCATTTGAATCTGTATTTTGGGACTTATGGTAGAAAGAGTGAAAAGGGGTCAAGTACCCATAAAGGAATAAGTTAACCCTAAAGTCATATTTTGTACCTTGAGCATATTTAGAAGTTTGATCATGATAAAATGACTTATTAAAGTATATGTGTATGTGTTTATAGATGTCGAGGAGCATGAGGTGCAAGACGCAACGCATTGATAAACAAGCGAAGAAGTCATTTTTGTGAGTTGAATAATAATAGTTGTGCCATGATGTGTTATTGCTATTGAGTGCTAATATTATATTTATTGATATTGATACTCGTGATGTGAATGATGTGTCGTTTGCTAGTTGATGTAAACGTTGTGTTTATTGATGTTATAACAATATTATATTTATTGATATTGATACTATGATGTGAATGATGTGTCATTTGCTAGTTGTTGATGTTATAATGGATATGTACCATGGTGTAAGCTATGGATGTTGTATATGCTATATGTGAAACATTCATGATATATGCAAGACTAAGAGGTTAAGGTTATGACTCGGCTTGTCCAAGTTTCGCAAATACAAGTTTACAAGGACCCAACGGGTCAACTACAAGTTATAAAAGCCGGCCAAGCAATACGTGTGTACAAGTTTACAAGTTACAAGTACCCGAGGTGAAACTTGACATGTCCAAGTTATAACCGATAAGAAAAAGAAAAACATGTAATCTTAGAGTCATATGAACTACCCGTATTGTTTATATGTAATGATACCTGGATGACGTGATTGCATGTTATGGTTTCAATGGATTATTGTTCTCTCGTTGAGTAGCATCTCATTAAAAATGCAATTATCTTTTTAGGTACTAAGAAGCGAAGTGAAAGTTAAACTCATCTTTTGTTGTTCAATTCACGTCATAAGTGACGAGTCGGCTAGCGATCTCCCTCTCCTCTCTCTCATTATGCCGAGCATATGCATCCTAGGAGATTTTTGAATTGTATATGTAACTATGTAAATATAATCTCCTGGAGGTGTTTTGAGACGTGTTTATGAACAAAGAAAAAGTGGTTTTGATTGAATATCCAAGGGTTATAAGTGAAAAGAATGTTGTTGATTAGGTTTTGAAGTGTTATGGCTGAAAAACCCTTGTTTTGGGCGATAAATGTACATGGAAAGGTACACACTCGTGTAGAAGGTCGTGTAACCTTCTATTTTTAAGGAAAAGTGAGTTTTAAGTTACACGGGCAAGTACACGATCGTGTTGGAGGTCGTGTAACCTACCGCCCAAAAAAAAATTCCTAATCTTTCTAATATGAGGTTTTAACGGTCCTAAGTGATATTTTGTGATTAATTGAGTTTTCTAGAACTAAAATTGCTAAGTTATATGAAGTTTTTGTAAGGAATTAGGTTAAGGACGCTATAGAGAGAGGGGGAGAGAGAAGGAGGGAGGGAGATTGGAAAGGGATGAGAGAAAATAAGAGAGAGGGAGAGAGAGTACGATAGAAATAGAAAGGGAGTGAGGGAGAGAGAGAAGGGAAGGGAGAGAGATTGGGAGAAAGAGAGAGAGGTAGGGAAGGAGGGGGAGAGAGAGAGGGAGGGCTAGCGATATAGAGAGGGAGAGAAGGAGAAAAGGAGGGAGGGAGAGAGAAAGGGAGAGGGAGAGAGGGAGAAAGGAAGAGAGAGTGAGGGAGAGAGAAAGGGAGTGTGAGAGGGAGAAAGTGGAAGAGAGGGAAGGAGGGAGAGAGAGATTAGGATGGAGAGAGGGAGAGAAGGGGAGATAAAAAGAATAAGGGTGGGAGAGAGAGGCGGAAGATTATGAGGGATGGAGGGGGAGAGAGGGAGAGGGAGAGGGAGAGGAGAGATGAGAGAGAGAGTAAGGGAGAGAGAATAACAGAGTGAGGGAGAGAGGGAAGGAGAGAAAGATAGAAAGGGAGAGAGAATGAGAAAAAGAGAGAGAGAGGGAGATAGTGCTAAAGAAAGGGAAAAAAGGAGAGAGAGGGAGAGGAAGGGAGAGAAGGAGAGATAGACGGAGAGAGAGAGAGAGATAGGGAAGGGAGAAGGAGAGAGAGAGATAAAGAAAGGGAAAGAGAGAGAGAGAAAGATAGAGAGAGGGAGAGAGAGCGATAGGGTAAAAGAGAGAAGGAGAAAGATGGAGGGCAAAGAGAAAGGGAGAGAGAGGGGGAAGGAGAGAGAGGAAGAGGGGGAGAGAGAGGGTGGGAGAGAGAGGAGGAGTGAGAGAAGGAGAGGAAGTGAGGGGAAGAGGGAGAGGAAGGGGGAGAAAGGATGAAAGAGAGAGAGAGGGGGAATAAGAGAGAGGGAGAAAGGGAGAGGAAGGGGAGAGAGGAAGAAAGGGAGAGAGAGGGGGAAGAGAGAGAGAGGGCAAGATAAAGAGAGAGGGAGAGAGGTAGGGAGGGTGGGAGGGAAGAAAGGAGTGAGAGAGAGAAAGACTAAGGGAAAGGGAGAGAGGTTAGTAGAGATTAAGAGAAGGAGAGGGAGAGAGAGAGAGAGAAAGATTAGGAGAAAGAAAGAGAGACAGAGAGGAAGATAATAAGAAAGAGGGAAAGGAAGGAAGAGAGAGTGGGAGAAAGTGAGAGAGAAAGAGAAAGTGAGGAAGAGAGGGGAGAGGGAGAGAGAGACGAGAGATAGTACAAGAGAGAGGGATAGAAGGAGGGAGTTATTAAGAGAGATGGAGTGAGAGAGGGAGAGAGGGAGGGAGATTGGGAAGGGGAGGGAAAGAGAGGAAGAGAGAGAGAGAGAAGGATAGAGAGAGTGCAAGGGAGATAGGGAGAAAGATGGAGTCGGAGAGGAAGAGATGTAGAGAGAGGGCCGGAAGGAGAGAGAGGGAGAGATGGTGGTAGAGAGCAAGAGAGAGTGGATGAGATATAAAGAGAGAGAAGGGGAAGGAGTGAGAGGGAGATGGAGAGAAGAGGGGGAGAGAGGGATATGCGAGAGAGGGAGATGGAGTGAGAGAGGAAGAGAGGAAGAAGAGGGGAGGGGAGAGGAAAAGAGGGATAGAGAGGGGGAGATAGACGAAAAGAGGGGGAGAAAGAGGTAGAGAGGGAGGGAGGAACGGAGGGGTAAGGGATGGAGGGGAAGAAGGAGAGGAGTGACGAGAGGAGGAGAGATAGAGAGAGTGGGAGAGAGAGAGGGACCGAGAAAGGGAGAGAAGGAGAGCGAGTGGGAGAGAGAGAGAAAAAGGGAGAGAGATAGAGAAGGAGAGAGAGGTTAGGAGAGTGAATGAGAGAGATGAAGAGTGAGAGAGGGAGGGAGGGAGTGAGAGAGTGAGAACAAGGGGTACACAAAGAGGAAGAAAGAGGGAGAGAGTGTTAAAGGAGAGAGAGAGAGATATAGAGAGGGAGAGAGAGGGTGATGGAGAGAGGGAGAGAGAAAAGGAGAGCAAGAGAAAGAGAGAGGGAGAATAATAGGGAGTTAGGTAGTGTGGTAGAGAGAAGGATGGGGAGGGAGAGGGAGACCGAGAGAGAAGAGAGAGGGGGAGAGAGAGAGAGATAGGGATAAAGAGAGGACAAAAGAATGAGAGAGTAGGGCGGGGAGAGCCACATAGAGAGGAAGAGGGATAAAGAGATAAAGAGATAGAGGGGGAAGGGGGAGGGAGATGGAGAGGGAGCGAGAGAGAAAGAGGTTAAGGAAGAGAGAGAGGGGGAGAAGGAGCGAAAGAGTAAGAGAGAGACATGAAAGATCATGCATCCCGTGGTGGTGCATAATAAGACCAAAATTTTCCTCCATCTAGGTCTTCAAGATCAAGCCATTGAATCAACTTATCATGCATACATGAATTAGAAGAGTGAATAAAAGATTACCTCTAGTTGCATAGATTTAGCCTTTACGAAAAGGAGTCATCCAAGTGTTTGGCCTCTATCGATAATCTATGTAGTTTAAACACCCACAACGAAAGCCATAAAAATCACAGAGTGCTAGCTATAATCCTTTTTTATAGTTTATTTTTTTATAAAGAAATTAGTTAAGGCCTTTGAGGCAATTCAAGCTTTTAAGGAGGGGTATAACAACTCGGGCTTTTGGGGAAAGAAAATATTTCTCTTTCTTTTTCTTTTCATTTGTCGTGTGTATCTCTATCTTAACCCTCTTTACCCCTCTCTCCCATTATTTATATGAGGGCATGGCATCTTATCCTTCAAGGATAAGGAGTTGCAACATGTGTGGGCTTGTTTGATATTATACTTGTAAACCCTAAGCCTTATCCAATATTTGCAATAGTGATTGATCGAAAGATATGAGACAAATACTAATACATATAAATAATATCATTAAACATCTCAAGTCATAGTATTGTCAAGAATGGACATTGACTATGTGTGGATAAACTTGTGAGTGCTATGCTTACGCTATATGATAGCAGTAGGAGATCTCACACCTATTGACTTAGTGATGCCAAAGCAAGCACTTAGGTGATTTATGTTAGAGAACATATCACCGAACTTGACTCACCAAGAGAAACAATTTCGTTTTAGTCTATGGGAATCTCATATGAGATGGGTACAAATGGTCCTTAGATTTGAAGTCATCATGGTTGTCTCATTAGAGGACTTATGCAGTTTGACACTCATTTTGATGGACCTATTAAAGGGTTATACATGGGCGATTCATTGGGTGCATTAGAAATCTAATAGAGATAGGTGTATGACTAAGATAGGATATGTTATTCCTTATATGCTAAAAGAGTTATCACATTGAATTTTGATAAATGTCCACTCGAGTAATCTATGGCCATAGTAGGAGTAATAGAGCGTAATTGGTTTACTCTAAAAGCTAAGATATTTGGAAAACAAAGAAAACTTGTATGATCATAATCGAACAAGACATAACCAAGTTCAATATCACACTATGATAAGTTGACATGAGGATTGAATTGTATGGTAACCATGCTCATGAAATAATAATGGATTAATTAATCCTCCTAGAAAATTGGATAATAATGATATCTTGCTAGAGGCTAATCTTGATTTATGTATCAAGAGATAAAAGAAGAGTCGTATATTCTTGATATATTGCCAACACATCTAGGAGTCTACCGAGTTATGCACATAAAATTAAGTATTCACATTATGAATGAGAAGCAAAATATTGGAAAAAATTTTCAATTATGAAAGTTTTCTCGTTACGAAAAGGGTTTCCAAAATGGAAAGTTTACCAAAATTGGAAGTTTCCTAATGTGGAACGAAGTAAGTTCCAAATTTGGAAATAAATAACCTAAAATGAAAATGAGTTTTCTAATTTAGATTAAAGGGTATTTTTGAAAATTCTTCCTAAAAGGAGAGAATGAGAGAGGGAGAGAGTGTAAGAAAGAGAGGGAAAGAAAGAGAGGGGAGAGAGAGAGGGAAAGAAAAAGAGGAAGAGGGAGAGAGAGGGAGGGAGAGAAAGAGAGGAACATAGATGGGAGAGATAGAGAGGGAGACATCAAGAGAGCGATAGAGGGAGAGAGTGACAGAGCAAAAAAGATGAAAAGAGATGGAGAGAGAGGAAGAGGGAGAAAAGGAGCGAGGGGAAGAGAGGGAGAAAGAGAGAAAGAGAGAGAGGGAGAGAGGGAAGGAGAAAGAGGGAAATGAGGAGGAAGAGAGAGAGCGAGTGAGGTAGAGAGAGGGAGAAGAAGAAGGCGATGAAGAGAGAGGAGAGAGGGAGTGAGAGAGGGAGAGGAAGGAGAAAGAGAGAGGTAAAGAAATAGAAAGGGTGAAGAGAGAGGGAAAATAAGAGAGGGAGAGAGATAGAGAGGGTGAAAGAGAGAGACTAGGTGAGTGGGAGGGAGGGAAAGAGAGAAGGGGTGATAGAGAGGAGAGGGAGAGGAAGAGAGAGGAAGTAAGTGGAGAGAGGGGGAGAAAGAGGAAGGAGGGAATGGGAAAGGAAGAGAGAGAGTAAGAGAGAAAGAAAGGGAGAGAGAAAGTAAAAGGGGGAAGAGAAAGGGGTATGGAGATGGAGAGTGATAGAGGGGAGAGAGAGCAAGAGGGAGAAGGAGAGAGGGGGAGAGAGAGATAGATTGAGGAAAGGAGGGAGATAGAGGAAGGGATAAAGGAGAAAGGGAGAGAGATGGTTATAGAGAAGGGAAGAAAGAGAGGAAGAAAGGGAAGAGAGGGAGGGAGAGAGGGAGAGAAAGGAAGGGAGAAAAGGGAAGGGTGAGAGAAAGGGGGAGGGGTAGAGTGGGAGGGTGGGTGAGAGGTGGAGGGAGAGAGGAGTGAGGGAGAGAGAGGGGGAATAGGGGAGAAGGAGAAGGAGGGAGAGAGAGTAGGATGAAGGAGGGAAGGAGGGAGAGAGAGGGAAAGGGAGAGGGAAGGATGGAGAGGGAGAGAGAGAGAAGGAGAGGTAGAAAGAGTGAGAGAGAGAAAAAGAGGGGGAGAAAGAGAGAAAAAGACAGAGGGAGAGAAGGAGGAAGATAAAGAGCGAGAGAGGTAGAGGGAGGGAGAGGAAGAGGGAGATTGAGACAGGGAGAGGAGGGAGGGAGTGAAAAGGGGAGAATGAGAGAGAGAGAGGGAGAGAAATAGAGAGGGTGAAAGAGATAAGGAAAAAGAGAAGGTGAGAGAAAGAGATAGAGAGGAATAGAGGGTGAGATAGAGAGAGACTAGGTAAGTGGAAGGGAGGAAGGGAGAGAAGGGGTGGGGGAGAAGAGAGAGAAAGGGAAAGAAAGGGAGAGGGGAGGGAGAGGGAGAGAGAGAAATGAAGGGAGAGAGAGAGAAATGAAGGGAGAGGGAGAGGGAGAGGGAGAGGGAGAGAGGGAGAGAGTGGGATAGGGAGAGAGAGGGAAAGGGAGAGAGAGGGTAGAAGAAAAGAGGAGGAAGAGAGGGAGAAGGGGAAGAGAGTGAGGGAGAAAGGAGAAGGGCAAGAGAGAGGGAGTATGGGAGGGTAGTTAAGAGGGGGAGGTAGAGAGAAGTGAAGGGAGAGAAAGAGAGGGGAGAGAGGGAGGGAGAGAGGGGGAAAAGGGAGGGAAAGAGAGTATGATGAACGAAGAGAGAGGGGAGGGAGAGAGGGAAAGGGAGAAAGAAGGATGGAGAGGGAGAGAGAGGGAGAGAGAGGGAGAGGGGAGAGAGGGAAGGATAGAGAGAGGGAGAGAGAGAGAGTGAAAGAGGTAGATAGAGTATGAGAGAGAAACAAAGTGGGAGAAAGAGGGGGAGTGAGAGGGAAAGGGGGAGGAAGAGAGGGTGGGAGAGGTAGAGAGAGGGAGAGGAAGAGGAAGATGGAGAAAGAGAGGAGGAGGGAATGAAGAGGGATAGAGAGAGAGAAAGAGAAGGAGAAGGAGAGAGAAGGAGTGGGAGAGAGGAAGGTAGGGAGGGAGAGAGAGAGAGGGAGAAGGAGCGAGAGAGGAATAGAGATAGCAAGGGAGAAAAATTAGGGGAGAGAGAGCTAGATGGAGGGAGAGAGGGTGGGAGAAGGAAAAGGAGGAAAAGAGTGAGAGAGAGAAGAAGGGAGAGAGAGAGAGGTGGAAAATGAGAGGGAGGGAGAGAGTGGGAGAAGGGAAGAGAGAGAAAGAGAGGGAGAGACAGAAGAAGAGGCAGAGAGGGGTAGATTAGGGAGAGAGGGAGAGAGGGGGAGAAGGGAGGGAGATAGGAGCGAGATAGTAGGGGATAGAGGGGAGAGAGAGTGGGAGAAGGGGAGAGAGAGAAAGAGAGGTAAAGAGGGATAGATATGGGAAAGAGAGAGGAAGAGAAGGGGAGAGAGGAAGAGAGGTAGAGAGGGACAAAGAAGAAAGATGGCGGGAGGGAGAGAACGAGAGAGAGATAGATAGAGATAAGGAGAGAGAGGTAGAGGGAGGGAGGAAGGTAGGGAGGGAGGGAGAAAGAGATAGAGAGAGTGAGCGTGGGAGTGATTGAGAAACAAGGGAGAAAGAGAGGGGGAGAGACAGCTAGATGGATGGAGAAAGGGTGGGAGAGGGAGAGGGAGAGGGAGAGGGAGAGAGGTATAGTGGGAGAGAGTGGGAGATGAGAGATAGATTAAGGGAGAGAGAAAGAGGAAAGGAGAGAGAGAAAGAGAGGGAGGGATGAGAGAGAGATAGTAGGAGAGAGGGGACTGAAAGATAAAGGGAGAGAGGGAGAGAGGAGATAGAGAGATTGAGAGATTGAGAATGAGAGAGGGAGAGAGAAGATAGAGAGAGGGAGAGAGGGAGTGAGTAAAAGATAAAGAGTAAGAGAGAGAGAAAGATAGAGGTGAAGGGAGAGGGAGAGAGAGGAAGAGGGAGAGAGAGAAGGGGTGAGAGGAAGTGGGAGAGAGAAAGCTTTTGGTATAGAGAGAAAGAGGGAGAGATTGAGAAAGAGGAAGAGAGAGAGGGAAAGAGAGGGAAGATAGAGTGAGGGAGAGAGGGAATATGGG
The DNA here is from genome assembly GCA_963924115.1 of Dovyalis caffra. Classification (NCBI taxonomy): domain Eukaryota; kingdom Viridiplantae; phylum Streptophyta; class Magnoliopsida; order Malpighiales; family Salicaceae; genus Dovyalis; species Dovyalis caffra. The sequence goes on along the minus strand of CAWUPB010001155.1, from coordinate 276,628 downwards.
AGAGGGAGAGAGGGAAAGAGTAGAGAAGGAGAGAGCGAGCAAGAGAGAGATAGAGAGGGATATGAAGAGAGGGGGAGAGAGAGGAAAGAGGGGGAGAGAAGGAGAAAGGGAGAGAGGAAGAGAAAGAAGAAGAGAGGCAGAGAGAGGGAGAGAGTGGGAAAAGGAGAGAAGGAGGGAGGAAAAGAGAGAGAAAGCATGAGAGAGAGTGAGAGAGAGAGGGAGACAGAGCCAAAGAGGAAAAGAGGGGGAAGTGAGAGAGAGAAAGAGCAAAAGAGAGGGAGACAAAGTGAAGGAGAGAGAGAGAGGGAGAGAGGGAGAGAGGAAGAGAGACACCAAATAGAAGGGTGAGAGAGGAGGAGATAGTAGGTGAGAGAGAGAGAGAGAACTCAAAGAGAGAGAGCGAAAGAGGGATAGAGAGAGAGAAAAAGAGAGAGAGGAGGATAGAGAGGAACTAGGAGATGGAGGAGGAGAGAGAGGGAGAATGGGAGAAAGACAAAGAGAGAGAAAGAGGGGAAGAGCGAGAGAGGGAGAGAAGGAGGGAGATTGAGAGAGAGAGGAAGGAAGGAGTGAGAGGGGGAGAGAGAGAGATGAGGGGAAGAGAGGGTAAGAGAGAGAGACTAGGTGAGTGGGAGGGAGGGAGGGAGAGAAGGGGTGGGGGAGAGGAGAGGAAGAGGGAAAGAAGGGGTGAGGGAGAGAAAGGGACAGGGAGAGAAGGGAGAGGAGAGGGAGAGGAAAGAAAGGGAGAAATTGATAGAGAACGAGGGAGAGGGAAAGGGAGAGAGTGGAAGAGGGAGAGAGAGAGAGAGGGAAAGGGAGAGAGAGTAGAGGAGAGAAGGTAAGGAAGAGAAGGAGAACGGGAAAAGAGTGAGGGGAGAGAAGGGAGAGAAAGGGAGGGAGAAAGGGGAAGGGTGGGTGAGAGGGAGGGAGAAGGAGCGTTGCAAGGTGGGTGAGAGGGGTTGGGAGAGAGGAGAGAGGGAGAGAGAAGGGAAAGGAGAGAAGGGAAGGGCAAGAAGGAGAGGGGGAGAGAGGGAGGGAGAGAGAGCAAGATGAAGGAAGGAAGAGAGAAGGGAGATAGGGAAAGGGAAAATGAGTGATAGAGAAGGAGAGAGAGGGAGAGGAGGAGAGAAGGGAGAGGAAGGGAGGGAGAAAGGGGAAGGGTGGGTAAGAGGGAGGGAGAAGGAGTGTGGTAGGGTGGTTGAGAGGGGGTGGGAGAGAGGAGAGAGGGAGAGAGAAGGGAAGGGCAAGAAGGAGAGGGGGAGAGGGAGGGAGAGAGAGCAAGATGAAGGAAGGAAAAGAGAAGGGAGAGAGGGAAAGGGAAAATGAATGATGGAGAGGGAGAGAGAGGGAGAGGGGGAGATAGGGAAGGATAAAATTATGGAGAGAGAGAGTGAGAGAGGTAGAGAGATTAAGAGAGAGAAAGGGAGTATGAGAGAGAGGGGATGAGAGGGAAAGAAGGAGAAAGAGAGAGTAAGAGAGGCAGAGAGAGGGAAAGGAAGAGGAAGATAGAGAGAAAGAAGAGGGAGGGAGTGAGAGAGGGAGAGAAGGAGAAGGAGAAGGACAGAGAGGGAGAAGGAGAGAGGAAGGTAGTGATGGGGGAAGAGATAGAGAGAAGGATTGAGAGAGGGATAAAGAAAGCAAAGGAGAAAGAGAGGAGGAGAGAGAGCTAGATGGAGTGAGAGATGGTGGAAGAAAGAGAGGCAGTAGAGAGTGAGAGAGAGAGAAGAAGGGATAGGGAGAGAGAGAGGTAGAAAGTGAGAGAGAGGGAGAAAAAGAGAGGTAGAAAAGGAGTGTGGGAGAGAGAAAAAGTGATAGGGGGAGGGAGAAGGGAGAGAGGAGAGTGAGGGAGAGAGGGAGAAAGAGAGTGGAAGAAGGGGAGAGAGAGAGAACGAGAGGGAGAGAGAAGGAGAGGCAAAGATCGATAGATGAGGGAGAGAGAGGGAGAGGAAGAGAGGTAGAGAGGGAAAAAGAAGAAAGAGGGAGGGAGGGAGAGAGCGAGAGAGAGATAGAGAGAGATAGGGAAAAAGAGGTAGAGGGAGGGAGGAAGGTAGGGAGGGAGGGAGAGAGGGAAAAGGAGCGAGATAGTGATTGAGAAAGGTGGGAGAAAAAAGGGAGAGAGAGCTAGATAGTGGGAGAAAGAGTGGGAGAGGGAGAGGGAGGGAGAGAGTGAGATAGAGGGAAGAAGTGAGAAGGAGAGATGGAAAACGTAGAAGAGAAAGAGAAAGAGAGAAAAGGAGTATGGGAGAAAGAAAGGGAGAGAGGGAGAGGGGGAGGAGAAAGGAGAGTGGGAGAGAGAGGGAGAGAGAGAGAAGGAGAGGAAAAGAGAGAGGGTAGAGAGGGAGAGGCAAAAAGGGATAAATAGGGGAGATAAAGGGAGACAGAGAGAGGGAGGCAAGGGAGGGAGGAAGAGAGGAAGGAGGGAGAAATAAGAAAGAGAAAGGGAGGGAGAGAGGGGAGGGATATAGAGAGAGATAGAGAAGGAGAGTGAGAGGGAGAAAGAAAATTTAGAGAGGGAGAGATAGATAATAGAGGGAGAGGGCGAGGGAGAGAGGAAGGGGAGGGAGAGAGAGTGATAGAGATAGACGGACAAATGTAGAGACCGAGAAAGAGCGGAAGAGAAAGAGAGGCGAGTGAGTGAAAGAGAGAGAGAACACTAAAAGGAAGGAGAGAGAGAGGGAATTTGAAAGTGAAGGAGGGAGAGAGAGAGAAGAGGGAGTGAAAAGGAGAGAGAGAGGGGGAGGAAGATGGTAGGAGAGAGAGAGAGAGGTAGAGATTGAGATAAGGGGAGGAGGAGAGGAGAGGAGGAGAGGAGAGAAGAAGAGAGAAAGGATTGAGTGGGAGAGGGAGATAAACAAAGAGAGAAAGAGAGGGATGGAGAGAGGGAGAAGGGGAGAGATAGATAGGTAGAGGGAGAGAAGGAGAGAGATAGATAGGTAGAGGGAGAGAAGGAGAGAGTGTTAGAGAATGAGATGGAGATAGAGAGAGGGAGAGGGAGAGTGAGAGAGATATAAAGAGGCGGATGGAGAGAGAGAGAGGGAGGGAGAAAGAGAGAAGAGGAGATAGGGAAAGAAAAAAGAAGGAGAGAGGGGGATAGGGGGTAGGAAGAGAGAGGGAGAGTGTTAGAGAGACAAAAAGAGGAAGAGAGATTAAGAGAGAGAGAGAATAAGAGAGACATAGAGGGAGTAAGGGAGAGAGGGAAAGATCTAGAAAAAGGGAGAGAGAAAAGGAGAGAGATAGAGGGGGTAGAGAAGGAGAGAAAAAGAGAGAGAGGAGCTAAGGAGAGAGACAAAGGGTGAGGGGGAGAGAGAATGGGAGAGAGGGAGAGAGTGGGTTAGGGATCGAGAGTGAGAGAGAGGGAGAGGGAGGAAAGGAGAGATAGGAAGAGGGAGAGAGTAAGTGAGAGGGAGAGAGAGGGATGGAGTGAAAAAGAAGAGGGAGAGTGGGAGATAGGGAGAGGGAGAGAGTGAGCAAGAGGGAGAGAGAGGGAGCAAGAGAAAGAGGGAGAGGGAGAGTGGGAGATAGAGGGTGAGAGGGGAGAGTGAGAGGAGGGAGAGAGGAAGAGAGAGAGCGAGGGGAGAGAATGAGGGAGGAAGGGAGAGAGAGTAAGAGAGAGACAGAAAGAGAGGGTGAGAGGAGAGAGGGGGAGAGAAAGGGAGAAGGTAGAGAAAGAGAGGGAGAGAGAGAGCGAGAGAGAGGGAGAGAGAGTTGGAGAGGGAGAAAGAGAGGGAGTGGGAGAGAGCGGGAGAGCACAAGAGAGATAGGGAGAGAAGAGAGAGGGAGGGAGAGAAAGGGATGGAAGGATAGGGGAAAGAGAGGGAGAGAGAGAGTTAGAGGTAGAGGGAGGGAGGGAGAGAGAGGAAAAAAAGAGGTGGAGAGAGAATAGAAAGTGTTAGAGAGAGAGAGAGAAGGAGAAAGGTACGGGGAGAGAGGGAGGGATGGAGGTGTAGAGAGGAAGCGAGAGAATGATAGAGAAAGCAAGAGAGAGAGGGAGAGAGGGGGATGGATAGGGAGAGAGAGGGAGGAAGAAAGAAAGAGTGGGATAAAGTGAGAGAGAGAAGAAGGGAAAGGGAGGGAGAGGGAGAACAAAGGAGAGAGGAAGAAAGAGAGAGGGGGAGAGGGAGAACGATGGAGAGAGAAAGAAAGAGAGCGGGGAGAGGGGGAGAGAGAGGGGGAAAGGAGTTGAGGGAGAGAGGGGGAGGGAGGGAGGGGAAGGAAGAGAGAGAGAAAGAGTGAGTGAAAGAGAGATAGCATGAAAGAAGGAGAGAGAAAAGTAGAGGTAGAGAGGGAGAGAGAGAGGAAGAGAGGGGGAAAGTGATAGATGGGGAGATAGAGTGAGTGAGAGAGATAGCATGAAAGAGGAAGAGAGAAAAAGAGAGGTAAAGAGCGCCGAGTGAGAGAGGTAAGCGGGGGAGAGTGATAGATGGGGGAAAGAGAGGGAGACAAAGAGAGATAGAGAGAGATCGAGAGAGAGAAAGAGAAGGAGAGAGAAGGAGAGAGTGGGAGACAAATTTTCATCCCCTACAATGAATGGTATAAATTGACACTCCTGTTTGAACTTTTGCGCATACTCACCCATGGACATACCATCTTATTTCAATTCTAGAAATTCTTGAATTTTCCTAAGGCTCACATCTACGGTAAAGTACTTATTATAAAAGATCTCCTTAAACCCTTCCTATATTAAAGTAGGCACGTCTACCGTTAATCGTGCGTTTTCCCACCATGTATGGGCATCTTTGGTTAGCATAAAGATAGCACATAACACTTGCTCATTATTGGTGAATTATAGGTACTCAAATATTGCTTCCGTGGACTTGATCCATTCTTCGACTACCATTGGATTAATACCCCTAGCAAACTCTTGGGGATTCATTTTTTGAAATCTCTCTACCGCATCATTCCTATGTTGAGGCAGTACATGGAGGCTATTGATGCATAGCCAAGAGTTGTCTCATTTACTCCGCATGGACTTGTTGTTATTGTTACATTGCTTGTTGTTGTTGCTGCATCATTTCCATCATAGGATTTAAACCTTCTTGTTGATTTCTATTGTTGGAGCTTCCTTTTCCTCCTACTCGTACGAGATTCTTTCTTGGCATGATTTGTCTTTGTATAAGTTACATTACATTCAAGTTAGTTTTAATCTTAGAATCCTTCCATTATGATGTATGACACATGACAAGGCATTTATGTACATATATAAAATATTCCGGATATATCACACAAACAAGCATCCATATTAACAAACACGTTTACATCCGAAAGTTTTCATGCCATATTTACACCCAAAAGGCATTCCTATTGACATCAAAATGCATACAAAAGGTACTATACCATCCAACATGTTTCCTAGTAACACGTCTACTCCGTCAAGTTAACATATCAAATGCATCATGAAAAGGAGTACTCTACTCTCCACCGATTGATAGCATTAACCGATGTGGTATGTGCAATCCCATGAGCTAGGTGCAAAGGTAGACCCTAGTTATACATTAACCTAGTAAGGGTCCGTTTAACTCCGTGTTGGCAGGAAGGCTCGAATCATGTTTCGATAATAATATCGATATATCTCACTCTCCGGATATCGTCTAGTAACTCGCTAGTCTATCGATAGAAGAGTTCGTCGTACGATCATCCTTAGAAAATCCACACTATGGTACTAGTCAAAAGAGGCATCGGCGAACACTATTCGTTGAATCAAGTCATGTGCTCGGATAACATGGGCCACTAGATTATAGTTCGCGGCCATAGTAAGGTCGTTTAGCTCGACCTGAGTATGCGGCTAGGGTGGCCCACTATTGACGTCTCATAGCAATGCGAGGAACATGAAATAGGTACGACATCTATAATTATAATATTTACCATCAATAATATTTCCAAAATATGACTATATGCTAGCATAAAGACATACAAGTAATCACACATAGTTATAAGAAACAAAGAATCAAATTTTCACCCATCAAGTAGCATACCGATCTTTAAGCTCATGTGACACTTAGGTTTCTACCCAATTAATCGAACCAAAGCTCTTATACCACCTCTATAGTGCCCTTAGCTCCCTTACCAATTACCTAAGAGGCATGGCTAGATGCATTATAGTTTAAAGACTAAAGTCCCGATTTATTCCTATAATACATGGCCAATAAAAATAACATATTAAGTATAGAAGTACGTATAATAAAATTTCCATAACTTTAATGAATACTATTACGAAGTCACATAGCTACCCACTCGTTAGACACCGTACCCTTCGTTACAATCAAAAGAGATTTTTACATTTTTTTTGTCACACATGAGCTCTTTTTTTGGAGGAACCAAGTGGCTTCTTTATTAGTACTACCATCTTCTTAACCTTTCATGGCATAAAATAACAACAGAGTGAGTCGAAGCTTAGTAAGTAGGGGTGATGCACGTGAGATGTAGTGTTGTCCTATCACTTAGCCTTTCCCCATTGATTTTAATTCGGGTATCCTAGGTATTAGCAAGTTTGCTCTATTCTCGTCTCTCGATGATTATCGAATCACCTATAACTAGCAACGGAATTATCCCCTATGGCAAGCACACGATTAGCGGAATTATCCATCGCTTAACGATGTAATCAATTAATAGAGCGCGAACACAACTTCATTTCTAATACCCTTTTAATCTAGTTAGATTACCAAACCTATTCAATTTCAAACCAGTTCAGTTATCAAACCTCATCATTTCGGACTCAATTATTTTTTCTTGTCAATCCACCCCTAAATGTATTTGATGTACGTGCTATTCCATTTACCACATTCCACTAATCATGGGTACCAAACCCTTGATTTCCGTACACACTCAAAATCCAATCAACATGTACCTCCCATGAAATTTATTAATTATATTATATATATATATATATATATATATGTGTGTGTGTGTGTGTGTGTGTGTGTGTGTGTGTGTGTGTGTGTTTAAATGTTCATAAACATACCTATATTAAGTAAAAGTGATATTATGAATTGTTTTAAAAGTTTTTATGATAACGGTATGTTTGACCTTTACGTGGGGAATTTTGGGAGGAAACATTTATGGATAATTTAGTTAATTATCCTTGGGATATTTCTAATTATTTGGGATGCATTGTATTAGAGAAATGTGTTGTAAAATTTTAAGAACATTGGAACTTATTTTTGGGAAAATTTTCGAATTGTTTAAAAGAAAATTTTTTTGAATTTTAAGGGTGGAAAATTATGAACTTTGTGTGATTTATTTAGGGATCTTAGAATAACAATTGTTCATATATGTGTCTACTAGCTCTCTATAAACGTTCATGATTTTTAGATCTATGTATGTAAAGTTATGGTCAATTCGATTTAGACCGTTTGAATGTACCACTACCGAAAATTTTAGGAAAGAAAATTCCAAGTTTAGGGAGAGGGATTTCTGAAATTTAATGGAAAGAAATGAGTTTAGTTACATAATATTGGTTAGTTAGGGAATTTATTTAGTCTAGGTACTTAGTTAGAAACCTAAGCCATCCTAATAAATGAATTAAGGCCAACTCACCTTCCTTTTGATCGGACTCGAAATTTAATTTGACTAAAACATGGTTAATGTGGGTTGGATCGAATGGTTAAATCAATGTTATTGAGGATTAGTTTCTGTCCGAAATTGGTGTTGCCTGTTCAAGGACCTTAGGGTGCTTTTTAGGTAAACCTTAATGAATAAAAGTTGTTTATCTATGTCTTTCCTAACTCCTTATAAAATATTTTTATTATTAGGTTTATCTAGAAAATGTTATGCTCGTTTTAGTACGACTTTATGCCGTATGAACTATTGTTGGACATGATTGAATCTTAAACTTCAAAATGATGTTATGAATTGTGTGTTTGGTATTTAAAACTAATTTTTGGATATGTTAGAAATAAATATGTATAATTTTGAATAAAAAAGAATATGATTTAATTATGCTCGGATGTTGGTACGTTGCCTACTTGATTAGAGGTCGCCTTATAATAAACTACTAATTAGAAAGGAGGGGAAAATGAATTCCTAGGGTTTTCACTAAATAACCCTTTCAGCCTAAGTAAGAAAATGAATATGATTGGACCCATTTTATGTAATTAAGGGCATAGGACTCAATTACAATTTAATTAGGTATACATTAGCAAGTTGGGATGAAAAAATAATCTTTTGCCACTTTAAGGACCTATTCTAGCTTAAACCCTAAACTATAGGGATTTGGATGCCAATCCTTCAATTCCATAATTAATGGTTTGAGTATACCCTAATAAGTATAAGAGGACGTTTAGACAGGAAAAATTTGTAGGTAAACCAAAATTTTGACCTAGAACATTTAAAAGCCCAATTCGACCCAAAATGCGCCAATTTGAGTTTCGAGAGAAAATGTCACCTAGTATGTTTTAAACTAGTTTAAAATGCTACTAATTACATACGTCAAGTGAAGGAAGAATTGTACGATGAGACATACTAAATTTAACTGGAGGAAAGTGCCTATGTGTAACATAAAGTTTATGACTTGACTAATATTAGTCAATAGTAATTGATTTTCCCGGAGCGAAATATTATGGAAGTGATATGGGAATCTATCGAAAAACCCTATGTGGGTTGGATCTCGAGAATGATTGGATAGTCTAGGGCCCGGAACCTATAGGGTGTTTAATAGAGTAAACGTAACTTCATTTGCATCATATGCATTCGGAGATGGATTGAACTTAGTAACCGATTATTGAGGTTACTCAATAGTAAATGATTGATAAGGTTATTCGACGATGAATCGATTATTGAGGTTATTCGACAAGTAAATGATTGTTGAGGTTGTTCAACAATCACCGAGGATAGAGCAAATGTATTGATACCCGTGGTACCCTTAACATTTCAAATTGATGAGAATGGTGGGGGAAGTTTGAAAAACATTGCATAACACATGCATCACCCTACTTATTGACCTTCGACTCACCCCGTTTATTCTTACATGCCATGACGGGTAAAAGCGACGATAGTACTAGTAAGGATGCTCTAGGTTTCTCTAAAAGGCTTCTTCGTGACACAAGTGTAACGAAGTTTATTTTGCTTGTCATTTTGGGTTGGGTGTCGGGAGACATTTTAATGGCTCGTACATGTTTTGTTTGTAATTCCTTTCATCGTAATTACTCATGTTATGTAATTTTTCATATACGCATTCCAACATGTAGCTGTATTTGTCATAGTTATGTAACTTTTCTTTCTATGCATTTCTATATGTCCCATGTAGTAATTTTTGAGCAAGTACATGCAAGATTTAGGTCGGGATTAGATTGTATCGGCATGATACGCCTCGCCCGGCCACTCCTATTTGGGTAATAGAGGGTGGACTAGAGTGGGGTCGTCACACCATGCTTGGGATTTCATATATTTTTGATAGTAGTCACACAAAGAATACAAGACCTACCCATTAGGGTTAATCAATTCTAATATTTTAGTCCTAGGAACACGTTTGAGGGCATTTGAAGTAGGATTTCATTCCTAACCCAAAATTTAGCTTTACTAGCTGAATTTAGCTTCTAATAGGTCTAAGTCCCAATTTTGATTTTTCTTGAAATCTTACCTTCCAACACTTCATTTTATACATATTTAGGTGTAATTAGATCATTAATTATGGAGTTAGATGATTGGAACCCAAACCCCCAAATTTGTGGGTTTAGGCCGAATGGGTTCTAAAAGTGGCAAGAGATTTTCTTTTCTTTCTATGTAATTTCTTTTCATCCTAACCAACTAATCTATAGTTAATTGGGTTACCATTAAGTTCTAGATCTTTAGTTACCTAAAAAAATCCAAACTCCGGCCATTTTAGTACCTAGGCCAAATGATTTCCTTAAGGAAACTCTAAGAATTCTTTCCTCTTTCTTGTTAAGTTATTCTTCCAAGTCCATGTCCACCATGGTTTAATCCATCCAAACTTTAGTCCAAGCCCATTTTTTTTAACCAAACCCATCAACACATATTTAGGCATACACAACACAGGGATACATAAACATACCAACCATTAATCATCACATATACAATCCAACCATTAATTTCACATCAAGTCATCAAACACAAAATACTAACATGAGTAACCATAACAAAATAATAGAAAGCACATATAAATTAAATTTATGGCATAATATAATGCAACATAAAACCTACTTACTTTGATTTAAGCTTTCCTAAAGATTTCCTAGCTTTTTCCTTTTTCCTTTCTTCTTTCTTTATTTTTCTTTCTTTTCCATTTTCTTCCCCTCTCAATTCCATTCCCTTTCTTTCTTTAGTGAGCTATGGTTATTCCTAAAAATAATGGCTAAGTCTAACTCTCTCTCACCCTTATATACTCCACCTTTTTTCTTCTCATTAATTAGTATAACATGTGTCTTAATTTTATGGTTATAAGGTGTAATGTGAATGAGAAAATGGAAGTAAGGTGGCAGGTTTGAAGTCCAAGTTTGTTAGGTGTCACTAATTAGAATAATGTAAAAGATGAGGTGTCCAATTAGTAACTACAAATGGGTAACTAAAGGGTAACTAAACTAACAAAATTTATAAAGAATTTTGGTTCCAATAATTTGGCATTTTCATCATATTTAGGTGATTCTTTCACTTGCATGGCATTTTTAGATATATGTTATGGGCAAATAAATAATGGCTAGCTAAAATACCCAAAAGCTTATTCTCATAAAAACTCCCATGAACATTAGGTATGTTAATACCATAAAATATTAAAGAAAATGTCACATAAATAACACCCACATCCAATATATATTTTCATACATATTCTAAGATATATATTTATAAGGTTAAGAATTTTCACAAGGATAGAGAGAGGAGGAGAGAAGGAAAAGGAAAGATATGGAGAAAAGGAGTGGGAGAGATTAAGAGATAGAAATAGGGAGAGATAATTAGAGAAGGAGAGAGAGAGGGAGGGAGAGAGATGAAGAGAGAAGATGAGGGAGGGAGACATAGAGGGAGAGATAGGATAAGGGGGATAGAGAGAGGGAGAGAGGGAGAGCAAGAATGAGGGATAGAGGGAGAGAGAGAGGGAGAGAGATAGAGAGAGGGAGAGAGGGATTGAGAGACAAAGAGAGAGGGAGAGAGATAGAGAGAAGGTTGTAGAGAAAGAGAGAATGGGAGAGGGAGAGAGAGAGAGAGAGTGAGGCAGGGAGTAAGAGAGGGGGAAAGACGGATAGAAAGAGAGATGAGGGGAGAGGTAGAGGAGGGACACGAAGAGAGGTGGAGAGAAAGAGGGAGAGAAAGTAAGAGAAAGGGAAATAGCGAGAGAGAAAGTAGGAGAGATAGAGGCAGAGAGACATTCGGGAAGAGAGAAAGAGAGGGATGGAGATAAAGAGAGGATGAGAGAGTAAGAAAGAAGAAGGAGATATAGAAAGAGAGAAGGAGAGAGAGATTGAGAGAGAAGATAAGAGAGAGAGAGAGGGAGAGAGAGTGAGGGACTAAAAGAGTGGGAGTAAGAGGGATGGAGGGAGAGGGGGAGAGAGAGTCGGAGAGGGAGAAAGAGAGGAAAAAGGAGAGAGGGAGAGAGAATGGGAGAGGGAGAATGAGAGGAGAGGGAGAGAGAGATAGAGAGGAAAAGAGAGGTTGGGAGAGAGTGTGGGGGCGAGAGGGAGAGAGAGATGGAGAGAGGGGGAGGGACGAGTGATAGAGAGAAAGTGAAAGGGAGAGACAATAAAGGAGAGGGAAAGAGGGAGAGGGAGGGTCATGGAGAGAGGGAGAGAGAAAAAATAGGGAGGGAGAGGGGAAGGTAGAGGAAAATAGAGAGAGGGAAATGAGGGGAGAGGGAGATAGAGAGGGAGAGAGGGAAGGAGGGAGGGAGAGAGAGGGAGAGAGAGAAGAGGAGGGAGATTGCGAAAGAGAGAAATGGAGAGGGAGGGAGAGATAAGAAAAGAGAGAGATAGAGATAGGGAGATTAAAAGAGAGGGACATTGAGAGAGAGGGGAAGAGAGAGGGAGGGAGGGAGGGAGGGAGGGCGGGGAGGAGGGAGGGAGGGAGAGAAAGGGGAAAGTAAGGGGGAGAGAGGGGGAGAGGGGAAAGTAAGAGGGAGAGAGGAGGAGAGAGGGGAAAGTAAAGAGGGAAAGAGGGAGAGAGTGGCAAAGAGAGAGCGAGAGAGAAAGGTAAATTGGGAATGATAGAGAGAGAAGGAGTGAGAAGGAGAGAGATAGAGAGGGAGAGAGAGTTGGGGAGAGAGAGAGGTTGAGATTGAGAGATAGAGAGAGAGCGAGATTGAGAGTGAGGGAGAGAGGGAAATAGAGAGAAAGAGGGATATTGAGAGAGAGGTAAAGGAGGGGAGGGAGAAAGAGAGGGAGGGAGGGAGGGAGGGAGAGAAGGGGAAGTGAAGGAGAGAGAGAGAGGGAGAGAGGAATAAGGAGAGGGAAAGAGTGGAAAAGAGAGAGGGAGAGGAAGAGGTAGACTGGGAGTAAGAGAGATGGATAGTGAGAGAGAGAGAGAAAGAGGAGAGGGAGATTAGGAGAGACAGAGGGAGTGAGAGGTAGTGAGAGGGAGAGCAAGAGGAATGAAGAAGGAGAGGGAGAGAGAGAGAGTGAGGATGAGAGATAGAGAGAGGAGAAGTGGGGGAGAGGGAGAAAGGGAGAGAGGGAGGGTAGGAGGGATAGAGGGGAGATAAGGATGGAAAGCGAGAGAGAGGATGAGAGAGTAAAAGAGAGTTAGAGAAAGAGGGAGGGTGGGAGGGATAGAGGGGAGATAGGGATGGAAAGGGAGAGAGAGGATGAGAGAGCAAAAGAGAGTTAGAGAAAGAGGGATTATAAGAGAGATAGAAAGAAGGGAGAGAGAAAGTGGTATGAGGGGAGAGAAAGAGGAAAAAGGAAAAGGAGAGAAAGATTTAGAGGGAGAGAAAGATAGAGAGAGGAAAAAGGAGAGAGAGAGATATAGGATAAGGAGAGACGAGAGGAGGGAGATTAGGATAGGGAGTGAAAAGGAAGGAAGGAGAGAGAGTGAGAGAGGGAGAGGGAAAAAGAGAGGGGGACAAAAAAAGAGATATGAGAGAGAGATGGAGAGAGAGATTAGGGGAGAAAGAGGGAGAGTGAGGGTGTGGCACCCCTAGCTCCCTTACCGATTACCTAAAAGGTGTGGTCGGGTGCACCACGCTTTAGAGACCGAAGTCTCAAATTTAATCCCATACATATACCCAATATACTCGAATATCATTACAAAAATTACAAAAAATAATTTACAAGAAAAGATAGATCCTATAATTATTGTGTCACACGAGCCTTTTTCTAGGAGGAGCCAACAACTTCATTATCGGCATTAGTATCACCTTTACTCGTCATGGCATGAAATCAATGCGAGTGAGCCGAAGCTCAATAAGTAGGGTGATGCACGTGATATGCAATGATTTTCCGATTCCTCCATTTTGACTCATCAAATTTTATTTTCGGGTACCTTGGGTATTAGCAAGTCTACTCTATTTTTAATCCGGGTGATCCACGAGATCACCTTCCGTTATAATAGAATTATCTCTCATTGTAGCCACTATTAGTGGGAATCCATCGTCTAACAATGCGAGCACACGACTTAGAGTATGCACACAACTGGATTGCTAATACCTCTTTTTATCCAGTAGGTTACCAAACCTATCCAAATTCCATTCGATTCGATTACCAAACCTCATCGTTTTTGACTTAATGGTTTTTCTCAATTTAATCCATTCCCATATGCATATGATGCATGTGATGTATCATGAACCACATTTCACTAAGTCATGGGTGCTAAACCCATTGATTCCGTACCATTGAGTTCACACAAGGAATTCAAGACTCGTCTAATAGGATTAATCCATTTCATATATCATGAGCCACATTCCATATCTCATATACACCAAACTATTTATGTCCATACCATTTTAGAAATTCAATCCACACTTGGGTCTTCATCAATATTTTCATGGTATGATCCAACTTGACCATTTTAGTACCAAGGTCCACTAAGTGTTCTTATGATATCCAAGTCCATTTATTTTCATCCAAACTCATTTTGTTTTGGTCCAAGGCCATTTATTTTAATCCAAACCCAAGTCTATTTCTTTTAATTTAATTCCATTTTATTTTAATACAAGCCCACTCTATTTTAGTCCAATCCCATTTATTTTTAATCCAAGCCTAAGTCCTTTTTTTAATTCAATTCCATTTTATTTTAATCCAAGTCCATTTTTTATTTTAACTCAAGTTCATTGATTATAATCCAAACCCCTTTTTATTTTAGTCCAAGCCCACTTTGTTTTAGAACAAGTCCATATGTGTTATTCCAAGTCCACTTTATTTTAAATCCAAGTCCAATCATACATATCTTCCAAACCCATATGCTTATATTAGGGTGGCTTAAGTGTCTAACTAAATACTTAGGCTAACTAAACACCTTAAGTAATCAAATTTAAGTACTTAAACTCATTTCTTTCCATTAAATTTCGAAAGTCCTTCTCCCTAAACTTGAAATTTTTCTTTCTCTTTCCTAAAACGTTTCAGCATGTGATACATCCAAATGATCCGTACCAAATCGGCTATAACGCTTTATATATAGATCTAAAAATCATAAAATGTTATAGAGATCTAGAATACACATAGAGAAACAACTTTTATTCTTTGAGTTTTATCTATATATCACTCTAAAATTCCTAAATAAATCACACAAAGTTCGGAACTAAAAATTTTCAGCATGTGGTACATCCAAATGATCCGTACCAAATCGACCATAAATATTTATATATAGATTAAACATCATAATATTTTACAGAGAGCTACTAGACATATAGATGAACAACTTTTGTGATTTGCATTTTACCCATAAATCAATATAAGATCCCTAAGTAAATCACGCAAAGTTTAGAATTTTTCACCCCTAAAATTCAAAAAATTCTCTTTTAAAATTTTTGAAACACATTCCTCATCACATATCGTTATCACCAAACCAACTCCGTCACACATGTATAACCATCCATCATCATACATATACATGGCATAGTTACACATACTAACCTAAAGTTTACCATGAAATATACATCCAACATTCAAAATAAATCCATCATCAAAACATCATAAATCCATCACCAAACATCAAATTTTTAACATCAACACAAACTACCATAACCACATTTTACATGGCTTAAAAAAAATCATAAAATAAACATGAACATTTAAATATTAAAGGCAAAAATAAAGCTAATTGAAACCTACTTACAATCATGTGTGTTTGGTTAAGATTTCTTAGCCTTTTTCTTCTCTTTCTCCTTCCTTTCTTTCCTTTCTTTTTCTCCTCTCTTTGAAAGCTACAGCTTTTGGCTAAAAAGAATGACAAAGTTTCATCTTTTCATCCAATTTTAATACCACACTTTTCCTTTTTGTTTCTTTTATGTTTAATATGCCAAGTGTCCAAATTTTATGGTGAAAAGAAGTCAATTGATGGAGACAAAAAGAGAGGCAAGTTGGAATGTTTAACCTTCCAAAATTAAGTGAGAAAGTACAAATGAAGTATGGTGGAAGATTTTATGTCACATCACTAACTAAAGAAAGAAACTAAAAGGTAACTAAACTAGCCAACTTCCTTAACTTATTTGGTTCCTAAAATTCGGCCATGACTCTTAAGTGGGACATATTTTTCACTTGCATGGTCATTTTAAGTATACATTATGGAAAAATAAACAATGGTTAATTAAATTTCAAAAAAAAGTATTCCTATGAACAATTCCATAAATCTTAAATATTTTCACACAACAAATATAAAAGAAATGACACATAATTTATGCTCACATAATCATGGATATTTTAAGAGATATTTGGGTGCGTAAATTAAATTTCGGTATGCCAAATTTTTTTAAACCCAAGCATCTTAAACTTACCAAACACAAACATAACACAAAAATCATAATTGTGACTTAGTAGATGTAGATAAAATTATTATTTCCATATGTATAGCTACGTTAAGCAACTTCACGGGAGTTATAGAGGGTAAAGGAGAAAGATTAGGGGAGAGAGGCAAAGTGAGAAAAGGAGAGAAGGGGAGAGAGATAGAGATGGAGAGAAAAAGAGATAGACAGAAAAAAAGAGAGGGATAAAGAGAGCAAAGAGAGAAGTAGAGGAATAGAGTGAGAGGGAGAGAGAGATGGAGAGAGGCAGAGAGAGGGGGAGAGGGAGAAGGAAAGAGATGGAGAGATGGAGAGAGGGGAGAGATAGATAGAGAGGGAGAAAAAGAGAGTGAGAGAGGGAAAGAGAGATAGAGGAGGGAGAGTGGTAGGGATAGATGAAAGGAGAGGGATAGTAGGGGAGAGAGAGGAAGAGAGGGAAAGAGAGGAAAAGAGACAAAGGGAGAGGGAGAGAAGGAGATTAGGAGTGAGAGAGAGGGAATAAGAGAGGGAGAGGGACATAAAGGAAGAGTGAGAGAGTGAGGTAGAGAGTGGGAGAGAGGGAGTGAGAGAGGGAAGGAGAGAGAGAGGGAGGGAATGAGAGAGAGAGAGGAAGAGAAAGGAAGAGTGAAAAAGTGAGGCAGAGAGGGAGAGAGAGAGAAGAGAGAGGGAGGAAGGGAGAGAGAAAGAGAGAAAGAGGAATGAGAATGAAAGAGAGAAGGGGAGAGAGTGAGGGAGAGAGGGAGATAATTGAAGACAAACAAATAGAGAGAGAGAGGAAGAGCGGGATAAGGAGAAAGGGGGAGTGAAAGGAGGAGAGAGGGAAGGGAGAGGGAGGGAGAGAGGAGAAGGGGAGAGAGAAGAAGAGAGAGGGAAGAGAGTAAGAGTGAGGAGGGAGAGTAGGAGAGAGAGAGGAAGGGAAGGAGGGAGGGAGATAATGAGATAGTGTAGGAGAGAGATAGATTGGTGGAGAGAGGGAGGGAGATAGGGATAGAAAGATGAGAGAGGGAGAGAAGGTGAGAGAGGGAGAGAGGGAGATAGAGGGGGTGAGAGAAAGGGAGAGAGATGGAGAGAGAGAGAGGGGGAGAGTAGGGAGGGAGAGAGAGAGAGGGAAAGGGTGGAAGAGAGGGGAGAGAGAGGGAGAGAGGGAGAGAAGAGTAGAAAGAGAAAAATGAGAAAGGGAGAGAGAAGGGAAAGAGAGAAGAAGACTCAAAGAGTGGGAGGGAGAAGAGAGAGAGAGAGAGGAGGGAAGGGGAGAGAGAGGGAAGGAGAGAGAGAAAAGGATAGGGAGAGAGGGAGAGAGTAAAAGGGAAAGAGAGGAAGTGAGAGAAGAAGAGAGACAATGAAGGGTGAGAGTGAGTGAGAGAGGGAGAGAGAGAAAAATAAAGAAAAGGATAGAGGGAGAGAGAAGAGAAGGGAAGTGGGAGAGAAAGGTAGAGAGAAAGAAGGATGGAGAATGAAAGGGAGAAGAAGGGAGCGAGAGAAGGATAGAGGGAGAAAGATAGAGGGAGAAAGGGGAAGAGTGGGAGAAAGAAAAGGAGAGGGAGGAAGCGAGAGAGGGATAGAGGGAGACAGACAAGGAGAGAGAGGGGGAGAGAGATAAAAGGAGAAAAAAGGGAGAGAGAAGGAGAAAAGGAAAGAGAGAGAGAGGTAAGAAGAATGAGTGAGAAGGAAGGAGAGAGAGAGAGAGGGATGGAGAGAGAGATGGAGGTAAAAAGAGTGAGAGGGAGAGAGAGAGTGTAAGAGGGAGGGAGATTAGGAGGGAGAGTGAGAGAGAGATTGAGAATAGAGGATAGAAAGAGGGATTGAAAGAGACAAGTGAGGGAGAAATAGAAAAGGAGAAAAAGAGAAAGGGAAGGAGAGAAAGGAAGAGAGGGAGAGGGAGAGCGAGTGTGAGGGAGAGAGAGGGAGAAGAGAGTGAGTGTGAGGGAGGGAGAAAGAGAGGAGAGATAGAGTAAGAGAGAGAGAAAGAGAGGGAGTGAGAGAGAGATTAAAAGAGGGAGAGATAGAGCGAGAGAGATTAAAAGCGAGAGAGATAAAGCAAGAGAGAGAAAGAGAGGGAGTGAGAGAGAGATTAAAAGAGGAAGAGAGAGGGAAAGAGAGTGATAGAGGGAGAGAGAGGGAGAGGGAGGGAGGGAAGGATAGAGAGAGAAGGAGAGAGGAGAGATAGGGTGAGAGAAAGAGGTAGAAGAAAGAAGATGGAGGGAGGGATAGAGAAAAGGTTGGAAGGAGAAGAAGAGTAATGGAGAGAGAAAAAATAGATAGAGAGATAAAGAGAGGGAGAGAGGGAGAGAGAGGGAGAGAGATGGTGGGAGAGGGAGACAGAGCAAGAGACAAAAAGAGAGGGTGAGGGAAAGAAAGGAAAAGTGATAAAGTGAGAGGGAGAAATGGAGAGAGAGGGAGATAGAAATAGAGAGATAGAGAGAGGGAAGGATGGAGAGGAGAGAGAGGGAGAAAGAGAGGGAGATAAGAGGAGAGAAAAGAGAGAGAGAAGAGAATTAGAGAGAGTTGGAGAATGGGAGAGAGAGAAAGAGGGTGAGGGAAAGAGGTTAAAAGGAAGAGAAAGGGAGAGATAGAAGAGAGAGAGGGAGAGAGGGGAAGACAGAGAAGGGGAGAGAGAGGAAGAGAGAGGATGAGAGAGTGTGAGAGGGAGAGATTAAGAAGAAGAGAGAGAGAGGTAGAGGGAAGGAGAGAGGGAGAGGGAGAAAGAGAGAAAAAAGAGGGGAGAGAGAGGGTAGGAGTGGGAGATAGAGAGAGAGGAAGAGGAAAATAGAGAGAGATGTAGAGAGAAAGATAAAAGAGGGTGGTAGAGAGGGAGAGAAAAGAAAAAAGAGGGAGGGAGGGAGAGTAAGAGTAAGTGGGGAGAGATGGAGAAGGAGGGAGAAAAAGAGAAGGAGAGAGGGGAAGAAAGAGAGAGAGAGGGAAGGAGTGAGGGAGAGAAAGTAAGAGAGAGAGGAAGGGAGAGAGGGGGAGAGAAAGAAGAGAGAGAGGGGAAAAGAGATGGGGATAGGGACGGGGAGAGAGAGGGAGAGAGAGAAATGGTGAGAGAGGGGCATAGAGAGGGTGAGAGGGAAAGAGAGAAAGAAAGGGAGAGAGAGGGGGAGAGAAAGGAAGAGGGAGAGAGAGAAAAGGGGAGAGAGAGGAAGGGAGAGAGTGAGAGAGATGGAGGGAGAGGGTGAGAAAAAGGAAGGAAGAGAGTGAGAGAGAGATGGAGAGAGAGGGTGAGAGAGAGAGGGAGAGAGAGAGGGAGGGAGATAGGGAGAGATAGAGGAAGAAGGAGAGAGATGGAGATTGGGAGAGGAAAGGAGCAAGAGAGAGAGAGGGGGATGGGAAAAGTGAAAGAGAGAGAGGCGGGGAGAGTGGGAGAGAGAGGAAAATTGAGAGAGAGAAGAAGAGGGTGAGAAGGAAAAGGAGAGAAAAAACATGGATAATGAGGGAGAGAGATGGTGAGGGACAGAATAAGAGAGAGGGAGTGAGAGAGAGGGTGAGAGAGAAAGAGGGAGGGTGGTAGATAGAGAGAGGAGGGAGAAAAGGGAAAGAGAGAGAGAGAGTGGAAGTGATATGGATAGATAGAGAGGGAGAGAGGGAGAGGGAGAGAGGGGAAAGAGGGGGAGAAGGTGAGGGACAAAGGGAGAAAGAGGAAAAGAGAGAGAGAGAGAAAGGGAGGGAGGGAGATGGAGATCAAGAGGAATGGAGAGGCAGAGAGAGCTAGAGAGAGGGATAGAAAGAGGGTGGAAAGGTGAGGGGAGAGAGTAAATGAAGAGAGGGAAAGAGGGGGAGAGGGGGAGAGGGGGAGGAAAGTAGAGGAGAAAGAGGGAGAGAGAGAAAAGAGAAGGGGAGGTAGAAGGAAAAAGGGAGGGAAGTGAGAGAGAGAAGATAGAGAGGGAGAGGATGAGAGCAAAAGGGCAAAGAGAAAGAGAGTGAGGGGCAGAGAAAGGGATAAATGGCAAGAGAATACGAGAGAGAACAAAATAGAGATGAGAAAGGAGAGAGAGTGAAGACAGAGAGGGCTATCATTTTCTCTCTCCTTTGATTCTTTCACAATCCCTCTCTCTCCCTCTCTCTCCCTCTCTCCCTCCCTCTCCCCTTTCCCTCTCTCTTACTCTCTCCCTCTCCCCTCTTTTTTTCTCTTTCTCCCTCCTCTCTCTCTCCCCCTCTCTCTATATCTTTCTCTCTCTCCCTCTCCCTCTCCCTCCATTTTTTCTCCCTCTCTCTACCTCTTTACATTCTCCCCTCGCCACTCTCCCCTCTTTCTCTCCTCTCTCCCTCCCTCTCTCCCTTTATACATCTTTCCTTCTTTTTCTTTTTCTTTCTCTCTCCCTCTTCCTATCTCTTTCTCTTTCCCTCCCCTCCCTCCCCTCCCTCCCTCCTCTCCATCTTTCTCACTCATTTCTCTCCCTCTCATACTCTCTCTCTCCTTCCTTCTCTCCCACTTCTTTTCTCTCTTTATCTCTCTCTCGCCTCACCCATTCTCTCTCTCCTTCCCAATCCCTCTCCCTCCCTCTCTAACTCTCCTTCTCTCCCTCTTTCTTTCTCTCTCCTTGTCTCCCTCTCCCTCTCCCACTCTCTCCCTCTCACTATCTCCTTTTCTTTTCCACTCCTCCCTCCATCCTTCTTTCCCTCTCCCTTTCTCTCTCCCTCTTCTTTCCTTTCTCCCTCTTCTTCTCTCTTAATCTCTCCCTCTCTTTATCCCTTCCTCTTTTTCCCTTTTTCTCCTCCCTATTGTTCCCTCTCCCTCTCATTCTCTCTCTTTCTCTCTCCATCTCCCACTTCTTCCCTTCTCTCTCCCCATCTCTTTCCCTCTCCATCCCTCTCTCTTTCTTCTCTCTCCCTCTCTCACTCTCCATCCCACCCTCTTTCTCTTCTCTAATGTCACTCTTGTTAGTATTGGTGCCCAAGATCCAACCATGTTTAGACGGGCTTATGTTAATATATTATTGCATCTTTATTTTAATGATAATAAAAAAGTCATTCTATTAATTCTTATATTTACATGTTGATAAATTTAGTAGAATTAGATATAAGTCCTTATGATATTCATTCGCAATAGTGATTGATCAAAAGATATGAGACAAACAATCATGCATATAAATGATATCATTAAATGTCTCAAGTCATAGCATTGTCAAGAATGGACATTGACCATATACGAATAGAATTGTGAGTGCTATGCTCATGCTATATGATAGTAATAGGAGATCTCACACCTATTGGCATAGTGATGCCAAAGCAAGCACTAATGAGATTTATGTTGGAGAACATATCACTAGACTTGACTCACCATGAGAACCCATTTGGTTTTAGTCTATGAAAATCTCATACGAGATAGGTACAATTGGTCCTTAGAGTTGAAGTCATCACGGTTATCAAATTGGAGGACTTATACACTTTGACACTCGTTTCAATGGACCCATTAATGGATTGCACGTGGGTGATTCATTGGGTGCACTAGGAATCCAATGGAGGTAGGTGTATGACTAAGATAGGATATGTCATTCATTGTATGCTAAAGGAGTTATTGTTAGATATGTATGCCCAAGAGCCATACATATTATGTGCTATGGAAATAATAATCCCTATATGGCAATAAAAGATAAATACATTATATGAAAGTTGTTTTTATTTTTAATATAGCTCTTAAGTATATTTTTAGAATATCTATTCTAAAAGATGTTTGGAATATGAATGATGGATATTTCTGGAATAATACATTAAAGAGTTCATAGTCATAGGATACCCGATTGGGCATCAATTATGCGTAAGACTATCACCTCTCGTTTGTTTATGATAGTGAGTCTCATGCTATAAGATATGTGATATCGTAACAAATATATGGACACTCATCATCGGTAGGTTGAACGGTGACATTAGGTGATGATAACATGAAGTTCTAACTACTTGTCAATAATTCATCATCTAGAATATATTAGTGCATATAATCCTTTGACCTAAGGTGACACTATTATCTCACACGTAGGTGATTAGGGTTTTTTACTGCTTACATATCTATGCTAGTCATGTATGGGTATATGGCATGTGGTGGCCTTAGTTAGTTAAGTGTAGGAGGTAAGTGTTTAGCCAGTAGGAATTCGTTACCTTGAGTAGATAAGGATAAGATCCTATGCTATCCGGTTATTCTTAATAAATAAAGTTCCTAGCTAGGATAGAAAGATTCACTAGAAAAGAGTTTCTAGTCGAAGTCTTATAATATCAAGAAATAGAATAGAGATGAGGACATAGCATCTAAGTAATTAGGGTTTGACATTAACATGACCCTAGCTAAGATCGGGATCTTGTAATGAATGGATTCGAGTGCACAATAATTATGATCATTGGTTTCATGGAATGTAATTAATTGGTTTAATATATTCATTTCTAATCAGATAGTCATGATATGTTATGCTAGGCGTCACTCATGACTTATGGGACTAAGGACATATTGAAAGATCATTGAATTAAGAAAAGAGTTTTCTCATGACATCAAAGAGTTGATATCATATTCCTATTGCTAATTAGACACGAACCTAGAAAATCACACACAATAGAGATTTTATCGAATGAGAAGTTATTGTTTTAATTATTAATTAAAGTGTTTAATTAGTTAATTAAAAACAATAGGATTAAGCTTGTAATTAAATTTACAAGGTCTCTAAGCATGTCTTGAAGTTTAATCCAACTAAGGGTAAATTAAAATATGACTTAATTTATATGAGATATAATGACAAGTCATGAGCTTAAGTCAATTAATGAATTAATCAATATAATCTTAGTAGAAGATCAACATAAGCTTAGTCGAAGATTATGTGTTTTGATTAATGCATGCATGCAAACTACTCCACTTAAGATGTGTTAGTGGAAAGTGTAGATAATTTATGCATGCATTATTTGCATCCGTAATCGAGAAGTGTCTTGATTGTTTCATGCATGAATGACATTTTTCATGAAGGATGCATGAATGATTGACAAATGTCTTTGTGAAAGAAATTTTTTATCTCTTATGCATGCAAGTCTCTGTACCCAACATAAGTTAGTGGAGAGTGTAGAGAATTCAAACATGCATGATTGACAATTGTCATGAAGGTTGCATGCATGATTGACAAATGTCTTTGTGAAAGAAATTTGTTATCTCTCATACATGCAAGTCTCTCCACCCAACATAAGTTAGTGGAGAATGTAGAGAATGACAAAAGAAGAAGAAAAAAGATGAGAGAATGAAGGGAGTCTTGTATGTTCACTCATCTTAAACACTCAAAAGTGTTAGACACTTGACTAAAGCAAAAATAAAGATTAACCCTTAGACTACTTCAAGCTAGATTAATTGGTGAGCTAAAGATTAATTCTAGATATTTGAGAGACAAGATCATACTAGCAAACTAAGTCCTAGACTAAAGGCTCAATCATGTAAAGCTCATGGGGACGGACTAGAGGCTTCACAATTAGGGAGCTATAGGCCAAGAGCAATCTTTTGTGATGCACTTCAAGAGGTATGAATTTAATTTGATGTTTTTATACCTTGTATGTGTGTTCTAAATAAGCTTTATCCGATTCTTGATTTATGGGCTACCGGACATCTACTTGAGATGTGATGAGATCACACCAATTGTCTTATTTTTGGAATTTTTGAAATTCCACCCACTTCCATTATGCCCCATTCTCCATCCCTTTCAATTATCACATTGCACTTCGATAAATGTCTATTCAAGAAATCTATGGCCATGTAGGAGTACATTAATAGAGCATAGTTGGTGTATTTTAAGAGCTAAGACATTTAGGAATCGAAGAAAACTTGTGTGATCATAATCAAATAAGACTTATAACTAAGTTATAGATCACACTCGTGATAAGTTCACATGAGGACTAAATTGTATGGTAACCATGATTGTGAAAGGTAATAATGGATTAACTAATCCTCCAAGAGAATTAGGTAGTCATGATGTCTTGCTAAAGGATAATCTTGATTTATGTATCAAGAGATAAAAGAGGAGTCTTTTATTCTTCTCTTGATACATTGCCAACATATCTAAGAGCCTATTGAGTCACTTGCACAAGTTTAAATATTCACAATACAAATGAGAAGCAAAGATATTGAAAAACATTTTCAATTATAGAAGTTTCCTTAATTAAGGAAGTTTTCTAAAATGGAAAGTTTTCTATTTTAGAAATCGATTTCCTAATTTGGAAGTTAGTTTCAAATTTGAAAATAAAGAACCTAAAAGGAAAGGGGCTTCCTAATTTAGGCTAAAGGGTATTTTGAAAAATTATTTCTTAATATGGACCTTGCCAAAATAATCTACGAATATGTATTTGGATAGTCCAAATAAATCAATTGGGCTAAAATAGTTTTGGTCCATTAGGTTTAATTAAAAGCTTTAAGATATTTTGGTGGGAGGAAAAACATCAACCTTATTGGATAAGGTTGAATCTTTCAAAGATAATAATCAAATAGTCCACATATAAAATAACTTCTCATCCTTGGAGGATAAGAAAGTAACAACGTAGAGTCCTAGAAGGACTTGTGGCCGCACCTCTCTCTCCCCTCTTCCTCCCTCTCCCTCCCTCCTTTCCCCCTCTCTATCTCTTCCTCTCTCTCCCTCTCTCTCCCTCTCTCCTTCTCTCTTCCTCTATCTAATTCACTATCCCTCTCCCTCCCTCTCTCTCTAACTCTCCCTCTCTCACTTTCTCTCCCTCCATCCCTTTTCATTTCTCTCCCCTCTCTCTACCTCTCTTAATCCATCTCTCTCTCCCTCTCCCTTTCTTGCCCCTCACTCCCCCTATCTCTCCCTCCCTCCCTCTACAACTCTCTCCCCCTTCTCTCACTCTCCCTCCCTCTCTCACTCTCCTCTCCCTCTCTCTCTCACCTCCTTCTCCTTCCATCTTTCTCCCTCTTTTCTCTCCCTCCCTCTTTTCCTCTCCCTCTATTTCTCCTCTCTCTCCCTTTACCTTTTTCTCCCTCTCATGCTTTTTCTATCTCCTTTTTCTCTCTCCCTCCCTCCGACTCTTTTTCTCTTTCTCTCTCACTCTTACTCTCTCTCGCCTTCCTCTCCCTCTCTCACTCTCCTCCCTCCCCCTCTCTCCCTCTCTCCTCTTTTCCCTCTCTCTCTCCTTCTCTCCCTCCCTCTCCCTCTCTCTTTCTCCCTCTCTCTCTCTCTCCATTTCCCCCTCTCTCTCCATCTCCTTCTCCTTCTCTCGCTCCCTTCCCCCTTCCCCTCCCCATCTTCCTCTCTCTCCTCCCGCTCTCTCCTTTTGCCTCCTTCCCTATCTCTCTCTCACTCTCCCACCATGCTCTTTCCCTCCGTTCCTCTATCCCTTTCTCCCATTCTCTCCCTCTCTCTCACTTCCTCACTCCCTTTAAATCTCTCTCTCTCTCTTTCTTTCTTTCTCTCCGTTTCGACTCCCTATTTGTCTCTTCCTCTATCACCCACTCTCACTCCCTCTCTCTCCCATCAACTCTTCCTATCTCCCTCCCTCATATTCCCTCCATCTCTCCCCACTCTTTCCCTCTTCTCCCTCTCTTTCTCTCTCTCCACTTATCCCTCTCTCTCTCCCTCTCTCCCTCCCTCTTTCTCTCCATCCTTCTCTCCCTCTTTCTACTTCCCTCGCTCCCTTTCTCTCTCCTACTCACTCCCTATTTCCTTCTCTGCCTTCCCTAATCTCTCCCTCCCTCACTCTCCCTCTCTCTATCTCTCTTATTTCCCTCCCTCTCGTCTCTTGATCTTTCTTCATCTCTCTTTCCCTCCCTCTCTCCCCTTCTCTCCATTTCTCCCTCTCTTCCTCTTGCTCCCTTCCACTCTCCATCTCCCCCTTTATCTCTCATCTCTCTCCCCTCTTTCTCCTTATCTCCCTTGCCATCCCGGTCTCCCTCTCTCCCTCTCTCTCCCTCTCTCCATGTCTCTTCCTCTCTCTCTTCTCTCTCCCTCTCTTTCACTCTATCCCTCTCTCCCGTCCTATCCTCCCTTCTCACTCCCTCTCTCTCTCCCTTTCTCTTTCACTTTCCCTCTCTCTCCCTCTCACTTTCTTTCCCTCCCTCCCTCTCTCCCCCTCCCTCTCTCCTAATCTACCCCTCTATATCTATCTATCTCTCCCTCTCTCCCTATATCCCCCTTTCTCTCTCTCCCTCTCTCCTTTCCTCTCTCTCTCCTCAATCTCTTCTCGTTTCTCTCTTATTCTCTCCCCTCTATCTCTCTTCCCTTTTCTTTTCGTCTCTCATCCTCTTCCTCTCCCTTTGTCTCTATCTCTCCCCTATTCTCTCTCCTCCTTACCTTTGCTCCTTTTCCCTTTCCCTCCATATCTGTTTCCATTTCTCTCCTTCTTCCTCTCTCTCTCCTACTTTATCCTCTCTCTCTCTCTCTCCCTCTCTCTCCCTTTTTCACTCGGGATCTCTCTAACTCTCTCTTTCTCTCCCTTTCCCTCTCTCTCCCTAAATCTCTCCCTCTCTCTCCCCTAATCTCTCCCTCTCTCCCACCTTCTACCTCTCCCTCTCCCTCTCTCCCTCCCTATCTCACTCTCTACCTCGTTCTCTCCCTCTTTTTTCCTTTGCCTCCATCCTTCTTTCTCTCTTCCTATATATATATATATATATATATCCCTCTTGTCCCTTGCCCTCTCTCTCCCTCACTTTCTCTAACTTTCCCCCTTTATCTCGCTTGCTCTCCCTCCCTCCCTTTTCTCTCCCTCCCTCTCTCTATCCCCGTCACACCCTCTAACTCTCTTATCTTCTCTCTCTTTCTCTCACCCCTCCTCCCTCTCTTTTACCCTCTCAATTTATCACCTTCTCTCCCCCTTTCTCCCTTCCTATCCCTCTCCTATCTCTCCCTCTCACCCCCTCACTCTCTCTTCCTCTTCCCCTTCTGTCTTTATTTCTCTCGCTCTTTCTCTCTCTCCCTCTCTCCCCCTCTCTCCCTTTCGCCTCTCCTTCTATATCTCTTTCTCTCTCATTCTCTCTTTCTATCTATTTCTCTCTCCCACTCTCTTCCTTTTTCTTTCTCTCCTACTCTCTCTCCCTCTCTCTCCTCCTCTATCTCACTTTTCTTTTCCCTCCACCTACCCCTCCCCTTCCTCTCCCTATCTCTACCCCTCTGTCTCTCCCTCTCCCTCTTCCTCTCCCTCTCTCCCTCTCTCCCCCTCCCTCTCCCTCTCTCTCCCTTTCGTTCTATCTCTCTCTCCATCTCTCTCTCACTACTTTCTCCCTCTCCCTCTCCCTCTTTCTCTCTCCCCTTCTCCCTCCCTTTCACTTCTTCTCTCTCTATTTACCTCTCTCTCCCTTTCCTTGCTCTCTCGTTCTCTCCTTTTCTCTCTCCCCTCTTTCCCCTCGCGTTCTCTCTTCCCCCTCTCGTCCACCTCTCCCCTTTCTCTCTCCCCCTCTCTCCCTCGTGTTCTCTCTTCCCCTCTCTCTCTACCTCTCCCTTTCTCTCTCCACCTCTCTCCTCCTCTCTCACCCTCTCTCCTTCTCTCTCCCTCCAACCCTTCCCCTTTCCCTCTCTCTTTATCCCCCTCTCTCTATCTCTCCCACCTCTTCCCTCCCTCTCCCTTTACCTCACTCCCTCTACCTCTATCCCTCTTGTTCTCACTCCCTCTTCCTCTCACCCTCGCCCCTTCCCCTCTCCCTCTCCCTCTCTCTACCCTTATCTCCCTCTCTCCTCTCTCTCTCCTCTACTCTCTCCTTCTCCCTACATCTCCCTCTCTCTGTCTTTCTCCCTATCTCCTCTCTCACTCTCTCCCTCTATTTATCCCTATCTCTGCTTCCCTTTCTTTCTCCTTATCTTCCTCTCACTCTCTCTCTCCCTCTCTTTCTTTATCCTTATCTCCCTCTCCCTCTCTCTCCCTCTCCCTCTCTTTCTATCTCTCCTTCTCACTCCCTCTCCCCTCTCTCCCTCTCTCCTTCTATCTCCATCCTTTTCTCTCTCTCCGACACTTTATATATCCTTTCCTTGCTCTTTTCTCTCCCCCTCTCTATCCCCGTCCCACTCTATATCCCTCTCTACTTACCTCTCTGTACCATCTCTCCCTCTTCTTTCCCTCCCTCATGCTCTCTCTCCCTCTCTCTTACCCTCTTTCTCCCTATCTCTCTCCCTTTCTCTCCCTCTCTTTCTCTATCCCTCCCCTATTCTCTCTCCCTCTCTCTCCCTCACTCTTTACCTCTCTCCCTCTCTTTCACCCCTTTGTCTCCTCTTCTCTCTCTTTGCCTCTCTCTCTCCAATCTCACACTCTCTTTAACTCTCTCCCTCTTTCTTCCTCGTCCTCCTATGCTTTTTCTCTCTCTTGACCTCCCTCTCTTACCCTCTCCCACTTTCTCTATTCTATCCTCTCCTTCACTCCCTCTCTCCCTCTCTCTCTTTTCCCTCTATCCCTCTCTCTCCCCTATTCTCCCCTCTATCCCTCTCTCCTTCTCTCCCTATCTCTCTCTCCCTCTCTCACTCCTTCTCTCCCTATCTCTCTCTCCCTCTTTGGCCCTCTCTCCCTCACTATTACTCTCTCCCTCTCTCTCACTCTCTGTTGCTCTCTTTCTCCCTCCTCACTCTCTGTCTCTTTTCTCCCTCTCTTTCACCCTCCCTTTCTTCTCTCCCTCTCTCCCCCTCTCTCTCCCTTTCTCTCTCATTCCCTCCTTTTCTATCTTCCTCTCTCTCTTTCTCTCTCCCTCTCTTCTTCTCTCCCTCTCCCATTCTCTCTCCCTCTCTCTCTTTCACTCTCTACCCTTCTTCCTCTCTTTCTCATCTCTATCTCACTCTTTCTTCGCTTTTCCTCTTTCCCTCTCCCCATCTCTCACCCTCACCCTCACCCTCTCACTCTCTCCCTCTTTTGCCCTCTCATTCACATTATTTTCTCTCTCACCAACTCTCTTCCTCTCTCATTCTCTCTCTATCTCTCTACCTCTCTCCCTCTATCTTCCTCTCTCATTATCTATCTCCCTCTCTTCTTTTCTCTCTCTATTTTTTCTTTATCCCCTTCTCACTCTTCTCCTCCCACTCACTCTCTTCCACCCTCTCTTTCACTCCCTCTCTCCCTCTCTCCCCCTCTCCCCTCTATCTCTCCCTCTTTCCTTCTCTCTCCCTTTCTCTCACTCTCTCTCCCACTCTCTCCTCCTCTCTCTCCCTCCCTCCATCTCTCTTTCTCTCTCCTCTCTCTCCCTATCTCTCTCCCTATATCACCCTCTTGCTCTCCCTTTCTCGATCTCTCTTCCACTCTCCCCTCTCTCCCTCTCTCTCCTTGTATCTCTCTCCCCTATCCCTCTCCACCTCCTCTCCGAGTCTATCTCCCTCTCTCTCCTCCTTGTCTCCCTTTCTTTGCCTCCTTCTCCTACAAAACCTCTCTCTCCTCTTCTATCTCTCTTTCCTTCCCTCTTTTTCTCTCCCTCGGTCCTTTTCTCTCCGATCCCCTCCCCTCCTTCTCCCTCTTCCTCCCTCCTTCTCTCTCCCTCTCGTCTCTCTAGTGTTTTGTCCCTCTCTTTCACCTTTTTTCTTTCTCCCTCTCCACTTCTCTCTCCTCCTCTCTCTTGCTCCCTCTCTCTCCCTCTCTCCCCTTTCTCTCACCCACTCTCTCCCCCTCTCTTTCCATACTCTTTATCTTCCTCCCTCCTACTCTCTCCCCCTCTCTTCCCCTCTCTCTCTCCTTCCCTCTCTCCCTCTCTCCCCTACCCTCTCTCCCTCACCCTATATCTCCTTCTCCCATTCTCTCCTTCTTTCCCACTTTCTCTCGTATTCTCCATCTCTCTCCCTCCATCCCTCCCTCTTACTCTCTTCCCCTCTCTTCCTTTCTCTCTTCTAATATCTCTCCTTCTTTCTCTCTCTCCTTCCTTCTCTCCCCCACCCTCTCTTCCTCACCCTATATCTCCTTCTCCCTTTCTCTCCTTCTTTCCCACTTTCTCTCGTATTCTCCATTTCTCTCCCTCTATCCCTCCCTCCCTCAAGCCCTCTCTCTCTACCTCTTTGTCCCCCTCTCTCCCCCACTCTCTTTCCCCATTTCCTTTTCGCTCCCTCTTAATCTCCCCCTTATTTAGTCCCTCTCCCCTACCCATCTCTCCCTCTCCCTCTTTCTCCCTCTCTTTTTCTCTACTTCTCTTATGCTCTCTCTCCTTCTCTCTACCTCTATTCGTCTTTCTCTACCTCTCTCCCTCCTTTTCTCTTTTTTTTTGACCCTCTCTCTCTCCCTATCTCACTCTTTTCTTGGTCTACTCTCTCCCTTTCTCTCACTCCAACTCTCCCTCCCTCGACCTTAGTTTCTCCCTCTGCCTCTCTCCCTCTATCTCTCCCTCTCTTCCTCTTAGTTAATCCATCTCTCTCCCTCTCCCTCTCTCTCTCCACCTCTCTCCCACTTTCAAGCTCTCTTACTCTCTCTCCTCTTTTCTCTCTCCCTTTCACTCTATTTCGCTACCTTTTCTTCATCTCCGACACTCTATCTCTCTCCTCTTTTCTCTCTTTCTCTCCCTCTCCCATTCTCAAGCACTCTTGCACTCTCTCTCCTCTCTCTCTCTCTCGGTCTCTCACTCCATCTCCCTCTTTCTCTCTCTCTCTCTCTTAAGCTCAAGCTCTTTTGCTCTTTCCTCTTTTCTCTTTCCCTCTATCTCCATCTCACTCTCTCGCCCTCTCTCCCTCCCTTCCTTTCCCTCTTCCCATCCCCCTTTCCTACTCTGTCTCTCCCACTCTCTCCCCTCTCTCCTTCCCTCTTAATCTCCCTCTCTCTCCCCCTCTCTTTCCCCTTCTCTCTTTCTCTCTCCTTCTCCCTCCCTCTCCCCTTCTCTCCTTTTCTCTCTATCTCCCTATCTCTCTCCACCTCTCCCCTCTCTCTCTTCATCTCTCCTCCTCTCTCCTTCTCCCTCTCTCTCTCCACCTTCTCTCACTCTCTTTTTTGCTCTCTCTTTCTCCTCCTTTCTCCCTCTCTATCTCTCCCTCTCTTTCCCTCTCTCTTTTCCTCTCCCTCTCTCCTTATCTCAACCCCACTTTCCTTATCTCTCTATCTCTTCCTCTTTCTCTCTCCTCTCATTCCTCTCTCCCTCTTTCTTTCTCCCTATCTCTCCCTCCATCACCTCTCTCTCTCCATCTATCTCTCTCTCTCTCTTTTCTCTCTCTCCTTCTCTCCCTCTCCCTCTCCCTTCTCTCTAACTCTCTCTCTCTCTTTCTTCTTCTCTCTCCATCCTCTCTCCCCCTCTCCCTCCCACTTAATCCATCTCTATCCCTCTCCTTCCGCCCATCTCTCCCCCTCTTAAGCTCTATTGCTCTCTCTCTCCCTCCCACCCTCATTCTCTCTATTTCTCTCTCCCTCTCCATCTCTTTATATATACCTTTCTTCATCTTTCTCTCTCTCTATATATATATATCTCCCTCTCTTCCCTTCTTTCCATCTTTCTTACTCTCAAACTCTATACCTTTCTCCATCACTCTCTATCTCTCTCTCTCCCTCTTCCCTTTTCTCTTCCACTCTCTCTCTCATTCCCTCTTACCTTAATCTCTCTCCCACTCCTACTCTCACTCACTCTTCCTCTCTCTCCCTCTTTCTCCCTCCCCCTCACTCTTTCCCTTCCATTCTTTCTCTCTCTTTATCTCTCTACCTATCTTCATCCCCCTCTCTCTCACACTCCCTTTCTCCTTCGCCTCTCTCCATGTCTCTCTCCCTCTCTCTATTGCCCTTTCTTTCTCCCTCTCTCTCTCCCTCCTTCTCTCTATCCCTTCCCTATTTCCCTCTCTCCCTCTCCCTCTTTCTGTCTCTCCTTTTCTCTTTTCTTTTCTTTCTCTTTATGTTTACATCTATCTACCTATCTCCCTGTCCCCCTTTCTCTCTCGCACTCCCTTTCTCTCCCACTCTTTCCCTCTCTTTCTCTATCTCTCTCCCTCCTTCTCTCTATCCCTTCCCCTATTTCCCTCTCTCCCTCTCCCTCTTTCTGTCTCTCCTTTTCTCTTTTCTTTTCTTTCTCTTTATGTTTACATCTATCTACCTATCTCCCTGTCCCCCTTTCTCTCTCGCACTCCCTTTCTCTCCCACTCTTTCCCTCTCTTTCTCTATCTCTCTCCCTCTCTTCCTCTCTCTCTCCGTCTCTTTCCTCCTCTATCTCTCTCCCTCACTCCATCTCTCTCCCTCTCCCTCTCCCCTTCCCTCTCTCTCCCTTTCTCACCTCCCTCCCCCCAATCTCCTTTTCTCTCTCCCCATCTCCTTCTCTCCCTCACCCTCTCTCTTTTACTCATCTCTTCCTTCGTCTAGCTCTCTCTTCCTTTCTCTTCATCCCTCTCTCTTTCTCTCTCCCTCTCTACCTCTCTCTCCTTCTCTCCCTCTCTCTCTTTCTCTCCCTTTCTCCCCTCACTCTCCCTCCGCCTCCCTCCATAACTTTCTCTCCCAATCTCTCCCTCTCTCTCCCCCACTCTCTTTTCTACTCTTGCTCCTTCTCTCCCTCCCTCTCCCTCTTTTTCTCTCTCTTTTCTCCCTCTCTCTGTTCGACTCTTAAGATCTCATTTTCCCTCTCTCCTTCTCCCTCCCATTCCCTCTCCCCTTTTCTTTCTCTCCCTCTCTCTCCATCTCTTTGTCCTCCTCTTCCTCTCTTTCCCTTCTCTCTTTATTTACCAATCTCTCCCTCTCTAATTCTCTTTCTCCTTCCTTATCGCTTTCTCTCTCCTTTCATGTTCCTCTCTCTCCTCCCTCTCCGTCTTTTCATCTCCCCCTCCCTCTCTCCCTCTCCCTCTCACTCCCTCTTTCCCTCCCTTTCTCTCTTTCCCTTACTCTTTCACCCGCTCTCTACCCCTCTCATACCCTTGCTATCTCACTCTACCTCTTCTTCTTCCTCTCTCCCTCTTTCTATCTCCCTAACCCTCTCTTCTCTCTCCCTATCTCTTCCTCCCTCTCTTCCCTCCTCTCTCCCTCTCACTCTCTCTCTCCTAATATCTCTCCCTCTCTCCCCCTTTTCTCCCCCTCCATTTCTCTCTATCCCTCTCTCTTTCTCTCGCACTCCCTCTCTCCCTTATTACCCCTCTCTCTCCCCTAATCTCTCTCCCTCTCTCTCTCCCTACTCCATTTTCTACCCACTCTCTATAACTCTCTCCTTCCCACTCCCGCTTTTCCACTCTCCCTCCCTCCCTCCCCTCTCTTTCTCTCCCTCCCCTTTCTCTACCTTTTTCTCCCTATCTCTCTCTCCCTCCCTCTCCCTCTCCCTCTCCCTCTCCCTCTCTCACTCCCTCTCTATATCTCTCCCACTTTCCCTCTCTCTCCTTCTCTCTACCTCTCTCACTCTCTCCGACCCTC
The DNA here is from genome assembly GCA_963924115.1 of Dovyalis caffra. Taxonomy (NCBI): domain Eukaryota; kingdom Viridiplantae; phylum Streptophyta; class Magnoliopsida; order Malpighiales; family Salicaceae; genus Dovyalis; species Dovyalis caffra. The sequence goes on along the minus strand of CAWUPB010001155.1, from coordinate 243,543 downwards.
TCCCCTCATTCTCCCCCATCATCTCCTTCACTCCCTCCCTCCCTCCCCCTCTCTCCTTCCCTCACCAAATCTCTCGCCCTCTCTCTCCCACTATCCCTATCTCTCTCTCCCTCTCTTCATTTCCCTATCTCTCCCTATCTCCCTCTCTTTGCCTATATCCCACTCTCTCCCTCCCTCTCTCATTCTCTCCTCTTCTCTCCATCTCTCTCTCCTTATCTCTCTCCTACTATAGCCCTCTCTCTCCTTATCTCTCTCCTACTATCACCCTCTCTCTCCCTATCTCTATCTCTCTCCCTCTTTCCTTCCCTCCTCTCACTATCTCTCTCCCTCTCTCCTTCTCTCCTATCACTCGTCCCTGTCTCTCTCTTCTCTCTCTATTCCTCTATCTCTTTCTACCTCTCTCCCCTTTTTGCTCTCTTCATCTCTCCCCCTCTTCAACTCTATCTCCCTCTCTCTACCTATCTCTACCTTTCTCCCTCCCTCTCTCTCACTCTCTCTCCTCTCTCTCCTTCTTTCTTTACCTCCCTCTCCTTCAAGCCATCTCTCCCTCCTTTTCTATATCCATTTCCCTTTCTTTTTCTCTTTTTCTCTTCTTTTCTCTCTCATCTCTCTCCCTCCTCTCCCTACCCCTCCTTCCTTCTCCCTCCCTTTATCTATAGAGCCCTCTACCCCTCTCTTTCACTTTTTTCTCTCTCCCACTCTCTCTACCTCTCTCTCCACCTCTTTCTTGATCGTTCTCTCTCCATCTCTCTCACCCTCTTTCTCTCTCTCTCCCACACACTCTCTCACTCTCTCTATCTCCCCTCCCTCATACTCTCTCCCTCTCTTTCCCTCTCTTTCACTCTCTTACTCTCTCTCATTCTCTCCTTTTCTCTTTTCATCCCTCTCTCCCTCTCTCTCCTCTACCCTCTCTCCCTCACCCTCTATGTCCCTCTCTCTTTCTCTCCTTCTCTCTTGCTTTCTCTCATACTCTCCATTTCTCTCCCTTTATCCCTCCCTCCCTCCCTCTAACACTCTCTCTCCCCTCTCTCCCAACTATCTTTTCCCATTTCCCTCTCACTCCCTCTCACTCCCTCTCATTTTCTCCCTTCACTCCCACTCTCCCTCTCTCTATCTCGCCCTCTCTTTGTCTCTCCTTTTCTCTTACTCTCTCTGTCCTTCTCTCTCCCTCTATTCATATCTCTTTACCTCTCTCCTTCTTTTTCTCTCTTTGTTCCACCTCCCTCTCTCCCTCTCTCCCTTCTCACTCTCATTCTCACTCCCTCTTCTCTCTCTTTCCCTCTCTCTCACTCCTACTCTCCCTCTCTCACCCTCTCTTAGTCCTACTCTCTCCCTCTCCCTCTCCCTCTTTCCCTTATAGTTAATCCATGTTTCTCTCTCTTTCTCTCTCTCTCTTTTTCTCTCCTACTTTCAAGCTCTCTTACACTCTGTCCATTTCTCACTCCTCTCTCCCTCTCTTCCTTTCTCCCTTTCTTTGTCTCTCACTCTTTATTTGTCTAGCCCCTTCTTTACCTCTTTCCAATTCTCTAGCTCTCTTACTCTCTCTATTTCCCTCTCTCTCTCCCTCTCACCACCCCTCTCTCCATCTCTGTCTCTCTCCCTCTCTCTTCCTCACTTACTCTCCCTCTCTCTCCCCCTCTCCTTCTCTCTCTATCTCTCTCTCCCTATCTCTCCCTCCATCACCTTTTTCTTGCCATCTCTTTTTCCCTCTCTCTCTCAACCTTCTCTCCCTCTTTCTTGCTCTCTTCTTCCTTTCTTCTTCTTTATCTCTCCCTATCTCCCTCTCTTTCCTTCTCTCCTTCTCCCTCTCTCTAACCCTCTCTCCTAATCTCTTCATCTCTCCCTTTCTCTTCCTCTCTCTCTATCTCTCTCTCCCTATCACTCCCTTCATCACCTCTTTCTCTCCATCTCTCCCTCTCCCTTCTCTCATATTCTCTCTCCTTCCTCTCCCTCTCTTTCTCTGTCTAACTTAATCCATCTATATCCTTTTCTTTCTCCCCCTCTCTTTCCCTCTTAAGCTCTTTTGCTCTCTCTCCAACCCTTCTCTCTCCATCACTCTCCATCTCCATCTCTTTCTCTATCCCTTTCTTCATCCTTCTCTATATATCTCTCTCTCCCTCTCTCCCTTCTCTTTATCTTTCCTACTCTCAACCTCTACCCCTTTCTCCATCACTCTCTCTCTATCTCTCTCTCCCTCTCTCCTTTTCTCTCCCACTCTCTCTCACTCGCTCTCTCTCCCCCTCTCTCCCTGTCTCCCCTCCCTCTCCCACTCACCCATCCTCTTTCTCTCCTTATTTCTCCCTCCCTTCACACTTTTGCTTCCATTCTTTCCATCGCTCTATCTCTCAACCTATCATCATCCTCCTCTCTCTCTCTTACTCTCTCCCTCTTGCTCTCTCTTCTTATTTCTCTCCCTCTCTCTCATTCCTTCTCTTTCCCCCTCTCTCGCTCCCTCTCTATATCCCTTCCCCTCTCTTCCTCCCACTTCCATTCTCCCTCTTTGTCCCTCTCTCCTCTATTTCTTTTCTTTCTCTTCATGTCTTCGTTTCTCTACCTATCTCCCTCTCCCTCTCCCTCTCTCTCGCACTCCCTCTCTCCCTCTCCCTCTTTCCCCTCTCTCTCCTTCTCTTTCCTCCTCTATCTCTCTCCCTCACTCCATCCATCTCCCTCTCCACTTTGCTCCCCTTCCCTCTCTCCCTTTCCTTCTCTCCCTTTCCTTCTCCTTCCTATTTCTCTCTCTCTCTTCTCTTGCTCTCTCTCCTTCTCTCCCTCCCTCAATCACCTTTTGTCTGTCTCTTTCTCTTTTTCTCTCTCTCTCTCTTACCAGTCTCTCCCTCTCTCTCACTTCCTCTCTCTCCCTCTTTCTCTCTCTCTCTCACTTTATCTCTCTCCCTCCCTCTCTACCTCTCTCTCCTTCTCCCTCTCTCTCCCTCTCTCTTTGCCTATCTTTCTCGATCTCTCTTGATCTCTTCCTCTCGTTACTCCCTCTCTCCCTCTCTATCCCCTTTTCTTCCTCTATCCTACTCTTAAGATCTCCTTTTCCCTCTCTCTTTCCCTCTCCCTTTCCCTCTCCCTTCTCTTTCTCTCCCTTTCTCTCCATCTTTTTATCCCCCTCTCCCTTCCTTTCCCTCACTCTCTTTCTTTCCCAATCTCTCTCCCTCCCTCTCTCTTCCTCTCTCCTTTCCTCTTCCTCACTCTCTTCTCTCTCTAACTTTTCATCTTTCCCTCTCCCCCACCCTCTCCCTCTCCCTTCAATCTCTTTCTCTTTTCCTCTCTCTCTCTCTCTCCGTCCCTCTCATCCTTTTGCTACCTCTCTAATTCTCTCCCTCTTTTTTCCCTCTCTCCATCTCTTTCTCTCTTGTTCTGCCTCTCTCCCCCTCCTACCTTTATCCCCCACTCTCTCTCTCCCCCTCTCTCCCACTCTATTTCTCTCTCACTCTCTCTCCTCCCTAATTTCTATCTCTCTGTCCCACCCTTACTATTTCTCTCCCTCTCTCCCTCCCTTTCTAACCCCCACAAAGTCCATTATTGTATAAATGTACATATCGAGCAATTTGTATTTATATATATACTATATACGAGTGTTACATATGAGAAAACTCTTGACTAAATCACAATACGTACAAGAAGGTTCGTACGTAATAATATTGATCAAGAGTGAGATTTAAGTAACATTTTAATATTTTGGTGGTACATACATATTTGGGGTTATGTACGTATTTGTAAGAATAAATCGGTGTACGTAAGTAATGAGGAGGAATAACTTTAGGTGAGTTAGTTAGTTAGTAACTTCCTTAATTATGCAAGAATTATAAGTTAGGATATGGGAAATGCTAATTACCAAATTTTGTAGAGAAGTAGCTGAATTTTTATAACCAAGCTAGCCTAGGAATGTAGTTAATTTAATTACCCTCAATTAATCACTAGATGGACACCTTATCTTTTATAAATTTTCATTTGACCAACACTTTATCATTTGGAAAACCAAACTCGCCACTTCACTCTTTAAAACCACCATTCATTTATCACTTAATGACTCAAATTTAGACACATGTAATAGGATGAAAAATGGGTATAAAAAAAGATGACAAAGGTATAAACTTTGCCATTCTTTTTTTTTTTTTGTCAAAACCATAGCCCTCACTTCTTCCATAAGCTTCCATTTCATCAACACCATGTCACTTGGAAAATCAAACCCCCTACCTCACCCATTTAAGCCACCATTCATTTATCACTTAATCACTTAAATTTAGACACTTGTATTATGCAATCATGGGATAAAAAGATGGTATTAAAAAATGAAAAAGGTATAAACTTTTCCATTTGGGCAACTTAAACCCGTAGCTATCAAAGTGAAGGGGAAAAAAAAAGGGCTTTGAGAGGAAAGTGACGAAAAAAGGAAGAAAAGGAAAGAAGAAAGAAAAAAAAAAAAGGGAAGCCTAAACAATCTTTAGGAAGTTAAAGCAAAGTAAGTAGGTTCCATTTTTAATTTATTTTATGTCTTAAGTTATCTTTTTAAGTGTTTATTGAATGGGTTTGTAATCATTTTTGCAATGGGTTGCTATGGTTGTTGTGTTGGTGTTATGGTTTGATAAATTATGATTGATCTATGTGTTTCGTTGTGATACAAAGTTTGTTTGATGTGCTTAAATGTGTGGATGGTTTGAAAAAGAAAAAAAGGGGCCGATGGACCGAATTGGTTGGAGCTAAACTAGATTTGGTGAGCATGACTTGGAAAGAAAAGAAATACACTTCTAGAGTTTCCCTAGGCTAAAACCATTACGCCAAATGGGGAAATTTGGGAAAGAATGGATCTTTTTGGGAAATTAAGGGCCTAGAATATCATGGTAACCCAATTAGGTATGGGTTAATATTTAGGGTGGAAATAAATTTACTAGAAATGAATGGCAATCTTTGGCCACCTTAAGACCCATTTGGCCTAACTCAAGGAAAAATAGGGTTTTGGGCTTCATTAGGTAAATTGGATACTTGATGGCTAAGTTTGGTTTCCTTTATGGACCTTAAGGTCTAGATCTCCTTGGTAAGCCTTCTAAATATGGTTTGGTAAGTTTGTATAAAAAGGAATTTACCTAGAAGTGGAAAAATAATTTCTTGTTCATTTTGGACCATTCGGCTTAAGAGAGAAAATGACTAACATTGAATCCTTTTATGTAATTACGACCAAGAATTAAATGTTAACTCAAGTAGAGAGCAATTAGTAAGTTAAATTAAATGGGGAAATCTTTAACCACTTAAGGAAACATTCGGCCTAGACCCATAAATTTTTGGGATTTAGGTTCTCACCTTCGAATTTTATAACTAAGGGTTAAAGTACATTTACACAAATGTAAAATGAAATATTAAAGGGGTAAGAACCCAAGGAAAACTAAAAAGGGGACCTAGGCCCATTAAGAGTTAAATTTGGTCATGAATACCAAAACTAGGGTTAGAAAAGGAATCCTATTCCAACCTCACGCGTAAGGTTGTAACTACACTATAATACATATAAATGAAGAAAAGGAAAAAAAAAGAGAGAATTCAAGAAAAATCAAAATTAAGACCTAGACCCATTATGAGTAAACTTCTACTACTAAGATTAAAGGTTCAAATTAAAAATGAGTTTTAGCTTAAGTATTTCACACATAAATCCTTAGGATTAACCGATCTTGTAAACTAAGTGATACATTGGAAATCCAAGCCTAGACTTGCTAGATACACGAGAAGGAAAACTCGTAAGCACGAAGTAGATTTATGAAAGGAATAATACCAATGAATGGAATTTGGATTTTCGTTATGAATACTTTGAATGGTATATGAAAAACCTGTGAAATCCCTAGTGTGGGTTAAGACACGGATAGAGGTTGATATCGTAATTAGTTGAATGTGTTAAATATAATACCATGTGCATCACGTGCATTTGTGGGTGGTATGAAATTGAGAAAAATCATTAAGTAGTGAGATAATGCGGTTTGGTTACCAAATTGGATGGATCGGGTAACAACATAAAACCATGTGTGTGCTCTATTACTAACACCGTTAAGCGAGGGATAATTCGCTAACCATGTGCTACAACGAGGGATAATTCGAACAGTAGGTGATAATGAGATCACCGAGAGGGTAATAGAGCGATAGGTGATAACATGATCATCGAGAGATAGAACGCACGAGTCTTACCGATACCTAGGGTACCTAGATTAAAATGGATGGGTAGAATGGGAAACAAAACTTTATTGTATATCACGTGCATCACCCTACTTGCCGAGCTTCGGCTCACCCCATTGTTGTTTTCATATTATGACAAGAAAGAGTCGAAGTAGTAATGATGCTACCGGGTCCTCCAAAAGGCTCATACTGTGACACAAGTGTATCAAAATTTATTTTGATTGTAATTTTTAGGGTTGAGGTACGATACACATTCGGTGGTATTGTAAATAAATTTTATAATTTCTTTCACTGTATTTGTTAATATTATGTAATTTTCTTATACGTGTTTCATTATATGATAAGTCCTTAATGTATGAGCACATACGTGTATGGGGTTAAGTCGGGAATTGGTCATGTCGGCGTGACGCACTCCTCGCCTAGCCACTTCTTTTGGGTAATTAGCACGTGGGCGGGGAGGGGTGCCACACCCTCCCTCTCTCCCTCTTTCTACCCCTCTACCTCTCTCCCTCTCCCTCTCTATGTCTCCCTTCCTCTTTATCCCTCTATCTCACTCTTTTGCTCCCCTTCCTTCTTTCCCTATCTCTCTTACCTCTCTTTTTGGATCCCTCATTCAATCTCCCTTTATCTCTATCTCTATCTATAAACCTCTCTCAATCCCTCACTCTCTCGCCATCTCTCTTTCTTTCAATCTCTCCCTGTCCCTCTCATTCTCTTACTCTCTCCCTCCCTCTTTTTCTCCCTCTCTTTCCCTCACCCTCTCCCTCTCCTTCTCCATCTCCCTCTCTCTCTCTAGCTCTCTCTCTCTCCCTCTCTCCATATCTCCCTCTCTCCCTCTCTTGACCTCCCTCTCACTCTCTCTCCCCTCTCTCCCTCTCTCTCCCTCATCTCTCTCTTTCTCTCTTATAATCTCTCCCCCTCTCTTTACCTCTCTCTCGATCACTCTCTCTCCCTCTCTCTCCCCTATCTCTATCTCCCTCTCTTATAATCTCTCCCTCATCCCTCTCCATCTTTCTCCATCTCTCCCTCTCTCTGCCTTGCTTTCCACTCCCACTCTCCTTCCCCTCTCTTGTTCACCCTCTCTTCTCCCTCTTTCTCTCTCTCTCTCTCTCTCTTTTTCTCTCTCCTACTCTCTCCTCCTTCTCTCTTACCTATTCTCCCTCTCTCTCCTTATCTCTCCCTTTCTGCCCTCTATCTCTTTGTCCCTCTCTATCCTTCTCTCTCCCTCTCTTTTGCCCTCTCTCACTCCATCTCCCTCTCTCTCTTTCTCCTTCTCTCTCCCTCTTTATTTCTCCCCCTCTCCCTCTCTCTGTCCACCTCTCTCTCACCTAATCTCTCTCTCTCTCTCTCGTCACTCTTCCTTCTCTCCCTCTCTTTCTCTCTCCCATTTTCACTCTCTCTGTTCCTATCTATTATGGATCTCTCTCTCCCACTTTTTATCTCTCTTATTTTTCCTCTCTCATACCCTATCTCCCTCTCTCTAACTCCATCTCTCTCTATCTTGCTCTCCTTCTCTCTCTATCCCCTTCTAAATTTCTATCTCTCTTTCTCCCATTCTGTCTCTCTCCCTTGCTCTCTCCCTCTCCCTGTCTCATTTCCTCTTTGTCCCTCTATGTTACTCCTTTGCTCCCCCTCCTTCTTTCCCTATCTCTCTTCTCTCTCTCTTTAGATCCCTCCTTTGATCTCCCTTTCTCTCTATCCATATCTATAAACCTCTCCCAATCTCTCACTCTCTCACCATCTTTCTCTCTCTCAATCTCTCCCTCTTCCTCTCATTCTCTTACTCTCTTCCTATCTCTCTTTCCCCTCTCTATCCCTCGCCCTCTCCCTCTCCCTCTCCATCTCCCTCTCTCCTCTCTCTAGCTCTCTCTCCCCTTCTCTGTCCATATCTCCCTCTCCCCCTCTCTTTACCTCCCTCTCTCCCTCTCTCTCCCTCTCTCCCTCTCTCTCCCCTATCTCTCTTCCCTCACTTATAATCTCTTCCCTCTCCCTCTCTTTACCAACCTCTCACTCACTCACACTCTCTCTATCTCTCTACCCCTATTCTCTCTCCCTCTCTTACAATCTCTCACTCTATCCCTCTCTATCTCTCCCTCTCTCTCCCTTGCTTTCCCTCTCTCACTCTCTCCCACTCTCCTCCCCTCTCTCGTTCACCCTATTCTCCCTCTCTGTCTCTTTCTTTCTGTGTCTCTCTCCCACTCTATTCTCCTTCTCTCTCACCCTTTCTTCCTCTCTCTCCTTATCTCTCCCTCTCTACCCTCTATCTCGTTATCCCTCTTTATCCCTCTCTCTCTCCATCTCCCTTTCTCTGTTTCTCTTTCTCTCTCCTTCTTTATTTCTCCCCTCTCCCTCTATCCATCCACCTCTCTCTCACCTAATCTCTCTCCCTCTCCCTCTCTCTCACTCTTCCTTTCTCTCCCTCTCTTTCTCTCTCCCATTTTGACTCTCTCTTCCTATTATGGATCTCTCTCTCCCACTTTTTACCACTCTTAGTTTTCCTCTCCCATACCCTCTCTCCCTCTCTCTAACTCCATCTCTCCCTACCTTACTCTCCTTTTCCCTCTCTCCCCTTCAAATTCCTATCTCTCTTTCTCTCCCTCACTCTCACTTTCATTTTCTCTCTATGTCTCCCTCTCTCTAACTCCATCTCTCTCTCCTTACTCTCTTTTTCTATCTTTCTCCCTCTCCCTCTCTCTATTGCTTTCTCTCTCCTTCTCTCTCCTCCTTCTCTCTCACCCTTTCTCCCTCTCACTCCTTATCTCTCCCTCTCGCCTCTCTATCTTTTTATCCCTCTCAACCCCTCTCTCCCCCTCTCCTTCACCCTCTCTCTCTATCTCCGTCTCTCTCTTTCTCCTTCTATCTCTACCTTTTTATTTCTCCCCCTCTCCCTCTCTCCATCCACCTCTCTCGCCACCTCATCTCTCTCTGTCTCCCTCTCTCTCTCACACTTCCTTTCTCTCCCTCTCTTTCTCTCTCCCTTTTTCACTCTCTCTCCCTATATATTATAGATCTCTCTCTCTCACTCTTTCTCTCTCTTATTTATCCTTTCCCACACCCTCTCTCCCTCTCTCTCTCATCCCTCTCTCTAACTTCATCTCTCTCTACCTCTCTCTCCTCCCCTTTCTTGTTCGCTCTCTCTTTCTCCCTTTATCTCTAAAGCCCTTTACCCTTCTCTTTCACTTTTTCTCTCTCCCTCTCTCTCTCCCTCTCCCACTCTCTCTACCTCTCTCTCCTCCTCTTTCTTACTCGCTCGCTCCCTCTCTCTTACCCTCTCTCTCCCTCTCTCCTATAGACTCTCTCACTCTCTCTATCTCCCTTCCTCGTACTCTCTCTCACTCTCCCTCTCTCCTTTTCTCTCTCTCCCTCCCTCTCTCTTTCCCTCTCCCTCACCCTCTATCTCCCTCTCTCTTTCTCTCCTTCTCTCTTACTTTCCCTCATACTATCCCTCCCTCCCTCCATCTAACACACACTCTCTCCCCTTCTCTCCCAACTATCTTTTCCCTTTTCCCTCTCACTCCCTCTCATCTTCTCCCTCTCACTCCCACTCTCCCTCTCCCTATCTCGCCCTCTCTTTGTCTCTCCTTTTCTCCTACTCTCTCTTTCCTTCTCTCTCTCTCTAATCATCTCTCTCTACCTCTCTCCCTCTTATTCTCTCTTTGGTCCCCCTCCCTCCCTCCCATCTCTCCCCCTCTCGCTCTCACTCCCTTTTGCTCTCTTTCCCTCTCTCTCACTCCCACTCTCCCTTCTCACCCTCTCTCAGCCTTACTCTCTCCCTCTCCCTCTTTCACTCCTAGTTAACCCATCTCTCTCCCTCTCTCTCTCTCTTCTTCTCTCATACTTTCAAGCTCTCTTGCACTCTCTCCATTTTTACTCCTCTCTCACTCTCTTCCTTTATCCCTTTCTTTATCTCTCACTCTTTATCTGTCTAGCCCCTTCTTTACCTCTTTCTAATTCTCTAGCTCTCTCCCTCTCTCTCCCTCTCTCTCTATCTCTCTCCCTCTCTCTTTCCCCCTCTATTTCTCCCTCTCACTACCCCTCTCTCCATCTCCATCTCTCTCCCTTCTCTCCCTCACTTTCTCTCCCTCTATTTACCCCTCTCTCCCAATCTCTCCATCTCCCCCTCTCTTCCTCTCTCTCTATCTCTCTCTCCCTATCTCTCCCTCCATCACCTCTTTCTCTCCATCTCCCTCTCTCTTTTTCCCTCTCTCTCCACCTTATCTCCCTCTTTCTTGCTCTCTTCTTCCTTTCTCCTTCTTCATCTCTCTCTATCTCCCTCTCTCTCCCTCTTTCCTTCCCCTCTCTCTCCTACCCCTCTTTCCCAATCCCTCCATCACCTCTTTCTCTCCATCTTTGCCTCTCTTTTTTCTCTTCCTCTCTCCCCCTCTCTCATATTCTCTCTCTCCTTCCCCTTCCTCCCTCTCTCCATCCAACTTAATCCATCTATATGCCTCTCTTTCTCCCCCTCTCTTTCCCTCTTAGGCTCTTTTGCTCACTCTTTGCCATTCTCTCTCCTTCACTCTCCCTCTCCATCTCTTTCTCTATCCCTTTCTTCATCCTTCTCTATATATCTCTCTCTCTCTCCCTTTCTCCCCTTGTTTCTATCTTTCCTACTCTCAACCTCTATCCCTTTCTCTATCACTCTCTCTATCTCTCTCTCCCTCTCTCCTTTTCTCTCCCACTCTCTCTCATTCCCTCTCTCTCCTCCTCTCTCTCCCTCTCTCTCCTACCCTCTTTCTCTCCCTCTTTCTCCCTCTCCCTCGCACTTTTACTTCCATTCTTTCCATCACTCTATCTCTCAACCTATCATCATCCTCCTCCTCTCTCTCTCACTCTTTTCCCCTCAATCTCTCTCCTTATTTCTCTCCCTCTCTCTCTTACCTACTCTTTCCCCCTCTCTTTTGCTCCCTCTCTCTATCCTTTCCCTCTCTCCCTCCCACTTTCCTTCTCCCTATTTCTCCCTCTCTCCTCCACTTCTTTTCTTTCTCTTCATATCTTTGTCTCTCTACCTATCTCCTTCTCCCTCTCTCTCTTTCTCACACTCCCTTTCTCCCTCTCCCTTTCTCCCTTTCTTCCCTCTCCCTCCTTCTCTTTCCTCCTTCATCTCTCTCCTTCACTCCATCCATCTCCCTCTCCCCTTTGCTCCCCTTCCCTCTCTCCCTTTGTTTCTCTTCTTTTCCTTCTCCTTCCCCGATTCTCTCTTTCTCTTCTCTCTATCTCTCCTTCTCTCCCTCCCCTAATCACCTCCTATCTGTCTTTTCTCTTTTTCTCTCTCTCTCTCCCCCTCTCTCTCCCTTCCTCTCTCTTCCTCTCTCATATTCTCTCTCTTTCTCTCGCTTTATCCTATCTCTTTCTCACTCTCTCACTCTATCTCTCTCTGCCCCTCTCTACCTCTCTCTCCCCTTCTCTCCCTCTCCCTCTCTTTTTACCTATCTCTCTCGATCTCTCCCTCTCTCTTCCTCTCTCTCTTCCTCTCTTGCTCCCTCTCTCCTTCTCTCTATCCCTTGTTCTCTCTCTCTCTCCCACTCTTAAGATCTCATTTTCCCTTTTTGGCCCTCTCTCTTTCCTCTCCCCTTCTCTTTTTCTCCCTTTCTCTCCATCTTTTTGTCACCCCTCTCCCTCCCTTTCCCTCTCTCTCTTTCGTTCCTAATCTATCTCCCACTCTTTCTCTCTCTCCCTACCTCTCTCTTCCTCTCTCCCTTTCTCTTCCTCACTCTCTTGTCTCTCTAACTTTTCATCTTTCCCTCTCTCCCACCCTTTCCCTCTCTCTCCCTCTCTCCCTCTCTCTTTCTCTCCCTCTCTCTCCCCTTTCTCACCCCCACTTTCTCCCCCTCTCTTCCCCTTTCTCCATCTCTCTCCCTTTATCTCTTTCCCTCTCCCTTCCTTCCTACCTCCCTGCTCCCCCTCACTTCCTCTCTCTTTTCATCTCTCTCATCATCTCTTTATGGTTCTCTCTTTCCATCTCACTCTCTCTCCCCCTCTTCCTCTCTACCTTTCTCTCTCTCCATCTCATCCCCTTTTCTCCCTCTCCCTCTCCCTCCCTCCCTCTCTTTATACCTCTATCCCTTCTCTCTCTATCTCCCTCCCTCTCTCACTATTTCCCTCTCTCCCGCTCCCTCTCTTTCTGTCTCTCCATCTTCCTTTCTCTCCTATTCTCTCCTTCTCTCCCGTACTCTCTCTCCCTTTTCCTTCTCTCCCACTACCTTTCTCTACCTCTTTCTCCTTATCTCTCTCCCTCTCCCTCTCTCTCTCTCCCCCCCGCCAACCTCTCCTTCACTCTCTCCCCGTCCCTCTCTATCTCCCTCTCTTCCTCTCTCTCCCTCTCTCTCTCCCTCTCTTCTTCTCTCATTCTCTCTCTCTTTACCTCTCTCTCTCCCTCTCTCTTTTTTCTCTATCTCCCTCTTTCTTGCTCTCTTTCTCTCTATGTCCCTCTTTCATTCTCCCTCTTTCTACCTCTCTGCCTCTTCCCTCTCTCTTCCTTCCCTACCTCTCCCTCTCCCCCTCTACCTCACCATCTCTCCCTCTTCCTCTCCCTCTCTCTCCCCTCTCTCACTATCTCCATCTTTCCCTTGCACCCTCTCTCTCTTTGTCTCTTTCTTCCCTACCCTAACCTTCTTTCATCCTCTCTATGTCCCTCTCTCCCTTTACCTCTCATTCTTCCTCTTTCTACCTCTCTCCCTCTTTCTATCTCCCCGTCCCCTTCTTTTTCAACCTACCTCCATCTCACTCTCCTGCTTTCCCCGCCCTCTCTTTCCCTCTCTCACTATCCTCTCGTTCTCTCTCCCTCTCACTCTCCCTTCCCTCTCCTTTCTTCTTTTTGCCTCTCACTCCCTCCCACTCTCTCCCCTTATGTCTCTTCCTCTTTCTCCCACTCTTTAACCCTTTTTTCTCCCTTTCATTTTCTCTCTATCCCCCTCTTTCTCTCCATCCTTTCATCTCTTTACCAATGTCCTTCTCTCTCTCTCTCGTACTTTCTCTCTCTGTCTCTCTCCTCCTCTATCCCTCTCTCTCTATCTCTCTCACTCTCCCCCATTCTCTCTCCCTTTCTCTAACTCTCTCCCTTCGTCTCCTACTCCCTCTCCCTCCCTCCTCTCTCTACCTCTTTCACTCGATCTCTCCGTCCCTCTCCCCTTTCTCACTCCCTCTCTATATATTCACCTCTCTCCCTCTCTCTCTCTCCTTCTCTCTCTTTCATTTTCTCTCCCTTCCTCTCTCTCCCTCTCTCTTTCACTTTCTCTCCCTCCCTCTCTCTCCCTCTCGTTCCCCCTCTCTCTCTCACTTTCTCTCCCTTTCTTTCTCTCTCTCTTATTTTCCCTCATGCACCCTCTCTCTCTTCTCCTTACCTTTCTCTCTCTCTCCCCTCCTTTCTTCCCTCCTTCCCTACCTCCCTCTCATTCGCTCCTCACCTTCCTCTCTCGTGCTCTCTCTCCCTCTCTCTCTCCCCTTATATATCTCCCTCTTCTTTCTCCCTCTTGCTCTTTCCCTTTCTCCCTCTATGTACTAAGCCCTCTCCTTATCTCCCTCTAACACTACGTATCTCCCCCTTTCCTTCTCTCCTTCTCTCTCACCCTCTCTCTCCCTCTCTCTTTCCCCCTCTCTCCCTTATAATTCTTACTCTTCATTACTCTAACTCTCCCCTACCTCCCTCTAACTCTCTCCCTCACCCCCTCTCTCTGCCACTCTCTTTTTCTTTCCCTATCTCTCTTACTTCCTCCCCCTCTCTCTCCCCCACCCTTTCTCCCTCTTTCTCCCTCTCCCTCTCTTACTCTCCCTTTTCCTTTCCTTCTTCCCTATCCATCTCTTCCCCATTCTCTCCATCTTTTTCCTCTTTTCTCCCTTCCTCTCCTCTCTCCCTTCCTCTCTCTCTCTCTCTCCTCTTTATCCATATCCCTCTCTCCATCCATCTCTCTCTCCCTCTCTTCCTCTCTCTCTCTCCCCCACTCTCTTTCTCCCTTCTCTCCCTTTATCACCCCTAACTTCTAATATTCTCATTCTCTATCTCTCTCCCTCCTTATCTCCCTCTCCCTCACTCCCTCTCTCTACCTCTGTCTCCCTCTCACCCTCTCCCTCCCTCGATCTCTCCTTTTCTCCCTCTCCATCTCTTTTTTCCTTCCTTTTCTTCTTTTCCTCATATTCTACCCCCTCTCTATCTCCTCTAATCTCCCTCCCTCTCTCTCTCTCCTCTTCCTCTCTCTCCCTCTCTCTCCCTCCTTCTCCCTCCCTCTCTTAATTTCTCTCTCCTTTTCCTCTTTTTTTCTCCCCATCTCCTTGTTTCCATTTCTCTCCCTCTACCTTTCCCTCTCTCTTAGCTTCACTCCCTTTCTTTCCATCTCCCTTTCTCTCTCACCCTTTTCTCCTCACTCTCCCTCCCTCACTTTCCCTCTCCCTCTATCTTACTCTCACCCTTTTCTCCTCACTCTCCCTCCCTCACTTTCCCTCTCCCTCTATCTTACTCTCACCCTTTTCTCCTCACTCTCCCTCCCTCACTTTCCCTCTCCCTCTATCTTACTCTCACCATGTCCCTCTCTCTCTGCCTCTTGCTCTCTCTCTCTTTCTCCCTCTCACTCTCTCCCTCACTCTCTCTCACTCTCTCCCATTGCCTCCTTCTCCCTTCCCTTTCCCTCCTTCTATCTATCCCCTTTTATCTCCCTCTCTCTCGCCCCCATCCATACTTTCCCTCTCACTCTCCCTTTCTCTCTCATAAACTCTCTCTCCCTTTCTTTCCTCTCTCCCTTTCCTTCTCTCTCCCCCTCTCTCACTCTCATTCCCCCTCCCTCTCGCTCCCTCTCCTTCTTTATCTCTCCCCTTTCCCTCTCTCTCACCTTCTCCTCCTCTCTCCCCCTTTCTCTCTCTCTCCTTCTTTCCCTCTCCTTCTCTCCCTCTCTCCCTCCATTCCTCTCTCTCTCCCTCTTTATCCTTCTCTCCCTCTGTCTTTTACTCTCCCAATCTCCATCTCTCTCCATCTCTATCTCTCTCCCTATCTCTTTCTCTCTTTCTAATCTCTCTCTCCCTCTCTCTCTCTTTCCATCTATCTCTTACACTTTTCCTATCCCTCTTTCTCTTACTCTCTCCCTCTTCCTCTCTTTCTCTCAATCTCTCATTCCCTCTTTCTATAACTCTCTGTCTTTTTATCTCTCCCTTTGTATCTATCTCTTTGCCTCCCTCTCTCACTCTCCTTCTTCCTCTTTCTCTCTCTTTCTCTACCTCTCTCTCGCTCTCCCACTCTTCCCAATCTCTCTCCCACTATCTCTATTTCTTACTCCAACTTACTCCCTCTCTCTTTCTTTACCTCACTCCATCTCTATCTCCCTCTCCTTATTTTTCTTACTCTTGCCCTCTCTCTCCCTCTATCTATCTCTCTCTTCCTCTCTTCCCCCTCTCTCCATCATCCCTTCCTCATTTTCCTTATCCCTCTCTCTCCCACTCTCATTCTCTTTGCTTCTCATCCTCTTTATCTCTATTTCCCTTCCTCTCCCTCCCTCTTTCTCTCTCTCACACTCTATTTTTCTCTCTCCTCTCTCCCTTATGCTCTCACTCTCACTTTCTCTCCCTCTCTCTACCTCTCCTCCTCTTTCTCGCCCCTTCTCATAACCTCTTTCTCCCTCTCTTTCTCTCCCTCCCTCTCCCACTCTCCCTCCCACTCTCTCCATCCCTCTCCCTCTCTCTCCTTATCTCTCTCTCCCCTCTCTCCCATAATCTCTCCTCACTCCCCTCTCTTTTCACTCCCTCCCTCTCTTTCTCCCTCCCCCTCACTCTCTCCTCCTCCCTTCTTCCCTCTTACTCTTTCACACACTCTCCTCTCTTTGTCCCATTCCCCCTCTCACTCTCTCTTTTCTCTCCTTTTTCCTGCTCTCTTTCTCCTCCTCTTCATTCTCTCTCCTCTCTCTCTATCTCCCTCTCCCTTCCGTCTTTCTCTCCCACTCTCTCACCTCCTCCGTCCCTCTATTCCTCTCTCTACCTCTCCATCTCCCTCTCTCTCTCTATCTTTCTTCCTCTCTCCCTCTCTCTTCTCTCTCTACCTCTCCCTTTCACTTCTTCCTCCCGTTCCTTTCTCTTCTTCTCTGTCCCTCTCTCCTATTCTCTATCTCTCCCTCTCTTTTCCCCTCATCCCCTCTCTCTATTTATCTCTCACCATCTTTCCCCCTCTCTATATCCCCCTCCCTCACCCTCCGACTTTCTCACTAACTATTTCTCCCTCTTCCTCTCCCTCTCTTTACTTCCCTTTCTCTCTCTCTCTCTCTCCCATCTTCTCTCTCCTTGTCTTTCTCTCTATCTCTATCTCTCTCCCTGTCCCACTCTCTCCTCGTTTCTCCTCTCTCTTCCTCTCTCCCTCTCTCTATACCAATCTCTCTTCCTCTCTCCATCTTCCTTTCCCTCTCTCTCACACTCTCTTCTCTCTTTCTCCTTTTTCTCCCTCGTCCTCTCACTCTCTCTTTCTCTCCCTCTCTCTCCCTCTCTTTCTCTCTCCCTCCCCTCTTTTGCCTCCTCTCTCTAACTCTCTCTCCTTCTCTTTCCCTCCCTCGTTATCCCTCCCTCTCCCTATCTCTCTCTCCCCTTCCTCTCTCCCAATCTTTGTATCACTCCTCTCCCTCTATCTCACCCCCTCTTTCTCTCCCTTCTCCCTCATTCCGTCCACTCCCTCCCCCTCTCACTCTTTCACATACTCTCCTCTCTCTTTGTCTTATTCCCCCTCTCACTCTCTCTCCTCTTCCCCTCTTTCTTATTCTCTCTCCTCTCTTTCTTATTCTCTCTCCTCTCTCTCCATCTCCTTCTCCCATTTTTTCTCTCCCATTCTCTCACCTCCTCTCTCCCTCTATTCCTCTCCTCCCCCTTTCTTGATACCTCTCTATCTCCCTCCCTCTCTCCCTCTCTCTCCTTCTCTACCTCCCCCTCTCACTCCCTCCTCCTCTTCCTCTCTCTCCTCCCTATCCGTCTCTTTGATTCTCTATCTCTCCCTCCCTCTCTCGTTCACCCCTATCTATTTATCTCTCCCTATATCTCGCCCTTTATATCCCCCTCTCCCTCATTCTACCTCCCTCTCTCACCCTCTCCCTCTTTTTATCTCCCTTTCTCTCCCTATCCCCTTATCCGTCCTTGTCTTTCTCTTTGTCTCTATCTCTCTCCCTCTCCCACTCTCTCCCTATTTCTCCGCTCTCTATCTTCCTCTCTCTTTCCCTATATCTATACCAATCTCTCTCCTTCTCTCCCTCATTCACTTTCCCTCTCCCTCTCTCTCTATCTCTCCCTCTCTCTTTCACTCTCCTTCTCTTTCTAATCATCACTATCTCTCTCTCTCTCTTTCTCTCTCCCCTCCCTTTTCATCTCCCTCTCCCTTTCTCCCTTTCTCTCATTCTATCCCCCTCCCTTACCCTCTCCCTCTCCCTCTCTCACTAACTCTCTCTCTCTGTTCCTCACACTCTTTACCTCCCTCTCTCTCTCACCCCTTCTCTCCCTTTTCTTTCTCTCATCTCTATCTCTCTCCCTCTCCTACTTTCTACATTTTCTCCTCTCTCTTTCTTCCTCTCTCTCCCTCTCTCTCCCTCTCTCTATACCAATCTCTCTCCCTAGCCCTCTTACTATCTCTTTCTCTCCCTTCTCTCCATCTCTTTCTCTCTCTCTCTCCCTCTCTTACCCCCTCTCTCTCCCACTTTTCCTCCCTCTCTCTCCCTTCCTCTCCCTCTCTCTCCCTATTTCTCTCTTCCCTCCTCTCTTCCTTAATCTGTCCCTCACTCCTCTCCCTCTATCTCTCACTCCCATCTCTCCGTAACGCCCCGCCCTAATCATGTTTCTACTACCCAAGTAGAGTGCTGGACGAGCGCGTTACAACGACATACCTTAAACTCTAAGTAGTGTTCTTATGATATTCTTAGGACTTTAGCGAGTATATTACGTATATAAATCCTTAAGATAAAGTTTACATAATATAATTAAATACATTAATAAAACATTATAGGCGATATTCAATTTCTCATGAACTCCATACCCTAAATTTACAAACAAAATAAAACCTAAATATGGTGCCTCACATGAGCCGGTTAGGAGGAGCCGGTCGCATTCGTACCAACTTGTCTTTTTTCGTCAAGACATAAAAAAAATAACAACAAGGTGAGCCGAAGCTCGATAAGCGAGGTGATGCACGTGATATGCAATGTTGTTTTGACTTCCCACCATACTCATAAATTTTAATCTCGGGTACCACGGGTATTAGCCGATCTACTCTATTTATCATCCGGGTGGTCCATAGATCACCTTCT
Organism: Dovyalis caffra; assembly: GCA_963924115.1. NCBI lineage: Eukaryota > Viridiplantae > Streptophyta > Magnoliopsida > Malpighiales > Salicaceae > Dovyalis > Dovyalis caffra. Next base: position 225,130 of record CAWUPB010001155.1, on the reverse strand, counting down.
GCTACAACGAATTATCCCTCGTTGTAACTACTATTAGCGGGAATCCATCATCTAACAATACAAGCACACGACTTGATTTCATCCGAGATGATTCTCGGATCATCTTCTCGCTACAATGGAATTATCCCTCGTTGTAAGCTGCTATTAGCGAAATCCATCGTCTAATAGTGCGGGCACACATCCTAGAGTATTGGACTACTAATACCTATTTATTCCGATTAGGTTATCAAACCTAGATGTATAAACCATTTCTCAATCAATTGACTTGTCTTAAACCACCCACTATGCACATGATGCACGTGATGAAATATTTAATCACATTCAACCAAATTCGGGTACCAACCCTTCATTCTCGTTCCATACTCATGGTCCAAACCACACTCGGAATTTATCCATTGCTCACATACCAATCATGATACCCATAGTGGGAACACAATATCCGCTCATTAATATTGTTCATTAGTTTCATTAATATTTAAAAGAAGGTCCAAGTCCATTTACTTTAATCCAAGCTCATTAACTTTATCCTAGGTCCATTGACTCTATTTAATTCCATTTTATTTAGTCCAAGCTCATTTAGTTTATTCCAAACCTATTAATTTTGTCCAAGTCTAATTTTTTTTGGTTTTAGGGTTTATTATCGGGCAACTCCTAATCGAGTAAATAATTTTCTAATTTTAGAACATAATTAAATATTACTCATTTTATTTTAGATACTAGATATAGCTATTTATAACATATCCAAAAATTAGGTCTATATACCAAGTACACAATTAATTACAAATTTTGAAACTTAGGGAGCAATCTGCCTAATAGTAGTTTGTCTAGAGCTATTCATACTAAATCGGGTATAACTCTTTGTACACGAATCCAATGACCAAAAACTTTTAAAGGGAGTTAGTTGAAACATAGATGAACAACTTGTATTCTTTAAGTGTCACCCAAAAAGTGACCTAAAATCCTTGAACATGCACCCCAAAATTCGGATAGAATTTACTCCTTATCAACTCTAATTTATTAGTTCATTCCAAGCTAACTTTAAACATGTTTTAATTCACTTAAATTTAGTCCAAGTCCAATCCAACCCATCACCACATACTTGGAATTTTTCAAAAAATCATAACATCATAAATCACCACAAGAAGGCATCCATACATAGATTTATCCCAAGCATAAAGCATATAACCATTGAAGATTATTACAACCCATGCAATAAACACTAACAAAATAACTTAAAAAAAATAATTTAAGACATTAATCAGCCAAGAAATGAAACCTACTTACCTCTTTTAGGTTTGATTAGAATTTCCTTAGCTCTTTTCCTTTTCTTTTTTTCCTTTCTCTTTTCTTTCCTTTCCTTTCTCTCCTCACGTTTTGCTTCCTTTCTTTTCTTTCTTGCCTTTTCTCTCTCAATTTTTGGTACCTACGCGTTACCAAAATTTTTCTCCCATTTTAACACTTGCTATATATATATATACTTACTTTCATTCAGCTACAAGTGTTAGAAATTAATGGGATAAGGTGTAAAGGTTATGGGTGAGTCATGAGGAAAGTCGGTCGCTTTGGAATCCATAATGGGTGAGTTGGCATTAAATTCATTTATTGCATTTACTTAGGTGTCTATATAAAATTTAGACTAATTAAAATAATTAATTAACTTAATTAAAGTAACTAAAACTACTTTATTTCATAAAAATTCGGAAATTTCCATTTTTAAAATTCAGAATTTCTTTTCCCCCAAAATTCTAGCAGTGTTTCCTCCTAACCCATCTATACTAAAATGTGCATAACTCTTTCTATATGTATCAACAAATTATGAAATTTTATAGAGAGCTATTAAACACATATAAAAACAACTTTTAGTCTTTAAGTTTTTCTCAAAAATCAATCTAACAACATCAAATAAATCTCACAAGATTCGTGAAGATTCTTCTCCCAAAATTCCAGCAGAATGCATTTCGAAACAACCTCACTATAATTGGTATAACTCTTAATGTTTAGGTCTAAATATTATAAAATGTTATAAAGATCTAGTCAACACATAGGTGAACAACTTTCATTCTTTAAAGTTGACCCAAAAATTACCCTAAAGTCCTCAAATAATTCACACAAAACTCGAGCGTAATATAGTCCTTAAAACACCGATTTTGCATATTTGATTTCTTTAATAATTAAACCATTAATCTTAAGCACGATAACTTTAATTTAACATAAATCACATATTTCAAGCATTAATTTCTCATGATGAAATGATAATTATACTTACTCTTAATATACATATATATAGAATTATTCTAATACACGTCGCGTTACGGATAAGGGTTTTTTTATAGGGGTTACACTCTCTCTCCCCCTCACCCTCTCCCCCTCCCTTCCCCCTCCCATTCTTTCCCATACTCTCCTCTCTCTTTGTCTCATTCCCCCTCTCACTCTCTCTCCTTTCCCCCTTTTTCTTGCTTCTTTCTCCCTTTTTCTCATTCTATCTCTTTTCTCTCCATCTCCCTCTCTCTTTCTCTTTCTCTCCCACTCTCTCACCTCCTTTCTCCCTCCATTCCTCTCTCTCTCCCCCTCTTGATACCTCTTTGTCTCCCTCTTGCTCCCTCTCTACCTCCTTCTCTCACTCCTTTTACCTCCGCCTCTCTCCCTTTCTATCCCTCTCTCCTATTCTGTATCTCTCCCTCCCTCCCTCCCTCACCCCTCTCTCTATTTATCTCTTCATCTCTCCCCCTCTCTATATCCCCCTCTCTCATTCTACGTACCTCTCTCACCATCTCTCTCTCTCTCTAACTCTCTCTCCCCTTCCTCTCCCTCTCTTACCTCCCTCTCTCTTTGTCCCCTTCTCTCCTCTTATCTTTCTCTCTATCTCTATCTCTCTCCTTCTTCCACTCTCTCCCCATTTCTTCTCTCTCTATTCCTCTCTCCTTTTCTCCCTCTCTCCCTCCCTCTCTCCCTCCTTCACTTTCCCTCTTCCTCTTTCTCTCCTTCTCTCTCTCTCTTTCACTCTCATTCTCTTTCTCTTCATCACTATCTCTCACCCTCTCTCCCCTTGTCTCTTCTCTCTCCCCCTCTCCCTTCCCCTCTTCCTCTCTCTTTTCCATTTCCCTCTCTCCCTCTTTATATCCCCCTCTCTCATTCTAACTCCCTCTCTCACCCTCTCTCTTTCTCTCTCTAGCTCCCTCTCCCCTTCCTCTCCCTCTTTTTACATCCCTCTCTCTTTGTCCCATTCTCTCCTATTTTCTTTCTCTCTATCTGTATCTCTCCCCATTTCTTCTCTTTCTTCCTCTCTCCCTTTTTCCCTCTCTCTATACCAATCTTTCTCTTTCTCTCCCTCTCTCTCTTCCTCTTTATGTCTCACCTCTCTCCCCTTCTCTCTATACCTTTCTTTCCCATTCTCTCTCTCCCGCTTCCCTCCTTCTCATTCTCCCCTCCATCTCCCTCTCTCTTCCCCTCCCTCCTCATTCTCCCTCTCTTTCTTTCTCTCTCCCCCTTTTCTTCTTTCTCACCTTTGCTCCCCCTCCCGCTCCCTCTCCGTATTAATCTGTCTCCTACCCCTTCCCTCTCTCTCTCCCTTCCTTTCTCCTATTCACTCCCACTCTCTCTCACTCTCTCTTTTCCCCTCCCACTCACCCCCTCTCCCTCTCCCTCTAACTCACCCTCTCTCTCCCTTTTTCATACTCTCCCTCCTCTCTCTCCCTCACCCTCTCCCTCCTTTTTCTTTCCCTATCTCTCTCTCTCTCCATCTCTCACTTACTTTCTCTCTCATCTCCCCCTCTCTCCCTATACCTCTCTTTCCCTCTCTCTCTCTCTCTCTCCCTCCCTCCCATTCCTTACCTATCCATATCCCTCTCCCTCTCTATCCCCCTCTCTCTCTCCCTTCTTATGACACCTCATCCCCGGCCCACTTTCCAATTACCCAAAAGAAGTGGCTAGGCGAGGCACGTCACACCGACATGACTTGTTTCTAATTTGACCTTAAGCACATATGTGCTCATACATTAAGGACTTATTATACAATGCAATAAGTACAAGATAATTTACATAATATTAGCAATACAATATAAAAAATTACAAAGTTTAGTTATAATACTATCAAAATGTTCATTGACACTCCAACCTCAAAATTACAATCAAAAGAAATTTTGATACATTTATGTCACATGTGATCCTTTTTGGAGGACCCGGTAGCATCCCGACTACTTTGACTCGTTTCTATCATAACATGAAAACAATGGGGTGAGCCGAAGCTCGGTAAGTAGGTTGATGCACATGATATGCAATGTAGTTCTGTTTCCCATTCTACCCATCCATTTTAATCCGGGTACCCTAGGTATTTGCAAGACTATACGTTCCATCTCTCGATGATCGTGTTATAACCTACTCGCTCTATTACTCTCTCTCGGTGATTCCATTATCACCTACCGCTCACAATGAAATTACCCCTTGTTTTAGCACACGATTAGCGAGTTATCCCTCACTTAACGATATTAGTAATAGAGCACGTACATGGTTTCATACTCGTTACCCATTCCATTCGGTTCGATTACCAAACCGCATTATCTCATGACTCAATGATTTTTCTCGATTTCATATCATCCTCGAATGCACATGGTACTATGTTTAACACATTTAACTAATTATGCTATCAACATTTTCTTCTTAGACCATTCTTGTGTCCGACACTCACTTGGGACTTCACAAGTGTTTCATGTACCATTAAAAGTATTTAAAACAAGAATGCGAATTTCATTCATTGGTAGCATTCATTGAAAATCTACTCATACTTTCGAATTTTCCCTTGTCATGTACCTTGCAAGTCTAGGCTTGGATTTTTGATGTATTACTTAGTTTACAAGATCGGTTAATCCTAAGGATGTATGTATGACATACTTAAGCTAAAATCATGTTTAATCCAAACCTTTAATCTTAGTGGTCGAAGTTGACTCATAATGGGTTTAGGTCCCTTTTTGGTTTTTCCTTGGGTCACCACCCCTTCAATATTTCATTTTATGTTTGTTTAAATGTACTTTAACCCTTATTTATAATTCGGAAGGTGAGAACCTAAATCCCCAAAATTTATGGGTCTAGGCCGAATGATTCCTTAAGTGAGCAAGGAATTGTTTTTCCATTTCTAGGTCAATTCCTTCTTATACTAACTTACCAAATCATACTTAAAAGTTACCAAGGAAATCTAAACCTTAAGATTCACAAAAGAAACCAAATTTAGCCATCAAGTATCCAATTTACCTAATGAAATCCAAAATGCTATTTTTCCTTTTTAGTTGGACCGATTGAGCTTTAAGGTGGCCATCGATTGCCTTTTATATCTACTAAATTCATTTCCACCCTAAACAATTAATCCATAACTAATTCGATTACCATGATATTTTAGACTCTTAATTAACCCACAAGGATCCATTCTCTTCCAATTTTTCCTACTTGGCCGAATGGTTTTAACCTAGGGAAACTTTAGAAGTGTGTTTCTTTTATTTTCCAAGTTAAGCTTACCAAACCTAGTTTAACTTCAATCCATTCAGTCCATACCCTTTTTCTTTCTTTTTCCTTTCCAAACCATCCACACATTTAAACACATTAAACAAGCTTTGCATCACAACAAAAACACATAAATCCATCACAATTTAGCAAACCCGAACACCAACACAAACAACCATAGCAAACCATTGAAAATTATTATAAACCCACGAAATAAACACTAAAAAAAAGATAAATTAAAAAATTAATCAACCAAAAATGGAACCTACTTATTTTTCTTGAATTTTCTAAAGGTTGGTTAGGCTTTCCCCTTCTTTCTTTTCTTTCTTCTTTTGTTTTATTTTCCTTTTCTCTTCCTCTCTTTCTTTACCATTTTTCTCTCCTTTTTGGGTAGCTACGGGTTGCCTAAAATTTCTTACCACTTTCACTCATTCTATATATATATACATGCTTAAATTCTTATTATAATTAAGTGTAAAAATGGATGAATTTTATTTGGGAGAGTGGAAAGCTATTGGTGAGTCAAGAGAGAGAGAGTGGCGAGGTTTGAGGGGTTTAGGGTGAGTTGGCTTTAATTCATTAATAAGGGGGTTTAGGTGTCCTAATTAATTATTTAGAGTAACTAAACATCCTAAATAATATATTTCAAGTAACTAAACATATTATTTCCATTAAATTTCAGAAATCCCTCTCCCTAAACTCGGATTTTCTTCCCCCAAAATATTCTAGCAGTAATGCTTCAAGACCAACCTATATTAAAATGGCCATACATCTTTATTTATAGATCTTAAAATCACTACATTTTACAGAGAGCTAGGAAACACATATATGAACAACTTTTATTCTTTAATTTTTACCCATAAATCAGTCTAAAGTCCTTGAATAAATCACACAAAATTTGGACAGAATATAGTCCTCAAAACACCGATTTTGCATATTTAATTTCTTTAATAATTAAACCATTAATCTCAAGCACAATAACTTTAATTCAACATAAATCACACATTTCAATCACTAATTTCGCATGGTTTAATGAGAATTATACTTACCTTTAATATATGCATATATATAAATATTCGAATATGTGTCGCTTTACGGTTTAGTATTTTCACGAGGGTTACAATTCTCTCCTCATTAAAAGAAATTTCATCCTCGAAATTGACTTACGCAAATAGTTCGGGTATTTGTTTCTCATTTCTTTTTCCCATTCCCAAGTCATTTTCTTGAAGTCATGATTTTCCCATAAAACTTTAACTAGACTAATCTTCTTATTCCTTAGTTGTCTATCCCGTCTATCCGGAATCTATACTTGGTCTTTCCTCATAGGTTAAGTCCGGGGTCGATTTGGCGGTTCGTCTCCAAAATTTGGCTAGGCTCTTCAACGCACTTTCTTAGCATAGACACGTGAAACACATTATGCACTCTTGCTAAGGATGGCGGCAACATCAAGCGATAAGCCTTATCGCCTACTCGATCTAGTATCTTAAATGGTTTGATGTATCATGGACTCGACTTTCCTTTCTTCCCAAATTGTAGTAACCCCTTCATCGGTGAAACTTTTAAGAATGTATGGTCACCGAATATAAACTCCATATCCTTCATCCTCTTATTGGTGTAGCTTTTCCGTATGCTCTAAGTCGTTTTCATCCTTTGGCGGATCCTATACACCACTTCGACCATTTCCCGCACCAGCTCCGGTCCCAACAACTTCCTTTCTCCTATCTCATCCCAATGCATGGGAGATCTACATCACTCGCCCATACAAGGCTTTGTAGGGAGCCATGCCAATGGAAACTTTGTAACTATTGTTATACGTAAATTTAGGTGTATGTGCTTCTCTCATTTTTTGGACCAATCTAGAACATATGCTTGCAACATATCTTTAAGAATTTGGATTACTCGCTCGGATTGTCCATCAATTTACGGATGATATACGATACCGAAGTTTAGCTTTGTCCCTATAGCCTTGTGTAGACTCTTTCAAAATGCGAACATGGACCTAAGATCTCGATCCGACACACTTGAGATCGAAATTCCATGTAGTCTTACAATTTTGTCCAAATGTAATTAGGCATACTTGGTTCGGATTATAGGTGGTTTTGATTGAAAGAAAGTGCACCGATTTGGTTCATCTATCTATGATCACCCAAACGGCATCCAACTCCCTTTTCGATCTTAGCAATCCCGTGATGAAATCCATAGTTACGTGCTCCTACTTCCATTCTAAAATTGCCAATGATTTTAACATTCCCAAAGGTCTTCGATGTTTTGCCTTCACCTATTGATAGACTTGACACCTTGTCACAAAATTAGCTACATCTTTCTTCATTCTAGGCCACCAATAACTTTATCGTAAGTCCCGGTACATCTTTGTACTCCCCGAGTGTATCGAATAGGGAGTTGCATGCGCTTCTTTCAATATTTCTTCCTTTACATCCTCCATAGAGGGAACACATAACCTCCCTTTAAATCTAATTATGCTTTTTTCATCCACCACAAAATCGATTCCTTCTTTGCCTTTACGTTTTTTTTTAATTCATTCGGGTTTTCGTCCGTTAGTTGCCCTATTTGAATTCTTTCCTCCGCAGTCGGCTAGACTAATAAAGCCGATAAAATATTCTCATGCCCTATCGAAACTATCTCCAAGTCTAGCTTTTGTAGATCTCCCACTATCGACGATTGGATTACTTGCAATGTTGTTACCGATTTTCTACTTAAGGCATCGACCACAACATTAGCTTTGCTTGGGTGATAATTGATTATATAGTCATAACCCTTCACCAGCTCTAACCACTTTCTTTGTCTCATGTTCAACTCCTTTTATGTGAAGATATATCATAGGCTTTTATGATCCATATATATCTCATACTTGGCCCCATATAAATACCGTCTCTAGATTTTTAAAGCAAAGACTACCATCGCTAGTTCTAGATCATACGTCGGATAATTTCATTCATATTCCTTTAATTGTCATGACGCATAGGCGACTACCTTCTCATTCTCGCATCAACATTGCTTCCAGTCCATTATTGGAAGCATCATTCTAAACCATAAAATCTCCATCTTCGGATGGAATAGTTAGCAATGGGGCTATGACTAACCTTCACTTCAATACTTGGAAGCTTTTCTCACAAGCATTCATCCATTATAACTTAATGCTTTTTTTCATCAAATTAGTAAGAGGCCTAGCTATCTTAGAGAATCCTTCAAAAAATCCTCGATAGTAACTAGCTAGCCCCAGAAGCTTCGTACCTCGGTCATGTTCTTTAAGGTAGGCCATTTCGGATAGCCTCTACATTTTTGGATTTCATCGCTATGCCTTCTTTTGTCACCACGTGCCTAGAAAAGCTACTCGCTTTAGCCAAAATTCACATTCTTAAATTTGGCATGTAGCTACTACTCCCTTCGCATCCGCAAGGTGGCTCTTAGATGTTCCCTATGCTCCTCCTTACTTCGAGAGTAAACTAGGATATCATCAATGAATGCAATGATAAACTTGTCAAGGCATTCTTTAAAGACTTGATTCATCAATTCCATGAAAGCGGCTAAGGCGCTAGTCAACCTATACAACAATACTAGGAATTCGTAAATGGCCGTATCTCATCCCGAACGTTATCTTCTTCATATCTTTCGATTTTACACTCGACTGGTGGTATCTCGATTGCGGATCTATTTTGGAGAACATCATTGCATTTTGTAATTGATCGAACAAATTGTCAATTCGAGATAACGGTACTTATTTTTAATAGTCACTTGGTTCAATTCTCGGTAGTTAATGCATAGCTACGTACTATTGTCCTTCTTTTTCATGAACAATACTAGAGCTCCCCAAGGTGAGGAACTAGGGCATATAAATCCCTTATCCAATAAGTCCTGTAGCTGTACCTTCAACTCTTTCAATTCAATTAGGGCTATTCTATAGGCGAGTCTTAGAAATCAAAGTTATGCCCGCTCAAGCTCAATCTCAAATTATATCTCCCTCTTTGATGGCAACGAAGTTAAATTTTCTCGAAAATACATCCGGATACTCCCGCACGACTTCTATATCGTCCGGCTTCTACTTTTGCTCTACCTAGTCGTCTACTATATGTGCTAGATACCTTATACACCTTTTTTTCTAGCATTCTTCGAGCCTTTGTGGGCGAGATGATCGGTATGGCTCGTAACTTAATGTTAGCCTTAAACTCTAATGACTAATCTCTAGCTAGATCAAAAACTACTCTCTTCCCCTAATAATCAATGGTGGCACCATGCCTCGTTAACCAATCCATTCCCATAATTAAATCAAAATCCTAGAGGTCCAATACAATCAAATCGGCCTCCAAACTCTTATCCTCAATTTGGATTGGACATTGCTTGACTAGGCTCATTGACTCCATAAATTCTTCGAAAGAGGTCGCCATTAGGTATCCTATTGCCAATGTCTTAGGTTTACACCTAGGCTTTTTAGTAATATTTTCGATACAAATTAATGACTAGCACTAGAATCAATTAAAACACAAGCAATCTAGCCAAAGATGTAGACATTATCGCATATTACTATCGTGTCCCTCTTGTCGACCTCCTCCCGAGTCATTGTAGAAACCCATGTGGGTACTTTTTTGATCTTGGTTTTTGTGTCCGAGGATAGTTAGAGGCTATGTGCCTTTTCTTGTGACAAACATAACGAGACCCTCAAATCTGGTTGACACTCCTCCATATGGAATCTTCCACATTTGTTACACCGAGATTGATTACCAATTATTGGCCTCGACCGATTCCCCGATAATGGCTTGGGGAATAAGGTGATGGTCTAGCAGACTCATGCATTTTACGGGCCACCGGTTGGATTAAAGTTTCTAGGAAAAGTTTGTATTTATGGCTCGAAGGAAGAGGCTGCGGGTCGAAATGATTGCCTCCTCTCGCTGAACTTTCTTTACAATTTCTTTTTGATCTTCGTCTGCTAGCATTGCTTTATCTACCATTTACGGAAAAGTGTTAGCGATAGAAATTCGTACCATGCTTCAAACTCTTGGGCTCAATCCTGTTAAAAATCGATTCTTCTTCAAGTTATCATCCCCTACAATGAATGGGACGAATTGACATCCTAGCTCAAATCTCCATACGTATTCACCTATGGATATTCCATCTTGTTCTAATTCGAGGAATTCTTGAATTTTCTTCGCCCTCACATTTGTCATAAAGTATTTATTTTAGAAGACCTCCTTAAATCCTCCCTAAGTTAAGGTAAGTAGGTCCACTATCAATCCTCGCGCTCTCCCACTATGTGCGGGCATCTTCGTTAGCATAAAAATGGCACAAGATACTCGCTCATCATTGGTAAATTGCAAGTATTCAAATATCACTTCTAAGGACTTAACCCATTACACCACTATCATTAGGTTAACACCCCTGGATAATTCTTGAGGACTCATCTTATGAAACCTCTCCACTCGCGTCATGTTATGCTTCTTTCTTGGCATGCTTGGACTTTGTACATGCCATGTTATGCTCATGTTAGTTTTGGTATGAAAAACAATATATATAATGTAAATTATCCATTTATGCACAAAATTATAGATATTTATATATATGAAGCATTTCGTACACAACGGTATTTACAAACATTCTATCTTCTATATATATATATATATATTCTCTTATTTACAATCAAAAGTGTACTTATTTACATCGACAAATACATAACTAGTATTACATCGCGTGATGGCGTTACTATCTATCATGTCCAACCAACATATCGAATGCGTTATGGGAAGCGAGTGATCGACCCTCCACTAGTCAAAAACACCATCCGATGCAATATGTACTATCTCATGAGCGAGGGTAACGATAGACCCTAGCTATACATCAATCGGGTACGGGTCCGCCTAACCTATACTAGAAGAAAGCTTGGACCAAATCTTAATAAAAAAATCAACCTATCGGCCTTTCCTCAACCTCATCGAGCAACAAGTGATCTCTCGGTAAAAGAGTCCGACGCAAAGTCGATCGCAGGAAATCCATACTATGGTGCTCGCTAGAAAGAAGCATCAACGAATGTTATTCATTGAATCGAGTCATACACCCAAGTAACATGAGCTACTATATCCCGATCGAGGGTCATAGTTAGGCTATTTAGTTTAGCCCAGGTAGTTAGCTAGGATGACCCGTTGTTGGCACGTCTTAGCGAGTGTAGAGTGTGAAAAATAATTATAACATCTATAGCACAATAATTATCGGTATTAATATTTCTAGAACAAAATTATATACCAGTATGAAAATCACATAATAATAATCATACACATTAAAAAAATCGGGAATTAAATTATTACCCTTCGAGTAGCACACCGGTCCTCGGGCTCGGGTGATACTTAAGGTTCTACCCGATTAACTAAACTATAGCTCCGATACCACCCGTGACACCCCTCTCCAGCCCACTTGCCAATTAGCCAAAAGGAGTGGCTAGGCATGGTGCGTCATGCCGACATGACCGAGTTTCCAATTTGACCTTAAGCACGTATGTGCTCATACATTAAGGACTTATTATACGGTGAAATGCGTATAAGAAAATTTACATAATATTAGCAATAAAGTGGAAGAAATTACAAAGTTTAGTTACAATACTATCAAAATGCTTATCGACACCCCAACCTCAAAATTATAGTCAAAAGAAATTTTGGTACATTTGTATCACACATGAGCCTTTTTGGAGGACTCGGTAGCATCCCGACTACTTTGACTCATTCCTGTCATAACATGAAAACAACAATGGCTTGAGCCGAAGCTACGATAAGTAGGGTGATGCACATGATATGCAATGTAGTTCCGTTTCCCATTCTACCCATCCATTTTAATCCGGGCACCTTAGGTATTAGCAAGACCTTGTGTTCCATCTCTCAATGATCATGTTATCATACTGCTCTATTACTCTCTCTTAGTGATCCCATTATCACCTATTGCTCATAACGAATTACCCCTCGTTGTAGCACATGGTTAGCAAAATTATCCCTCACTTAATGGTGTTAGTAATAGAGCACACACATGATTTCATGCTATTACCCATTCCATTTAGTTCGGTTACCAAATTGCTTTATCTCATGACTCAATGATTTTTTTCGATTTCATATCACCCCGAATGCACGTGATGCACATGGTATTATGTTTAACACATTGAACTAATTATGCAATCAACATTTTCTTCTTAGACCATTCCTATGTCTAATGCACACTCGGGACTTCATAAGTGTTTCATGTACCATTCAAAGCATTCAAAACAAGAATGCGAATTTCATTCATTAGTAGCATTCATTGCATAAATCTACTTTGTACTTTTGATTTTTCCCTTCTTGTGTACCTTGCAAGTCTAGGTTTAGATTTTTGATGTATTACTTAGTTTACAAGACCGGTTAATGCTAAGGATGTATGTATGACATACTTAAGCTAAAATCACGTTTTGTCCGAACCTTTAATCTTAGTGGTTGAAGTTGACTCATAATGGCTCTAGGTTCCTTTTAGTTTTTTCGTGGGTCACTACCCCTTCCATATTTCCTTTTATGTTAGTTTAAATGTACTTTAACCCTTAGTTATAAATTTGGAAGTTGAGAACCTAAATCCTTAAAATTTATGGGTCTAGGCCGAATGTGTCCTTAAGTGAGCAAGGAATTGTTTTTCCATTTCTAGGTCAATTCCTTTTTATACTAACTTACCAAATCATACTTAAAAGTTACTAAGGAATCTAAACCTTAAGGTTCACAAAAGAAACTAAATTTATTCATCAAGTATCCAATTTACCTAATGAAATCCAAAACCCTATTTTTCCTTTTTAGTTGGACTGATTGAGTTTTAAGGTGGCCATGGATTGCCTTTTGTATCTACTAAATTCATTTCCACCCTAAACAATTAATCCATAACTAATTGGGTTACCATGATATTTGAGAACCTTAATTACCCCATAAGGATCCATTCTTTTCCAATTTTTCCCACTTGGCCGAATGGTTTTAACCTAGGAAAACTCTATAAGTGTATTTCTTTTCTTTTCCAAGTTAAGCTTACCAAACCTAGTTTAACTTCAATCCATTCGATCCCTACCCTTTTTCTATTCTTTTTTCTTTTCAAACCATCAAAAAATTTAAACACTTCAAACAAGCTTTGCATCACAACAAAAAAACATAAATCCATCACAATTTAGTAAGCCCTAACACCAACACAAACAACCATAGCAAACCATTGAAAATTATTACAAACCTATGAAATAAACACTAAAAAAAAGATAAATTAAAACATTAATCAACCAAAAAATGGAACCTAATTACTTTGCTTGAATTTCTTAAAGGTTGGTTAGGCTTTTTCCTTCTTTCTTTTCTTTCTTCTTTCTTTTTCTTTTCCTTTTCTCTTTCTCTCTTTCCTTACTATTTTTCTCTCCTTTTTGGGTAGCTACGGGCTGCCAAAAATTTCTTGCCACTTTTACACATTATATATATATACATGCTTAAACTCTCAGTATAATTAAGTGTACAAATGGTCAATTTTAATTTGAGAGAGTGGAAAGCTATTGGTCGATCAAGAGAGAGAGAGTGGCGAGTTTGAGGGGTTTAGGGTGAGTCGGCTTTAATTCATTAATTAGGGGGTTTAAGTGTCCTAATTAATTTTTTAGAGTAACTAAACATCCTAAGTAATCTAGGTCAAGTAAATAAACACATTTCTTTCCATTAAATTTCAGAAATCCCTCTCCCTAAACATAGACTTTTCTTGCCTAAAATATTCTAGGAGTGATGCTTTGAGACCGACTCTATACTAAAATGGCCATAACGCTTTATGTATAGATATAAAAATCACAAACTTTTATAGAGAGCTAGTAGACACATAGATGAAAAACTTTTATTCTTATGTTTTACCCGAAATCACTCTAAATCCTCGAATAAATCACACAAAATTCGAAAAGAATCTACTCCTCAAAATATTGATTTTGCATATTTAATTTCTTTAATAATTAAACCATTAATCTCAATCATAATAACTTTAATGCAACATAAATCACATATTTTAAGCATTAATTTCTCATGGTGTAATGAGAATTATACTTACTCTTGATATATGCATATATATAAATATTTAAATACGTGTCGCTTTACGGTTAAGTATTTTCATAGGGGTTACACTCTCCCTCTCTCTCCCTCTCCCCTATCTCTTTTTTACTCTTTCTCTATGTCACTCTCCCTCTCTCTCTCTCTCCCTCTCCATCTCGTACTCTTTCTCTTGCTTTTTCACCCTCTCTACCTCCCTCTCTCTCTCCCTCTACCTCCTTCTCTCCCTCCCACTCCTTATCCTTCTATTTCTAACTCCCTATCTCTCTCTGTTACTATCTCCCTCTTTCTTACTCTCTCTCCCTTACCCTCTCCCTCTCTTCTTCTTTCCCTATCTCTCTCTCTTCATCTCCCCAATGCTTTTTCTCTCTTTCCTCTCCCTCTTCCATTACTCCATTGCTTCCTCTCTCTTTCCCTCTCTCTCCCCTCTCTCCCTATACCTCTTTTCCCTCTCTCTCTCTCCCTTTCTCTCCCTCCCATCCCTCCATATCCCTCTCCCTCTCCCTTTAGCTTTCCCTCTCCCTCTCTCTATCTTCCCCTTCCTCCCATTTCCTCTCCCTCTCTCTCCCTTACCCTTTATCTCCCTATCCCTCTACCTCTCTGTCCCTCTCTCACTCTTTCTCTTGCTTTCTTACCCTTTCCCTCTCTCTTTCTCTCTCTCTTCCCCTCTACCTAATTCTCTCCCCCACTTTCTCTCCCCCAATGTCTCTCCCTTTCTCTCTCTCCTTCTCCCTCTCCCTCTCTCCCTCTCTTTCTCTATCCTTCCTACTTCTTTTCTCTATCTACCTCTCATTCTTTTTCTCTCCCTCTCTTCCTACCTTACTTTCCCTCTCCCTCTCTCTCACACTCTTTTTCTCCCCCTCTTTATCTCTTTTCCTCTCTCTCCTTTCCTTTTCTCTCCCCTCGACCTCTTTCTTTTTCTCTTTGTCTCTTTAGCTCGCCCTCTCTTTTTCTTTCCTAATTTCCCTCCCCATAGCTCCCACCCTCTCCCTCTCCCTCTCCCTCTCCCTCTCCCTCTCCCTCTCTCTCACCCCTTCTCTCCATCTCTCTCTTATTCTCTCCCCCCTCTCTCTCTCTCTTACTCCCTTTTGTTCTCGCTCCCTCTACCTCTCCCTTTCTCTCACTCTCTCTCCCTTGAAAGATCATGCATCTTATGGAGGTGCGGAATAAATAAAAAATTTTTTTCATCTAAGACCCAAGGTCAATTCATTGAATCTACTAACCATACATACATGAATAATAAGTTATAACTAAAGGATTACCTCTTGTAGCGGAGATCTAACTTCCTTTTTCAAAAAGTCATCTAAGTTTCGGCCTCTATTGATGGTCTACATAGGCCAAGTATCCACAAAGAAGCACTTAAAATCAATAGGGTGCTAGCTCTATCTTTTCCGATTTAGTATTTTCTCTAGAAATCAATCTCGGGCAATTTTGCAACAACCTTAAAGGAGAAGGAAAGAGTATTTCTTGCTAGGGTTAGTAGAAAACTATTTTCTCCTTATTTTTGTCTCTTGGCCATGTGCCCTATTTAATTTTAGGGCTGGTCAAAACTTTGCTCCCTTTTTTTCTTTTTCTTTGGCCAAATACTCCTCTCTCTTTTTTTTTTTTTTGGTTGGTTAACCTCTACATGCCGCACCTCTCCTCCTATATATAAGGGGAGAGTTTCCTTATCCTCCAAGGAGAAAGAGAGAGGCGGCCACATATTCTTTTAGGACTCTAGGTTGTTACTTCCATAACTATTAAGGATGAGGAGTTATTTTATATGTAGACTATTTTAAGGATGTTTATCCTCCCACTAAAATATCTTAAGGCTTCTAATTAAACCTAATGGGCTAAAACTATTTTAGCCCACTTAATTTATTTGGATTATCCAAATAAATATTCTTAGATTTTTTTTGGGGTCGATATTAGAAACCAATTTCCTAAAATACCCTTTAACGTAAATTAGAAAACTCTTTTCCTTTAGGTTCTTTATTTACAAATTTGAAACTAACTTTCAAATTAGGAAAGTGATTTCTAAAGTAGGAAACTTTCCATTTTAGGAAACTTTTTATTTTTGGAAACTCTTTTCAAAATAGGAAAATTTTATAATTGGAAACATTTTTCAATATCTTAGCTTCTTATTTATAATCTGAATACTTAAACTTATGTGTGTGATTTAATAGGCTCCTAGATATGTTGGCAATGTATTAAGAATAAAAGCCTTCTCTTTTATCTCTTCATACATAAATCAAGAATGGCCTCTAGCAAGGCATCATGACTACCTAATTCTCTAGAAGAATTAGTTATTCTATTATTATCTTTCATGAGCATGGTTACCATACAATTCAGTCCTCATGTCAATTTATCATAGTGTTATCTTGAACTTGGTTATTAGTCATGTTCGATTATGATCATACAAGTTTTCTTTGATTCCCAAATGTTTTAGCTATTAAAGTATGCCAACTATGCTCTATTGGTGTACTCCTACTAAGGCTATAGATTTCTTGAGCAAACATTTATCAAAGTGCAAAGTAATAACTCCTTTATCATATAAGGAATGACATGTCCTATCTTCCTCATACACCTATCTTCATTGAATTCTTAGTGCACCCAACGAATCATCGACTTGCAACCCATTAATGGGCCTATCAAAACAAGTGTCAACGTGCGTAAGTCCTCCAATGAGATAACCGTGATGACTTCAAGTCTAAGGACCAATTATCTCCATCTCATATGAGATTCATATAGACTAAAACCAAATGGGTTCTCATAGTGAATCAAGTCCGGTGATATGTTCTCTAACATAAATCACCTAAGTGCTTGCTTTGGCATCACCATACCAATAGGTGTGAGATCTCTTACTACTAATATATAGCATGAGCATAGCACTCACAAGTCTATCCGTATATTGTCAATGTCCATTCTTGATAATGCTATGACTTATGATATTTAATGATATCATTTATGTGCATTAGTGTTTATCTTACATCTTTCGATAAATTGCTATTGTAAATATATATCATACGGACTTTTATCTATTTCTACTAAATTTATCAACATGTAAACATAAGAATGAATAAAATGAATTCTTTATTATTATTAAAATAAACGATGTAATAATTTATTAACATGAACTGATCCAAACATAGTTGGATCTTAGGCACTAACACTAACAATCTCCCACTTGCACTAGAGCCAACCGACCACGTCCCTTAATCTCGATGATCGAGTGAGGGATAGTTGTTTTAGTTATGATAAAGGCTTATTCTGAGGTCAATTATGTTATCTTAGTGTAGTTCTTTTCTATCTTTATGTTACCACGACCCTTTTTATCTCTATAATCGAGTGACGAGCATTATAGTACATGCTTGGACCATTGATGAGACCTTAGTTCCTTAGCTTATGTTATGGATCCTTTGTTATCGGTTATTAAGTCTGTATGACATTAGAAAAAAACTTTCTTTGGTTTTTCCATACTAAACCTTTTAGTATCATGTCATTGTAACTACCTTAGGAGACTCCTCGGATTCCAAGTGATATATCTCTATAGATCTATAATCTTAGATTGTGGATTTTTCTCACATGTCATCTTTGGAAAATTTCTTCTAAATTCCTTAATCTTTTGTTTGCAACATGATAATATTATAGTCGATGTGTAATTTTATGTCGAATAACCATGACTTATTAGGCTCTCACTAGCTTCTTATCTACATAAGTTTTATCTTTTTTTTTTTAATGAATAATCAAACTCTTTGATTGTTTCATAAAATATGGACTTATATTCCTAGAGGCTTGCTTAAGTCTATTAATGGACTTTAGCATTTTGCAAATCTTATTTGCATATTCTTGGAAACCATCAAGGTATGTCAACTACACATCCTTTTTCATTTTCCTTTTATAGGAATCAATGTCTAAGATTGTTATTTAAAAAGTATTGGCTTTGTCATCCCTTTTAGGGCTCACATCACAATATGTCAAGACGAGAAGATCATATTCTTTTGTCTTATAATGAATTTCTCTTAAACTTATGAAGTTCTTGTGTTTTTGTTTATGAGAGAGTTATAATACGTGGAAATCATTCTACTTAAGGATTCCTTTGTTAAAGTATCGATTTGTGAGTCTAAATAAATCTTATTGAGTTTTAATTTTATCCCATTATTTCTAGCATCCATAAATTCCTTCCCAAGAAACATACTATGCTTAGTAGAGAATAACACTTTGTTCTAGTGGTAAGATATTGACATCCTAATCTTACTTCAGTATATCTCACAATCAACACTTTATTGAGTTTAGGCTTCATTTTGTCTTTGTCAAACCCTTTGACATACACTTTATAACCTTAAATCTTAAAGGAAGAGTAATTCATTTTCTTTCCCTTCCTATATCTCATATGTGATCTATTTCAATATATTAGAATCCTATTCATTTCAAAGGTTACGGTAAGGAGTATTCATTCTTAATTAGGGATATTAATTTGACTCATCATGAACTGATCATATCTAACATACGATGTCCATAGAGAATCTCATTCTCTTTTAGGTGATGTAACTCCCGTAAAAATTTCTAACCCTATAAATATACATATCTTGGAATATCTATAAATATAAATAGTCATAGTCCTAGTACTAACCATTTCATCCGAAGTCAAAAACTTTATGGTATATAGTGACCCCTCTAAATATGAACTAGGAGCTGTGTTAATGTAGAATGGAGGAGTAGTAGCCTTTGCATCACAACAACTAAAGTAATACGAACGACATTATCCTATTCATGATCCGGAATTAACGGCAGTAGTCTTTGCGTTGAAAATCTAGAGACATTATTTATATGGAGAAAAATGTGAGATATACACGAGCAATAAGTGTTTATGGTATATCTTCATGTAGAAGGAGGTAAACATGAGGCAAAGGAGGTGGTTAGAGTTGATTTATGATCGCATCAAAGACCTATAGGAGTGTTAAAACCATTAGCAATTTCAAAATGGAAATGGGAGCATATAACTATGGATTTTGTCATGGGGTTGCCAAGATCGAAAAAGGGGTCGGATGTCATTTGGGTGATCATGGATAGGTTAACTAAATCGACACAGTTCCTTTCGAGTTAAGACTACTTATATCCCGAGCTAGTACACTTAGGTATATATTGATGAAATTATGAGGCTACATGGGGTCCCGGTCTCAATTGTGTCAAGTTGAGATCTTAGATTCACTTCAACATTCTAGAAGAGTTTACATAGAGCCATGGGGTAAGGCCAAACTTCGGTATGGCTTAACATCCACGGAATGATGGGCAATCTTAATGGATCATTCGGATTCTTGAAGACATGTTACAAGCGTGCATTCTAGATTAGTCCGGGAAATGGGAGAAATATTTATGACCAGCAGAGTTTGCATATAACAATAGCTATCAATCATCAATCGGGATGGCTCCATATGAAGCTTTGTATGGACGATGGTGTAGATCCCTAATACACTAGGATGAAGTAGGGGAAAGAAAGTTATTGGGGCCAAAATTGGTTCAACAAACGACCGAGGTGGTGGATAAGATTCACCAACGGATGAAGACAGACCCAATGTAAACGGAAAAGCTACGCTAACAAGAGGAGAAAGGATCCGGAGTTTATAGTTGGTGACTATGTTTTCTTAAGGGTTTCACCAACGAAAGGCATACTACGATTTAGGAAGAAAGGAAAATTGAGTCCACGATATATTGAACTATTTGGGATACTTGATCGAATAGGCGATAAGGTGTATCGACTATTGTTATCACCATCCTTGTTAGGAGTACATAATATATTTCATGTGTCCATACTAAGGAAATGTATTGAAGAGCGTAGCCGATTTTGGAGATAGCATTGCCGAACTTAACATATGAGGAAAGACCAACTCGGAATCTAAATAGACAAGTCAAACAACTACGGAATAAAAAAATTGCCTTAGTTAATGTTTTATGGGAGAACCACAACCTTGAAGAAATGAATTAGGAATAAGAGGAAGAAATGAAAGATAAACACCTGATTTATTCAAATGAACCAATTTCGAGGACAACATTTCTTTTAATGGAGAGAAATGTAACGCCTATGAAAATTTCTAACCCTATAAATATATATATCTTGGAATATCTATAAATATATATACTAGATGTGATTGGGAATTTATGTGATATTTTTTTTATATTTCATGGTGATAATATAATTGGCATTTAAGTGAGTACTTATGGGAGTAAATATTCGGGTAATTTGGTAGTCATCAATTATTTCCTTTGACAACTATTTAGAATATATCATACAAGTGAGAAAAAGTAATTTAACATTTGGGAAATGCCAAATTTTAGGGAGGAAATGCCGAATTATTGGAACTAAACTATCTTAGAAATTAGGTTAGTCTAGTTAACCATTTTAGCTATAAGTTGGACACCTAAGCTTCTCCATTATTCTATTTAGTGACACCTAGCAAGCTTTGACCATTGAACCGACTACTTGCTTCCAATTTTTCTCCATCACTTTACACTTTGCAAGTTAACTTAAGACACATGTTATACTAATTAATGAGAGGAAAAGTGGAGTATATAAGTGTGAGAGAGAGTTAGATGTTTGGTCATTGTTTTAGAAAAATCGTAGCTCACCAAAAGAAAAGAAATAGAATTGAGAGAAACGAGAGAAAAATGAAAAAGAAAGAAGAAAGGAAAAGGGAAAAGCTACGAAATCTTTAGCAAACTTAAACTATGTAAGGAGCTTATATTTTATGTCCTAACTTTTTTTTATGTGTTTCTTTTATGTGGTTCACTTGTAACATTGGTTAGGTTATTATGAGTTATTTGTGTTGGTATGATGTCTTGATGGTTTGTTATCGATCCTTTTGTTGGACTTGTATATGTGATGACTTGTTGAAGCTTATAAAGCTTGGTGTATGTCCAAGTATGTGGTGATAGGGTTGGGATAAATAAAGGAGGGCTTGGACTGAAATTTAGTTGGATGAAACTATGGTTAAGATTGACTTAAAAAGGCATGAGTTTCCTAGGCAACCCATTCGGCCTACATACCTAAAAGGGGAACGATTGGACCTTTGTATGAATTTAAGAACCTAGGACTTAATTGTAACTCAAATAAATAAATTAGGATGAACCAAAACAACATTAGAATGAAAAAATCTCATCACGTTTTGGGGAACCATTTAGCGTAAACCCTAATTTTTGGGATTTGAGTTCCACTCATCCAAATTGATTATTAATGGTTCAATTAGACCTAAATATATATAAATTAAAGTCTAGAAAGGGTAGGCTTCAAGGAAAATGGAAATTTTGGCTTAGACAAGGAACCATTCGGCCTAAACCCTAAATTTATAGGAATTGAGTTCCACTAATCCAAATTGATAAGTATTGGTTCAATTGGATCTCAATATATATAAATTAAAGTGTAAAAAGGTTAGACATATAGGAAAATGAAAAATTCGATTTAGATTGGTTAAGAGCTAAATTCAACCATCCATGCCAAAATACGAGCTAAGAAAGAGATTCCACTTTTGAAGCAATTTAAATTGGATTGGAAGGCTATTATTTACGTAAACTAAGTGTAGGTCAAATTTTAGGCTAAGACTTCCTAATTACATCAAGGAAAGGCACTTACACACGAAGTAAAGTTTAGACCCAATACAACTTGGTGCTCATTGTTCTTTAGATGGATACTTTGAATGGATACGATGAATGGGTTGAGAAGATAGGGTTTGGTAACCATGATTGCATGAATGTGACAATGAAAACATCATGTGCATCATATGCATTTGGGGGTGGATCTGGTTAAATTGAGCAAGAACATTTGATTAAGAATTGATGAAGTTTTGTAACCGAATTGGATTAATAGGGGTATTAGCAATGAAGTTGTGCACATGCTCTATGGATTACATTATTAGGTGATGGATAATTTCGCTAATCGTGTGTTAGAACAAGAGATAATTTTGTTGCTAGCGGTAGGTGATTTGGCAATCACCAAGAGATGGTAATAGAGTAGACTTGTTAATACCTAAGGTACCCGTATTAAAATTGATAGGGGAAGGTAGAGTCATAGAAAAGCACCGCATATCATGTCCATCACCCTACTTACCGAGCTTTCACTCATTCTATTGTTATAAATGTATGGTGTATTAGGTAAGGGCAAAGATAAGTCGAGTTGAGGATGCTATCGGTTCTCGCTAAGAAAAGGCTCATGTGTCACCCGAGAATGTAGAAATCTCTTTTATCTATAATTAAAGGGTACAATGTCTATTTGTGGGTAAAATGGGATCTTAAATATTTTTTAATTCCTTTGGCCATAATTATCAACGTTATGTAAATTTTATTGTACGTACTCCATTACTTAATAATTTTTTTATTTATGGTTATGTGTTATGGGAATTAATTAGGAATTTAGTCTTAACAATGTAGTGAACCTAGCCACGCCTTTTGGGGAATTGGTAAGGGAGTTGGGGGCACTATAGAGGTGGTATCAAAGCCTAGTTTAGTAAACCGATTAAAGTCTTAGGTGTCACATGAGCCCGAGGATCGGTATGCTACTTGATGGGTAACTATTTGATTCTTTGTTTCTTATAAATAAGTGTGATTGTTTAAGGATAAGATTCCTAATTACAAGAAGGGAAGGAAGTTACACATGAGGTAAAGTTTAGACCGAATATAAACTTTGTGCTCATTATTCTTTGGATAGATATGATGAATGGGTTGGGAAGATAGGGGTTGGTAACCATGATTCCGTGAATGTGATAATGAAAAAATCATGTGCATCATATGCATTTGGGGGTGGACTTGTTGAATTGAGCAAGAACATTTGATTGAGAATTGATGAAGTTTTGTAACTCGAATTAGATTAATAGGAGTATTAGTAATGAAGTCGTGTGCATGCTCTATGGATTACACTATTAAGCGATGGATAATTCTACTAATCATGTGCTATAATGAGGGATAATTTCATTGCTAGCAGTAGGTGAGTTGACAATCATCGAGAGATGGTAATAGAGAAGACTTGCTAATACATAGGGTACCCGCATTAAAATTGATGGAGGAAGGTAGAGTAATAGGAAAGCACTCGCATATCATTTGCATCACCCTACTTAGTAAGCTTTGGCTCATTCTTTTGTTATAAATGTGTGGTGTATCGGGTAAGGGCAAAGATAAGTCGGTTGAGGATGCTTGTCGGTTCTAGCTAAAAAGAGGCTCATGTGTCACCCAAGAATGTAGAAATCTCTTTTGTTTGTAATTAAAGGGTACGATGTCTATTTGTGGGTAAAATGGAATCTTAAATATTTTGTAATTCCTATGGCCATAATTATCAACGTTATGTAAATTTTATTATACGCACTCCATTACTTAATAATTTTTTTATTTATGGTTATGTGTTATGGGAATTAATTGGGCATTTAGTCTTAACAATGTAGCGAACCTAGCCATGCCTTTTAGGGAATTGGTAAGGGAGCTGGGGGCGTTACAGGTGTCTAACATTTTAGCATTTAAGTATTTAACTCCTTGATCTAATCGAGATGCTTTAAAACTCTTGCTAGTTCATCACATGATTTTCCAAGTCTAAACTTTTAAACATTTTAAATGTTTTGGACTTGTGTCTTATAACAATAACATGATCCACTATCACTAATGGTTATGTGACAAGCATGTTCTCCTCTTGCTTAGGTGAACAAAGGCTCATATACATCTCTATGTATAAGGTTTTTATTGATTAGTAACTCTTTCTCCTTTTTAATTAAAAGGGGATACACGTCCTTTTGTCAATTAAACAAAATTCCTTAGAAATGATCAAATGATTTTAAATATCCTTTTGTATAAGTTGGTTAGATATGGGATTCTTACTTAAATGACTAAGTTTGTTTTCTTACTAATTAATGATTATTTAGATCATTTGAGTCTTCTAGTATTTATGTTATACGAGTTGGGAGTTATGTTTAAAACATATAATCATTATCAAAATATTTCCATAAAAATTTATCCATATAAATAACTATTATTCTTAAAAATAAAACACTTATTCAAAACAAGAAATTGAAATAAGATCTTTATTTTCTACTAAAAAAATAATGATTGAGTCTTAGCACATTACAACATGGTAGTGCTAGCTCATAAATACCTACATCTAATAGTCCAACTCCTTGATCCATTGTTGTTATGTAGATATTTTTCCTTGAAGCTATCTTCCTCCCTTTTCTAAGCTCCTGTACATTTCAAAAATGTAAGCATCACATTTAGTAGTATATACTCATGAGGTGAAATTTAAAAATAAAAGGATTAACGTTAATAGCATAAATATTTAGGGTGGTGGTAGAACTCTTCTTTTGCACCCCTTCTAGGTACTCCTTGTAGTTGCGCTTCTAATGCCCTTTCCTGTTGCAATGAAAGAAAACCGCATCCTTTGGGCTATTCCGAGCCTCGGCCCTTTTCACTCCTCCAGGTAGGTGCGGTTGAAGACTTCTTCTTCTTTTTGGGTTTTTTGTTGCCCTTTACTCGCACCTTTTCCCTTATTAACTAGAAGTACAAAAACTCTTTAGGATTCTTTTGCATGTGCATCATGTTGAAGTTCATGATGAACTATCCAAAGCTAATGAGCAGCAATTGCAATACTAAGTCAATGGATAATTTAACATCTATTCCAACTTCAAGTTCGACCGGTCAGCTTGATATAGCCTATCATTTCAGTGACATGCTTTTTGACATTAGATCCCTCATCCATTCTAGCCCTAAAGAGCTTCCTTGTTATCTCATAGCACTCATGCCTAGTATTCTCCTCAAATAAGTTTTTAAGCTTTGCTATGATATCAAAAGGTTATGAGCTTCTATGTTGGCTCCTATGCTCCAACGTCATAGTAGCAAGCATGATACTCTAAGTAGTGATGCCATTATCTCTATGTTTGATCCATGCTTCATGAGTTTCGACTTAAACCAGAGAGGCTCATCTAGAAGAGGCTTCTCTATCATATAGAAAATTTTCTCGTTTTGAAAGACAATCCTCAAATTTGTTTCCCGATCGAGGAAGTATATTCCATTAAAGGCATTACTTCCATCAATGATCGATCATATCGATGTGCTATCCGTAACCCTCGTAAAAACTCATATCCGTAACACGACGTGTATTAGAATAATTCTATATATATGTATATTAAGAGTAAGTATAATTATCATCTCATCATGAGAAATTAATGCTTGAAATATGTGATTTATGTTAAATTAAATTTATTGTGCTTAAGATTAATGGTTTAATTATTAAAGAAATCAAATATGCAAAATCAATGTTTTAAGGTCTATATTCTGCCCGAGTTTTGTGTGAATTATTTGAGGCCTTTAGAGTAATTTTTGGGTCCAGCTTAAAGAATGAAAGTTGTTCATATATGTGTTTAATAGGCCTGTATAAACGTTTATAATATTTAGACCTATACATTAAGAGTTATACCAATTATAGTGAGGGTTGTTTCGAAATGCATTTTGCTGGAATTTTGGGAGAAGAATCTACCCGAATCTTGTGAGATTTATTTGATGCTGTTAGATTGCTTTTTGAGAAAAACATAAAGAATAGATGTTGTTTACCTATGTGTGTACTATCTCTCTATAAAATTTCATAAATGTTTGATACATATAGAAAGAGTTATGCACATTTTAGTATAGATGGGTTAGGAGGTCACACTACTAAAATTTTGGAGAAAAAGAAATTCCAAATTTTAAAAATGGAAATTTCTAAATTTTTTTATGAAAGAAATTTTATCTAATTACATTAACACAGCTTATTAATTTTTTTATTTATTCTAAGTTTTCTTTAGCCACGTAAGCACTTGAATTAAATGCTTAGAAGCCAAATCATCACCTTTGACTTCCAAAACATGCTAGCTTCCTTCACTTTACATTTGGCCTAGTTAAATTGTAACACTTATGATACAAATAAATGAGAGGATAAAAGGTGGGTATATAAGGGAAAGAGAGGGTTAAATGGCTGTCTTTTTTATGCCAAAAACCGTAGCCATCCAGAATTAAAAAGCGAAGCCAAATTGAAGAGAGAAAAACAGCAAAAAGAGAGAAAGAAAGAAAAGAGAAAGAAAAGGGAAAAAGGAAAGAAAAAGAGCTAAAGAAATTCTAATCAAACCTAAAAGAGGTAAGTAGGTTTCATTTTTTGGCTGATTAATATCTTAACTTATTTTCTTTAAGTTATTTTGTTAGTTTTTATTTCATGGGTTGTAATAATTTTCAATTGTTATATGCTTGATGCTTGGGATAAATCTATGTATGGATGCCTTGTTGTGATGATTTATGATGTTATGATTTTTTGAAAAATGTCCAAGTATGTGGTGATGGGTTGGATTGAACTTGGACTAAATTTAAGTGAACTAAACCATGTTTAAAGTTGGCTTGGAATGAACTAATAAATTAGTGTTGATAAGGAGTAAATTCTATCCGAATTTTGGGGTGCATGTTCAAGGATTTTAGGTCAATTTCTGGGTGAAACGTAAAGAATAAAAGTTGTTCATCTATGTTTCAAATAACATCCTTTAAAATTTCTTGGTCATTGGATTCGTGTACAAAGAGTTATACCCAAGTTAGTACATATAGCTCTAGACAAACCACTACTAGGCAGATTGCTCCCTAAGTTTCAAAATTTGTAATTAATTGTTTACTTAGTATTTAGACCTAATTTTTGGATATCTTATAAATAAATATTTCTAGTATCTAAAATAAAATGGGTAAGATTTAATTATGTTCTGAAATTGAAAAATTATTTACTCGATTAGGAGTTGCCCGGTAATAAACCCTAAAACCAAGAATTAGACTTGGACAAAATTAATGGGTTTGGAATAAACTAAATGGGCTTGCACTAAATAAAATGGAATTGAATAAGGTAAATGGACTTAGGATAAATTTAATGGGCTTGGATTAAAGTAAATGGACTTGGACCTTCTTTTAAATATTAATGAAACTAATGAACAATATTAATGAGTGAAGGTTGTGTTCCCGCTAAGAGTATCATGATTGGTATGTGAGCAACGGGTAAATATCGAGTGTGGATTGGACCAGGAGTATGGCATGAGAATGAAGGGTTGGTACCCGAATTTGGTTGAATGTGATTAAATATGTCATCACGTGCATCATGTGCATAGTGGGTGGTTTAAGACAAGTCAATTGATTGAGAAATGGTTTATACATTTAGGTTTGATAACCTAACTGGAATAAATGGGTATTAGTAGTCCAAGTACTCTAGGTTGTGTGCTCGCACTATTAGACGATGGATTCCCGCTAATAGTAGTTACAACGAGGGATAATTCCGTTGTAGCAGAAGATGATCCGAGGATCATCCGGATGAAATCAAGCTATGTGCTTACACTCGTTAGATGATGGATTTTTGCTAACAGTAGTTATAATGAGGGATAATTCCATTGTAGCAGAAGGTGATCTGCGGACCACCCGGATGATAAATAGAGTAGATCGGCTAATACCCGTGGTACTCGAGATTAAAATTTATGAGTATGGTGGGAAGTCAAAACAACATTGCATATCACGTGCATCACCCTACTTACCGAGCTTCGGCTTACCCCGTTGTTATTTTTATGCTCGTGACGGAAAAAGGACAAGTTGATACGGATTCGGTCGGCTCCTCCTAACCGGCTCATGCGAGGCACCATATATTAGTTTTTATTTTATTTGTAAATTTGAGGTATGGAGTTCGTGAAAAATTGAATATTGCTCGTAATGTTTTATTAATATATTTAATTATGTGATGTAAATTTCATCTGAAGGAGTTATATACGTAATGTGCTTGTTAATGTTTTAAAAATATCATAAGAGAACTACTTAGAGTTTAGGTATGTCGGCGTAACGTGCTTCGTCTAGTACTCTACTTGGATAGTAGAAATATGACTAGGACGGGGCGTTACATTATCGATCATACCGTGCAATCCGACGAGATAGAAAAGCATATAATTTGGTTAATTAAATTGTCTAAAACTAAACAAAGCATAAATTAGAGAAGTAAAATCTACGTTTGCTCATACTATTTTCTTCAAGTTCTATAACCTTCAATATAGGACTCGAGAAAACTTTTTGATTTATTTATCTAGTGGGTTAGAATCCCATCCTCTAAAATGGATTAGCCTTGAGTTATCTCAATAAGTTATACATTAAGGATTAGGTAGGTAACTCCCTACCAATTACATCTAATATACTTCCTAATTCCATTGGTATGATAACTCCTTGTCTTTATCACATCTTATGTGAATACCAATACTTGCTTACAAGTTTATTGGAGCTTAAGTTATTTTAATAATCCCAACAACTGATTTAAATTAGACCTATATTTGGAAATATCGCATGGCCCATGATTTGTTTCCATTGAGGAAGAAGTGACCTTGAGTTATCTCAACAAGCCAATAACAACCAAGAGAGTTTCCACATTATAGCATTGGAAACCAATTAAATTAATAATTTATTTGAATGATTTAATATGGTTGGTCTCATCTTAGCATGCATACTAAATAATAATCATATTATTCCTAATCATGCATACTAACATTTATCTCATCACATTCATACGTCCCATGCATGACTCAAAGAGTGGTGAATGGTAATGGATTTCTAGTACTAGCCCCTTCGAGCCACAAAGAGATTAGTGGGTCAATTCTTACGTGAAAAATTATTATAAATTCTTCATGAATGTCTTCATTCCTTGGCGTCTTCCCCTAATATCTATTATAATTCCTATCTTCTACTTTTACATTTATTCTAAATAAGAAACCTTAAGTTACATTCGAGGAGAGTAAGATGAGAAGATAAATAAAATAGAGTAATAGAGAAGGCGGGACACACGAGTCCTATATATCCAAAAAATAACCAACATTCATTCATAAAACTAGGTCAACTTATTCATACCATTCACCCATGCTTCAATCATATTGATACATGGCATAATAATGAACCAATTTCATTCATACAAAAATTATAAATCTATAGTTTTAGTCATTTTATAAATTTATCAAAAATTTTCTAAATTTTAATTTTAAAAACTTTTTAGGCCTTGAGGGTTCATAGGTTTCGAAGCCCATGACCACCGACCTAGCATGAAAGCATCTAGCTAGTGGCTCGCTCGTGTTGCCTATGTGTGTAGAGTATACGCTAGCGAGCCATTATCGCATGTCTAGCACGCAAACTAGC
Source organism: Dovyalis caffra (assembly GCA_963924115.1). Taxonomy (NCBI): domain Eukaryota; kingdom Viridiplantae; phylum Streptophyta; class Magnoliopsida; order Malpighiales; family Salicaceae; genus Dovyalis; species Dovyalis caffra. The sequence goes on along the minus strand of CAWUPB010001155.1, from coordinate 195,416 downwards.
AAGCCGGCAGGCTTGCTCGATGCTCGCCTAGCGCGCGAGCTAGTTGGCTAGTATGCCCGGCACCCGAGTGTTTGGTGCGTGTGCACACTCGCGTATTGCTTAGCCCATGCACCTAACATACGGCTTGGTAGGCTAGTTGCTTGCCCGATTTGTGCCTAACGCACTATTGGTAGTATGTCTTCCATGCACGAGTGTTAACGTCCAATGTTGACCTTGCATGCTCCTACTTATTCCGATAAAAAATTTTAGTTTCATATTCATATAAAACACCAAAAACACAAGATCTATAATCGAGTATAACTAAGTCATCTAGTTAATCACAATTAACCAATCATACAATCAAAGATTCAATAGAGACTTAATACCAATTGAAGGATCATGCATCATATGGAGGTACGAAATAAACAAAAATTTTCCTCCATCTAAGGACCTAAGGTCAAGTCGTTGTATCTACTAACCATACATACATGAATAATAAGCTATAAGTAAAGGATTACCTCTTATAGAGAAGATTTAAATTCTTTTTTGAAAAGCCATCCAAGTGTCCAGCCTTTATTGATGATTCAATCGGTCTAAGGATCCACAAAGAAGCACTCAAAATTAATAGGGTGCTAGATCCACCTTTTTTGATTTAGTATTTTTTCTAGAAATCAATCCCGAGCAATTTTGCGATAATATTAAAAGGAGAAGGAAAGAGTATTTCTTGCTAAGGTTTAGAAGAAAACTATTTTCTCTTTATTTTTCTCTCTTGGCCATGTGCCTTATTTAATTTTAGAGGTCGGCCTAAACTTTGCTCCCCTTCTTTTCATCTTTTTCTTTAGACGAATACTCCTTTTTTTTTCAATTGATAAACCGCTCCATGTCGCACCTCTCCTCTTATATATAGGGCGAGAGTTTCCTTACCCTCCAAGGACAAGGAGAGGGGCGGCCATAAGTCCTTTTAGGACTCTAGGTTGTTACTTCCTTATCCCTCAAGGATGAGGAGTTATTTTATATGTGGACTATTTGATTATTATCTTTAAAACATTTAATCTTATTCAATAAAGTTGATATTTATCTTTAAAACATTCAACCTTATCCAATAAGGTTGATGTTTATCCTCCCACCAAAAAATCTTAAGGCTTTTAATTAAACCCAATGGCCCAAAACTATTTTAGGCCACTAAATTTATTTGGACTTCCAAATAAATATTCTTAGATTATTTTGGTGGAGTCCACATTTGAAATTAATTTCTCAAAATACCTTTTAACCTAAATTAGGAAACTCCTTTCCTTTAAGGTTCTTTATTTCCAAATTAGAAAATCGATTTCTAAAATAGAAAAATTTCCATTTTAGAAAAATTTTCATTTTTTGAAACCCTTCCTAAAATAGGAAATGTTTGTAATTGGAAACATTTTTCAATATCTTTGCTCCTTATTTATGATGTGAATACTTAAATTTATGTGTGTGACTCAATAGCCTCCTAGATATGTTGGCAATGTATCAAGAATAAAAGAGTCCTCTTTTATCTCTTGATACATAAATCAAGATTGGCCTCTAGCAAGGCATCATGACTATCCAATTCTCAAGGTGGATTAGTTAATCCATTATTACCTTTCATGAGCATGGTTGCTATACAATTTAATTCTCATGTCAACTTATCACGAGTGTGATCTTAAACTTGGTTATTAGTCTTGTTTGATTATGATCACACAATTTTTATTTGATTCTCAAATGTCTTAGCTCTTAGAGTAAACCAACTATGCTCTATTGGTGTACTCCTACTATGGTCATAGATTTTTTGAGCGAGATATTTATCGAAGTGCAAAGTGTTAACTCCTTGAGCATACGAGGAATGATATGTCCTATCTTAGTCATACACTTATATCTATTGAATTCCTAGTGCACCTAACAAATCACCCATGTGTAAACCATTAACGAGTCCATTGAAACGAGTGCCAAAGTACATCGGTCCTCCAATGAGATAATCCGATGACTTCAAGTCTAAGGATCATTTGCACCCATCTCGTATGATTTTTTCATAGACTAAAATCAAATGGATTCTCATGGCAAGTCAAGTCCAGTCATATGTTCTCTAACATAAATCACCTAAGTGCTTGCTTTGGCATCACCATGCCAATAAGTATGAATCTCCTACTCGCTAACATATAGCATGAGCATAGAACTCAAAAGTCCGTCCGCGTATTATCAATGTCCATTTTTAACAATGCTATGAATTAGGACATTTAATGATATCATTTATGTGCATTAGTATTTGTTGAGCATCTTTCGATCAATCACTATTACAAATGCTTATCATAAGGACTTTTATCTAATTCTACTGAATTTATCAACATATAAACATAAGAATCAATAGAATGATTTCTTCATTATTATTAAAATAAATTATGTAATAATATATTAACATGAGCCCATCCAAACATGGTTGGATCTTAGGCACCAACACTAACACTCCCTCTCTTTCTCCCTCTCTCCTTCTCCATTTCCCTCTCTCTTTCTCTCTCTCTCTCGATCCCTTTCTCCTTCTCTATCCCTCTCTCTCTGTGCCTTCCTTTCTCCCTTCCTCTCTTCCCTCTCGCTATGTCCTTCTCCCTCGCTCGATCTCTCTTCCTCTCCCTCACTCTATCTCTTCTTACTCTCTTTTTTCCCTCTCTCCCCCTATTTCTTCCCCTCTCTCTCCCTCATCTTTATATCTCTCTCCCTCTCCTTCTCCCTCCTTCCCTCTCCCTCCTCTCTATATATCCCTCCCTCCCTCCTCATCTCTCTCTCTCCCTTTTTCTCCTCCTCTCTCTCCCTCTCTCCTACCCTCAATTTCTTTATTATTGTCTCTTCATCTCTCTCTCTCCCTCTCTCTCCGTCTCTTCCTTCCTAACTTTCCTTATTCCACTATCTCCAATCTCTATCTCCCTCTTTTCCTCTCACTCTCACTCCCTATCCCTCTCTCACCCTCTCTCTCTCTCTCTCTCTCTCACCCCCTTTTTCTTCTTTTTTCCTCTCTCCCTCCCTTTCTCCCTTCATCTCTCTTTCCCCCTCTTTCTCCCTCTATCTCTTTCTCTCTTACACTTCTTCTCTCTCACTCTCTCTCCTTCTCTCCCTCTGTTTATCTCTCTCTCTTGCTTTCTTCCTCTCCCTCTCTCTTTCCCTCTCCCTCTCTCTCTTGATCTCTCCCTCATTCTCTCTCCTTCTCTCTCCCACCTTCTCTTTGTCCTTTATTTCTCTTCCTTAGTCTCTCACTCTACTTCTCTCTCCCTCTTTCCCCCTCTTTTCCTCTCTCCCACTCTCCTCATCACTCTCTCTTTCAACCTTTCTCTCTCCCTTTCTCTCTTTCTCTTTACCTCTCTCTTTTTCTTTCTCTCTCCCTCTTCCACTATCTCTCCCCCTTTCTCTCTACCTCTCTCCCTCTCTCTTGCTTTCTCTCTCCCTTTGCTAAACTCTTTCTCTTTTTATCTCTCACTCTCCCTCTCATTTTCCCTCTCCTCTCCTTCTTCCACTTTCTTTCTCTCCCTCTCTACCCCTTCTATCCCTCTATCCCTGTCTTTATGTCCCTTTCTTTCTCTCTCCATCTCACTCCCCCACTCTCACTCTCTTTCTCTATCTTCTCACTCCCTTGATCTCCCAACACTCTCTCCGTATCTCACTCCCTCTTTCCACTCCCTCTCTATCTCTTTCTCCCTCTCTCACTTCTTCTCTCCCCCTCTCTCCCTTTCTCTTCCCTCTCTCCCCTCTCTCCCTCTCACTCCTCCTCTCTCCCCCTACACTCTCTCCCTATCCCTCTTCCTCTCTCCCTCTCCCTCTCTATCTCTCTCTCCCTTTCCCTCTCTTTTTCTCTCCCTCTCCCTCTCCCTTTCATTTTCTCTCCCTCTCCCTCTCTATCTCTCTCTCCATTTCCTTCTCATTTTCTCTCTCTCCCCCTCCCTCATTCTCTCCCTCTCTCCCTCCCTCCCTCCTTTCCTCCCTCTCTCTATCCCACTCTCTCTCCATCTATCTCTATCTCCCTCTCTCTCCCTCTATTTACATCTCCCTCTCCCTATCCATGCCTCTTTCTTCCACTCTCCCTCTCTTCTCTCTCATGCTTCCTCTCTTTTTTTCCATCTCTCCCTCTCTCCCTCTTTTCTCTCCATCTCTCTCTCTCAATCTTTGTCTCTCCCTTCCTTAGTCTCCCTCTATCTCTCCCTCTCTCCCTTATCTCTCTCTCACTCTCCCTCTACCTCCCTCTCTCTCCCATTCTCTCCCTCTATATCTACATCTCTCCTCTTTCTCTCTCTTGGTCTCTATCCCCCACTCTTTACCACTTTACCTATTCTCTCTCCATCTCGCTCCCTCTCTCCCTCCCACTTTCTATCCCTCTTTCTCTTCTCTCTCCCTCTCTCACCCCCTATGTTCCCTTCTTTCCCCTTTTCTCTCTCCCTTTCCCACTCTCTCTTTCTCCCCTTTTCTCTCTCCTACCTCCCTCCCCTTTTCTCTCTCCCTCCCTCTCTACCCTCCATCTCCCTCTCCATCCTTCCCTCCCTCCCTCCCTCTCCCTCTCCCTCTCTCCCTTTCTCTCTCTCTCCTTTTCCCCGCCTCTCTCTCCCTCTCTCTTGTCTCCCTCTTTTTCTCTCTCCCCTTCTCTCTTATTTCATTTCTCCCTTCATCTCTCCCTTTTTCCTTTTCTTCCCTTTTTTTCCCTTTTTCTCACTCTCCTTCTCTTCTCTCTCTCTCCTACTCTCTTTCTTTGCCTCTTTCCCTCTCTCTCCTCTCCTTTCTCTCCCTACCACCCGCTTCTTCTCCTTTTACCTCTCTCTATTTCTCCCTCTCCCCACCTCCTCTCTCTCCTTTTCTCCTCTCCCTCTCTATCATTCTCTCTCTCTTTATCCCTCTCCCTATGTCCCTCCCTCTCCCCCTCTCTCTCTTTCTCTCCCTTTCTCTCTCCCTCTCTCTTTCTCTCTCTCCTTATCTCCTCTCTTCATGTCTCCCTATCTCTCCTCTTCTCTTTTTCTCTCTCTCTCTACCTCTCTCTCCTTCTACCTCTCTCCCCACTCTCCCTCTCTCCCTCCCACTCTTTTTCCCTTTCTCTCTCCCTTTCCCTCCCTCTCTCCCCTTCTATCTCCCTCTTTCTCCTACCTTTATTCTTTCCCACTCTCCCTCTCTCTTTCTATCTCTTGCTCTTTACCCCTTCTTTCTCTCTATCCCTTCATCTCCACCCCTCTCTACCCCTTCCTTCCTCTCTGTCTCTCTCTCTCTCTTCCTCTCTATCCCTCTCTCTCTCCCTCTCCCTCCCTCTCTCCATTCCTCTGTCTCCCCTTTCCCCTCCCTCTCTCTCCCCAACTCTCTCCCTTTCTCTCTCATTCTCTCTCTCCCGTCTCTCCCTTTCTCCCTCCCTCCCTCACTGAGTTTTTCTTTTTTTAAAAAAGGGGTAAAACCTTATAAATTTTATTAATTAAGAAGAAAACATATAAGGGGGACAAGCTAGACTTATCCAAACAAACTACTGGAAAAAGGAAGCCTAAACCCCTAAATAACAAGCTCGTGTTATAAAAGGAAATAAAACTACCTCAACTTCTATAATTATATAGAAGTCAAATCTATCATGTGTAAGAGACAATTTGACCTCTAAAGATAAAGTAGAAAAGAAAAATAACTATCCCTCTCTCTCCCCTTCTTTTTCCCTCTCTTCCTCTCCATCCCCTCTCTCTCCCTCTCCCTCCCTCTCTCCATCCCTCTATCTCCCCCTTCCTCCCTCCCCGTCTCACACTCTCCTACTCTCTACCTCTGTCTCTCTAACTCTCTCCCTTTCTTTCTTATTCTCTCTCTCCCCTCTCTCCCTTTCTCCGTCCCTCCCTCAACTAGTTTTTTTTTTAAAAAAAGGGCCAAAACCCTGTAAATTTTATTAATTAAAAAGAAAACATATAAGGGGGACAAGCTAGAGTTATCCAAACAAACTAGTGGAAAAAGGAAGCCTAAACCCCTAAACAACAAGCTCATGTTACAAAAGGAAATAAAACTACCTCAACTTCTATAATTATATAGAAGTCAAATCTATCATGTCTAAGAGACAATTTGACCTCTAAAGATAAAGTAGAAAAGAAAAATAACTATTTTTACTTTAAAGAGAATATGCATGATAAGCTAGCCTATCTCGCTATAATATTTTGCTCTTGTTACCCTAGAGTGAGGGAATGGCCCAAAAGTAAAGATGCTAAATGTCTCACATGATGAGTACAAATACAAGGCAAAGAGGAGATCCCTAAAATAACTTAGACCACTTACCTCGAATTAGCATTCACAAAACATTACTAAGAGAAAGTTCTTGACAAAGACGAAGACCATCATATAAAGCACAAAGTTACTGCTTTTGTATTTATACCTATGCCATAGCTATTAGTAAATACTATCATGAATTACCCTCCCGAGTTACGAATAACAACACCACTTAGTGGAACAACCATCTATAGAAAATTTATTTTTATTAAGCTTATAATGATCATCCAAGGATTGTACCCAATGAAGCCATTTACCAATATCAAAAGGCATCGTTAGGATCGGCAAACCTAGAGCTTGAAGTCTCTACACGAAAGAAAACTAAACAAAGATTTAGGAATAAAAATGATACACATATCCGAAAGATGATGACATACCCGATAAAAAATGGCATCATCGAAATGAAAATCTCATCAAATCTTACCTTGAACCTATGTTTCCATATCTCCCAATTGGAAAAGAATAGGGTAGTTACTCGACATATACCTACTTGTGTTGAGTGGAGGCCATCTAGGCATGATAGAGGTCAAAAAAGGAAGCATATATACTCATTATATGAAAATAAGACACTAATCTACCCTAAATGATAAAGCTATCTTATGACTATGAAAAAAGATGATCAATTGACTCTCGTTTGGATGACACGGAACGACTACTGAGATGGAAACCATAGGAATCGTCAATTCTTTAATCCTAGAATCAATTGGAAGAGCTCTATGAAATCAACTTCAGATTTATCCCACCAAACCTATGGGCGATACCATCTACAATGATTCCAATAGGATTTGGATTCAAAACTACCTATCTTAGATAAGTTAAAAACCATCTTATCCTCCAACTACTCATCCAATTCAATAACCTTCATAGAATTATGGTATTCATAGGGAATGAAAAGGAGGAAATCATCTAAACATGAAAAAACCTCATTAACTAAAAATTATAATTCAAAGGTAGAGGAGGATTCAAAATAGTTCCACACCAATTATACATCCAAGATGGAATTGAACCCTTAACCATAATCCAAGAAGTACAACCTTCCAAGACAAGTAAAGAAGTTAAAAATAGCCTTCAAAATGTAAGTGGAATAGGGACAATGCTGAGGAGTAGGGCCATATTTAGCATTCATGATCTTAGCCCATAAGTTATGACCACTAAAGGAAGGACCCATATAGTTTAGCATTTAAAGCATCTATAACCTGGAACAAGCTATAAATACCCAAACAACCTTCTAACAAAGGTCAACATACCCCATCCTAAGATACCCAATGGCTCTTAGAATCTCTTATTGAGCTCCATAAAAAATTAGCTATAATTCGTTCAAGTATGTGGATTGTAATTTTTGATAAAGGGATAGCAGAAATAGTATGAATCGAAATACCACTTAGTACTACTTTCAAAAGTGTAGTTCGAGGTCCAACGAGATAGGTATTTAGATTTTCACACCCTTATCCTATTTATCAACGATTTCTTTATATACTAAAAATATCAACATTTTATTTAGCCAATAAATAGAGGCACTATAAGGTATTTAATAGGGAAACACAAGTGGTTGCACCCTGTCCATGCCTTGAGTAAAGCAATGCAATGATTAGGTATTTTCTTCGATGTATAAAACCTATTCTTGGATAAATTCAGTAACTAACCTAAAGACTCATACTCCGTAATTAATTTTCTAAGAGAAAGAATTGACTATTTAGATCCATTGGTGAATAGAAACATATCATCTATATGAAACAAATGTGTAATGGCTACATCACCACCTCCCCTTACCATGTACGGAATGATTTATCCTTCCCTAACAACATTATCCAAGGAATGTGAAAGAACTTGTTAAACCAAAATAAATAGTAGAGGAGATAAAGGATCCCTTTTTCGACTCCTCTATAAGATTTGAAAAAGTTATAGTTCCTCCCTTAAAGCCTAATAGTATACCAAACATTACTAATAGAATGATATACCAAATCACACCACTAACTACAAAAACCCATTTCCCTAATGGTTCTAAAAAAAATACCAATCAACTCTATCATAGGCTTCATACATATCTATATTGAAGATGAGGTTACTACCATGCATATTACTATTTAAATCTACCACTAATTCTTAGGCAATTGCAATATTTTCGGTTATGCTCTTACCGTTAAGAAATACGACTTGCTCCAAAGAAATGATATTAGGGAGAACCTCGCCTAGTCTATTTTCCATGATTTTTTTAATTAATTTTACACCAAATGATTATAGTCTAATTGGTTTTAAAGCACTCATATTAGTAGCATTTGGGATCTTAAGAATCAATACTAAAATGGTTATTGCCCTACCTTTAGGACTATGGCCACCATTAAGAATATCTTGGAGTACTAAGATGACCTCTTTCTTAAACGACTCCCAATTACCTTTCAAAAAATGGCCGATAAATCCATCTAAACCCAGGGCATTTGAAGAATTAAGATCATTAATTACCTCCCAAATTTCATCTTTAAATGGAATATCGATAAGCATAATATTTTAGCTTATCAAAACTTGTTTAAAACTACCAAAAAATAGAAAGCCATGTCTAATAGGTCTACTAGTTGAAAAAAGATCTTGGAAAAACTTAACGAGCTATAGGCCCTATCACATAAGTATCATCTTTAAGGGTTCCATCAATTTTTCTTAAACTAAAAGACTCGTTTCCTAGCATTATCCTTCATATAGGCATGAAAGAAAGAGGTATTACAATCACCATCATATACCTAATTTGCCTCTTTTTTTTTTTTTTTTGTAATAAATCCACCTCCCACTATTCAATCGAGATAAGTCATCTTTTTCTATTTGCAAGTCTATGTTAATATTCTTATTCCACCTATGCATATATCATTTTCAAAGGGAATAACCTTATCTAGAAGATTTTCCATAAGATAGTGAATATTACAAAAAATTTCTCAATTCCACTATTTTAACCTACGACCTAGTATTTTCAACTTAGAGTGAAGAATATCCATAGGAGCACCCAAAAAAAAGAAAAAAGTCTTCCAAACTCCTCTAATTAAAACCTCATAGTCCTTATGTTCCTTGCACATACTATAACTCCCATGAAGTTTATTAATTATAAACATATATACATGTTTAAATGTTCATAAACATGCCTATATTAAGTAAAAGTGATAGTATTAATTGTTTTAAAAGTTTTTACGATAACGGTATGTTTGACGTTTACGTAGGGAATTTCGAGAGGACAATTTTGAATAATTTAGTTAATTATCCTTGGGATATTTCTAAGTATTTTGGACGCATTATATTAGTGAGAAATGTGTTGTAAAATTTTAGGAACATTGGAACCTATTTTTGGAAAATGTTTTGAATTGTTTAAAAGAAAATTTTTTGAATTTTAGGGGTGGAAAATTCCAAACTTCGTGTGATTTATTTAGACATCTTAGAGTATTTTTGGGTAAATCTCAAAGAATAAAAGGTTTTTTTATCTATGTGTCTACTAGCTCTTTGTAAAAGTTTATGGTTTTTAGATCTATATATATAAAGTTATGGTCAATTTGGTGCGGACCATTTGGATGTACCATTGCTGAAAATTTTAGGAAAGAAAATTCGAGTTTACGGAGAGGGATTTCTGAAATTTAATGGAAAGAAATGAGATTGGTTGCTTAAACTTGGTTAGTTAGGGTGTTTAGTTAGCCTAAGTACTTAGTTAGACACCTAAGCCACCCTAATAAATGAATTAAGGCCAACTCACCTTCCTTTTGACTTCAAAGCGACCCACTTGTTTCCTTAGTCACCAAGCACTTTCCACCTTGGCCAAGCTGATTTAAGGCAATTGTAAAGGGGAAGAAAAGGGAAAGTATATAAGGGAGATAGAGGGTTAAATGGCTGGAACTTTTAGCCAAAAACCATGGAGCACCAAGAAAGAAAAGAGAGAAAACCATGAGAGGGAGAGAAGAAGAAACAAAAAATGAAAGCTAAGGAAAACCTAATCACATCTTAAGCTATGTAAATGGGTTCTTAGGTTATTTATTTATGCCATTTATTTGGTTATGATAATAAATTAAGTTTGTGTTGGTGTTGGTTTTTGCTTTGATTATTAGTTGCTTATGGTTGATTATTATTATGCTTGTTTGTAATGGTTGTTTGCTTAAGCTTGATTAAGCCTTATGTGTAGCTTAATTAGTCGATAATGGGTGTGATGAATTGGACTTCGTTTGGTTGAAATTTGAGAAAAATAATTTGGATTTGGTACAAGCTTGGCTTGAAACAATAGAAAGGAAGAAAATAAAATGAAAATTCTAGGGTTTTTACCTATGAAATGTTTGGCCAAGAATGAAAGAAAAAAAATGGAATTGTTTTAGTGTTTAGGGACCTTAAGCTAATGGTAAGAAAATTAGGTTGATTAGCCATTTTAATAAGAAAGGAAAAGTCTTATAGGAGCAAAACAATTTCCTTGCAAATTTTAGAACCATTCGAGCCAAACATGGGAAAAAGGGGAACTTTTGGTTTTCTCAAGCCAATTAAATAATTTATGGACTTATTAGGCCCAAATTAGGATAAAAATGAATTTAGATAGGTAAATTCATGAAAAGAAATCGAATCTTGACCTAAGCACCGAGTTTGCCAAAAAAGGGGAGAAGCATTATGTCTAGCATGTTTTTAAACCAACCGAGATGCTAAATACCTCCTAAGTTGAACGTTAAATGAAATAATAGTAAAGAGTACCTCGTTAAGCGAGTAGGAAGGTCTTAAATATAAATCGGACCCACAGACCAGACGAATGACACTAGTTGGTATTAAACCTAATTAGGTGAACGTTGCGACAAGATGTTTGAAATTATGTGAATTATATGTGAACCCGAGCATGGGTGCATTGGTTTGAAAGCTAAATGGTTGGTACCCTCACTGGATTTAATACCGTAATTGTGACATCATGTGTATTGTTGGGGATGAATTAAGAAAGAATCAAATGGTCAAAACGTGGTGTGTATGGATAGAGGTCGGTAACCTAATCGAATTAAAAGAGGTTAGCGATCTAGCTATATGTGTACTCTAAGCCGTGTGCCTACACCGTAGGTGATGGATTCCCATCAATAATGGTTACAATGAGGGATAATTGCTTTGTCAACATTCGGTGATTTGGTAATCACCTATAGAGTAGACCGCTACTACCCAAGGTACCCGAATTAAAATTTATGATTATGGTGGAAAGTCGGAAAAGCATTGTATATCACGTGCATCACCCCACTTCCTTAGCTTCGGCTCACCTCGTTGTTATTTGCATGTTATGATAGGTATTGATGATTGTAGTACCGATATGGATGCCGCCGGATCCTCCAAAAGGGCTCGGGGGTGACACAAACCTTAGGGGATTTTATTTTAATTATAAATTTTGGGTTGGGGTATCGGTAGACATTTTGATAGTATTGTGAATAAAATAAATTATAATTTCTTTCCATGTGAATATTCTTATCATATCAATTGTATTGTACATATTTTAATATCTAATATGTTGTAATGGTACTAGCACGTATGCGGTAGGGTTTAAGTCGGGTTGGACACATCGGCGTGATGCGCTCCTCTCCCGGCCACTCCATTTTAGGTAGTTAGCAAGTGGGTCGGGGAGGGGTGCCACATATACATTGAAACTTAAATAGGGAATGAGACTATCTTGTCGGTTCAAAATGGATCACCAAAGGAGAATGATTTATGAGAAACCAAGCAATATGTTGGACTAAAATAGAGGGAAGAGAAGACACAAATTGACCATTATTTAGGACTCTATCAAGTCTTTCCAAAATTCGGCTAGGCTAGGTCGATTATTGCATCATGTATATTAGCTACTCGTATAGCCAACATTGTCAACCCTAATATTATTACAACAATCCATAAAATCTCTCATTTATTGGAGGTTGTAGATCATTCCACCAACCTTTTCTAACACATCTATTATGACTTGAAAATTTACCCACTAACCAAGAAAGCTAATAGAGGCTAGATAAATTGCCTAAATCGACCTTCAAACTCAATCTGTCTACCTTATAAAACTTGGCATAGACAAAAGAATATAAGATCGAACTCCAACAATGAATTTTTATTTGATCTACGATTCATTGTTCAATAATATCCATACTAGTCATGCAAACATTAGTATCACAAAAAAAAGCCAAACATGCACATTAATAGGATTGTAATGCATATGATGCATGAAATGTAATTTTTTTACATCCTCATCAATTTTATCCCCATGCAATTTAGATTCTAAAATAACAAATAGCATAGGCCAATGTAGTCTTTTCACTTATTTTAAACAATTTATTGTAACATTATTTCCCACCCCTTAACATTCCATAAAAAGACATCCATAATTTAAAATTTAGGGATAGGAGTACCAAGTTCTCGTAGAGCTATTTATGTCTTTTTTTTTTAATTTCCGGGTTATGAGGTTTTGCTTTACGAGCTAGCTTTGTAAATGCTTTAAAGAATTTGTTTACATGAACCATGTCCTCCTAGTCCAAATCTAACTAATCGGAGGATTGAGAACATGAGAGCATTGGATTACTATTATTTTTATCGGGAGAACCATTGTCCGATGGAGAGACTTTCCAAACAACCTCGTTAATCCTCATTCTTCAAATCCTTATCCTTTAAACCATCTAAGATGGAAAAGTAGGTAGTCCCTATATCTACATTGAAACTATAGGATTATCCTCATTCTACTTTTTGCCCAATTATGTATTTTTAGCCACATTATAATGTTCAATTTCATTGCCAATGGAGAGCTCTCTATAATGCTTTTGTTCAAACCTACTATCTACATGGATCGATCTAACCTCATTCTTGAGGCCCATTGAGAGTTTTTGTACTTATAGAGCTCTATCAACACTTATGCCATTAATAGGTGCTAGAATATCAAGGCCTCTAGCAAGAATTGGATCCATATTTCCAAAACTATTACCATGTATAATACTCTAGACATTGGTTACTTTCATATCATCCAACTATGTATTATCAAACTACCTAGTAGCATTATTTTTTACCCTTATGGATTCTACAAGTAGCTTCTTCCCGGATCCTATTTCATGCTCTTTTATATTATTGTTTGTAATGCTTTATCCATTAGAAACAATTTACATAATAGTAGGATGGAGGCTTTTAGCATTATCGGGCATTGTAGCATACATATTGTGTGGCATTTTAGCTATAGTATCATGCTTTCCATATGAAGGTAATACTGATACAATCGATTTATTTCAATTTTTCCCACTTGAGAAGACTATCTAGATCATGTTCATAGAGCCCACTTAAACCTCTTCTACAGTAGTTCCTATCTTTGATATTATGCAATAGATGACGGTAGCTTATTTTTAGCTAAAGTAGCTACGGTAGCATGCATAGTATGTGTGTGATCACTACAATAGTATTTTTAATTAACATTTTCTCACTCAAAGAGCCTATCCGGATCTCATTCCTAATACATGGTTGAGTCACATTTTGATACATATTCCAAGCATTTCCTTTCTTTATGGCAGTAGATGGTATACTTTTGGATCGATCAACTATAGTAAAAATATAATTTATAGTATCTTGTAAACCTTGTGAAGGCTATACTAAACAATCTATGATACCTTCATCCCTTTCCCTACACAATAACCTTTCAAGTAAAAATAGTAGCGAGTTGATGGGAATGATTGACTCTTATAACATGCTTCCCAAATATGGCCTATCAATCCACAACTTGAGCGGAAGAAGAGATTGCCTTCATAGTCCACATTTTTCCAAAAACTTTTCTCCTTAAAGCTATTGATCCATACTCTCAAAGGAAGATGTTTTGAAGCATCTATCTCTACACGAGATGCAAGCAAACATAGGTTGAGTAAGGAATCTTATTCTCTCATCTACTCTAAGGAAACATCTTATGCACTCACCTATCCACTTTTAGTAAGATGGAGTGAAGAAGGTTAGCGGTAATTATGGCAATCTTACCTAAATAACACCATATGACTATCTTTTCGAAACCAAAATTAGGACTCCACCCGAAACTTCTATACATTGAGTTTTGAATCTTGTGATCCTCTTTTACTATTGATATATTAGTGTCGGCTTCAAAATGTAACGGGACCATGACGTGCCTTATATCCAATAACCTTATAACGAGTTCCAAGTTCAATTGCCATTTTTCCCGGATGTAGTTTTAGACATCCACCAAACTAGGCCAACCTCCCAAAAACTATAGCACTAGTGTGTTGTTGAATTATGCAATAGAATTTTCCAGTTCATTAAGGGAGAAAATGCAAGTCGGAACTTCGTTAATAAATATCTACCTATTATAAGAGCAAGGTCTTTGATGGGTGGTTGGCGATTTTTAATGGGTTTTGAGGATCTAAAACTATATAGCACTGAAGCATATATAGCAAGGTTAGGTTGTATGTTCTTTGGGTTTAGTTTCAAATCCTTTTATGAAGGAGAAACAAAAAGAGATTCGGTTAGGGATGCTAATAGGGAGGTAGATTCTATCTAGTTTGTCTTGTATGCAATGACACTAGTGAAGACTCCAACCTTCAACTATATATGATTGCTTGAGGCCATACATCTAAAGGCTACTATTCTAAAAATAAGTGAAGAGGAAAAATAAATCATGGGATTGGACTTGAGATTGATGTAAGCTCCTTATAATTGTTGAAAGCGAAACTTGGAAAAGATTATGGAAAAGATACAACCACCATAATATTATTGCATTTCTATCCATCATTTATTTTTTTGGCTTTCAATGGAGGAAACACCTCAATATTACTCGAAACCTAGACTTATAATATGTTATGGAGCGAGTAATGATTGCTAGAGTACTATTACATTGTCGCCCATAATTGGTTATTTTATCTATCAATGAAGGAGGCTTTAAATCACTATCATGTAACCTTGGTGAGGATATATCTTGTAGATATGTTGGGAGAGGTGGTAGAACCACCATGGTTAGATGCTCGAGATAGGAATAAAAACCTTAAAATTTTACATCGGCTTAGAAAGAAGAGAGCCATCGTGGGTTTAGGGTTTCCCCTCCCTCACCTCCTTTCTCTTCCCTTCTCTCTCACTTCTCTAACACCCCTTCTCTCTCCCTCCCTCTCTCTCTCCCCCTTCCCTCTCTCTCTCCCCTCCCTTTCTCTCCTTCTTTCTCTTTCCTCATCTTTCTCTACCCCTCACTCTCCCTCTTTCATTTCATGGGATTGCCAAGATCGAAAAGAGGGTCGGATGCCATTTGGTTGATTGTGGATAGGCTCGAACAAATTAGTGCACTTTCTTTCGGTTAGAGCCACCTATAATATGAACCAAGTACGCCTAGTTATACCTTGACTAAATTGTAAGATTACATGGGATTTCGATCTCAATGGTGTCGGATCGAGATCCTAGATTCACCTTCGCATTTTGAAAAAGTCCGCACAAAGCTATAGGCATGAAGCTAAACTTCGAAGCATAGCTTATCATCCATAAACTAACAAACAATCCAAATGAATGATTCAAATACTTGAAGATATGTTGCGATCATACATTTTGGACTCGGTTTGAAAAATGATAGAAATACGTACGCTTAGCTGAATTTGCATATAACAATAGCTATCAAAACTTCAATTGGGATGGCTCCTTATAAAGCTTTGTATGGGCGACGGTGTAGATCTCCCCGCTTTGGGATGAAATAAGAGAAACAAAGTTGTTGGGACTAGAACCGGTGTAACAAATGACCGAAGTGGTAGATAAGATTCACCAATGGATGAAAATAGCTAAAATTAGACGGAAAGGCTACGTCGATAAGAGGAAGAATTTGAAGTTTATATTCGATGACTATATATTCCTAAAATTTTCATCAATGAAGTGGCGTACAATGATTTGGAAAAAAGGGAAAGTTAAGTCTACGGTACATAGGACCATTTGAAATACTTGGATCGAGTAAGCGATAAGGCCTATCACCCGATGCTATTGCCATCGTTAGCGAGAGTACATAACGTATTTAATGTATCCATGCTAAGGAAGTGCGTAGGAGAGCCGAGCCAAATTCGAAGATAGAGTCACTAAATTTTACCCCGCATTTAACATATGAAGAAAGATTGATCCGGATTTTTGATAGGCCGATCAAACAATTAAGGATAAGGAGATTGGTCTAGTTAAAATTTTATGGAAAAATCCTAACCTCAACATATGACTTGGGACGAGGTGGAAGAAATGAGAGATAAATGCTTAGAATTATTCAAATGAGTCAATTTTATGGATGAAATTCCTTTAAGAGGGAGAGAAATGTAACCCTCATAAAGTTCTTAACCATATTAATATACGTACAAGGATATTTGTACATATATACATTGAGCAAAGGTGTGATTTATGTGTCGTTTTAATGTTTTGGTAATATTATTATGCTTGGTGTTTATGTGAGGAATTAGGGATGGATTTTTAGATAATTTAGCTAATTATCGTTCATTTTCTCTAGTATATCTATGGAACCTATTATATAAGTGAGAAAGGTATTTTAAAATGTGGGGAATGTTGGAATATTTTTGGAAAGGGAATTGTCGAATCAATTATTTAGGGAGGAATTGTCGAATGTTTTAAGTAAAGAAATGTCATGTTACTTGAACTAAACTAACTTAAGGAACTTAGTTAGCTTAACCACCATCTTTAGCAAATAATTAGACACCTAAGCCTTCATTTAATGCAATGGAAGCCAACTGATTTCATTATATAATGTTCCCTTAATGTATGAGTATGTTAAGTCGAGATTTGCTACTTGGTGTACGTGCATGCCTAGCACGCTACGGGCCTTGGCCATACGTGTGTCTAGCTTGCGCTTGACGCTCTTTAGGCATGTTGTGACCTTGCCTTAGCCTTGGCGTGTGCCCAACGCATGCTTGCCATGTTGCATGCCTAATGTGGAACTTAGCCTACTTGGTAAGCTTGGCACATCGCGTGCCTCATGCATGACTAGCTTAAGTCGGAAGACCTTGTGTGCACAAGGTATGCTAGGATCACGCGTCTATCGCATGATTGGGCTGGTGGGATTTTGGCTCGTTGTGCACCTAGCATGTGAATTCTTGGCCGGTTGGCCTAGCCTATTGCATGCTTAGGACATTGCTACCCACCCGTCAAGCCTAGCCTATCACGCATATATTTGTATGAGCGCCAACGTCCAATGTCGGCCTTGCACACCCCAACACAATTTGGGCCCAAATCTTCTTATATGTATATGTATATATATATATATATATATATATATATATATATAAGGTTTCCTATGGACTTAATTAAGTTTACACATAGCGGAAAATCATAAACTTTACCATAGAAACATGCCAAGATCACATGTATGTTATAATAATCAATAAATGTTGAGACTTTTACCTTGAGTTAGATCCCAAATCTTTATTCACTAAGGTGAGCTTGAATCAATTTCTCTTCCTTGCTCCTTTTTCCGTCGATTTGAACAATGGGAGACACCGCCTTAACGCGAATGCCCTCTACCATCTCACACACAAAAACCTATAGGATTAAGATTATGTGTGCTAGCACTCAAACAATCTCACTTTTATTAATTGATGATTTCGGTTTCGAAGAGAGAAAGAGGGGAGGGGGTGGCGACCTTAAGTTTGGAGGAGAACAAAACCTATTTTCTCTCTTTTATATGTGTGCCAAATTTTTGTCTTAGAGTGAGATAAACTTTTTCTCTCCATTTTTTTTATTTTCTTAAAATCTACTACCTTCCTTTTTTTATTAGGAATAGATTTGTTTACAATTTGGATGGCAATCTACTTCCTAAAAAATATGGATCACATTCCTAATCAAATTACTCTTAATTATTCTATAAGAATAAGGACTCTTTCTCTCCTTTTAATTAAATAATTTATAATCATTTAATTGAAATACTATTAGGGCTGAATTTAACATTTAAATAAGCCTGAACCAAAAATCAACTTAAGCCCACTCAATTATGTTTTAATTAATAACATAATTTAATTGCCCGATAAGTGAGATAGTTTAAATCCAAATTCAGATTTTTTAAAGTGTGCAATCCCGTAGGTCTATTCAATGTTGGCAATGGGCCTAAATCCAATTTATGGACCATAAATCATAAGCGGTCTCTAGCAAGACATTATGACTATCCAAATTGAATGAATGTCAATATAAATTAACGTAACCTAATTGCAACCTTATATAACCATTTGCCTCTCGATATCATGATCAGCATAAGGCATGGAACATGTCATCCTTATTTATTGCCAAATAATTTCTTGATCTATTAGTGATACTCGACTAAATCAAATAAATGATAACACTTATCATTTCATTTAGGCATGGCCATGCACTACTCGGCTTCACTAATCAAGTGGTCGGTGATATCTTCTCTCAATAAAGAGAGTGGCAATCCCTTCACTTCATTCATCTTTCTTAGCATGAATCGTGGCATACCCAATCATACCCATACTTATCATTTAGTTACAAATGATGTTAGGTGTATGTCAAAGTGTGTAAGGATTCATCTAAGAATCCATAACGATTTCGAGTCGAGGGATTCAAGTATAAGCATTTGCATGAGACTCACTTATGACTTTCAACCATGTAGTGTTATCATGAGCGGATCGATCCAAATACACTTGTTCCCTAACATGTATCTATGTTCCCCGATTGATATGCTATATCCATGACCAGTAAAACATGATCATCTCACAAAGTATATACTAGTCTTAGTTTATTGCCATTCCCATGACAATAATCGACTAGGGACATTTAGAATAGAATTCTTTTATGCTTTAAGGTTTTACTATCAAATCACGTATTTGATAACTTAAGCGTAATTATTCTATTCATGGATATTTTATCTATTTTAAACATGCACAAGAATGATAATAAGATAAAACAATGCCTCATATGTATATATATAGTAAAGGAGTCAAAATACAATGTATTGGGCTAGGGCATACACTAATAATATATACACACACATAATATGTATATATATATATATGTATGTATGTATGTATATATGTATGTATGTATGTATGTATGTATGATAACAATAGCTAATTCATTCAATTAATCATAATTAATAAAATATACAATCAAAGACTCAATAGAGGCTCCGTTACCAGTTAAAGGATAATACATCCTATGGAGGTGCAAAATCAAACAAAACATTTTCCTCCATCTAAAGGCCCAAAATCATGCCATTGAATCAACTAACCATACATTCATGAATTAAAGCTTTAAGTAAAGAATTATCTCTAGTGGCATAGATTTCAACCCTTGCAGAAAGGAGTTGTCCAAGTGTCCAACCTTTATTGATAATCCACACGATCCAAGCACCCATAAAAGAAGCACTCAAAATTGGTAGAATGCTAGCTCCACCTCTTTTGAATAGTTTATTTCTTTTCTTTTTGAAATGTAATTAGGTTAATTTTATGAAAATCCTAAGAGAGAAAGTGAAAGTGGTGTGTGCTAGGGCTTTAGGAAGAAAACTATCTTTTTCTTAGTTTTTGCTCAATGCCATGTGCCTTAAATATCTTGCTTTATGCCATTTTCCTCTCTTTCTAAAATTGTATTTATGTTGTCACACCTTTCCTCCTATTTATAGAGGGAGTGTTTTCCTTGTCCTCCAAGGATAAGGAGGGGTGACAAATAGTCTTAAAAAGGACTCTTGGTTGTTGCTTCCTAATCCTCCAATGATTAGGAGTTATTAAGTATGTGGGCTTTTTTAATCTAATCCTTTAAAATATTCATCTTTATCCAATAAGGTTCATGTTTATGCTCCCACCAAAATGTCTTTTAGGCTTTTAATTAAAACTATTAGCCAAACTATTTTAGCTCAATAAATTAATTTAGGTCTGTCCAAATAATTAGGTTAGATAATTTTAAGAGGCTCGCATTAGAAAATAATTTCAAAAATTACCTTTAAACCTTAAATTAGGAAACTAATTTCCTTTTAGGTTATTTACTTTTAAATTAAAAAACTGATTTCTAAAATAGGAAACTTTCAATTTTAGGACACTTTCCATTGTCGAAAATATTTTCCAAAATATGAAACTTTTAAAATTGGAAACTTTTCCCAACATCATTGCTTCTCTTTTATAATGTGAATGCTTAAACTTATGTGTGTGACTCAATAGGCTCCTAGATATGTTGGTAATATATCAAGAATAAAAGACATGTCTTTTATATCTTGATACATAAATCAAGATTGGCCTCTAGTAAGGCATCTTGACCGCCCAATTCCGTAGAAGGATTAATTAATTCCTAATTACATTTTTATGAGCATGGTTACAATACAATTCAATCCTCATGTCAATTTATCATAATGTGATCTCAAACTTGGCTATTAGTGTTGTTTGATTATGATCACATAAGTTTCCTTTGATTCCTAAATTTCTTAGCTATTAGAGTAAACCAACTATACTCTCTCGATGTACTCCTATTATGGCCATAGATTTCTTGAGTAGATATTCATCCAAATGCAACATGATAACTAGTTTAGCATATAAAGAATGACATATTCTATCTTAATCATCTCGCCTATCTTCATTAGATTCCTAGTGTTCCCAATGAATCACCTACGTGTAACCCTTTATGGATCCATTGAAACAAGTGTCAAATTACACAAATCCTCTAATGAGATAACCATGATGACATAAAGTCTAAGGATTAGTTGGACCCATCTCATATTAGATCCCATAGACTAAACCAAATGGGTTCTTATGGCGAGTCAAATCTAGTGATATGTTCTCGAACATAAATAACGTAAGTGCTTGCTTTGACATCATCATGCCAATAGGTGTGAGATCTCTTACTCGCTATTATATAGCATGAGCATATTGCTCATAAATCTAACCACATCTAGTCAATGTCCATTCTTGACAATGCTACGACTTAAGACCTATAATGATATCATTTATAAGCATTAGTGTTTGTCTCACATGTTTCGATCAATCACTAATGCAAATGCATATCATACGTACTTTTAGACAGTTCTATTGAATAAATAAATATAAGACATAAGAATTAATGAAAGACTTCTTATATTATTAATAAAACTAAAGATGTAATAATATAATAACTCAAGCCCATCCAAACATGGTTGGATCTTGGGCACCTATATTAACACTCTTTCCCTCTCTCCTTCTCTCTCTCTCCCACATTATCTCTACCTCTTGCTCTCTCCCTCTCTCTTACTCTCTCCCTCTCTTCCTTTATCTACCTTAATATCTCTCTCCCTATCTCTTCCTTCTTTTCTCTCTTTCTCCCTCTCTCCCTCTCCACGTCTCTCTCCCCTTCCCTCTCTCATTCTCACCCTCTCTCTCCTCTCTCCATTTCTATATTTTGCTCTCTCTTGCTCCCTCTCTCTCCCCTTCTCTCTCTCCCTCTTCCTCCCTCTCTCTCTCAATATCCCCCTCCCTCCCTCTCCCTCTCTCCCCCTCTCTTCCCTTCCCTTCCTCTTTCTCTATCCCTCTCTCTCTCCCTCTCTACCTCTTTCTCTCTCTATGTCTCCCTTCTTCCTCCCTCCCTCTCACCCTCTCTATACCTTCTTCTCTCCTCCCCGTCCCTTTATCTCTCTCTGTCATACTCTCTCCCTCCCTCTCTATCCCTTTCTACCTCCTTCCTTATCTCCCTATCTCTTTCTCTCTCTCTCCTCTCTCCCCCACTTTCAATATCTCTCTCCCCCTCTTTCCCTTTTTGCTTCTCTCTCATTCTCTCCTTTTGTCTCTTCCTCTCCCCTAAACTCTCTCTCCCTTTCCTCCCTTCAACTCTCCCACTCCCTCTCTTTCCCTCTCTCTCTCTCCCTCTTTCTACCTCTCTCTTTCCCTCTCCCTCTCCCTCTCCCTCTCCCTCTCCCCTTATTCTCTCTCCCACTCTATCCCTCCCTCTCTCCTTCTCTCGATCTCTCTCCCACTCCATGCCTCTCCAGTCCCTCTCTCCCTCTCTCTCCCTCCATTTTCCTTTCTCTCTCTCTCTCTCTCTTACTCTCCCTCTTCATCTTCCTCAATCCTCCCTTTTCATCTATCTCCCTCTCTCCCTCTCTTCCTCCCTCTCTCCTTCCCTCCCTCTTTCTATCCTTCCATCTCTCTATCTTTTTCTCTCCTTCTCTCTCCCCTATCTCCCTCTCCCTTCCTTCACTCCCTTTCTCCTTCTCTTTCTCTCCCTCTCCCTTTTCTCCATCTCTCCATCTCTCTCTTCTCCATCTCTCCCTCTCCCACCTCTCTCTCCCCCTCTATCCCTCTCTCCTTCTCTCTTAATCTCTTTATCTCTCTCCCTCTCTTTCTCTCTTCCTACTTTCTCCCCTTTTCTCTCTCTGCCTCCATCTCTTTCACTCTCTTCCTCTCTCTCTCCCTCTATCCTTCACTCTCCCACCCTTAATCTCTATTTCCCTATCTCTCTCTCTCTCTTTTACCCTCTCCTATCTCTCTCTCTCTCCCACCCTCTCTCTCCCTCTTGCTCTCTCTCTCCCTACCCCTCTCTCTCTCACACTCTCTATCTCCCTCTCTCTCCCTTTCCCTCCTCTCTATATCTCCCTCCCTCATACTCTCTTTACCTCTCCCTCTCTCTCCTTCTTTTGGTCTCCCCTCTCTCTCTTTCCCTCTTTTTCTCTCTCTCCCCCTTTCTCTTTATCCCTCTCCCTTTCTCTCTCCCTCTCTTCATTTCTCTCTCCCACTCTATCTCTTTCTCTCTCTCCATCTTCTCTATCTACTAGAATATGCCTCTCTCTACCTCTCTCTCTCATTCTCACTCCCTCTCCCTCTTCCTCTCTCCCTCTCCCTCCATGTCCCTTCATTGCTCCCTCTCCCTCTCTCCCTCCCTCTCTATATCCCTCTATTATATCTCCCTTTCTCCTTTACCCTCTCTCTCTCCTTCTCATTCCCTCTCTCTCTCTCCCTCTCCCTCTCTCTCCACCTCACTCCCTCTCCCTCCTTCCCTCTCTTCCTCTCTCTCCCCCTCTCTCGCTCTCTATAACTTCTATATCTATGTGTTTCTATCTCCCTCCTCCTATCTCACTCTCCCTCTCTCCATCCCTCTCTCTCTCTCTTTCACTCAAATCCTCTTTTCCCATCTCCTTCTATGTCTCTCCCTCTCGCTCCCACTCCCACTCCCTTTTTCAATCCTCCTCACTCTCCCTTCCTCTCTCTCCTTCCTCTCTCCCCCTCTCATTCCTTCTCACACCCTCCCCCTCCCTCTCACCAAATCTCTCCCTTTTTGTCCTTCTCTTTTCCTCTCTCTCTCCTTCTCTCCCTTTTATCCCTCCCCCTCTTCGCTCCCTCACTCTGCCTCTCCCTCCTAATCTCTCCCCCTTACCCTAACTTTATCCCTCTCTCTCTCCCTCTCTCTCCCCTTTTCTCCTTGTCTCTCACTACCTCTCACCTTCTCACCCTCTCTCTCTCCCTCTTCCTCTATCTATTCCTCTCTCTCTCTCCCTATCTCTCTTTCTTTTCCTCTCCCTCTCGCTCTCCCTTTCACTCACCCCTCTCCCTCTCTCGCTCTCCTATCCTCTCTCCCTCCCCCTCCCTCCTTCTATCTCTCTCCCCCTCTCTCTCTTCCCTCTCTCCTTCTCCCTCCTCTTCTCTCCTTCTCACCCATTCTCTCTCACTCTCCTTTACTATCACTCTTTCTCCTTCTCTCTCCCTCCTTGCCTCCCTTTCTCTCCTTGTTTCTTTCCTCCTATCCCTTATTTCCCCTTCTCTCTTTCTCTCTCTCTCTCAATCCCCTCCTCTCTTTTATGTTCTCTTTCTCCCTCTCTCTCTCTTACCCTCTCTCCTTCTCCTACTATATTTCTTTCTTCCTCTCCCTCCCTCTCTCTCTCCCTATCCTCTCTCTCTCCTTTTCTCCCTCCTTCTCTATCCCTCTCTCTCTCTCTTCCTCAATCTCCCCCATTCTTGTTCCTAGTCTCCCTCTCCCTCTCCCTCTCTCCCCTCTCCCCCTCTTCCTCTATCTCTTGTTCTCTCTCCCACATTCTCCCTCTTCCTCTATCTCCCTCTCTCTCCCCCATATTATCCCTCCCTCTCTCTCCCCCATCCTCCTCCTCTCTTCTTCTCCCTCTCGCACTCTCTCCGTTTCTTTCTCGCCCCTTCCCTTTCTTCCCCTCTCATACTCTATATCTCTCTCACCCTCTCCACTCTATGCCTCTACCTTTTTCTCTCCCACCCTCTCTCGATCACTCTCTCCCTTTCTCTCTATCTCTCACCATCTCTCTCCCTCTCTCCCTCTGTTCCCCTCTCTCCCTCTCTTCTTCCCTTAATCTCTCTCCCTCTCTCTATCTTTCTCTCTCACTCTCCCTCTCTCCCCCTTTTCTCTCTCTTTCTCTCTCTATTTCACTTTTTTTGCCTCTCTCTCACTCTCCCTCTCTCCCTCCTTTCCCCTCTCTCTCTTTATCACTCCTCTCTCCCTCTCTCCTTTATCACTCCTCTCTCCCTCTCTCACTCTCTTTCTCGCCCTTCCCTCTCCCTCTCACACTCTCTCTCGTCTCATTCCCTCTTTCTCTCTATTTCTCACTCTCCCTCTCCCCCTTTCTTTCCCTCCCTCTCCCTCTTACTCTCTCTTCTCTCTCTCTCCCTCCCTCTCTCTCCCTCTCTCCTCTCCCTCTCTCTTCTTTTCTCTCTCTCACTCTCCCTCCCTCCCTCCCTCCCTCACTTTTCTCTCCCTCTCTTACTCTCTCTCTCTCTTCCCTCCCTCTCGTCTCATTCTCTAGCTCCCTCCCGTCTCTCACTCTTTCTCGCATTCCCTTTCTTTCCTTATCCCTCTGTCCCTCCCTTTTTCTCTCCCCATCTCTTCCTCTCACTTCCTCTCCCTCTCCCTCTTACTCTCTCTTCTCTCTCTCCCCCTCCCTCTCTCTCCCTCTCTCCTCTCCCTCTCTCTTCTTTTCTCTCTCTCACTCTCCCTCCCTCCCTCCCTCCCTCCCTCACTTTTCTCTCCCTCTCTTACTCT
The DNA here is from genome assembly GCA_963924115.1 of Dovyalis caffra. Taxonomy (NCBI): domain Eukaryota; kingdom Viridiplantae; phylum Streptophyta; class Magnoliopsida; order Malpighiales; family Salicaceae; genus Dovyalis; species Dovyalis caffra. The sequence continues at coordinate 170,258 of CAWUPB010001155.1, read as the reverse complement.
CTCTCTCTCTTCCCTCCCTCTGTCTCATTCTCTAGCTCCCTCCCGTCTCTCACTCTTTCTCGCATTCCCTTTCTTTCCTTATCTCTCTGTCCCTCCCTTTTTCTCTCCCCATCTCTTCCTCTCACTTCCTCTCTCTCTCTCTCCCTCTCCCTTTCTCTCGCTTAATCTCTCTCCTTCTTCCCTCTCCAAATCTTCCTCTCCCTCATTTTCTAACTCTCTCTATCTCTCTCTTATCCCCTCTCTCTCACTATCTTTCTCTATCTCTCTACTCCTCGCTTTGTCTCTCTCGCCCAATCTCTCCCTATCTCTACATTTCTCTCCTTCTCGCTCCATCCTTCTCTCTCCCTCCCTCTTTCTCACTCCCTCTCTCTTCCTCTCACTCCATCCTTCTCTCTCTTTACCTATCTCTCCCTCACTTTCCTTATCTCTCATTCTCTCTCTCCCTCTCTATCTCCCTCTCTATCTTTTATTTCCTCTTTCTTCCTTTCTCTCTCCCTCTCCATAATCTCTCTTACTATCTCCCTTTTCGTGATCCTCTCTCTCTCCGTCACCATCTCCCCCTCTCTTCCTCTCTCTCTTTCCCTCTCTCTCTCGCTTCATTCCTCTTTCTCTCTCTCTTTTTCTCTCTCCATCTCCCTCCTTATCTCTCTCCTTTTCACCCTCTCTCGCCTCTTTCTCTCTATATCCCTCTCTCTAACTCTCTCTCTCTCCTAGTCCATCACTCCTTTTCCCCTCTCTCTCCCTCTCCCTCTCCCCTAGCTCTCCATTTCTCTGCCTCTTTCCCCTCCCTCTTTCCCTCTATTTTTCTTTGTCTCTTTAACTTTCTCAATCCCTCCCTCCCTCTATCAACCTTCCATTTTCCCTTTCTCTCCCCCTTCTCCCTCTCACTCTTTCTCTCTCATTACCTCTCTCCCTCTCTCTCTATCTCATTCCCCTCTCTCTATTCTCCCTCACTCTCTCTCCCTCTCTTCCTCTTTCTATCCCTCTTAGTCCCTCTCTTTCTCCCTCCTCACCCTCGCTCCCTCTCTCCTTTTAGCTTTCTTCCTCTCTCTCTCTCTCTCCCTTTCTTCCCTTCTTCCCTTCTACACTCTCCCTTTCCCTCTTTCATTATTTCTCTTGCTCTCACTCTTTCTTTTCCTTTCTCTCCTCATCTCTCCAACTCTCTCACTCTCTCCCTCCCTTTCCCTCTCCTTCTCTCTCTCTTTCTCTCTCCCTTCCCTCCATCTCTCTCTCCCCTTCCCTCTCTCCCTCGCACTCCCTCTCCCTCCTTATCTCTCTCATTCCTCATTCCTACTTTCTCTCCCTCTCATGCTCTCTCTCCCTTTCTCTCCCCCTCTCTCGTATCCCTCTCTCCCTCCCTCCCTCTCCCTCTCTCCCTCTATCCTACTCCCTCTCTATCCTGTTCCCTCCCTCTCTAACCCCTCTCTCTCACTCTCCCTCCCTTTCTCTCTTTCCCTCCCTCCCTCCCTCCCTTCCTCTCTCTATCTCTCTCCCCCACCTCTCTCTCTCTCTCTCTCTCCCTCTCTAACCTCTCTCCCACTCCCTCTTTCTCCCTCTCTCATTTCATTTCCCCCTCTCTCTCCCTATCTCTCTCTCTCCTCTTTGTCTCTCTCTCCCTTCCTCTCCTTCTCCCATTCCCTCTCTCTCACTCTCTCAATCCCTCCATCCTTCTCTATTAACCTCCCACTTTCGCTCTCACCCTCCCTTTCCCTCTCACTCTTTCTGTCTCATTACCTCTCTCCCTCTCTCTCCCTACCATTCCTCCTCTCTCTCTACCTCTCTCCCTTTCTCTCCCTCTCTCTCCCTTTCTCTCCCTCTCTCTCCCACTCTCTCACTCTCTCCTTTTCTCTCCCTTTCTCTCCCACTCTTTCACTCTCTCCCTCCTTATTTCGCTCTCCCTCTCCCTCTCTACCTCTCTTTCTTTTTCTCTCCCCCTCCCTCCTTCTCTCTCCTCCTCTCCCTTTCCTTCTCTCTCTTTCTCTCTCTCCTTCCCTCAATCTCTCTCTCCCCTCTATCTCTCCCTCCCACTCCCTCTACCCCTCTATCTCTCTCATTTCCATTTTCTTTTCTCTCCATGTCACTCCCCCTCTTTCTATCTCTCCCTCTTTTGCATTTTCCCACTCTCATTCCTTCTCTCTCTATCCACTCACTCTCTCTCTTTACCTCTATCTCTCTCTCCCTCCCTTCCTTCCTTCCTCTCCTTCTCTGTCTCCCTCTCCCCCTCTATCTCTTATTTCCTCTCTTCCTCTCACTCTCCCTTCCTCTTTCTCCTCCTCTTCCCATTCTCTCTTACTATCTCTCCCTTTCTTCCTCTCTCTCTCTCCCTCACCATCTCCCCTCTCCCTCACCATCTCCCCTCTCTTCCTCTCTCTCCTTATCCTCTCTCTCTCTATTTTTCTCTCTCTATCTCCCTCCCTCCATCTCCCTTTCTCACTTTATCCCTCTCTCTCCCTTTCTCACTTTATCCCTCTCTCTCCTCTCCCTCTCCCTCTCCCTCTTTCTTCGACTCTCTCTGCCACTCCATCTCTCCTTTTCCCCTCTCTCTCCCTTTCCCTCTCCTCTCTCCCTACCTCTCCATTTCTCTAACTCTTTCCACCTCCGTCTCTCCCTCTCCCTCTCTCTCTCTCTTTCCTCCCCTCTCTCCTTATCCTCGCTCTTCTTATGACTATGAGAGGGAGAGAGATAAGAAAAGAGAGAGGAAGGGGGAGAGAGAGCTAGAGGAGAAGAGGATAAAGAGAGAGAGGAAGAGAGGAAGAGTGGGAGAGAGGGGGATGAAGAGAGGAGAAAGAGAGATAGGGGTAGAGAGAGAGAGATGGTGAGGGAGGGAGAGTGAGGAAGAGAGAAAAAAGAGGGAGAGGAAGAGAGAGGGATATTAGGGAAGAGAGGGTGAGAGAGGAAGAGAGGAAGAGAGGCAAAGGGTAAAGAAGAGAGAACGAGAGAGAGGGAGTGAGGAAGAGAGAAGGAGAGATTGAAAAAGGAGGACAGAAAGGATAGAGAGGGAGAAAGAGAGAGTGAGGGGAGAGGGATCTATATGGAGGGATAGAGAGAGAGGAAATGGGAGATGGAGTGATAGAGAGAGTTATAGGTAAGGAGAGAGAGAGGGAAAGATAGAGAGAGCAAAAGGGAGAGAGGTTGAGAGAGGGATAGGGAGAGGGAGTGAGAGAGATATAAAGAGATGAGGGAGAAAGAGAGGGAGGGGAAGAGAGAGAGAGGGAGAATGGCTAGAGGGAGTGAGAGAGAAAGGGAACGGGAGAGAGGGAAGGAGAGAGTGAGAAAGTGTGGGATGGAGAGAGAAAGAGAAAAGAAAGAGAAGGGGAGAGGAAGAGAGACCGAGCAAAAAAGAAGAAAGGGAGGGAGAGTGGGAGGGAGATGGAGAATGAGAGAGTGTGGGAGAGAGATGAAGAATGAGAGAGAGAGGGGAAAGGGAGGGAGGAGAGAGAGAGAAAGGAAGGGAGGGAGAGAAAATGAAGAGAGAGAGAGAAGGAGGAGAGAGGGAAGGACGAAGAGTGAAAGGGAGAGAGAGCTAGATGCGGGATAACAAGATGAAGCGAGAAGGAGAAGGAGAGAGAAAGAAGGGAGAGAGTATGAGAGAGAGTGTGATAGAGAGGGAGAGAAAGAGAGAGGGTGAGAGAGACAAAGTGAGAGAGGGAGAGAGGGAGAAAGAAGGAGGGAGGGAGAGAGGGAGAAAGAAGGAGGGAGGGAAAGAGAGAGGGTGAGAGAGAGTGAGGAATAGAGAGATAGGGAGATAGAGGGAGAGAGAAAGGGAGGAAGGGAGAGAAAAAAGGGAAAGGAGTGAGAGAAAGAAGGAGTGAAAGGTGGGAGAGAGTGGAAGTGGGAGAGAGAGAAGGAGAGAGAGGGGAAGGGGTGAGAGAGAAAGTGAGAGAGAGAGATTTAGGAGAGATTGAAGGAGGGAGAGGGAGGGAGAGAGTGAGAGAGACAAGGAGAGAGAGAAAGAGAGTGTAAGGGAGAGAAGGAGAGAGAGAGAGAGGAGAGGGAGAAAGGAGAAAGAGGGGATAGGGAGAGAGAAGAGAAAGAAGGGATATGGAGAGAGAGGAGAATGTGAGAGAGAGGAAGAGAAAGAGAGGGAGAAAGAGAAAGAGTGAGAGAGGAGAGATTAAAAGGAAGAAAGAGAAAAGAGGGAGAGAGGGGGAGAGATGGAGAGAGAATGTGAGAGAGGGAGAGTGAGAGAAGGAGATTGGGAGTGGGAAAGAGGGATAGGAGAAAGAGAGAGCAAGAAAGAATGAGTGATAGAGAAATTGAGAGAGAGGGAGTGAGAAAGTGAAGGAGAGAAAGGGAAGCTAAGAGGTAGAGAGAGATGGAGAGGGAGGAGAGGAGACAGAAAGGGGAAAGAGAGGAAGGGTTAAAGGTAGAGAATGGGAGAGAGAGAGAGAGATAGAGAGGGAGAGGGAGAGGGAGGGAGTGAGGGAAAGGGCAATAAGGCGATAGGGAGAGGATGTATGTGAGAGAGAGAGGTAGTGGGTGAGAGAGGGAGAAAATGAGAGAGAGGGAGACAAAGAGGTGAAGAAGGGGAGAGAGTGAAAGAGAGAGGGGGAGGGATAGAGAGAGAATGAGGGAGAGAGGAAGGGAGGGGGAGAGAGGAAGGGAGAGAGAGGGAGAGGGAGAGAAAGCGAGAGAGCTACAAAGAAGGAGAGAGAGGATTGGAGGAAGGAGAGAGGTAGGAGGGAGATATGGAGGGTAGGAGGAGAGAGGAGAGAGTAAAGGAGGAAGAAAGAGGGTGGGAGGGAGCACGAGAGAGTGAGAGGTAGAGAGGGAGGTGGAGAGAGGGAGAGAGGGGGAGGAGAGAGTGCATAGAGAAAGGGAGAGAGAAGGAGAAAAGGATAGTGTCGAAAGAGAGAGAGATAAAGAGAAAGAGAGCTAGAGAGAAGACAAAAAGAGAGGGAGAGAGGGAGGGAAAGGGAAAAAGGAGTAAGGGAGAGAGAGAGGGAGAATGGGAGAGGGAGGGAGGGAAAGAGAGAGTAAAGGGAGTGAAGGCGAGAAGGAGAGAGAGAAGGGGAGATAGAGGGGAAAAGGGAGGAAAAAGAGGCATAGAGAGAGAGTGGGGGGATTTAGAGAGAAAGAGAGAAAATGGAAGAGGGAGAGGGAGAGAGATAAGGAGAGGAAGAAAGAGGTTAAGGGATAGAGAAAGAGAAGAAGATGAGAAAATAGATAGATATAGAGAGGGAGAGGGAGTGAGAGAGAGGGAGGAAGGGAAAGGGATAGAGGAGGGAGATGAAGGGGGAGAGGGAGAGGAAGGAAGAGAGAAAGAGAGAGAAAAGAAGAGAGAAAGAGAAAGATGAGGAGAGAGATATTAATGCGGGTGTCCAAGATCCAGGGACGTTTGGATGGGCTTGAGTTATTACATTATTACATCATTTATTTTAATAATAATAAATAATTCTTTCTATTAATTCTTATGTTTTATGTTTGTTAATGCAGTAGAATTAGATAGAAGTCTTTATGATATGTATTTTTATTAGTGATTGATCGAAAGATGTGAGATAAACATTAATATATTGTTAGACTTGAGAGTGCTATGCTCATGATATATGATAGCAGTAGGAGATCTCACATCTAATGGAATGACGATGTCAAAGCAAGCACTTAGGTGATTTATGTTAGAGAACATATCACTGGACTTGACTCATCATGAGAACCCATTTAGTTTAGTCTATGGGAATCTCATACGAGATGGGTACAAGTGGTCCTTAGACTTGAAGTCATCATGATTATCTCATTAGATGATTTATGCACTTTAACACTTATTTTGATGGACCTAGTAAAGGGTTGCATGTGGGTGATTCATTTGGGTGCATTAGTAATCTAATAGAGATAGGTGTGTAACTAAGATAGGACATGCCATTCCTTGTATGCTAAAAGAGTTATCACATTACACTTCGATGAATGTCTACTCAAGAAATCTATAGCCATAGTAGGAGTACAATAATAAAGCATAGTTGGTTTACTCGAGAGCTAAGACATTTGGAAAAGTTTTAAATTTTGGAAGTTTTCTATTTTGGAAAAGGTTTTCTCAAATGGAAAGTTTCCTATTTTAGAAATCATTTTTCTAATTTGGACGTTGGCTCCAAATTTGGAAGTAAATAACCTAAAATGGAAATGAGTTTCCTAATTTAGATTAAAGTGTATTTTAGGAAATTGCTTCTTGATGTGGGTCGCCTAAAATTATTTAAGATTATTTATTTGGATACTCCAAATAAATTAATTTAGGTTGGAATGATCATAGCCCAATAGGTTTAATTAAAAAGCCTTAAGATATTGCAGTGGGAGGATAAACATCATCCTTATTGGATAAGAATGAATATTTTAAAGATAAAGATAAAAAGCCAATATGTAAAATAACTCTTAATCCTTGGAGGATTAGGAAATAACAATGATAAGTCCAATTAGGACTTATTTACCACCCCTCTCCTTGTCCTTGGAGATAAGGAAACTCTCCCCTTATAAATAGGAGGAGAGATGTGGCATAAAGAGAAAACTTTTAGGGGAGAGAGAATTCGGCCAATAAAGAAAAAAAAAGGAGGGGGGTGAAGGCACACAACCAAGAAAAAAAAAGGAAAAATAATTTTTTCCAAAAAAAAACCTAGCATGCCACCCTCTCTCCCTCTTCTTTTAGGTTCTCACAAAATTACCCAGATTAGGTTTCTATAGGAAACACTACATAAATCTAAAAGGTGGAGCTAGCACTCGCTAATTTTGAATGCTTCTTTATGGGTGCTTGACCGCATGGATCATCAATAGAGGTCGGGAACTTGGAAAGCTTTTCTCGCTCAAAAATTTAGATCTACGATATAAGAGATAATTCCATATTCATTGCTTTAATTCATGTATGTGTGTGTGTCCGTGTGTGTGTGTGTATATATATATATATATATAGACAAAGAGGGAGAGAGAGAGAGAGAGTTAGTTGATTCAACATCATGATCTTGTTCCCTTTAGATGGAGGAAAATTTTTATTTATTCGCACCTTCATAGGATGCATGATCCTTCAAGAGAGAAGGAGGGAGAGGGAGAGAGGGAACAAAGATAGGGGAAAGAGATAAGAGGGAGAGTGATAGGTAGAGAGAGGGAGGGAGGGAGAGAGCAAGGGAGGGAGGTGGAAGGGGAGGGAGAAAGAAAGAGAAAGAGAAGGAGAGACCGAGAGTGAGGGAGGAAGAGAGTGTAGGGAAGGGAGAGAGAGAGGGAGGGAGAGAGTGTAGGGAAGGGGAGAGAGGAGGAGGGAAAACGTGTAGGGAAGGGGAGAGTAAGAGAGGAAGAGAGAGGAAGTGAGACGAAGAGAGAAAGAGGGGCAGATAGAGAGGGAGGGATATCGAGAGAGGGAGGGATATCGAGAGAGGGAGAGAGAAGAAAAGAAAATAGGATAGGGAGAGGAGGAAAGAGGGAGAGGGAGATCGGGAGATAGAGAGGGAGTGAGAAGGAGAAGGAGATAATGAAACAGAGGGAAAGAGAGAGGAAGTGAGAGGCAGAGGGAGAGTGAGAGTGAGAGGAATGGAGAGGGAGAGAGTGAGGGAGAGAGAGGAAGAAAGGGAAAGAATGAGAGAGAGAGAGGGAGATGGAGAGAGTGAGAGACAAAGGCGGGGCAAGGAAGGGAGAGGGAGGGAGAGAGAGTGAGATATTGAGAGAGATGGGAGAGAGGGAGAGGGAGGGAGGGAGATTAGAAGGAGAGACGGAGAAAAGGATAGAGATGGAGAGAGAGTGAGATAGAAATGGAGAGGGAGTGAGGGAGAGAGAGAAGGAGAGGGAGAGAGATAGGGAGAAAGAGGTAGGGAGGGGGAGAGAGAGAAAGAGGGCTAGCGAGAGAGAGAGGGGGAGAGAGAGCAAGGCAAAGAGAAAATGAGAGGTAGAAAGGGAGAAAAGGGGAGAGAGAGAGGGAGAGAGAAAAAGAGAGTGAGATGGAGAGATAGGAAGAGAGGAAGGGAGAGAGAGAGAGATGATGAGGGAGAAAGGGAAAGAGGGGAGATAGAGGGAGAGGGTAGGAGAGAGAGGGAGAGAGTGACAGATATAGAGGGTTAGAGGCGAAAGAGGGAGAGAGAAAGAGAGAGAGAGTGAGAGAGAGATATGAAGGGAGAGAAAGATAGAGAGGGGGATATAAAGAGAGAGAGAGAGGGAGGGAGATCGAGAGAGAGGGAGAAAGAGAAGGAGGGAGGTACGGAAGGAGAGAAGGAGAGAGAGATGAAAAGAGGGAAAAGAGGGAGAGAGAAAGATAAAGAAAAAGGGAGAGAGAGATAAGGTAGGGGAGGGAAGGAGAAAGATGGAGGAGAAAGAGAAAGGGAGAGAGAGGGAGAGGGAGAGGAGGGAGAAACAGAGAGGCGAGCTAGAGAGAGGGTGGGAGAGAGTGAGAGAGAAGAGGAGAGGGAATGAGAAGGAGAGAGAGAAGAAGAGAGTGAGAGTGAGGAGAGAGGAAGGGAGAGAAAGTATGAGAGGGAGAGAGAGGGGAAGTAAGAGGGAGAGAGGGAGAGGGAGGGGAGAGAGGAAGAGAGGGTGGAAGGTAGGGAGGGAAAGAGAAAGGAGTGAGAGAGATAGAGAGAAAGAGAGAGGGAGAGGGAAATGGAGAGAGGTAGGAAGGGTGGGAATGAGGGAGGGAGAAAGAGAGGCGTGAGATAGAGCGAGAGAGGGAGAGAGAGATAGGGTAGGGGAGAGAAGGAGAGAGATGGAGGAGAAAGAGAAAGTGTGGCACCTCCTTCCTAGCCCACTTGCTAAATACTCAAAAGGAGTGGCTAGGCAAGGAGTGTGTCATGCCGACACAATCAATTTTTGAATTAACCTCAAACACATATATGCTCATACATTAAGGACTTATCATACATTGAAATGCATACAATAAAATTTATGTAATATTAGTAATACAGTGAAAGAAATTATAAAATTTATTTACAATACTATCAAAATATGTATGACACTCGCACCCTAAAATTATAGTCAAAAGAAATTTTGGTATACTTGTGTCACACGTGAGCCGTTTTGGAGGACTCGGTAGCATCCTTACTACTTTGACTCGTTCCTCGTCATAACATGAAAACAACAATGGGGTGAGCTGAACTCGGTAAGTAGGGTGATGCACATGATATGCAATGAAGTTCTGTTTCCCATTCTACCCATCCATTTTAATCAAGGTACCCTAGGTATTAGCAAGATCGTGCATTCCATCTCTCGATTATCGTATTATTACCTATCGCTTCCGTTACTCTCTCTCGGTGATCTCATTATCACCTATCGCTCATAACAGAATTATCCCTCATTGTAGCACACGATTAACAAAATTATCCCTTGCTTAACGGTGTTAGTAATAGAGCACGCACATGGCTTCATGTTGTTACCCATTCCATTCAATTAAGTTACCAAACCACATTATCTCACAACTCAATGATTTTTCTCGATTTCATACCACCCTTGAATGTACGTGATGCACATGATATTTTGTTTAACACATTCAACTAATTATGCTATCAAAATTTTCTTTTTAGTCCATTCTCATGTCTCAACGCACACTTAGGACTTCACAAGTGTTTCATGTACCATTCAAAGAATTCAAAACGAGAGCGCAAATCCTATTAATTGGTATCATTCATTGTATAAATCTACTTTGTACTTATGAGTTTTCCTTCTTGTGTACCTAGCAAGTCTAGGCTCAAATTTTTGATGTATTACTTAGTTTACAAGATCGGTTAATCCTAAGGATTCATGTGTGACATACTTAAGCTAAACTCTTGTTTAATCCGAACCTTTAATCTTAGTAGTCGAGGTTGACTCGGAATGGATCTAAGTCTTAATCTTGATTTTTCTTGAATTCTCTTTTTCCATTAGTCAATTTATATGTCTTATAATAATTGGTCTCTATTTGAGTTCACCTTTAATTCTTGATCTCTAATTACATAAAAGGATTCATTGTTAATCATTTTGTTTTCTAGGCCAATTGGTCCCAAAATGAGTAAGAAATTGTTTTTTCCTTTCTAGCTCAATTCCTTTTATGCTAACTTGCTAATAATTTACCAAACCATACTTTAGCGGGATTACCAAGGAGATCTAAACCTTAAGATCCACAAAAGAAACCAAATTTAACCATCAAATATCCAATTTACCTAATGAAGTCCAAAACCCTATTTTTCTTTTAGTTAGGCCGAATGGGTTGTTAAGATGGCCATGAATTGCCTTTTATGTCTAGTGAATTTATTTCTACCCTAAACTATTAATCCATTCCTAATTGAATTACCATGATATTCTAGGCCCTTAATTTCCCCAAAAGATCCATTCTTTCCTAATTTTCCCAACTTGGCTGAATGGTTTAACCTAGGGCAACTCTAGAAGTGCATTCCTTTCCTTTCCAAGTCATGCTCACCAAATCTAGTTTGGCTCTAACCAATTCGATCCATACCCTTTTCTTTTTTTTTCTTTCCAAACCATCCATACATTTAAACACATCAAACAAACTTTGCATCATAACACAAACACATAGATCCATCACAATTTGCGAAACCCTAACACCAACACAAACAACCATAGCAAACCATTGAAAATTATTACAAACCCATGAAATAAACGCTTAAAAAAGATAACTTAAGACATAAAATAATGATAAATGGAACTTGCTTACTTTGCTTGAATTTCCTAAAGGTTGTTTAGGCTTTCCCCTTGTTTCTTTTCTTTCTTCTTTCTTTTTCTTTTCCTTTCCTCTTCCTCTCTTTCCTTATCGTTTTTCTCCCTTTTATGTAGCTACGGGCTACCTAAAATTTTCTTCCATTCTCGGTTAGTATATATATATATATATATATATATATATATATACATGCTTAAAATATTATTATAATTAAGTGTACAAACATCTTAATTTAATTTGGGAGAGTGGAAAGCTATTGGTGAGTCAAGAAAGAGAGAGTGACGGGTTTGATAGGTTTAGGGTGAGCTGGACTTAATTCATTAATTAAAGGGCTTATGTGTCCTAACTAATTTATTAGACTAACTAAACACCCTAACGAATCTAGTTCAAGTAACTAAACATCCCTCCCTCTTACAATTTTTGGAAATTCCTCACCTTAAACTCGGAATTCCTTCCCCCAAAAATATTCCAGCAGTGATGCCTCTAAACTAGTATGCACTAAAATGGCCATAACTCTTTATAAATAGATCTAAAAATCATGAACTTTTATAAAGACTAGTAGACACATAGATGAATAATTTTATTCATTACGTTTTACCCAAAAATCACTCTAAAGTCCTCGAATAAATCACACAAAATTGGACAGAATATAGTCCTCAAAACACTAATTTTGCATATTTGATTTCTTTATTAATTAAACGATTAATCTCAAGGACAATAACTTTAATTTAACATAAATCACACATTTCAAGCATTAATTTCTCATGGTGTAATGAGAATTATACTTACATATAATATATATATATATATATATATATATATAGATATATATATATATTCTAATACGTGTCGCCCGACGGTTAAGGAATTTTTTTTTATGAGGGCTACGAAAGGGAGAGAGAGGGAGAGGGAGAGGGGGAGAAAGAGAGAGGCAAAGGTAGAAGAGAGGGTGAGAGAGAGTGAGAGAGAAGAGGAGAGGAAGCGAGAAGGACAGGGAGAGAGGAAGAGAGTGAGAGGAAGGGAGAGAAAGGGTTAGAGGGAGATGTTAGATATGTATACCCAATAGCCATATATATTATGTGATATGTAAATAATAATCCCTATATGGAAATAAAAGATATATTCATTATATGAAAGTTGTTTTTATTTTGAATGTAGTCCTTAAGTATATTGTTATAATATCTATTCTAAAAGATGTTTAGAATATGAATGATAGATATTTCGGAACAAAATACATTAAAGAGTTGAACAAATACGTGGACACTCATCATGGGTAGGTTGAATAGTGACATTAGATTATGATAACATGAAGTTCTAACTACTTGTCAATAATTTATCATCTAGATTATAATAGTGCATATAATCCCTCGACCTAAGGTGACACTCGTTATCTCATAGATAGGTGATTAGGGTTTGTTACTCGCTTAGATATCTATACTTGTAATGTATGGGTATATGGCGTGTGATGACCTTAGTTAGTTAAGTGTAGGAGGTAAGTGTTTAGCCAAGAGGAATTCGTTACCTTGAGTATACAAGGATAAGATTCTATGCTATCTAGTCATTCTTGATAAATAAAGTTCTTGGTCGGGTAGAAAGATTCACTAGAAAAGAGTTTCTAGTAGGAGTCTTATAATATCAAGAAATAAAACCGAGATGACGACATATCATTTAAGTAATTAGGGTTTGACATTAACATGACCCTAGCTAAAATTGGATCTTGTAATGAAGGGATTTGAGTGCACGGTAATTATGATCATTGGTTTTATGGAATGTAATTAATTAGTTTAATACATTCATTTCTAATTAGGTAGTCATGATATGCATTGTTAGACGTCACTCATGACTTATGGGACTAAGGACATATTGAAAGATCCTTGAATTAAGAAAAGAGTTTTCTCATAATATCAAAGAGTTGATATCATATTCTCATTACTAATTGGACATGAACCTAGAAAGTCACACACAATAGAGATTTTATCGAATGAGAAATTATTTTTTTAATTATTAATTAAAGTGTTTAATTAGTTAATTAAAAATGATAGGATTAAACTTGTAATTAAATTTACAAGGTCTCTATCATGTCCTGAAGTTTAATCCAACTAAGGGTAAATTAAAATATTACTTAATTTATATGAGATATAAATGACAAGTCATTGAGCTTAAGTCAATTAATGAATTAATCAAAATAATCTTAGTAGAAGATTAACATAATCTTAGTGGAAGATTATGTGCTTTGATTAATGCATGCATGCAAACTCCTCAACTCAAGAAATGTTAGTGGAAAGTGTAGAGAATTTATACATGCATTATTTACATGTGTAATCAAAAAGTGTCTTGATTATTTCATGCATAAATGACATATGTCATGAAGGGTGCATGCATGATTGACAAATGTACTTATGAAAGACACTTATTATCTCTTATGCATGCAAGTCTCTCCACCCAACATAAGTTAGTGGAGAGTGTAGAGAATTAAAAACATGCATGATTGACATTTGTCATGGAGGTTGCATGCATGAATGATAAATTTCTTTGTGAAAGACATTTGTTATCTCTCATACATGCTAGTCTCTCCACCTAACATAAGTTAGTGGAGAGTGTAAAGAATGAAAAAAAAGATGAGAGAATGGAGATAGTTTTGTATGGTCACTCATCTTAAACACTCAAAAGTGTTAGACACTTGACTTAAGCAAAAATAAAGATTAACTCTTAGACTACTTCAAGCTAGATTACTTGGTGAGCTAAAGATTAATTCTAGACATTTGAGAGACAGGATCATACTAGCAAACTAAGTCATAGACTGAAGGCTTAATCGTGTAAAGCTCGTATGGATGGACTAAAGGCTTCACAATTGGGGAGCTATAGGTCGAGAAAAATCTTTGTGCTGCACTTCAAGAGGTATGAATTTAATTTGATATTTTTATACCTTGCATGTGTGTTCTAAATATCATTTAGCTGAATCTTGAGTTATGGCCTATGAGACATCTATATGTTATATGATGAGATCACACCAATTATCTTGTTTTTGTAATTTTTTGAAATTCCACACACTTCCATTGCGCCCCATTTCCATTCCTTTCAAAGTGGTATCGAGCCACCTAAATGATATTTAGAATCCAGGTTTTTGTTGTCTAGATTGTGATTATTGTTATGGCTAATGGTTAGATTGATTGTTGTTTGATTGGATAAAAAACGTGCATGTTGTTTTCAAGTCGATTGGATTCGACAACTTATGGTAAAAATATCATAACTTTTAAATGGCTATTCAGAATCGAGTGAATTTTTTTTTAAATGCAATTAGACTTTTGCATCTTTCTATCACAACTTGAATCGCTTAAAAAGGAATTTTCTAGGTAGAGTTATGCCAGTTCTAACTCATGGCTTAGGCATCACTAATTCTAGACATGCCTTCTCTTTTCAACAATTTTGATTGTTTTAAGAGTTTTTATTCAAGTTTTAAGCATGAATCAAACATGTTTTTTTTTTATGCTATCTAGAATATGTGATATTCGAGAATACTTTTTTTAATTATGTCATAATTAGAATAATCACAATTAGTCTAAGTTTACTTGAATATGTGATATTTGAGTAGTTTATGGAATTTTTCCATAGTTAACACAAACTATAATATGTTTGCTTGAGTTTTGTAAATTTATATTTTGTGTTGAATGAATGAATGGCATGATGGATGATCATGGACTTAGGAAACCAATTTGTGATTGTATTAAGTGGGAATGTAATAATTAATTTTAAGGTGTTGCTATATTTTCTATTAAGCCTATCGAGCTCTTTGGTTTGTAATATCGCCTTGATATGCCAAGGATGTTTATGTACTTATGAAGACATGGACAAGCAAGTTCAAAGGAGGTTCAACCCATCATAATGCCTAGTGGGAGCATGAAGTTCAAAAGTTGAAGAGCATGTTTGGAAAATTAACCCTAAGCCCCACCCTATTCCTTGTGGCTAGGAATTGGGCCCATAGATAGTCCATGATCATACCTTTTACATTATCTATCCATATATGTGATGTATGTGATGTGTATGAGATGGTTATGATAAAATGGATAATGTGCAAAGTGAGACCTAATAATAATAAGTCCAAAAAAAAAATATCCAACAAAGTATTAAGTCTAGGCTCTCCATTGAAAAAATAATTTTAAAAGTTTTAAACAAAATTTTTAAGAGATCTTCTAGTCATTATTGTTAAGCATGAGATGTAGTAGACATATGGATACATTATTTACCAAGAACGACATTATGAACCCGAGGTTTCTAATGTTCAAAACCATTTATTTACTGGTTCAATGGTTAATGGACTTAACTAGTGTAAAGGGCTAAGAACAACATTGTGAACCCGAGGTCCATAGCATTAGGAGCCGATTGATTAAACCTCACATAAGATATGATGAACAAGAGTTATTCACTCATAAGATATTAATTTTCTAAGAATGTCATTGTGAACCTAAGGGATTTTAATATTTTTATGAATATTAATCACTTACTAGAAGTTCTCTAACGAGCTTCCGTTTTCTACTTGGAAGTGTAGAATTCGCCAAATTAGTGAGAGGACCATATTTGATTAAAGACCAGATCATTATGGTAATTACTTATCAAGTAAAATAATTAATCTTATTAATATCTATAGATTATCTCCGAAAATGAAACCCACCAACCCACTCGCGAGCATACTTGATGCTAACGAGCTCACAGGGCCTAACTTTTTAGACTCGGTTAAGAAACCTTAAAATAGTCCTTACTTTAGAGCGCATATCATATGTGCTCGACACACCAATTCCCGGCCCTTTACCCGAAGAGGCCTCCGATGAGGAACGGGCTACACTTGAGAAGTGGAAGCTTGATGATTTGCAAGCAAAGTGCTACATGCTTGCTTCTATGACCAATGAGTTATAGAGGCAACATGAAAAGATGAATGATTCCCATTCTATTCTTCTTCACTTACAAGAGTTGTATGGTGAGCATAAAAGAACTGCTAGATATGAGATATCAAAACAATTATTTCGTTCAAAGATGCATGAGGCTACCGATGTTGGAGTTCATGTCCATAAGATGATAAGTGCTATTGAGCAACTAGAGGGCCTATACTTAATTATGGAGTACAACCTTCAAACAGCTTTGATCCTTCAGTCTCTTCCCCGAATCTTTCTCTCAATTCATTGTGAATTTTCACATGAATAAATTGGAATGCACGCTTGCCGAGTTATTAAACATGTTAATAACAACTCAAAAATCTATGACAAAAGGGAAAGAGGTTATTGTTGTTCGCTCTTCTTCTAGTAAGACAAAGAGGAAGAATAGCAAAGGAAAGGCTTCCAACCTCAAGCCCAAAGGTAAGGTATCCAAGGATAAGGCCAAAAAGAAGGTGGATGAGGGCAAAGGAAATTGTTTCCATTGTCAACAAGTTGGACATTGGAAGCGTAATTGCCTAAGGTACTTGGAGTCTTTAAAGGGCAAGGCGAAAGACAAGCCTTCGAAGGTATATCTTTATCATGTTACTTAAGTTCCATTAGTTCAAGTGGTTCATCAAATGCTTGGATTCTTGATACGGGTGCAAGTTCTCATATTTGTGCCTCTATGCAAGAACTAGCAAGTAGTGAGAGCTTGGAGAAGGATGAGGTAACCCTAAAGCTTGGAGACAGAGCAAGTGTTGCCGCCAAGGCTATTGTATCAACCTCTATTGATCTTAATGATCATGTTTTACTATTAAAAGATATTTTGTATTTATCTAATGCTTTTAAGAACATTATCTCTCGTTTCTAGTATGACTAAAAGGGGTTATAAATTCCTCTTTAAGAGAGATGTTTGTTTAATATATTATGACGATAATATTATTGGCAAAGGCTATATGCTTGATGGTCTTTATTATTTGGATAATAACAATAAAAAAATAACTCCAAGTGGATATGAAGTAAATGCTATGATAATGAACGATTATAATCAAAAACATCTTTGGCACTTGAGACTAGGTCATATTGTAGAAGACAGAATCACTAAGTTAGATAAAATAGGGATTTTGGATCCTCTTAGTAATATACCAACTCCAACATGTGAATCTTTTCTACAAGGTAAAATGACTAGATCACCTTTTGTTGGAAAAACGGTAAGAGCTAAAGAAGTTTTAGAAATTATATATAGTGATGTATGTGGTCCATTTACTATAATGGCTAGAGGTGGTTTTTCCTATTTCATTACATTTATTGATGATATATCAAGGTATGGATAAGTATATGTAATGAGACATAAGAATGAATCCTTTGAAAAGTTCAAAGAATTCAAATGTGAAGTGGAAAAACAAAAAGGGGAAAAGTATTAAAGCTCTTCGATCCGATCAAGGAGATGAATACTTAAGTACCGAGTTCCTTGAATTCCTTAAAGAACATGGCATAATTTCACAACTCACCCCTCCTAGAACACCACGAGTTGAATGGTATATCGGAAAGGAGAAACCGTACCTTATTAGATATGGTGAGATCTATGATGAATTACACTGATTTGCCTATTTTCTTATGGGCATTTGCACTTCAGATCGCCTATTATATAGTTAACGAGTTCCTTCCAAATCTGTCCCAACTACCCCATATGAGATATGGAGTAATAAGACACCAAGCCTTAAACATGTTAAGATTTTGGGTTGTCCAACTTTTGTTAAAAGATTGAAAATCGATAAGTTAGAAGCTAAATCTATAAAGGCTAGGTTTATTGGATACCCTAAAGGTTGTTCGGGGTATTATCTCTATCTTCCCGTAGAACAAATAATTGTTGTTAGCGGGGACGTTATTTTTCTTGAAAAAGATTTTATTCAAGAATGTGGAAAAGGAAGGAAGATAGAATTGGATGAAGGGTCATCCAAAGTGATCCAACAAGATGATCAAATGCAAATTGATCAACCCTATGATAAACCCGATACTATTGATGAAGTCACCATAATAACACCTCGAAGTTCTAGTAGAATATCTCACTCACTAGAGAGATATGGTTTTCTTCATAACAAACAAGATTTGCTTGTTATTGGAGAGACCGATGATGAAGATGATCCTAGTACATATGAGGAAGCTATATCGGATATAGATTCTTCAAAATGGCTAGAAGCTATGAAATCCGAAATGGATTCCATGTATGCTAACCAAGTTTGGGAACTTGTTAATCCACTCGAAGGTATTGTACCTATAGGGAATAAATGGATTTTTAAGAGAAAGATTGGTGCAAATGGAAAGGTAGAGACTTTTAAAGCAAGGCTAGTAGCTAAAGTGTTTAGCCAAAGACGAGGGGTTGACTATGAGGAGAACTTCTCGCTAGTAGCCATGCTTAAATCCATTAGGATATTATTAGCTTTAAGTCGTACACTATGATTATGAAATTTGGCAAATGGATGTCAAAACTGCTTTCCTTAATGGTTCCATTGAGGAAAATATTTTCATGGTACAACTTAAGGGTTTTGAATCCAAAGATGGTACCAAGGTGTGCAAACTTAACGAGATCCATTTATGGTGTTATGCAAGCTTCGAGGAGTTGGAATCATCATTTTGATGAAGCCATTAAATCTTTTGGATTTATCAAAAATGAAGATGATCCTCGTGTTTACAAGAAGGTTAGTGGGAGTGCACTCACTTTCCTTGTCTTGTATGTGGATGATATTTTATTGATAGGAAATGACATTGGTATGCTAACCACTATAAAAGTCTCGGTTATCCGGTACTTTCTCTATGAAAGATTTAGGAGATGCAACCTATATTCTTGGTATTCGTATCTATAGAGGTAGATCGAAGAGAATAATAGGACTCTCTCAAAGTCTATACTTAGAAAAGGTGTTGAAGAGGTTCAACATGCTTGATTCCAAGAAAGGATTGTTGCTTGTAAGGCACGATATTCATCTATCTAAACGGATGTCTCCGAAACACCCGAAGATAGAGATAAAATGGCAAAGATTCCTTATGCTTCGGCTATTGGAAGTTTTATGTATGCCATGTTGTGTACTAGACCACATATCGCATATGCGGTTAGTATGAGTAGCGATTTCAATCCAATCCAGGTTTGGAACACTGGAGTGCGATCAAAGCCATCCTAAAGTACTTGAGAAGAACTAAGGATCTTATTTTGACATATGGAGGAGGTGACTTAAGATTGGATGGTTTTACGGATTCGATTTTCAATCGGATATTGATGATAGAAAGTCTATCTTTAGGTTTGTGTTTGATTGTAATGGAGGTGCGGTATGTTAGAAGAGTTCCAAATAGAGTGCTACTACGTACTCTACTACTAAGGTCGAGTACATTCTTGCATCAAATGCCGTAAAAAAAGCTATTTGGATTAAGAAGTATGTGACGTAACTTGGGGTTGTTCCTACAATTAAGTTACCAGTTTCTCTCTATTGTGACAACATTGGTACTATAGCTTAAGCAAAGGAACCAAGGTCTCACCATAAATCCAGTACACATGGAAAGGCGTTATCATATTATCATAGAGATTGTTGGAAGAGGCGATTTAGCCTTGTAAAAAATAGCATCAACCAAAAACCTCGCCGATCCATCGACAAAGGCCATGACACAATAGCAGTTAGACTATCATCTTGATAAGATGAGTCTTAGATACTCTAGTGAAAGGCTCCAAGTGCAAGTGGGAGATTGTTAGATATGTATGCCCAAGAGCCATATATATTATGTGATATGTGAATAATAATCCCTATATGACAATAAAAGATATATTCATTATATGAAAGTTATTTTTATTTTGAATATAGTCCTTAAGTATATTGTTAGAATATCCGTTCTAAATGATGTTTAGAATATGAATGACGGATATTTTTGGAATAAAATACATTAAAGAGTTCATAGTCATAGGATACCTAATTGGGCATCAATTATCCGGAAGACTATCACCTCTATTTGTTTATGATAGTGAGTCTCATGCTATAAGATATGTGATATCGGAACAAATATGTAGACACTCATCATGGGTAGGTTTAATAGTGATATTAGATTATGATAACATGAAGTTCTAACTACTTGTCAATAATTCATCATCTACGTTATAATAGTGCATATAATCCCTTAACATAAGGTGACACTCGTTATCTCACGGATAGGTGATTAGAATTTGTTACTCGCTTACATATCTATACTAGTAATGTATGGGTATATGGTGTGTGATGGCCTTAGTTAGTTAAGTATAAGAGGTAAGTGTTTAGCCAATAGGAATGTGTTACCTTGAGTAGACAAGGATAAGATTCTATGCTATCCGGTTATTCTTAATAAATAAAGTTCCCGGCCGGGACGGAAAGATTCACTAGAAAAGAGTTTTTAGAAGGAGTCTTATAATATCAAGAAATAAAATTGAGATGAGGACATAGCATTTAAGCAATTAGGGTTTGACATTAACATGACCCTAGCTAAAATCGAGATCTTGTAATGAAGGGATTCAAGTGCACGATAATTATGATGATTGGTTTCGTGGAATGTAATTAATTAGTTTAATACATTCATTTCTAATTAGGTAGTCATGATATGCAATGTTAGGCGTCACTCATGACTTCGGGACTAAGAACATATTAAAAGATCCTTGAATTAAGAAAAGAGTTTTCTCATAATATCAAAGAGTTGATATCATATTCCCATTGCTAACTCGGACATGAACCTAGAAAGTCACACACAATAGAGACTTTTTCGAATGAGCAATTATTATTTTAATTATTAATTAAAGTGTTTAATTAGTTAATTAAAAAAAAGGATTAAACTTGTAATTAAATTTATAAGGTCTCTAGCATGTCCTAAGTTTAATCCAACTAAGGGTAAATTAAAATATGACTTAATTTATATGAGATATAAATGACAAGTCATTAAGCTTAAGTCAATTAATGAATTAATCAAAATAATCTTAGTAGAAGATTAACATAATCTTAGTGGCAGATTATGTGTTTAGATTAATCCATGCATGCAAACTCCTCCACTTAAGAAATGTTAGTGGAAAGTGTAGAGAATTTATGCATGCATTATTTACATGTGTAATCAAAAAGGGTCTTGATTGTTTCATGTATGAATGACATATGTCATGAAGGATGCATGCATGATTGACAAATGTCTTTATGAAAGACACTTGTTATCTCTTATGCATGCAAGTCTCTCCACCCAACATAAGTTAGTGGAGAGTGTAGAGAATTAAAAACATACATGATTGACATTTGTCATGGAGGTTGTATACATGATTGACAAATGTTTTTGTGAAAGACATTTGTTATCTCTCATACATGCAAGTCTTTCCACCCAACATAAGTTAGTGGAGAGTGTAGAGAATGAAAAAAAGGATGAGTGAATGGAGATAGTCTTGTATGGTCACTCGTCTTAAACACTCAAAAGTGTTAGACACTTGACTTAAGCAAAAATAAAGATTAACTCTTAGACTACTTCAGCCTTGATTACTTGGTGAGCTAAAGGTTAATTCTGGACGTTTAAGAGACAAGATCATAATAGCAAACCAAGTCATAGATCGAAGGCTCAATCATGTAAAGCTTGTGTGGACGGACTAAAGGCTTCACAATTGGGGAGCTATAGGTCGAGAAAAATCTTTGTGCTACACTTCAAGAGGTATGAATTTAATTTGATGTTTTTATACCTTGCATGTGTGTTCTAAATATCATTTAGCTGATTCTTGAGTTATGGGCTATGAGACATCTACTTGTTATGTGATGAGATCACACCAATTATCTTGTTTTTGTAATTTTTTAAAATTCCACACACTTCGTTGCGCCCCTTCCCATCCTTTCAGGAGAGAGAGGGGGAGTAGGAGGGAGAGTGGGAGAGGGAGGGGAGGGAGGAGGAGAGGGTAGAAGGTAGGAAGGGAGAGAGAGAGGAGTGAGAGAGATAGAGAGAAGGAGAGAGGGAGAGGGAGAGGGAGAGGGAGAGAGGCGGGGAGAGAGAAAGAGAGGAGTGAGATAGAGACAGAGAGAAGGAGGATGAGAGGGAGAGGGAGGGAGAGATTAGGATAAGGAGAGAGGGAGAGAGGTTGGAAGAGGATAGAGAGGGATTGGAGGAGAGAGGGAAATGAAGGAAGAGGAGTGGGAGAAAGGGAGAGAGAAAGCGAAAGATAGAGAAAATGGGGGAGAGATAGAGATAGTATGAGAGAGAAAGACACGAGGGACTTATTGAGAGAGAGGAAGGTAGAGAGAGAGGGAGAGAGGAAGGGAGATTAGGAAGGGAGATTAGGAAGGGGAGAAGGAGAGAGGGAAAGAGAGGGAGAGAGAAAGGTAAAGATAGTGCAAGGGAGTTAAAGAGAAAGATGGTTGGGGACAGAAAACGGAAGAGAGGGAGAGGGAGAGGTAGGGAGAGAAAGAAGGATAGAGGGAGACAGAGGGAGAGATGGTGATAAAAAGTGAGAGAGAGTGAGGGAGAGGGAGAGAGAAGGGGTAGGGGTGAAAGGGAGAGGGAAAGAAGAGGAGAGAGAGAAGGAGAGGGAGGGAGAGAGATAAAAAAGGGAGCTAAAGGGAGCAAGAGGGAGAGAGGGAGAGGGAAGGGGAGAGAGAGGAAGAGGGGGAGATGGAGGGAGAGAGGGAGGGAGGAAGAGAGGGGGAGGGATAGAGGGAGAGAAAGAGGGAGTGGGAGGGAGAGAGGGAAAGGGAGTAGGAGAGGGATAAAAGAAGAGGGATTGGAGGAGAGAGAGGAAGATGGAGAGAGATAGAGAGGGAGAGCGAGGAAGAGAGAGGGAGAGAGGGAGGGAGGGAGGGAGTGGGAAAGAGAGAGATGGAGATAAATGGGGAGACAGAGAGGAAGGAAGAGGGAGAGAGTGTTAAATGAGAGAAAAAGAAAGAATAAGAGAGAGAGAGAGGGAGATAGAGAGAGGGAGAGCGAGCATGATGGACAAAGGGAGAGAGAAAGGGAGAATGGGATAAAGAGAGAGAGGGAGAATAAGAGAGAGAGAGGGAGAATAAGAGAGAGTGAGGCAGTGTGGGAGAGAGAAAGATGGGAAAGGAGAGGGAGAGGAAGGGAAAGGGAGAGAGAAGGGATAAAGAGGGCGAGGGAGAGAGATAGAGAGGGAGAGGAATAAAAAGATAAGAAAGAATGAGAGAGTAGGGTAGGGAGAGGGACAAAGAGATAGAGAGAGAGAGTGTGGGGAGGGGAGGGAGCAAGAGAGGTAAAGAGAGAGAGAGAGAGGGAGAAAGGGAGGGAAAGAGCAAGAGAGAGATATGAAGGATCATGCATCCTATGGTGGTGCGTAATAAAACAAAATTTTTCGTCCATTTAAGTCTTCCAAGATCAAGCCATTGAATCAACCTATCATATATACATGAATCGAAGAGTGAATAAAATATTACCTTTAGTAGTACAGATTTAGCCTTTACGAAAAAGAGTCATCCAAGTGTTCAGCCTCTATCGATAATCTATGTAGTTTAAACACCCACAAAGGAAGCCACAAAAATCATAAAGTGCTTTGGTGTAGGTGCCTCGGATCCAACCATGTTTGGATGGGCTCAACTTAATATATTATTGCATCATTTATTTTAATAATAATAAAGAAGTCATTCTATTAATTTTTATGTTTTCATGTTAATAAATTTAGTAGAATTAGATAGAAGTCCTTATGATATGCATTTGCAATAGCGATTAATCAAAAGATGTGAGACAAACACCAATACATATAAATGATATCATTAAACATACCAAGTCATAGCATTGTCAAGAATGGACATTGACTATATGTAGATAGACTTGTGAGTGCTATGCTCATGCTATATGATAGCAAGTAGGAGATCTCACACCTATTGGCATGGTGATCCCAAAGCAAGTACTTAGGTTAATTATTTTACGGAACATATCATTGGACTTGACTTACCCCGAGAACCTATTTGGTTTCAATCTATAGGAATCTCAAATGAGATGGATACAAATGGTCTTTAGACTTGAAGTCATCACATTTATCTCATTGAAGGACTTATGCACTTTGATACTCATTTCGATGGATCCATTAATGGGTTACATATGGGTGATTTGTTAGGTGCACTAGGAATCTAATGGAGGTAGGTTTATGACTAAGACTCGGATATGTCATTCCTTGTATGCTAAAGGAGTTATCACATTGCACTTCGATAAATATCTACTTGAGAAATCTATGAATATAGTAGAAGTACACCAATAGATCATAGTTAGTTTACTCTAAGAGCTAAGACATTTGAGAATCGAAAAAAACTTGTGTGATCATAATCGAATAAGACTAATAACCAAGTTCAAGGTCACACTTTGATAAGTTGACATGAGGACTAAATTGTATGGTAACCATGCAAGTGAAAGGTAATTATGGATTAACTAATCCTCCTAGAGAATTAGGTAGTCATGATGCCTTACTAGAGGCCAATCTTGATTTATGGATCAAGAGATAAAAGAGGAGTCTTTTGTGCTTGATACATTGCCAATATCTCTATGAGCCTATTGAGTCACACACATAAGTTTAAGTATTCACATTATAAAGAGAAACAAAGATATTGGAAAAGTTTCTAATTATGAAAGTTTCTTATTTTGGAAAAGGTTTCCAAAATGGAAAGTTTTCTTAAATGGGAAGTTTCATAAAATGAAAAGTTTCTCTAATTAGGAAGTTTCCTAAAATAGAATGTTTCCTATTTTAGAAATCAGTTTCCTAATTGGAAGTTATTTCCAAATTTGAAAATAAATAACCTAAAATAAAAATGGGTTTTCTAATTTGGGTTAAAAGG
Source organism: Dovyalis caffra (assembly GCA_963924115.1). Taxonomy (NCBI): domain Eukaryota; kingdom Viridiplantae; phylum Streptophyta; class Magnoliopsida; order Malpighiales; family Salicaceae; genus Dovyalis; species Dovyalis caffra. The sequence continues at coordinate 145,938 of CAWUPB010001155.1, read as the reverse complement.
TATTTTGAAAATTTATTTTATAATATGGACTCGCCTAAAATAATTTAAGACTATTTATTTGGATAGTCCAAATAAATTAATTAAGCTAGAATGGTTTTGACCCATTAGGTTTAATTAAAAAGCCTTAAGATATTTTAGTAGGAGGATAAACATCAACCTTGTGCAATAATGATGAATGTTTTAAACATAATGATCAAAGGTCTACATGCAAAATAACTCCTCATCCTTAGAGGATAAGGAAGCAACAACCTTAAGTCCGATTAGGACATATTTACCCCTCTCCTTGTCCTTGGAGGACAAGGAAACTCTCCTCCTATAAATAGGAGGAGAGATGTGGCATAAGGTAACATGTGAAGGGTTTTTAGAATTGAAGTCATCACGTTTGTCTCATTAGAGAACTTATGCTCTTAACACTCATTTTGATGGATCCATTAAAGGGTTGTACATAGACGATTCATTGGGTGTACTAGAAATCTAATGGAGATAGGTGTATGACTTAGATAGGACATGTCATTCATTGTAAGCTAAGGGAGTTATCACTTTGCATTTTGATAAATGTTCGCTCGAGAAATCTGTAGCCACAATAGGAGTACAACAATAGAGCATAGTTGGTTTATTCTAAGAGCTAAGACATTTGGGAATCGAAGAAAACTTGTGTGATCATAGTCGAATAAGGCTTATAACTAAGTTTGAAATCACACTATGATAAGTTGACATAAAGACTGAATTATATGGTAACAATGCTCGTGAAAGGTAATAATGGATTATTTAATCCTCCTAGAAAATTAGGTAGTCATGATGTTTTGCTAGATGCCAATCTTGATATACATATCAAGAGAAAAAAGAGGAGTCTTTTATTTTTGATACATTGCTAACACATCTAGGAGCCTATTGAGTCACATGTAAAGTTTAAGTATTCACATTATAAATGGAAAGCAAAATATTGGAAAAGGTTTCTAATTATGAAAGTTTTCTATTTTAAAAAGGATTTCCAAAATGAAAATTTTTCTCATTTAGAAAGTTTCCTAATATTGAAAGTTTTATATTTTAGAAGTTAGTTCCAAATTTGGAAGTTAGTTCCAAATTTGGAGTAAAATGGAAATGAGTTTCCTAATTTAGGTTCAAGAGTATTTAGGAAACTACTTCCTAATGTGAACCCGCCTAAAATAATATAAGAATATTTATTTGGATAGTCCTAATAAATTAATTGAGCTAAAATGGTCTTGTCGTATTTTGGTGGGAGGATAAACATCAACCTTATTAGATAAGGATGAATGTTTTCAAGGTAATAAAAAAAAAGTCCACTTGTAGAAATAACTCCTCATCATTGGAGGATAAGGAAGTAACAACCTAGAGTCCAAAAGAGGACTTAATGTTATCCCTCTCCTTGTTCTTAGAAGACAAGGAAACTCTCTTATAAATATAAGGGAAAGAGAGGTACAACAACTAAGCAAAAAGAGAGAGAAAAAGAAAAAAATTGACTAGTCTTAAAAACTAACTAGGGCACATGACAAAGTGAAGAAAAAGGAAAAAATAATTTTTTTCCGAAACCCTAGCACAAATATACTATTTCCTTCTCTTTTATGGTTGTCACAAAATTGCTCAAGATTGATTTTTGTTGGAAACACTACACAAATCAAAAACGGATAGAGCTAGCACCCTACTAATTTTGAGTGCTTCTTTATGGATACTTGGACTACATGGATCATTAATAGAGGTCGGACAATTGGATAGCTTTTCCGATAAAAGAATTTGGATCCGCACTACAAGAGGTAATTCTTTATTTATTGCTTTAAATTCGGGTATGTATGGTTAATAGATTCAACGACTTGATCTTGGGCCCTTAGATAGAGGTAATTTTTTTTTTATTCTAAACCTCCATAGGATGTATGATCCTTCATATCCTCTCACTAAAATATCTTATAGGCTCTTAAATTAACTAGTGGCCCAAACTTTTTTTGGCTCAATTAATTATCAATTAATTTTGACTATCCAAATAAATTGGGTCGGATATTTTTAGGAATCCCATATTAGAAAATAGTTTCCAAAATACCCTTAAATCTAAATTAGGAAACTAATTTCCTTTTTAGGTAACTTACTTTCAAATTTGGAACTCGATTTCCAAATTAGAAAATTGATTTCTAAAATAAGAAACTTTTTATTTTAGAAAAAATTTTTCAAAACAAAAAACTTTTCATTTTCAAAAACCTTTTTTCAAAATTGGAAACTTTATTTTTAGGAAAATGTTTCCAAAATTTTTGCTTATCTTTTATTATGTGAATGCTTAAACTTATGTGTGTGACTTGATAGACTCCTAGATGAGTTGGCAATGAATCTAGAATAAAAGACACATCTTTTATCTTTTGATACATAAATCAAGATTGACCTCTAGCAAGGTATCATGACTACCTATTTCTCTAGGAGGATTAATTAATATACAATTAGCTTTCGCGAGCATGGTTAACATGCGATTTAGTCCTCATATCAATTTATCATAGTTTGATCTCGGACTTGGTTTATAGCATGTCCAATTATGATTACACAATTTTTCTTTGATTCTTAAATTTTTTAGCTCTAGAGTCAACCAACTATGGTCTATTGGTATACTCCCACTATGACCATAGATTTTTTAAGTAGACATTCATTGAAGTGCAATGTGATAACTCCTTTAGCATATAAGAAATGATATATCGTATCTTGGTCAACCACCTATCTCCATTAGATTCCTAGTGCATCTAATGAATCTCCCTAGTGCATCTAATGAATCTCCCATATACAACTCTTAATTGAGACCATCAAAACAAGTTTCAAAGTATGTAAATCCTTTAATGAGATAATCGTGATGACTTCAAGTCAAAGGATTAGCTTTACCATCTCGTATGAGATTCCCATAAACTAAACCAAATGGTTTCTCATGGTGAGTCATATGCTCTCTAACATTAATCATTATAGCAATAGGTGTGAGATCTCTAACTACTACCTTATAGCAAGAGCATAGCACTCATAAGTCTTATCACATATAGTTAATGTCCATTCTTGATAATGCTACAACTTGGGATATTTAATGATATCATTTAAGCACATTAATGTTTGTCTCACATTTTTTGTTCAATCATTAAGCCATGCATATCATATGGGCTTCAATCTAATTCTATCAGAATATAAATGACAATAATTAATAGAAAGACTTTTTTATTAAAAAATAAAGAATGCAATATTATAATAACTTTAACCATCCAAATAAGGTTAGATTTTGGGCACCTACACTAACAAAAGACAGGGATGGAAAGGGAGAGAGAGGAGGAGATAGGGAAAGATGGAGAGAGGGGGAGAGAGAGAGACGAAAAGAGAGAGAAATTGTAATCTCGATGAAAATCCTTAATTATATATATATAGGCCGGACCCTTCAAATAAGTGAAGGTGTGATTGTGTATATATGCCATTCGAGTATTTTGGGATGACAACATGCTAGGTTTTTAGGTAAGGATTTATGGAATTAAATTTTATAAAATTACACCATGAGAAATTAATGCTTGAAATGTATGATTTTTCTTAAAGTAAAGCAATTTTACTTGAGATGGATGGTTTAATTATTAGCATAATCAAGTATGCAAAATCGGTGTTCTTGAGAAGTAGATTCTATCCGAATTTTGTGTGACTTATTCATGGGACTTAGAGTGATTTCTAGGAAAAACTTAAAGAATAAATTTTTTTTATATATGTCTTAAATAATAATCTATAAAATATTTTGATAATTAGGTTTATATATAAAATGTTATGCCTATTGTAGTACATACTATTCTAGACGTAATACTACTAGACAGATTGATCCTTAACTTTCAAAATTATGTTGTGACTTATGTGTTGGGTATTTTAACCTAATTATTGGATATTTTGTACCTTAATATGTCTATTTTTTCATATAAAAATAATAGTACTTAATGGTGTTCAAAAGTGGGACGTTGCTCTTTGATAAGACGTTGCCTCGTCATGTATGTGGTACAACCAGATTTAATGTGTAAGTTTGTTACTTGAACAAAACTACCTTAAAGGACTTTTTCAATGAAACTAAACTATTTTAAGGGTATTATTTAGGTTAATTATATAGTTAGTACTTAGTTAGGACACCTAAGCAACCTAATTAATGAGTTAAAAGCCAGCTCACACACCTTGACTAGCCAAATCCACACAAACTCGCCACTTACTCCTCTTTCTCACCCCACACTTTACACTTTGCCGTATTACTTTGGGACATTTGTATACCTATTAAATATAAGGAAATGAAGTATATATATAGAAGTGAAGTATATGGCTGCTATTTTTAGTCCAAAACCGTAGCTTACAAAACAAGGGAGAAAAGCAAAGTGAGAAAAAGTGAAAACACGACAAAAGAGGAAAGGAAGAAAAGGAAAGAAGAATAAAAAAAAGGGAAAGCCTAAAAAATCTTTAGGAAGTTAAAGAAATTTAATTAGGTTTTATTTATTCTTTTAATTTCCATTTTTTATTTGTTTGATTTATGTATTGGTTGAGTTGCTTGTTGTATTGTTGAGCTTGGTTTGTGTTGGTGGATTTATGATGCATTGGCTTGATCTACTTGTGAATGTTATGTCGGTGATGAATTGTGATGTTTATAATGCCTAGTCCATGTCTAATTATATGGAAATGAGTTGGATTGGACTTGGACTTAAATTTAATAGGACTGAAACATGGTTAATGTGAGTTGGAATGAATGGCTAAATCGGTGTTATTGAGGAGTAGTTTCGTCCGACTTTGGTATTACCTATTCAAGGACCTTAGGTTGATTTTTGGTTGAATCTTAAAGAATAAAATTTCTTTATCTATGTATTTAATAACTCCCTATTAAATATTTTTATTATTAGGTTTATATAGAAAAATTTATGCTCGTTTTAGTACGGATCGTGCTGGGTGAACTACTCGCTAGATAAATTGAATCTTAAACTTCAAAATTATGTTATGAATTGTGTGTTTGGTATTTAAACCTAATTTTGGGATATTTTATGAATAAATATGTATAGTTTATAATAATAAAATGATAGTATTTAATTATGCTCAAAAGTTGGTATGTTGCCTACTTGATTAGAGGTCGCCCTATAATAAACCACAAATTGGAAAGGAGGGAAAAATGAATTCCTAGGGTTTCACTCAAGAACCCTTTCAGCCTAAGTAAGAAAATGAATAATATTGGATCCATTTTATGTAATTAAAAGGGCGTAGGACTCAAGTACAATTTAATTAGGCATACATGAGTAAGTTGGGATGAAAAAGTAATCTTTGGTCACTTTAAGGACCTATTCGGCTTAAAACCTAAACTATGAGGATTTGGATTCCAATTCTTCAATTCCATAATTAATGATTTGAGTACACCCTAATAAGTATAAGAGGACATTTAGATAGGAAAAATTTCTAGGTAAACAAAAATTTTGACCTAGAACATTTAAAAGCCCAAGATGCCCCTATTTAGGTTTGGAGAGAAAATGTCACTTAGTATGTTTTAAATTGGTTTAAAATGCTACTAATTACATATGACAAGTGAAGGATGAATTGTACGATGAGACTTACTAAATTTAATGGGAGGAAAATGTATACATGCAACATAAAGTTTATGACATGACTAATATGCATCAATGGTAATTGATTTTCTTTATAGGAAATATTATGGAAGTGATATGGGAATATATTGAAAACCCTATGTGGGTTGGATCTCGAGGATGATTTGATAGTTTAGGGTTTGGAACCTATAGGGTGTTTAATAGGGTAAACATAACTTCACATCCATCATATGTATTTGGAGATGGATTGAACTCGAGTAAATGATTACTAAGGTTATTCGACGATGAATCGATTACCGAGGTTATTCGATAGTAAATGATTGTTGACATTATTCAGCAATCATGGAGAATAAGAGCAGTACTTACTAATACCCGTGGTACCTTTAACATTTCAAATTAATGAGAATAGTGGAGGTAAGCGAGAAAAATGTTGTATAACACATGCATCACCCTACTTACCGAGCTTCGGCTCACCTTGTTTTGTTCAAGCATGCCATGACAAGTAAAAGTGATGGTAATACCGATAAGGACACTACCGGATCCTCCAAAATGGCTTATATGTGACACAAATACATTGAAATCTGTTTTTGTTTGTAATTCGAGGGTGCGGTGTCAATAGGGGATTATATGACCTCTTAAATAATCTGTATTTTTATTTTTTTGTTAGCGATATTTGCTACTATTATGTAATTTTTTTACACTTTCTGTCCGTACTATGTTATTAATTTTTGAGCATGTACATATAAGAGTTAAGTCGAATTAGATTATGTCGGCGTGACACATCTCGCCCGGCTACCCCTATTTGGGTAATAGAGAGTGGATTGGGTCGGGGGCACCACAAAAAGAGAGGGAAAGGGGGAGTGAGGGAGAGATAGATAAAGTGAGACAGAGAGTGGGGGAGATAAGAGGAGAGAGAGGGAGAGGAAAAGAGAGAAAGGAAAAGAGAGAGAGGGAGAAGGGGAGAGAGGGAGAGAGAAAGTAAGAGATAAAGAGAGGAAGAGAGAGTAAGGGAGAGAAGAAGAGGGAGAAGGAAAGAGAGGAAGAAAGAGGGAGAAAGGGAGAGGGAGAGAGTGAGGGAGAGAGCGAGAGAGAAAATAGAGGAGAAATGAGAGAGAGAGAGAGAGAGAGTGAGAGAGAAAGGAAGAGTGAGGGAGGGAGGGAGAAACAAAGAAAGAGGGAGAGAGGGAGAGAGAGATAGATAGAGATTGAGAGAGGGAGAGGGAGAGAGGGGGAGAGGAAGAAGAGTGAGAGAGGGAGATGGAGAGAGATGAAAAGAGTAGGAAAGGGAGAGGGAAAGGGGAAAGAGGGAAAAAAGGGAGGAAGAGGGAGAGGGAGGAAGGGAGTGTGAAAGGGATGGAGAGGGAAAAGAGGGGGAGAGAGAGGGTGAGTGAGAGTGAGTGAGAGAACAAGAAGGAGGGAGTGAGAGAGAAAGGTAGAGAGAGGAAGGGAAGGGAGAGAGAAGGAGAGAGAGATAAAGAGAAAGGGAGAGAAAGAGAGAAAGAGGGCGAGGTAGAAGGGGAGACAAAGGGAAAGGGGTAGAGAGATAAAGAGAGAGTTGAAGAGAGTTAGAGAGAGAGGGGATTAGAAGAGGAAGAGAGGGGGAGAGAGAAGGAGAGTGGGAGAAGGAGAAGAGTAGAGAAAGAGAGATAGAGAGAGTATAGGAAAGAGGGAGAGGGAGAGGGAGAGAGGGTGAGGGAGAAGGAGAGAGAAAGTGAGAGAGAGAGAGACATAAGATGGGAGGGAGGGAGGGAGATAAATAGAGAGAAGGTTAGAGGGAGGAAGAGAGGGAAAGAGTATGAGTGGGATAGATAAATAGAGAAAAGTAGGGAGATAGGGATAAAGGGGGAGAAAAATAGAGAGGAAGAGAGAAAGAGAGAGAGAGGAAAGGAGATGAGGATAAAGAGAGAGAGGGAGAGAAAGACAAGGAAAGAGAAGGAGAGAGAGGGAGAGAGGGAGAGTGAGAGAGAGAGGGGGATGGATAGGAAGGGAGAGAGGGATTGAGGGACCGAGAGCGAGGGAGAGAGAGTGAAAGGGAAAGGGAGAGGGATAGAAAAGGAAGGAGAGAGAAGGAGAGAGAAAGGGAAAGAGGGAGAGAGAAGGAATAAGGGAGGGGGAGAGGGAGAGAGGAAGAGAGAAGGAGAGGTAAAAAGATAAAGAGAGGGAGGAAAAAAAGAGAAGGTGAAGGACATAGAGAGAGGGAGAGAGTATGTTAGAGGGAGAGAGAAAGGGAGAGAGAGAGGGAGAGAAGGAGAGAGAGAAAGAAGGAGATAGAGAGGGAAAGTGAGAGAGGAAGATTGGGGGATAGAGAGAAAGAGGGAGAGGGAAAGAGGTAGAGGGAGGGAGGTAGGAGAGGGAGGGAGGTAGAGTGAGAACGAGACGGAAGGAAGAAAAGAGGGAGAGAGAGAAAAGGTAGGAGTAGGAGAGAGATATGAAGAGGGAGATAGAGAGAGATGGAGAGAGAGAGTGATAGAGAAAGAGAGAAAAAGAGAGGAAGGGAGAGAGAGGGAGAGAAAATATTGAGAGAAAAAGGGAGAGAGAGAGAGAGAGTAAAGGGAAAGATGGAGAGAGAGAGAGGAGAGAGGAGAGAGAAAGTTGGGGAAAGAGGGAAGGAGAGCAAGGGAGAGAGAGGACAAGGGGAAAAGATAGAGGGATGGGGGAGAGAGAGAGTGAGAGGAGGAGAGAGAGATAAGAAGAGAGATATAGAGAGAAAGATAGGGGGAGAGAAAGGGTGAGAGGAGGGAGAGAGATAGAGGAATAAATAGATAGTGAGAAAGGGAGAGAGAGGTTAGAGGGAGAGAGAGGGAGAGAGGAGGGAAAAGGGGAGAGAGAGATGGGGAGAAAGAGATGAAGAGAGGAAGGGAGAGAGGGAGAGTGGGTGAGAGAGAGGGAGAGAGGGAGAAGGAATGGGGGAGGAACAAAAGGGGATAGAGAGGGAGGGAGAGAGAAGGGAAGAGGGAGAGGGAGAGAGGAAGAGAGTGGGAGATAAAGGAAGAGAGGAAATGAGGAAGAGAGATAGAGAGGAGAGAGGGGGAGAGAGGGAGAGAAAGAAATAGGGAGGGAGAGAAATAGAGAGGGGGAGAGGGAGGGAGAGAGGAGGAGAGAGAATAGGAGTGAGAGAAAGAAGGAGATAGGGAGGTAGTGGAAAAGAGATAGAGAGGAGGAAGGGGAGAAAGGGATTGGAAGAGGAAAAAGGAGAGGGAGGGATAAGGAGAGAGAAAGGAAGGGAGAGCGAGAGGGAGAGAGAGTGGAGGAGAGAGGGTTAGTAAGAGTGAGGGAGAGAGTGGGAGAGAGAGTAGAGGAGAGAGGGTTAGTAAGAGTGAGGGAGAGAGTGGGAGAGAGAGAGACTAAGAGAGAAAGGTGGAGAAAGAAGGGATATAAAGAGAGAGAGGGAGAGAGAGACAAAGAGGGAAAAAGAGAAATAGAAACAGAGAAAGAGGGAAAGAGAGTGAGAGAAAGGGAAAGAGGGAGAGGTAGAGAGAGGGGTAGAGGGGGTAGAGAGAGGAAGAGAGTGTGACAAGGAAAGGGAGAGAGAAAGGAGAGGGCGAGAGAGGGAGAGAGAGGGAGGGAGGAAGAGAGAGAGAGCGAGGGTGAGGGGGAGAGAGAGAGGGTGAGGTGAGGGTGAGAGAAAGGGATAGGGTTAGAGAGAGGAAAGTAAGAGATAGATAGATAGATAAAAAAGAATGAGGAAGATAGAGGGAGAGAGAGGGAGATTAGGGTAGATAGAGAGAAAGAAAGAGAAAGAGGAAGAGGGGGAGAGATAAAGGGAGGGAGGGCAGGGAGAAAGAGAGAGGGAGAGTGAGAATGAGAGAGAGAAAAGGAAAAGGGGAGAGAAAGAGGTTAGGAGTAGGAGAAAGAAAGGAAGAGAGAGATGGAGAGAGTGAGGGAGAAAGAGAGAAGGAGAGAGAGAGGGAGAGAAAAATAAAGAGAGAAGGAGGGAGAGAAAGTATGAGGGAGAGATAGAGAGAGAAAGGAGAGAGAAGGAGAGAGAAAATGAGAGAGAAGGGGAGAGAAAGTTAGAAAGAATGAGGGAGAGCAAGGGTGAGAGAGGGAGAGAGAGATGGAAGGAGACAGAGAGAAAGGGTGAGAAGGGGAGAGAAAGATAGAGGTATAGATGGAGAGCGAGAAGGATAGAAGAAGGGAGGGAGTAAGAGAAAGTGAGAGAGAGGGAGAAGGAGAGAAAGAGAGAGCGAGATTAGTAGGATGAAGAGAAAGAAAAGGAGAGAATGAGGGAGAAGGAAAGAGGTAGGCAGAAGGAGAGAGAGAAAAAGAGAGAAAGAAGGAGATAGGGAGAGGGTAGGAGTAGGAGAGATAGAAGAAGAGAGAGATAGAGAGAGATAAAAGTGAGAGAGTGATAGAAAATGAGCAAAGGAGAGAGGGAAAGAAAAATAGACGAGAGAATGAGGTTATAAGAGAGTGAGGGAGAGATATGGAGAGAGGGGGAGAGAAGGGAGAGAGGGAGAGAGAGGAGGAGAGAGAGGGATAGAGAAATGAGAGAGAGAAAGAGAGGGATAGAAAGTTAGAAAAAAAGGGACGGAGAGAAGGGAGGAAGAGGAACAAATGGAAAAGAGAGACGGATGGGGGGAGAGAGAGACCGAGAGGAGGAGAAAGAGATGGAGGGAGAGAAAGAGGGACCGAAAGATAAGGAGAGAGAGAAAAGGTGAGAGGGGGTGGAGAGATAAAGGGATAGATGGAGTGTGAGAAGGGGAGAGAGAGGTATCGAAGGGGAGAGAGGGCGAGAGATGGGGAGAAAGAGATAGAAAGAGGAATGGAGAGAGGAAGGGTGGGTGAGAGAGAGAGGGTGGGAAAGAGATTGGGAGAGAGAGAGGAAGGGAGGGAGGGAAGAAGTGCAACCCCCGTGAAAATCCTTAACCACATAGCTATACATACTAGAATATTTATATATGTCTATACTAAGTATAGGTGTGATTTATGTGCCATTTTAATATTTTATGATGTTAACATGCTTAGTGTTTATGTGAGGATTTATGGGATGAACTTCGAGCAACGCAGCTCGTTACCATTTCTTTACTTTAACATATATTTATAATGTACCATGAAGGGAGAAAAATTATCTAATGGTGTGGAGAGTGCCAAAATGTGGGGAATTGCCTAAAAATTAAATGATTGCTGAAATTTTGGGGGAGAAATGTAACTCTCGTGAAAATTTCTAACCCTATAAATATATATATCTTGGAGTATCTATAAATATTTACTAGATGTGAGTGAAAATTTATGTGATATTTTTTTATATGTTGTGGTGATAATATAATTGGCATTTAAGTGAGCATTTATGGGAGTAAATATTCACGTAATTTGGTAGTCACCAATTATTTCCCTTAATAAGTATGTAGAATATATCATATAAGTGAGAAAAAGTAATTTAATATTTGGAAAAGCCAAAATTTTGGAGAGTAAATGCCGAATTATTATAACCAAACCACCTTAGAAATTTAGTTAGTCTAATTTCCCATTTTAGTTATAAGTTGGACACCTAAGCTTCTCCATTATTCTATTTGGTGACACCTAGCAAGCTTTGACCATTGAACCCGTCACCTTGCTTCCACTTTGTCTCCATCACTTTACACCTTATAACAATAAAATTAAGACACATGTTATACTAATTAATGAGAAGAAAAAAATGGTGGAGTATATAAGTGTGAGAGAGAGAGCTAGACTTAGGAATTGTTTTTAGGAAAAATCGTAGCTCACTAAAGAAAGAAAGGAAATAGAATTGAGAGGGAAAGAAAAAGAAAAAGAAAGAAAAAGAAAGAAAGAAGAAAGAAAAAAGGGAAAAGCTAGGAAATCTTTAAGAAAGCTTAAATCAAAGTAAGTAGGTTTTATGTTGCATTATGTTATGCCATAAATTTCATTTATGTGAGCTTAAATTAGGTGGTGGTTTAAAGCTTTCTATTATGTTATTATGGGTTATTCACGTTAGTATTTTGTGTTTGATGGCTTGATGTGAAATTACTGGTTGGAATGCATATGTGATGATGAATGGTTGATATGTTTATGTATCCATGTGTTGTGTATGCCTAAATATGTGTTGCTGAGTTTGGTTAAAAGAAATGGGTTTGGATCTAAATTTGGTGGAATGAAATTATGGTTAAGGTGGACTTAAAAAGGCATGAGTTTCCTAAGCAATCCATTCGGCCTACACACCTAAAAAGGAACGATTGGACGTTTTGTATGAAATTAAGAATCTAGGACTTAATTGTAACTCAAATAAGTAAATTAGGTTGAAGCAAAACTTCATTAGAATGAAAGAAAGTGTCTTGCCACTTTTTGGGAAAACATTCGACCTAAACCCTACAATTTGGAATTTGAGTTCCACTCATCCAACTTGTTAACTAATGGTTCAAATGTACCTAAATACATATAAATTGAGGTGTAGAAAGGTTAGATGCTAAGGAAAATGGAAATTTTGATGTAGACTAGGAACTATTCGGCCTAAACCCAAATTCTTGGGATTTGAGTTCCACTCATTCAAATTGATTACTAATGATCAATTAGAACTCAATATATATAAAATGAAGTGTTGGAAGGCAAGCTATCAACAAAAATCAAAATTATGACCTAGACCTATTAGAAGCTAAATTCGGCTAATAAGACTAAATTTTGGATTAGGAATGAAATCCCACTTCAAATGTGCTCAAATGCATTTGTAGGATTAAAATATAGGAATTGAGTAACCCTAATGGGTGAGTCTTGTATTCTTTGTGTGACTACTATGAAAATATATAAATCCCAAGCGTGGATTGAATTTTGAGTGTGGTATAGAAATGAAGGGTTTGGTACCCATGATTGGTGAAATATGGGAAACAAAACATCACTTGCATCATATTCATTTGGGGATGGATCGACTTGAGAAAACAATTGAATCAAGAAATGATGAGATTTGATAACCGAATTGTTTTGAAATTAGATAGGTTTGGTAACCTAACTAGATTAAATGGGTATTATCAATGAAGCTATGTGCATGCTCTATTAATTGATTAAACTCGTTAAACGATTGATAATTTTGCTAATTGTGTGCTACAATGAAGGTTAATTCCGTTACTAGTAGTAGGTGATTTGAAAATATCAAGAGTTGGAATAAAGCGGACTTGCTAATACCTAGGGTACCCGAATTAAAATCAATGGGGAAAGGCTAAGTAAAAGATAGCACCGCATCTCACTTACATCACCCTATTTACTAAGCTTTGACTCACCCTATTGCTATTTCATGCCATGAAAGGTAAAGGCGATGGTAGTGCTAATAAAGAAGCCGTCAGTTCCTCCCAAAAAGGGCTCATGTGTGACACGAAAAATATAGAAATCTCTTTTGATTGTAACAAAGGTTACGATGTCTAGTAGTGTGTATATAACACCTTAAATATTTTATGACTTCTTTAACGAGTATTGATTAAAGTTATGTAAATTTTATTATACGTACTTCTATACTTAATATGTTATTATTTATTAGCCATGTATTATGAGAGTAAATCGGGACTTTAGTCTCTAAACTATAACGCACCTAGCCACACCTCTTAGGTAATTGGTAAGGGAGCTGGTGGCGTCATAGAGGTGGTGTCGAGCTTTGGTTCGATTAATTAGGTAGAAACCTAAGTGTCACATGAGCCTAAGGACCGAGTGCGCTACTCAATAAGTAAAATCTACTCCTTGGTCTCTAATAAATGTGAGTTTTTAATGTGTATTTTATGTCATATATAGCCATTTCTTAGAAATATGGTTAATGGTAAATATAGTCATTGTAGAAGCCATACCTATTCTCGTGTTCCCCATGCCGCTAGGACATATCGACGACGGGTCACCCTAACCGCATACTAGGTCGAGCCAAACGGCCTTACTATGGCCCCACACTAGGATATGGTGCCCCATGTTATCCGAGTACATGACTCGATTCGATGAATAACATTTGTTGATGCCTTTTTTGACCATTATCGTAGGGTGGATTTTCCGAGGATGACTCGTATGCTAGACTCTTATATCGAGAGACCAACGATTCTTGGATGATGTGTGGAAGAGTCGGATAGATTGATATTCTTATCAAAATATGATTCAAGCCTTCCTGTCGATATAGGTTAGGCAAACCCTTACTAGGTTAATGTATAACTAAGGTCTACCTTTGCACCTAGCTCACGAGATTACACATACTGCGTCTATTAACGCTATCGACTATGGAGAGTAGAATACTCCTTTCCATGACATATCTAATATGTTAACCCGATAGAGTAGATGTGTTACTAGGAAACATGTTGCACGAGTATAGTATCTTTCGTGTGCCTTTTGATGTCAATAGGAATTCCTTTTGGGTGTAAATATCACATGAAAACTTTTGGATATAATTGTGTTTGTTAATATGGATGCTTGTTTATGTGATATATTTGAAAAATTTTATATATGTACATGAATGCCTTGTCATGTGTCGTACATCATAAAGGAAGGAGTCTAAGATTAAAACTAACTCGAATGTAACGTAACATGTACGAAGACATATCATGCCAAGAAAGAATCCCATATGAGTAGGAGGAGGAGGAACCTCCAATAATAGAAATCAACAAGAAGCTTTAAATCGTATGATGGAAATGATGCAGACAACAACAATAAGCAATGTAACAACAACAAGAAGTCCATACGGAGCAAATGAGACAACTCCTAGCTATGCATCAACAACCTCCACCTCAACATAGGAATGATGCGAGTGGAAAGATTTTGAAAAATGAATCCCCAAGTGTTTTCTAGAGTACGTTAATCCCATGGTAGCAAAAGGATGGTTCAAGTCCCCGGAAACAATATTTGAGTACCTACAATTCACCAACGAGTGAGTGTCATGTGCTACCTTTATGCTAACCAAGGATGCTCGTACATGGTGGAAAAGTGCATGATTAATAGTAGACGTGCCTACTTTAACATGAGAAGGGTTTAAAGAGATCTTTTACAATAAGTACTTTATCATAGATGTGAGGGCTAGGAAAATTCAAGAATTTCTAGAATTGAAATAGGATGGTATGTACGTAGGTGAGTATGTGCGAAAGTTCGAACAAGGGTGTAGATTTGTCCCATTCATTGCAAGGGATGAAAATTTGAAAAAGAATCAATTCCTAATAGGGTTAAACCCAAGAGTTCGAGTATGATACGAATATCGATTGCCCACACCTTTCCGGAAATGGTAGAAAAGGTAATGTTGGTGGATGAGGATCAAAAAGAGATTGCAAAGGAGATACAACGGAAGAGGCAAGCATTTAAATCCAGAGCCTCTTAGTCCGGACCCATGAGGCGAGTCCTACCTAGGAAGTTTAATCAAAGTGGTGGTCGAAGACATACAAGAGCTACCAAACCAGCACCATGTATTTCTAGCTCGCTACTAGGTAATTAGCCGAGATCGATGATGAGTAATCAACCTTGGTGCGGTAAGTGTGGGAGGTTCCATACTGGGAGTGTCAATCGGACGCGATGACTTGCTATGTATGTCATAAGCAAGGGCAGTGTATACTATAACTACCCCCAAGTATAGAGACTAGGACCGAGAGGGTACATGCTCGGGTTTGTACGATGATGCACGAGGAGGCTAATCGAAGAGAAGTGGCAATGATTTGTGTAATGTCTCAATCCTCGGCTTGATTACTTATATTTTGATTGATTTTGGTGCTACACATTCATGCATATCAAAAACATTAGTAAAAAGCCTAGGTGTCAAACTTGAGATATTAGTCTGTAGGGTATCTTATAGCTGTCCCTTTTGAGGAATTTATGGAGTCAATAGGTATAGTTAAAGAGTGTCCAATGCAAATTAAGGATAGGAGTCTAGAGGCTAATCGATAGTGTTGGATCTCTATGATTTTGATTTGATCTTAGGAATGGATTGGCTAATAAGTCATAGTACCACTATAGATTGTCGAGGTAAAAGGGTAATTTTTGAACTACCTAATAATTAGCGAGTTAGAATTTAAGAGTCTGCTTTGAAGTTTTGAGTCGTACCGACCATCTCAACTTTAAAGGCTCGAAAGATGCTAGAAAAATGATGTATGGGATACCTAGCGCACATGGTGGATAGCTAGGTAGAGCGAATGTTGAAACCAAAAGATATAGAGGTAGTGCGGGAGTACCTATATGTATTTCAAGAAAACTTAACTAAGTTATCGCCAAAAAGAGAGATAGAATTTAAGATTGATATAGAACTGGGCACGACCTTAATGTCTAAGCCTCTTTATAGAATGGCCCCAACCGAGTTAAAAGAATTAAAGGTGTAGTTACGGGACTTACTAGATAAGGGCTTCATATGCCTTAGTTGCTCACCTTGGGGAGCCCTAGTATTGTTGGTAAAGAAAAAGGATGGTAGTTTGAGGCTATGTATTGATTATCGAGAGTTGAATCGGGTGATAGTAAAAAATAAGTATCCACTACCCCGAATTGATGATTTATTTGATCAATTGCAAGGCGCGAAAGTATTCTCTAAAATAGATTTGCAATCAAGGTATCACCAATCGAGGGTAAGGTCGGAAGATGTAAAGAAAACGACATTCAAAATAAGATATGGCCACTACGATATCCTAGTAATACCGTTTAGATTGAATAACGCCCCAGCTGCTTTTATGGACCCGATGAATCAAGTCTTTAGGGAGTTTTTGGATAAATTTATCATGGTGCTCATTGGTGACATTTTAGTTTATTCTAGAAGTAAAGAGGAGCATAAGAGGCATTTAAGAGCTACTTTGTAAACGCTAAGGGAACAATAATTGTATGCAAAATTCAAGAAGTGTGAGTTTTAGCTAGAACAATTAGCTTTTCTAGGCCATATAGTAACCAAGGAAGGCATAACTATAGATCCAAACAAGATAGAAGCCATTCAAAAATGGCCTCCCTTGAAGAATGTGTTAGAGATATGAAGTTTCTTAGGCTTGGTCGATTATTATCATAGATTTGTTGAGGGCTTCTCTAAGATAACCATACCTCTTACTAATTTAATGAGAAAGAATGTCAAGTTTTAGTGGACGGATGCTTGCGAGGAGAGCTTCAAATAATTAAAACAAAGGTTAGTCACAACCCTAGTACTAACCATTACGTTCGAAGTTGAAAACTTTGTGGTATATAGTGACACCTCTAAAAATGAACTAGGAGCGAGTGTTAATGTAGAATGAAAGAATAGTAGCCTATGTGTCATAAAAACTAAAGGAATACGAACGAAATTATCCAACGTATGATCTAGCGTTAATGACGGTAGTCTTTGCCTTGAAAATCTAGAGACATTATCTATTGGAGAAAAATGTGAGATATACACGAGACCATAAAAGTTTATGATATATTTTCACACGGAAGGAGCTAAACATGAGGCAAAGGAGGTGGTTAGAGTTAGTGAAAGACTATCATTGCATAATCAACTACCACCTAGCAAAGGCCAATGTTATTGTCGATGCTTTAAGTAGAAAATCGATAGCCATAATGCAAGTAATCCGATTGCCAATAGTGAGGGATTTACGTAAGCTGGAATTAGAGGTAATCTTTATAGGCTATGGGAGTGTTATGTCGGCTTTGTTAGTCCAATTGACCACTGGAAGAAAGAATTCAAGTGAGGCAACAAACGAATGAAAGGTCGAAAGAATGGAAGAAAAGTGTAGAGGTCGGGAAGGAGTCTAACCTTGTTGTTAATGACAAGGTAGTGGTCAAATTTAGGGAAAGATTATGTGTTCCTTCGATAGCAGATTTGAAGGAAGAAATATTAAGTGAGGCACACACATCTCCATACTCCATACATCTAGGAAGTACTAAAATGTATCGGGATTTGAAACAATGTTATTAGTGGTCAAAAATGAAGAAGGACATTACAAGTTACATGGTGAGGTGTCGGACTTGTCGAGTAAGTGAAGTAGAGCATCAAAGACCCATAAGAGCATTAAAACCATTGGTAATTCCACAGTGGAAATGGAGCATATCACTATGGATTTTGTCATGGGATTACTAAGATCGAAAAAAAGGTCGCATGCCATTTGGGTGATTGTGGACGGAGTTGATGAAATCGGTACACTTCTTTCTAGTTAAGACCACTTATAGCCCGAGCCGAGTACACTTAGTTGTATATTGATGAAATTGTGAGGCTACATGGGGTCCGGTCTCAATCGTGTCAAATTGAGATCTTAGATTCACCTTAACATTTTGGAAGAGTTTACATAGGGCCATAGGGATAAGGCTAAACTTCAACATGGCTTGCCATCCATATACCGATGGAAAATGCGAACGGGTTATTTAGATTCTCAAAGACATGTTACAAGCATCCGTTCTAGATTTCTGCGAGAAATGGGAAAAATATGTGCAATCGATCAAGTTTGCATATAACAACAATTATCAAGCTTCAATCGAGATGGCTCCTTATGAAGCTCTATATGGATGACGGTGCGGAACCCTAATGTACCGGGACAAAGTAGGGGAAAGAAAGTTATTGGGCCTAGAGTTGGTGTAACAAATGACCGAAGTGGTGGATAAGATTCGTCAATGGATGAAGATGACCCAAAGTAGATAGAAAAGCTATGCCAATAAGAGGAGAAAAGATCTAGAGTTTGCAATTGGCGACTATGTTTTCTTAGGGGTTTCATCAATGAAAGGCGTACTCGTATTTTGAGAAGAAAGGAAAATTGAGTCCATGATATATTGTACCGTTTGAGATACTTAATCAAATAGGAGATAAGGCATATCGACTATTGCTACCACCATCCTTATCGGGAGTACATAATGTGTTTCATGTGTCTATGTTAAGAAAATATATTGGAGAACCTAGCTAGATTTTGGAGATAGCACCATCAAACCTAACCCCGGACTTGATATATGAGGAAAGACCAATCCAGATTCTAAATAAGCAAGTTAAACAACTAAAGAATAAAGAAATTGCCTTATTTAAAGTTTTGTGGGAGAATCACAATCTCGAAGAAATGACCTAAGAATATGAGGAAGAAATAAAAGATAAATGCCCGGAGTTATTTGAGTAAGCCAATTTTGAGGAAGAAATTTCCTTTAAGGAGGGGAGAAATGTAACCCCCTTGAAAATCCTTAACCACATAGCTATATGTACTTGGAATATTTATATATGTCTATACTAAGTATAGGTGTGATTTATGTGCCATTTTAATATTTTGTGATGCTAACATCCTTAGTGTTTATGTGAGGATTTATGGGATGAACTTTGGGCAACCTAGCTAGTTACCATTTATTTCCTTTAACATATATTTAGAACGTACCATGAAGGGAGAAAAATTATCTAAAGGTGTGGAGAGTGTCAAAATGTGGGGAATTGCCTAAAAATTAAATGAATGTCGAAATTTTGGCGAGAGAAATGTAACTCCCGTGAAAATTTCTAACCCTATAATTATATATATCTTGGAATATCTATAAATATATACTAGATGTGAGTGGAAATTTATGTGATATTTTTTTATATGTTGTGATGATAATATAATTGGCATTTAAGTGAGTACTTATGGGAGTAAATATTCGGATAATTTGGTAGCCACTAATTATTTCCCTTAATAACTATGTAGAATATATCATATAAGTGAGAAAAATTAATTTAACATTTGAAAATGCTAAAATTTTGGAGAGCAATTGCTGAATTATTGGAACAAACTACCTTAGAAATTTAGTTAGTCTAATGACCCATTTTAGTTATAAGTTGGACATCTAAGCTTATCCATTATTCTATTTGGTTACACCTAGCAAGCTTTGACCGTTGAACCCGCCACCTTGCTTCCACTTTGTCTCCATCACTTTCCACCTTATAACCATAAAATTAAGACACATGCTATAATAATTAATGAGAAGAAAAAAAGATGGAGTATGTAAGTGTGAGAGAGAGATAGACTTAGCCATTTTTTTAGAAAAAAACGTAGCTCACTAAAGAAAGAAAGGAAACGAAATTGAGAGGGGAAGAAATGGAAAAGAAAGAAAGAGAAAGAAAGAAGAAAGGAAAAAGGGAAAAGCTAGGAAATCTTTAGGAAAGCTTAAACCAATGTAATTAGGTTTTATGGTGCATTATGTTATGCCATAAATTTCATTTATGTGTGCTTAAATTAGGGGGTGGTTTAAAGCTTTCTATTATGTTATTATGGGTTATTCATACTAGTATTTTGTGTTTCATGGCTTAATGTGAAATTAATGGTTGGATTGTAAATGTGATGATGAATGGTTGGTATCTTTATGTATCCTTATATTGTGTATGCCTAAATATATATTGATGGGTTTGGTTAAAACAAATGGGATTGGACCGAAATTTGGTGGAATGAAATTATGGTTTAGATGGACTTAGAAAGGCATGAGTTTCCTAGGAAATCCATTCGGCCTACATACCTAAAAGGGAAAGATTAGTCCTTTGTATGAATTTAAGAATCTAAGACTTCATTGTAACTCAAATAAGTAAATTAGGATTAAACAAAACTTCACTAGAATGAAAGAAAGTGTCTTGTCACTTTTTGGGAAAACATTCATCCTAAACCCTAAAATTTGGAGTTTGAGTTCCACTCATCCAACTTGTTAATTAATGGTTCAAATGTACCTAAATACATGTAAATCGAGGTATAGAAAGGTTAGACTCTAAAGAAAATGGAAATTTTGGCTTAGACTAGGAACCATTTGGCCTAAACCCAAATTCTTGGGATTTGAGTTCCACTCATTCAAATTGATTACTAATTGTTCAATTAGAACTCAATATATATAAAATGAAGTGTTGGAAGGTAAGATTTCAAGAAAAATCAAAATTAAGACCTAGACCTATTAGAAGCTAAATTCAACTAGTAAGAATAAATTTTGGGCTAAGAATGAAATCCCATTTCAAATGTGCTCAAACGTATTCCTAGGACTAAAATATAAGAGTTGAGTAACCACTAATGGGCGAGTCTTTCTTGCATGGATACTATGAAAAATATATGAAATCCCAAGCATGGATTGGATTTCGAGTGTGGTATGGAAATGAAGGGTTTGGTGCCTATGATTGGTGGAATATGATAATGAAACGAGCACGTAAATCATATGCATTGGGGATGGATCAACTTGAGAAAAAAATTGAGTCAAGAAATGATGAGGTTTGGTAACCGAATTGGTTTGAAATTGTATAGGTTTGTTAACCTAACTAGATTAAATGGGTATTAGAAATGAAGCTATATGCTTGCTCTGTTAATTGATTACATCATTAAGTGATGGATAATTTCGCTAATCATGTGCTACAACAAGAGATAATTCTGTGGCTAGCGAGTATGTGATTCGATAATCACCAAATATGAGAATAAAGTAGACTTGCTAATATGTAGGGTACTCGAATTAAAATCAATGGGGAAAGGCTAAGTAATAGGATAACACTACACCTCATGTGCATCACCCTACCTATTGAGCTTTGGCTCACCCCGTTGTTATTTCACGCCATAACGAGTTAAAGGTGATAGTAGTGCTTGATAAAGAAGCTGCCAGTTCCTCCCAAAAAATGGCTCATGTGTGACACAAAAAACATAGAAATCTCTTTTGATTGTAAGAAAGGGTATAGTATCTAACGAGTGTGTAAATAACACCTTAAATATTTTATGACTTTTGTAATAGTATTTATTAAAGTTGTGTAAATTTTACTTTACGTACTTCTATACTTAATATGTTATTATTTATTGGCCATGTATTATGGGAGCAAATCGGGAATTTAGTCTCTAAACTGTAACACACGTTGCCACATCTCTTAGGTGATTGGTAAGGGAGCTAAAGGGAAAGAGGGAGTGAGGGAGGGAGAGAGTGAGAGATAAAGGGGAGAGGGAGGAAGGAGAGATAGAGAAGAGATAGAGAGGGAGAGAAAGAAGGATAAAAATAGGAAAAGAGAAGGAGAGAGAGGGGAGAGGGGGAGAAGAGGGAGGGAGAGGGAATGAGAGAGAGTGGGAGTGAGAGAGAGGGAAAGAGTGGAAAAGAGAGGGAGAGGGCTAAGAGGAGGGGAGAAAGGGAGTGGAAGAGGGAAAGGGATAGAGAAAAGAAGAGAGAGCGAGAGGGATAAAGAGGGAGATAGAGAGGGAGAGAGAGGGTGAGTGAGAGTGAGGAAGAGAGTGGGAGAGAGATATATTGATAGAGAGAGGGAGAGAGAGAGAGAGAGAGAGGGAGATATAGATAAAAAGGGAGAGAGATGGAGGGAGAGGAAGATTGAGAGAAAGAGAGATAGAGGGAGGGGTAGAGAGATGGAGAGAGGAAGAGCGGGAGAGAGGGGGCAAGAGAGAGAGGGAGAGGGAGGGAGGGAGAGAAGGGCGAGAAAAGGAGAGTGAGATAAAGAGGGAAAAAAAGGAAAGGGTGGGAGAAAGGGTTGGAGGGAAAGGGCGAGAGAGAGGTAGAGAGAGTGAGAGAGAGGGGGAGTGGGAGAGAGAGGGAGAGAGTAAGAGATAGATAAATAGATAGATAGAAAGTGAGAGAGATAGAGGAATCTCTCCTTCTCTCTCTCGTCATCCTCTCCCAATCTTTCTCCCTCTCTCCTTCTCCCTTCCCTCTTTAACCCTCCCCCTTCTCCCTTCCTCTCTCACTCCCTTTTGCTCTTTTTATCCCCTCCTCTCTCCCTTTTTCAAATCTCTCACTCTCACTATCTTCTTCTATCCCTCTATCTCTCTCCTACTCACTCTTCCCCTCTCCATTGCTCTTTCTCTCCCTCTCTCCCTTAGTTTCTCTCTCCCTCTCCTCTCCTTCTCTTTTTCATCCCTCTCTCTCCCTCTCTCTCTTTCTTTCTCGCTCTCTCCTTCTCTCCCTCCCTTTATCCCTCTTTCTCTCCCCCTCTCTCTTCTTCTCTCCTCCTCTATCTCTCTCTCCCTTTCTCACTCTCCCTCTCCCAATCTCTCCCCTTACCTGTCTTTCCCTTTCACTCTCCTTTCCTTTCTCTTCCTCTCTCCACCCTTCTTTCTCTCCCTCTCCCTCTTCCTTTCTTTCTCGTCCCTCTCTTTCTTTCCCACTCTCTATATCCCTTTCTCGTCTCTCTCTCCCTTCCCCTCTATCTCTCCCCCTCTCTCCCTCTCTTGCTCTTTCTCACTCTCCCACTTCTCTCTTTCCATCTCTCTCTCCTCTTCCTCTACCAATCTCTATTGCTCTATCTCTCCCTCTCTTTCCATCTCTCTCCCTCTCCATCTCCTCCCCCTCTCTAACTCTCCCTCCCAATATATCTCATTTTCCCCTCTCCCACTCTCTCTCTCCTTTATCTCTCTCTATATTTCTCCCCATCTATCCCTCTTCTTCTCTCTCCCCCTCTATATCTCTCTCCCTCCCTTCTCTCTCTCTCTCCTTCCTCTCTCTCCTCCCTCCCTAGTCCTTATTTCCCTCTCCCTTACCCGCTTTTCCTCTCTCCATCTCTCTCTCCCTCTCTTTCTCTCCCTCTCTCCCTCTCTTTCTCTCCCTCTCTATCTTTTCTCTCTCACTTTTCCCTCCCTCTCTCCCTATCTCCCTCTCTTCCCCTCTCTATATCTCTACCTCTCCCTCTCTTTCTCTCTTTCCATCTCTACCTCTTCCTCCCCTCTCTCCATCTCTACCTCTCCTTCTCCCTCTCCTAATCTCTCTCCCTCTCTTTCTCCTTCTCTCTCTCTCCCTCCCTCTCTCTCTTTCCCTCTTTCTCTCTTACCCTTCTATCCTTTCATATCTTTCCCTCTCCCTCTCTCTTTCTCCCTTCCCTCTCTTTATCTCTTTCGCTCCCTCTTTCCTCCTCTCTCTCCATCCTTCTCTCTCACCCCTTCTCTCAATCTTGATGTATCTCACTCTCTCTCACTCTCTTTCTACTTCTCTCTAACTCTCTCCCTCTCGCTCCCACTCCCTCCCTCTCTCCCTCACTCTTTTCTCTCTCTCCCTTTCTCTTTTACTCTCTCTCTCTCACTCCCTCTATCTCTCCCTCCCTTACTCTCTCCTTCTCTCCCTCTCTTTCTCTTTCTCCATTTCTCTTACTCCCTCTCCCTCTCCCTCCTTCTCGATCTCTCCCTCCCTCTCTTGCTCTCCCTACCTCTCTCCCCTCTATGCCTTTCTCTCTCCCCCTCTTTCCCCCTTTATCTCTCTCAATTTCTCTCTTTGACTCTCCCAATCTCTCCCCTAACTCTATTGACCTCCCACTCACCCTCCCTCTCTCTCTCCTTCTCTCCCCCTCTATCTCTCACTCTCCCTCTCCCAATCTCTCCCCCAACTCTCTATCTCCCTCTCTTCATCCCTCTCTCCCTCTCCTCTCTCCTTTTCTCTCTCTCCCTCTCTTTATCCCTCTCTATCTCTCTCTCCCTCTCTCCCTCCCCCTCTCTCTCCCTCTTTCCCTCTCTCAATCTCTTGCTCCCTCTCTCTCTCCCTTTCTCTCTTTCCATCTCTCTCTCCTTCTCTCCCTCTCCTAATCTCCATCCCTCTATCTCTTCCCCTCTCTCTCAATTTCCCTCTTAATATCTCTCCTTTTCTTCCTCTCCCACTCCCTCCTTCCCTCTCTCTCCCTTTTTATCTCTCTCTCCCATTCTCCCTCCCTCCCCCAGTCTTTATTTCTCTCTCATTTATGCTCTCTCCCTCTCTCCATCTCTCTCACACTCTCTCTCCCTCCCTCATTTTTTCTCCTTCCCTATCTCTTTCTCTCCCTCTCTCTTATTTTTCCCTCCCTTTCTCCCTATCTCTCTCTTCCTCTCTCTCCATCTCTACCTCTCTTTTTCTCTCTCCCACTCTCTCCCTCTTTTTCTCTCCCTCTCCCTCTCCTAATTTCTATCCCTCTCTTTCTCTTTCTCTCCCTCTCCCTCATTTTCTCTCCTTCTCTCTCTCACTCCCTCTATCCTTCATATCTCTCCCTCTCCCTCTCTCTTTCTCCCTCCTCTCTCTTCTCCTCCCTCTCTCCCTCTCCTTTTCTCCTTCTCTCCCCTTCTCCTTCCCTCCCTCCCTCTCTTTCACCCCTCTCTCCATCTCTTTCTCTCTCACTCTCTCACTCCTTTTTCTTTCTCTCTCTAAATCTCTCCCACTCCCTCCCTCTTTCCTTCCCTCTCTTGCTCACTCATTCTCTCTTTCTCCCTTTCTCTCTTCTTTTCTTTCTCTCTCCCTCCCTCTCTCTCCCTCCCTCTCTCCCTCTCTCCTGCTTTGTCTTCTTCTCTCTCTTTCCCCTCTTAAACCCTCTATCTCTCTCCCTTTCTCACTCTCCCTCTCCCAATCTCTTCCCTAACTCACTCTCCCTCCCTTTCTCCATCCCTTTCTCTATCTCCCTCTCCTTCCTTAATTTCTCTCTCATACACTCCCTCTCTCTCCCTCTCTCTATCCCTCTCTATCTCTTTATCCCTCCCTCTCTCTCTTCCCCTCTCTCCCTCTCTCAATCTCTCACTCCCTCTCTCTACCCTTCTATCTTTTCATCTCTCTCTCTCCCCCTCTCCCTCTTCATCACCCTCACCCAATCTTCATCCCTCTATCTCACCCTCTCTCTCTCCCCCTTTCTCTCACTTACCCTCTCTATATCTCTCTTTCTCTCCCTACCCCACACTCTCTCTCCCTATCTCTCTCTCATTCTCTCTATCTCCCCTCCTTTCTCTTCCTCTCTCCCTCTTTCTATCTATCTTCCTCTCTCTCTCTTCCTCCCCTCCTCCATAGTCCTTCTTTCTCTCTCTTACCCTCTCTCTATCTCTCTCACTCTCCTTACTTCCCTCTCTCACTCTCTCTCTCTCCCTCCCTCCTTCTTCCTCTTTTCTCCTCTCTATCTCTCTCTCTCTCCCTCTCTCTCATTTCTTCCCTCCCTCTCTCCTTATATTTCTTTCTCCTTCTCTCTATCTCTACCTCTCCCTCTATCTTTGTCTCCTACACTCTCCCTCTCATTCTCTTCCTCTCCCTCCCTCGGTCTCTCTTCATCTCTCTCACTCCTTCTATCCCTCATATCTCACCCGCTCCCTCTCTCCCTCCTCTCTCTCACCCCTCTCTCCATCTCTCTTTTGCTTTCTCAATCTCTCTCACTTGTCTTTCTCTCTCTCTTACTCTCTCCCCTTCTCTCTCGCTCCTTCCCTCTCTTCCTCTCTCCCTTGCTCACTCTTTCACTCTTCCTCTTTTTTTCCTATATCTCTTTCTCCCTCTCTCTTCCTCTCCATGACCTCCCCCTCACCCCTTTCTCTTTCCCTCTTACCCTTTCTGTCTCTCTCTCCTTCCCTCACTCTCTTTTCCTTTCTTACTTTCTCCTTCTCTCCATCCTTTTCTCCCTCTCCCTCTCTCTCACTCTTTCTCCCTCTCTCCCTCTTGCTTTTCTCTCCATTTATCTCTCTCTCCCTCTCTCTTTCCTCTCGCCTACCTAAAAGGGGAGAGAAAGAGGGAAAGGAATGAAGGAAAGATGGAGAGAGAGGGAGATGAGAGAAAGGGAGAGAGAAGGAGAAAGGCAGAGAGAGAGAGAGAGGGAGAGAGATAGAGAAAATGAGGGAGGGGAGAGAGGGAGGGAGGTAAAGGATCATGCATCCTATAGAGGTACAAAATAAATAAATAAAATTTCCTCCATCTAAGGGCCCAAATCATGCCATTGAATCTATTAATCGTACATACATAAATAATAAGCTAAAAGTAAAGGAATACCTTTTATAGCACAGTTCTAAATTCCTTTTGTTTTAATTAGTCATCCAAGTGTTTGACCTCTATTGATGATCCACGCGACCCAAGTATCCACAAAGAAGCACTCAAAATTAATGAGGTGCTAGCTTTATCTTTTTTGATTAAGTATTTCCTCTAGAAACCAATCCCGAGCAACTTTGCGACAACCGTAAAGGAGAAGGAAAGAGTATTTCTTAATGGGGTTTAGGAGAAAACTATTTTCTCGCTTTTTTCTCTATTAGCCGTGTGCCCTTAGTGATTTTTAGGGCTGGCCTAAATTTTCCACCCTATTTCTTTTCTTTTGGCTGAATTTCTCCTTTTATTTTTAAGTTGGTCGAAAATACTCTATGGTCTTTCATTCCCCTCCTTTATGCCACACCTCTCCTCCTATTTATAAGGAGAGAGTTTCCTTGTCCTGTAAGGACAAGAAGAGAGGCGCTATGAGTCCATAAAGGATTTTAGGTTTTTGCTTCCTTATCCTCTAAGGATGAAAAGTTATTTTATATGTGGACTGCTTGATTGTTATCTTCTAAAACATTCATTCTTATCCAACAAAGTTGATGTTTATCTTTAAAATATTCATCCTTATCCAACAACGTTGATGTTTATCCTCCCACGAAAATGATCTTTAAGATTTTAATTAAATCTAATGGGCCAAAACTATTTTATCCCAATTAATTTATTTGGATTATCTAAAAAAATATTTTTAGATTATTTGAGCAGGGTCCACATTAAGAAATAATTTTTTAAAATACCCTTTAACCTAAATTAGGAAACTCCTTTCCTTTTAGGTTCTTTATTTCCAAATTTGACACTAACTCAAATTAGAAAACCGATTTCTAAAATAGAAAACTTTTCATTTTTAAAAAAATTTTCATTTTAGAAACTCTTTCCAAAATAGTTGTAATCGAAAATGTTTTACAATATCTTTGCTTCTCATTTGTAATGTGAATGCTTCAACTTATGCATGTGACTCAATAGGCTCCTACATATGTTGATAATGTATGAAGAATAAAAGACTCATTTTTAATCTCTTGATACATAAATCAAAATTAGCGTCTAGCAAGGCATCATGACTACCCAATTCTCTAAGAGGATTAGTTAATCCATTATTACCTTTCACGAGCATGGTTACCATACAATTCAGTCCTTATGTCTACTTATCATAGTGTGATCTCGAACTTGGTTATTATTCTTGTTCGATTATGATCACATAAGTTTTCTTCGTTTCCCAAATATCTTTACTCTTAGAGTAAACCAACTATGATCTATTGGTGTACTCCTATTGTGGCCACAGATTTCATGAGCGGACATTTATCGAAGTGTAATATGATAACTCCTTTAGCATACAAGGAATGACATATCCTATCTTATTCATACACATATCTCCATTGGATTCCTAGTGCACCCAATGAATTGCTCATATCCAACCCATTAATTGGTCCATTGAAATGAGTGTCAAAGTGCATAAGCCCTCCAATGAGATAACCATGACGACTTTAGGTCTAAGAACCATTTATACCAATCTTGTATAAGATTTCGATAGACTAAAACCAAATGGGTTCTCATGGCGAGTCAAGTCCAATGATATGTTCTCTAACATAAATCACCTAAGAGCTTACTTTGAAATCACCATGTCAATAGGTATGAGATCTCCTACTCCTATCATATAGCATGAGCATAGCACTCACAAGTCTATCCATATATTATCAATGTCCATTCTCGATAATGCTATGACTTGAGACATTTAATGATATCATTTACGTGCATTGGTGTTTTTCTCACATCTTTCAATCAATCACTATTGCAAATACATATCATAAGGACTTCTATCTAACTTTAATGAATTTATCAACATGTAAATATAAAAATTAATAGAATGACTTCGTTATTAAATGATGTAATAATATATTAACTTGGGCCCATCCAAACATGATTGAATCTTGGGCACTAACACTAACAATCTCCTACTTGCACTAGAGCCAACCAGCCATGTCCTTTAATCTTGATAATCGAGTGAGGGTCGGATGCTTTGGCTATGATGAGGGCTTAGTGTGAGGTCAACTATGTTATCGTAGTGTGGTTCTTTTTTATCCTTATGCTATCACAGCCCTTTTATCTCTATAATCAAGTGATAACATTGTAGTACTTGCTTGGACCGTTGATGAGACCTTGGTTCCTTTGCATGTGCTATGAATCCTTTGTTGTTTGTCATTAAGCTATAAGAAATTGGAACAAAACCTTCTTTAATTGTTCCATACTAAACCTTTTAGTATCATGTCATTATAACTACCTTGGGAGACTCCTCACATTCCAAGTGATCATTCTCTATAGATCTATGCTTTTAGATTGTAAGTTTCTCTCATATGTTATCTTTGGAAAGTTTCTTCTAGGTTTCTTAATCTTTTATTTGCAACATAATAATATTATAGTCAATGTGTGATTTTGTGTCGAATAACCATGACTTAGTAGGCTCCCAATAGCTTTTTATATACATAAGGTTCATCTTTGTTTTGATGAATAATCAAACTCTTTGATCATTCCATAAAACGCGGATTTATATTCCTAGAGGCATGCTTAAGTATATTAATGGACCTTATCCTTTTGTAAATCTTATTTGCATGTTCTTGGAAACTTTTAAGGTGTGTCAACTACACATTCCTTTTATTTGCCTTTTATAAGAATCAATATCTAACATTGTCATTTCAAAAGTATTAGCTTCGTTATCCCGTTTAGGGCTTACATCACAATGTGTTAAGATGAAAAGATCATATATCTTTTGTCTTTTTGATGAATTTGTTTTAAACTTTTGAAATTCTTGTGTTTTTGTTTGTGAGAGAGTTACAACTCTTTGTGAACTTTAGGATTCCTTTATTAAAGTGTTAATTTGTGAGTCTACTCAAATCTTATTGAGTTTAAGTTTCCTCCCAATGTTTCTAGCATCCATAAATTGCTTCCCATGGAACATAGTGTGCTTAGTAAGGGATAATATTTTATTCTAGTGGTAAGATATTACACCATAATCTTACTTTAGGGTATCTCACAATCTAACACTTTATTCATTTTAGGCTTTATTTTGTCGTTGTCAAACCCTTTGACGTATATTTTATAGGCTTAAATATTTAAGGGAAGATTAATTCATTTTCCTTCCCTTCCTATATCCGAAATGCAATCTATCTTCAATATATTAGAATCCTATTCATTTCAATGGTTGTAGTAAAAAGTATTCACTCATAATTAGGGATATTAATTCGACTCATCATGGATTGATCATGTCTAACATGTGATGTCTATAGAAAATCTCATTCTCTTTTAAGTGAGCTAACATTTTAGCATTTAAGTATTCAACTCCTCGATCTAATCAAGATGCTTTAAAACTATTGTTAGTTCATCTCATGACTTTTCAAGTCTAAACCTTTAAATATTTTAAATGTTTTGGACTTATGTCTTATAACCATAACATGATCCATTATCATTAATGATTATGTGACATGCATGTTCTCCTCTTGCTTGGGTGAACATAGGCCCATATACATCTCTATGTATAAGGACTATTTTGATTAGTAAGTCTTTCTCTTTTTAAACTAAAAGGGGATACATGTCTTTTTGTCAAGTAAACAAGATTCTTTAGATATCATCTAATGATTCTAAATATCCTTTTGTATAAGTAGGTTGGATATGGGATTCTTGTTTATATGACTAAGTTTGATGTTGCTTACTAATTAATATTTATTTAGATCATTTGAGTCTTCTAGTATTTATGTTATACATTTAGGAGTTATGTTTAACACATATAATCATTATCAAAATAATTTCATAAAAACTCATCCTTAAAATAACTATTATTCTTAAAAATAAAACACTTATTCAAAACAAGAAATTGAAATAACATCTTTCGTCTTTACTAAAATAATAATGATTGAGTCGTAGCACATCCCAACATGGTAGTGCTAGCTCATAAATATCTACATCTAATGGTCCAACTCTTTGATCCATTGTGGTTATGTAGATATTCTCCCTGAAGCTATCTTTCTTCCTTTGCTAAACTCCTGTACATTTAAAAAATGTACGCATCACATTTAGCGTCATATACTTATTAGGTGAACTTTAGAAATACAAGGATTAGCAATAATAAAATAAATACCCAGGTGGTGATATAACTTTTCTTTTGTACCCCTTTTAGGTACTACTTGGAATTGAGCTTCCAATGCCCTTTCTTGTTACAAGGACAACAAACTGCATCCTTTGAGCTATTTTGAGCCTTGTCCTTTTTCACTCCTCTAGTAGGTGCGAGTTGAAGACTTATTCTTCTTTTTAGGCTTTTTCTTTCACTTTAATGTACCTTTTTCCTTATTAGCTAGAAGTACAGAGCTTTTGTTCTTCTTGTTAATTTCGAGTTAAGCTTCCCTTAGCATGGATAACCACTCTCCAAGAGTCTTTTGCATGTGCATAATGTTGAAGTTTATGATGAACTATCCATAACTATTGGGAAACAATTACAATACTAGGTCAATAGATAATTCAGCATCCATTCCAACTTCAATTTCGGCTAGCTGGTCAATATAGCCTATCATTTATGTGACATGCTTTTTGACATTAGATCTCTCATCCATTCTAGCCCTAAAGAGCTTGCTTGCTATCTCATAGTGCTCATGCCTAGTATTCTCCTTAAATAATCTCTTGAGCTTTGCTATGATATCAAAAGCATGTGAGCTTTTGTGTTGGTGCCTATGCTCCAATGTCATAGCGAGCAAGCATGATGCTCTAAGTAGTGATCGCATCATCTCTATGCTTGATCCATGCTTCATGAGCTTCAGCTTGAACCGGAGGAGGCTTATCTAGAAGAGCTTTCTCTATCGTATAGAGAATTTTCTTATGTTGGAGGACTATCCTCAAATTCATTTCCCGATCGAGAAAGTTTGTGCCATTAAAGGCATTGCTTCCATCAATGATCAATCATATCGATGTGTTACCAATCATACTTGTACAATCTGATAGGATAGAAAAGCATATGGTTTGGTTAATTAAATTGCATAAATCAAAGCATAAATTAAAGAAGTAAAATCTACGTTCCCTCTCACTATTTTTGTCAAGTTCTATAACCTTCAATATAGTACTCGAGAAAACTTTTTGATTCATTTTCTTAGTAGGTTAGGATCCCATCTTCTAACATGCATTAGCGTTGAGTTGTCCGAATAAGCCATACATGAAGGATTAATAGGTAATTCCTTACCAGTTATATTTAATGTAACTCCTACTTCCATTGGTATGATAACTCCTTGTCCTTCTCACATCTTATGTGAGTACCAATCCTTACTTATAGGTTTATTGGACCTTGAGTTATCTCAAAAAACTCAATAACTCATTTAAGTTAGACCCAACGTTCGGGGACATTGTATGACCCATTATGTTTTTTCCTCCGGGAAGAAAAAACCTTGAGTTAGCCAATAAAGACTAAGAGAGTTCTCGCCTCATAACGATAGAAAGCATTTAACTTAATATTTTATTTGAAGAATTTAATAAGATTGGTCTCATACTAGCATGCATACTAACCAATAATCACATTATTCCTAATCATGTATACTAACATTGATCTCGTCACATTCATACATCTCATGCATGACTCAAGGATTGATGAATGGTAATGGATTTCTAGTACTAGCCCCCTCGAGCCATAAGAAGACTAGTGGGTCAATTCCTAGGTGAAAAATTATTACAAATTCTTCATAAATGTCTTCATTCCTTAGTGTCTTCTCCTTGTATCTATTTTAATTCCTATCTATTACTTTTACATTTATTCAAAATAAGAGACCTCGAGTTACATTCAAGGGGAGTAATATGAGAAGAGAAATACAATAGAGTAATAGAGAAGCCAGGACACACGAGTTATATTTATCCAAAAATACCAAGCATTCATAAAACTAGGTTGACTCGTCCATACCATTCGCTCATGCTTCAATCACATTGATACATGGCATACTCATGAAACAATTTCATTCATAAAATGACTATAAATCTATAGCTTTGGTCATTTTATAAATTTATTAAAATTTCTCAAATTTTAATTTTAAAACCTTTTTGGGCCTTGGGCCCACTTTAAGCCCATAAACTTTTAGGCCTCAAGGGTTCTTGATTTTCAAAGCCTAAACCTCCGGGTTTACATACATTTGCTCGTGACTACCGGCCAAGAGCAAAAACACCTAGCCGATGGCCTATTGCGTTGCCCGTGCACTTGGTACTCGAGTCGGTAGGCTAATAACTTGCCTAGCGCACACCTAGCATACGAGCTTGGCAGCCTCAATAGCCTACCTAGCGTGTGCTAGTGTGCTCGTGCACCTAGCGTGCAACTTGGTAGGCCGACAAGCTATTTTAGAACGTGTCTAGCATGCAGCTTGGTAGGCCAATAGTTTGCTTGGTGCATGCTAGTCTACCACATGCCTAGCGCGTGGCTTGACGAGCCAGCGAGCCATTTGGCGCTCACCAAGCATGGGGCCCGGTAGGCTAGTAGCTCGCTCGGCGTGCACCAAAAGTGTTGCTGTCGGTAGGGCTATCATGCGTACGACATTGACGTTTAACATCGACCTTTCGTGTTCCTACTAATTTTGACCCAAAATTTCGGTTTCATATTTATATAAAATACCAAAAAAAAAGATTTATAATCGGACGTATCTTATTCATATAATTAATCACAATTAACCAATCATACAATCAAATATTTAATGAAGCCATGATCATAATTGAAGGATCATGTATCCTATAGAGGTGCAAAATAAATAAAAAAATTTCCTCTATCTTAGGATCTAAGATTATGCTCGTTGAATCTATTAATCATACATACATGAATAATAACCTAAAAGTAAAGGATTACCTCTTATAGCGTAGTTCTAAATTCCTTTTCCTTGATTAGTCGTCCAAGTGTCCAGCTCTTCATTGAAAATCCACGAAGCCCAAGTATCCACAAAGAAACACTCAAAATGAATGGGGTGTTAGCTCCACCTTTTTAATTAAGTATTTCCTCTAGAAATCAATCCCGAGCAACTTTTGTGACGACCTTAAAGGAGAAGGAAAGAGTATTTCTTGCTAGGGTTTAAGAGAAAACTATTTTCTCCTTTATTTTCTCTCTTGGCCGTGTGCCCTAGATGGTTATTAGGGCTGGCCTAAATTTCTCAATCTATTTCTTTTCTTTTGGCTAAATTTCTCCTTTTCTTTTTAACTTTCTTGAAAATACTCTATGATTTTTTATTCCCCTCCTTTATGCCGCACCTCTCCTCCTATTTATAGAGGGAGAGTTTCCTTGTACTCCAAGGACAAAGAGAAGGGTGGCTATGAGTCCATAAAGGACTCTAGGTTGTTGATTCTTTATCCTTCAAGGATGAAGAGTTATTTTATATGTGGATTACTTGATTATTATCTTTTAAAACATTCAACCTTATCTAGTAAGGTTAATTTTTATCTTTAAAACATTCATCCTTATCCAATAAGGTTTATGTTTATCCTCCCACCAAAATTATCTTTAAGCTTTTAATTAAATCTAATGGGCCAAAACTATTTTAGCCTAATTAATTTATTTGAACTATCCAAATAAATATTCTTAGATTATTTTGGCGGTGGTCCATATTAAGAAATAATTTTTCAAAACACCTTTTAACCTAAATTAGGAAACTCCTTTCCTTTTGGGTTCTTTATTTCCAAATTTGAAACTAACTTCCAAATGAGGAAATCGATTTCTAAAATAGAAAAATTTCCAGCTTTTAAAACTTTTTCCATTTTGAAAACTCTTTCCAAAATAGTTGTAATTGAAAAGTTTTTCCAATATCTTTGCTTCTTATTTGCAATGTGAATACTTAAGCTTACATATGTGGCTCAATAGGCTTTTAGATATGTTGGCAATGTATCAAGAATAAAAGACTCATCTTTAATCTCTTGATACATAAATCAAGATTGGCAACTATGATCACACAAGTTTTTTTCGATTCCCAAATATGTTAGTTCTTAGAGTAAACCAATTATGCTCTATTGGTGTACTCTTATTGTGGTCACAGCATTTCCTAAGTAGACATTTATCAAAGTGCAATGTGATAACTCCTTTAGCATACAAGGAATGACATGTCTTATCTTAGTCATACGAGTATCTCCATCGATTCCTAGTTCACCTAACGAATTGCCAACATGCAACCCATTAATGGATCCATCAAAACGAGTGTTAAAATGCATAAGTCCTCTAATGAGATAACCGTGATGACTTTAAGTGTAAAGATCAATTGTACCCAGCTTGTATAAGATTCTCATAGACTAAAAGAAAATGAGTTCTCATGATGAGTGAAGTCTAGTGATATGTTCTCTAACATAAATTACCTAAGTGCTTACTTTGACATCACTATGCCAATAGGTGTGAGATCTTCTACTACTATCATATAGCATGACTATAGCACTCACAAGTCTATCCATATATTGTCAATGTCCATTCTCGATAATGCTATAAATTGGGACATTTAATGATATCATTTATGTACATTAGTGTTTGTCTCATATCTTTCAATTAATCACTATTGCAAATACATATCATAAGGACTTCTATCTAACTCTAATGAATTTATCAATATATTAACATAAGAATTAATAGAATGACTTCTTTATTAAATGATGTAATAATATATTAACTTGGGCCCATCGAAACATGGTTAGATCTTGGGCACCAACACTAACAAGAGGGAGAGAGAGAGGGAGAGAGAGAGGGAGGGAGAAACAAAGGGATAAAGGGAGAGAGGGAGGGAGGGAGAAAGAGAGGGAAGGAAGGGAGAAGGAGAGATGGTGAGAGGGAGAGAAGGAAAGAAGGAGAGAAGGAGAGAAGGAAAGAAGGAGAGAGGGAGAAGAGGAGGGAGGGAGAGAGTGGGAAAAAATGGAGAAAGGAAGAGGTAGAGAGGGAGAAGGGAAGAGAAAAAAGAGAGATATAGAGAGGGAGGGAGGGAGTGTTAGAAAGGGAGAGGTAGAGAGGAAGAGGGATAGAGAGATATAAAAGGAGATGGAGAGAGAGAGAGAGAGGGATAAAGGGAGAAAAAGAGAGAGGGGAGGGATAGGGTGAGAGAGGGAGAGAGAACAAATGATAGAGGGGGAGAGAGAGGGAGAGAGAGAAAAAGAGAAAAGGGAGAGAGAGGGAAGGAGAGAGATAGAAAGGGAGAGGGAGGGGGAGAGAGAAAGAGAGAGAGTGGAGAGGGAAGGAGAGATAGGGGAGAGAGGGAGAAAGAGAAGCTAGAGTTAGAGGGAGAGGGGGACAGAAAGGGAGGAAGAGAAAGAGAGGGAAAGGGAGAGATAGGGAGAGAGGGAGAGGGAGAAAGGGAGAGAAAGAGAAAGAGAAAGAGATGGAGAGGTGGAGAGAGGGAGAGAGGGAAAGAGAGAGGGGAGAGAGTGGGAGAAAGGGAAAGAGGTAGGGAGAGAAAGGAAGCAAGTGAGAGGGAAAGAAAATGAGGGAGGGAGGGAGATTTAGATAGAGAGATAAAGGGAGAGAGAGAGAAGGAGAGAGGTATGAGGGGAGATAAAGGGACAAAGAGAGAGAGAGAGGGAGAGAGAGATAGTAGAGGGAGTGGAAGAGGGAGAGAGGAAGAGGGAGAAGGAGAGAGGGAGAGAGAGAGAGGGAGGGAAAGAGGGAGAGGGGGAGATAAAAGGAGATCCGGAGAGGTAGAGAAGGATAGGGAGAGATAGAGAGATAGGGACAGAAAAAGAGGAAGAGGGAGAGAGAGGGAGTAAGGGAGAGAGATAGGGAGAGAAAGATAGAGGGGGAGAGAGAGATAAGAAGAAGAAGATAGAGAGGGAGAGAAAGCAAAAAGGAGAGAGGAAGGGAGGGAGAGAGAGAAAGAGAGAGGGGTAGAGAGACGAGAGATAAAGAGATAGAGAGATAGTTAAATAGAGAGAGATAGAAAGAGAGGAATAAAGGAGGAGAGAGGGGGAGATAAGGAAACAGATAGGGGGATAGATGGTGAGATAGAGAGGAAAAGAGAGGGAGGGGAACGAGAGAGAGATAGAGGGAGATAAATGGAGAGACGATGAGAGAGGGAGATAAAGGGAGATGGAGAAAGGTAAAGGGAGGAGGGAGAGAGAGAGATAGAGAGATAAGGGTAAAGAGAGAGGACATGTGAGAAAGAAAGAGCGAGAGGGGGAGAGAAAGAGGGAGAGTAAGGGTGGGAGGGAGGGAGTGAGTGAGAGAGAGGGAGAGAGAGAGAGGAAAAAGGGAGAGAGAGGGAGGAAAGAAGGGAGAGAGGGAGAGATAGTGATGTTGTTAACAAATTTAATTATTTTTTCCTTAATAAACACAATCATAGACTATTGTTAGGGAATACGAGGGTTAATTCCATAGAGAATAGGTTTAATCATTGTTCTCCATTGTCCGAATGTTTCTAAGTACAAAGAAAGGTAGAAAGAGGGTTTTTTGTGTTGAGAGTAGTAAATGTAGTTAAAGTAAATAAGGTTATGACAATAGTAATAAAATCCTTCATTAAAGGTTGGTTTCCATTTTTGGTTCAATCATTGATCATTAATTAAAATATTAACTCATTCTTATTATGAATTTTATCATAGGACAACAACATGTATATTATCCCTAATATTTCCCCTCTCTCCTCTACCTCTCTTCCTCTCTCTCGCTCTCCTCCTTCCATCTCTCTCTCTATCTCCCACTCTCTCTCTCTCTCTCTCTCTCGCTCCCTCTCTCTTGTTATTTCTCTCATTTTCTCTACCTTCCTCTCTCTCTCCTTCCCCCTCTCTCCCTTGCTATCTATCTCTCTCTTACTCTCTCTCTCTCTCTTCCTTTACCTCTCCCTCTCCTTAACTCCTTCTCCTTCGTTTCTCCCTCTCCCTCTTCCTCTCCCTCTCCCTCTCTCCCTCTATCTTTTTCTCTCTCTCTCCCCCAACTATCTCTCCCTCTCCCTCTTTACCCTCCCGATCTATCCTTCAATCTCTCTCCATCTCTCTCTCCCATTTGTTCTCTATCTCCCTCCTACCTCACGTCTCCCTTTCTCTCCCCTCTCTCTCTCTTAGTCCCTCTCTCCCTCCCTCCCTCTCTCCCCTCTCTATCTCTACCCCTCACCCTCTCTCTCTCTCTTAGTCCCTCTCTCCCTCCCTCCCTCTCTCCCCCTCTCTATCTCTACCCCTCACCCTCTCTCTCTCCCTCTCCCTTCCCCTCTCTTCATCTCTCGCTTACCCTCTCCCTTCCTTTCCCCATCTCTTTCTCTCTCTCCCACTCCCTCTTCCTCTCCCTCTCTCCATCCCTCCATCCTCTCTCTCTCTTGCTTCCTTTCTCTCCCTCCCTCTCTCCCTCTCTCTTTCCCTCCATCCCTCTCTCTCTTGCTTCCTTTCTCTTCCTCACTCTCTCCCTTTTCTCCCTCTTTCTTTCTATAATTGTTTACATCTTTCTTTTTCACTCTTACTCTCCTTTTCCGCCTCTCCCTCATTCTCTCCCTCCCTCTTCCTTTCTTATTCTACCTCTCTCTTTCTTCCTTACTCGTCTACCTCTCTCTACTCTCTTTCTCTCTCTCACTCCCTCTCTCTTTCTTTCTCGCTTTCTCTCTTTCTCCCTTTCTCTCTACCTAACTCCCTCTCCCTCTCTTTGCCTCCCTCCCTCTCTCCCCCTCTCTCTCCTTCTCTCCTACCCTCCTATTCTGTCTCTCTCTCTCCTACTCTACATCTCTCTATCCCTACCTACCCACCTCCCTCTCCCTTTTCCCTCTTTTTATCCTCTCTCTCTCTCCCTCCTATTCCCTCTAACTCTCTCCCTCTCCCTCTCCCTCTTCCTTTATCGCTCTCACCTTTTCCTCTCCCCTAACTCTCTCCCTCTCTCTCCCTCTTCCCTAACCTCTTCACCTCTCCCTCATATCCACTTCACCCTCGCTCTCCCTCTCTCCTCCTTCCCTCGCCCCCTATTTATCTCTCTCCCTCTCTCTATCTCTCCATTCCTCTCTCTCCTATTCACTTTTTTCTCCCACCTTCCCTTTCCCTCTCTCTCCACTACCTCTCTCTTTATCTCTCCCTCCCTCCCTCTCCTTCTCTCCCTCTTTCTTTCTTCCCTCTCTCCCTCTCCCTCTCTCTCTCTTCCTCACTCTCTCCTTATCTCTCTCTTCTTTTTCTCTCTCTCCCACTCTTTATATCCCTCTTTCTCTCTCTATTTCCTTATCCCTCTCTCCCTTACTCTTCTCTCTCACTCACTCTCTCTCCTTTTCTCTTTCCCTCTATCTTCCTCTCTCATCCTCTACTTATCCCTCCCTATCTCACTCTTTCTTTCTAGCTGTACTCTTTCTCCCTCTCCTTTTCTGTCTCCCTCCCTCTCTCTTCCTTTCTCTCTCTCCTTCTCTTTCACTTTCCCTCCCTCTCCCTCTTCCCCTTTCGTTCTCTTCCCTCCCTTTCCCTTTCCCTTTCCCTCTTATGTTCTCTCTCGCTCTCTCGTTCTCTCTCCCTTTCTTCCTCTTTCTTTCTTTCACTCCCTCTCTCTTATCCTCTATCTCTCTAAGTACATCTTGCCTTCCCTCTCTCTCTATCTCCCTCTCCCTCCCACTATCTCTCTCTTTATCTCCCTCTCCCTCCCAATATCTCTCTCTCTATCTCCCTCTCCCTCCCACTCTCTCTCTATCTCTCTCTCCCTCCCACTCTCCCCTTTTCCGTTCTCCTTCCTCTCTTTCCTCTCTCCCTCTTTCCTCACCCCCTCTTTATCAATCTTCCTTTCTCTCTATCTCTGTCTTCCCCTCCCTCGTCACTCTCTCCCTCCCTCCCTCCCTCCCACTTTATCTATTCCTTTATCTCTCTTTATCTCTTACTCTCTCCTCCCTCTCTCTTTCTCTCTCTCTCTTACTCTCCCTCCTACTAGCTTTCTCTATGTATCTACCTCACCCTCTCTCTCTTTCTCTCTCTTCCTTTCTCTCTCTATCACTCTCTCTGCCCCTTCTTTCCCTTTCCTTTTCTCTCTCTTCCTCTCTTTTTCTCTCTCCCTATCTTTATCTATCTCTCTCTATCTCCCTTCCTCTCTCTCTCCCTCTCTCCTTCCCTTTCTCTCTCTTTCTCCCTCTCCCTTCCTCTCTCTCCCGCTCTCCCCTTCTTTCTCCCTTTCACTACTACCTTTTCTCCATCTCTCTTTTACTATTCTTTCCCTCCCTTTCTCTCCTACCCTCTTTCTCTCTCTACGTATCTCTCCCTCTCCCTCTCTCGTCCCCTTTTATCTACCTCTCTCCCTCTTCCTCTCTCCCTCTTTCTCTCTCCCACTCTTTCCCTCTCCATTTTTCCCTCACTTTCTCTCCTCTATCCCCTTCCCTCTCTTTCTTTCTCTCCCATAGGAGAGAGGGAGAGGGAGACAAAGAAAGGGAGAGAGATGAAGAGGGAGGAAGGGAGAGATATGGAGAGAGGGAGAGAGAGAGGAAGAAAGTGAGAGAGAGAAAACTAAAAGAGAGAGAGAGGGAGGGAGAGGCAGGAAGAGAGAGAGGGAAAGAGGGAGAAGGTAAGAAAGTGAGAGGTAGAGGGTGAGAGAATGAGAGAGAGGGAAAGAGGGAGAGAGAGGAAGGAGAGAGAAAGAGACAAAAAGGAATAGTGGAAGAGAGATTGAGAAGGAGATAAGGAGAGGGAGAGAGAGAGAGAAAGGGAGGGAGAGAGTGAGAGTGGGAGAGAGATGGAAAGGGAGAGAGGGGGAGGAGGAGGAAAAAGAGAGGTTAAGAGAGAGAGGGAGAGGGAGAAGGAGAGAGGGAGAGAAAAAGAGAGATAAAGAGAGGGAATAAGAGAGGAAGGGAGACAGGGAGAGGGGGAGAGAGAGGGTGGAGATAAAAAGAGAGGAAAAGAGGGAGGAAGACATAAAGAGAGATAGAAAGAAGGAGAGAGATAAAGAGAGATAGAAAGAGAGAGAGAGATAGATAGAAGGGTAGAGTATGGGAGAGAGATAGAGAGAGTGGGTGAGAGGAAGAGGGTGAGGTGAGGGAGAGAGTGAGGGAGAGAGAAAAGGAGAGAAAGAGAGGGAGAGGGAGAGAGAAGGAGAGAAAGAGAGGGAGAGGGAGAGAGAAGGAGAATAAAAGGGAGGGGGAGAGAGATAGAGAGGGAAAATGGTAAAAAGAGTGAGAAAAAGGAGTAAAAAGAGAGGGAGAGAGAATAGTGGGAGGGATAGAGGGAAAGAGGGAGAGAGCAAGAGAGGAAAGGGAGTGAGAAGGAGAGAGGGAGAGAGAACGAGTGGGAGGGAGAGATAGCGAGATGATAAGAGAGAGAGAGAGGAAAGAGAGAGAGGGGGAGAGAGAGGTAAAGAGAGATAGAGGGGAGGAAGAAGGGAGAGAGGGAGAAAGAGAAAGATAAAGAGAAAGAGAGAGTGAGAGAAATAGGGAGAGAAATAGTGGGAGAGGGATAGAGAGGGAGTGATGAATGGGGGAGAGAGGAAGGGGAGAGGGAGAAAAAGGGAGAAGAAGAGAGAGGGAAGGGGAGAGGGAGAAAGAGGGAGAAGGAGAGAGAGGGAGGGAGGGAATGAAGGAAGAGAGAGATGGGGAGAGGAAGAGGGAGAGGGGGGTGTGAGAGAGAGAGGGATGGAGAGAGAGGGAGAAAGAGAAAGAAAGGGAGAGACAGAAAAAGGGAGAGCAAGAGAGAGATGAAGGAAGAGAGAGGGAGAGATGGAGAGAGAAGAAGAGAGTGGGGGAGAGAGGGAGAGCAAGAAAGAAGGGGAGAGAGATGAGGAAGAGAGAGGGAAGAAGAGGGAGTGAGGGAGAGAGATGAGGAAGAGAGAGGGAAGAAGAGGGAGTGAGGGAGAGAGAAAAAGAGGCAGAGACAAAAAGAAAATAAGAAAGAGTGGGAAGAAGAGATAAAAAGGTAGAGAGAGGGAGAGAGTAGGAGGGAGAGATGGTAAGAAGAGATGGAGTGGGTGAGAGAGAGAGGGGGAGAGAGAAAGAAAAAGGGAGAGAGAGAGAGAGAAGGGAAGGTGGAGATAGGGAAGAGAGAGGGCAAAAGTGGGAGTGAGAAAGAGGGAGAGAGAAGAGGGAGTGGAAGTGGGAGTTCGAGAGGGTAAGAGGGATGGAGAGAGGGGGAGATAGAAAAAGAAAGTTAGATAGAGAGTGAGAGAGAGAGTGGGAGAGGGAGAATGAGAGAGGGAAGAGCAAGAGAGATGGAGAAAGGGTGTTAGGAGAGTGAGAGACATAGAGGGAGATAAAGGGAGTGAAGAAGAGAGGGAGAGAGAAAAAGAGGGAGAGAAAGAGAAGGAGAGGGAGGGAGATAATCAGAGAGGAAAGATAGAGGGAAAGAGAGAGAGAGACAAAGATAAAGAGAGATAAAGGGGGAGATAGAGAGAGGGAGAGATGAAAGGAGAGAGAGGAAGAGAGAGCACTAGAGAAATGGAGATAAAGAGAGGGGTAGGGATAGAGAGAGAAAGGGAGAGAGAAGGAAAGGGAGAGGGATTGGGAATGAGAAGGAGAGAGAGTGAGAGATAGGGAGAGGAGAGGGAGAGGGAGAGAGAAAGGGAGAAGAAATAAAGGAAAAGAGTGATAGGGAGAGAGATTTGGTGAGAGAGAGGGACATAGATAGGGAGAGAGGGGGAGAAAGAAAGAGAGGAAGGGAGGAAGAGAGGGGGAGAGGGAGAGAGAGAAAGAGAGATTAAAAAAAGGTAGAGTGAAGGAGGGAGAGAGGGTAAGGCAAGGAAAGGTAGGAGAGAGAAAGAGGGAGAGAGGGTAAGATGAAAGGAAGAAGGTGAGAGAGAGGGAGAAGGATAGAGAGGGACAAAGAGAGGGAGTGAGGGGGAGAGAGGGAGGGAAGAGAGAGAGAGGGATAGGGTGAGGTAGAAAGACTAGGAGAGATTAAGAGAGAGGGGGAGATGGAGAGGGAGAGAGAAGGAAAGAGGGATAGAGAGGGAAAGTGGAGGGAGAGAGAAAGGAGAAAGAGATAGGGAAAATGGGAAGGTAAAAGAGAGATAGAAAGAAGGAGAAATGAAGAGAGGGACAGATAAAGAGAGGGAGAGAAGAATAGTGAGAGAGAGAGAGAGAACAAGGGATTGATAGGGAGATAATGAGAGAGGAAGAGAGGGAAATAGAGGAAGGGAGAGGGTGGGGAAAATAAGAAAGAAGGAGAGTGAGAGAAAGGATTAGAGGGAGAGGAAGAGAGGGAGAGAGAAAGAGTGGGAGTAGGTGATAGAGGGAGAGGGAGATAGAGGGAGAGAGAAAGAGTGGGAGTAGGTGATAGAGGGAGAGAAAAATGAAAAGGTAGAGTGGAAGAGAGGGAGAGAAGGAAAGAGAGGGTGTGGGAGGGAGGTAGAGGGAGAGAGAGGGAGAGGGAGGGAGGGGGAGGGAGAGTGGGAGGGAGGGGGAAAGTGTGTGAGGGAGGAGGGAAAGAGTGGGAGAGGGAGAGAGGCAAGCAAGAGGGAGAGGGAGAGGGAGAGAGAGGCAAGCAAGAGGGAGAGGGAGCGAGAGAGGGAGAGAGAGGAGGAGAGAGGGAGAGATAGGGAGAGAGTGGTGAGAGTTAGAGAGAAGGAGAGCAGGGAGAGAGGGTGAGATGGAATGAAGTAAGAGAGATAGGGAGAGGAAAAGGGAGAAGGAATGAGGGAGAGGAGGGGGAGAGGGGAGAGAATGGGAGAAGAAATAAAGGAAGAGAGCAATTGGGAGAGACATCGGGTGAGAGAGAGGGAAAGATGGAAGGAGAGAGAATATGGGAAAGAGAGAGGGGCATGGAGAGGGAGAGAGGGGGAAAGAGAGAGAGGAAGGGACAAAGAGAGGGAGAGAGGGAGAGAGAGAAAGAGAGATAAAAAAGGTAGAGAGAAGAAGAAAGAGAGGGTGGGGCAAGGAAAGGTGGGAGAGAGAAAGAGGGAGAGAGGGTAAGATGAAAGGAAGAAGATGAGAGAGAGGGAGAGGGATATAGAGAGATAAAGAGAGGGAGAGAGTGAGCGAGGGAGTGAGGAGGAGAGAGGAAGGGGATGAGAGAAAGGGAGAGGCCGAGGTAGAAAGACTAGGAGAGATTGAGAGAGGAAGAAGATTGGGGGTAGAGAGAAGGAAAGAGGGAGAGAGAGGGAAAATGGGAGGGAGAGAGAAAAGGGAAGAGAGAGGGAAAATGGGAAGGCAAAAGAAAGATGGCAAGAAAGAGAAAGGAAGAGAGGGAGAGAGAAAGAGAAGGGGAGAAGGAGAGAGAGAGAAAGAGAGCAAGGTAGTGGGAGTGATAGGGAGATAATGAGAGAGGAAGAGAGGGAAAGAGAGGGAGGGAAAGGGTGGGGGAAATGAGAGAGAAAAAGAGAGTGAGAGAAAGGATGAGAGGCAAAGGAAGAGAGGGAGAGAGAAAGAATGGGAGAGGGACATAGAGAGAGAGAGAAAAAAGGTGGGAGCTAGTGATAGAGGGAGAGAAAAAGTGAAAAGGTAGTGTGGAAAAGAGGGAGAGAGGGAAAGAGAGGGGTCGGGAGAGAGGTAGAGGGAGAGAGAGGGAGAGGGAGGGAGGGGTGAGAGAGTTCGAGGGAGGGGGAAAGAGTGGGAGAGGAAGAGAGAGGAAGGGTGAGAGAATGAGAGGGTGAGTGAGGGAGAAGAGGGGAGAGAGAGGCAAGTGGGGGAGAGATGGAGAGGGAGTGAGAGAGGGAGAGAGAGGGAGAAAGAAAGAGATAGGGAGAGAGTGGGGAGAGTTAGAGAGATGAAGAGTAGGAGAGAGGGTGAGGTGGAATAAAGTAAGAGAGATAGTGAGAGGGAAAGGGAGAGGGAAGGAGGGAGAGAGAGGGATGGAGGGAGAGGGGGAGGAGAGAGGTAGAAAAATAGAAGAGAGATGGGGGAGGAAGAGAGAGTAAGGAAGAGAGTGAGAGAGAAGGAGATGTCCAACGTCGGCTACATGCCTCCAAAGAATTTTAAACATACAATTTTTGTTTTAAATATATATAAAATGCCAAAACATAAGATTTATAATTGATAATAGCTAATTTATACGAGTTAATCATAATTAACAAAACATAAAATGAAAGATTCAATGGAGGCTCGATACCAATTGAAGGATCATGCTTCCTATGGAGGTGCGAAATAAAATAAAAATTTTCCTCCATCTAAAAGGCCTAATATCTTGTAATGAAGAAATGTTTTTTTCTCAAAGTCAAAGAGTTACACAGCTCCTACACAGGCTTGTCCTTGCTCGTATAATGAAGAAAAGTGTTTTTCTTTAGTTAGACAGTTACACGACCTCGCACACGGGGTGTCTTTACCCGTGTAATTCACTCGGTCACTCGAAATTCACTACTTTTACTTCATACTTGCTCGAACTCCGTTTCTTTTTACCAAGATAACGTAATTAATAGTCAATTAGGCTCGGATAGATATAAAATGAAAATAGAAAAATATACCTTAAAATGAGTGAAAATGGGTTCAAATGTTCATAATTATTCAAGTCATAGTGGAACAAATTAATGATTAGAATTATGATAGGAAACAAAAGAAAGGTATCCACATACACAATTAGACCCATGACTAAATCAACACCATCTCGTCGGTCTTTAATTCTAACAAAGGGAAACATGATGATAAGGGGTACGAGTATGCCCGAAACCCCGTGTGGGTTGGACCTATGAAAATATATAAAGTTCGATCCTATATGGGTTGGATATGTGTAATATGGTACCGTAATTATGGTATCATGTGCATCACGTGCATCAATAGGAAAGAAATGGGAACAAAATCAATTAATTGAGATTGAGTTATATGAATAGGTTTGATAACCTAATCGAATAACAAGGGGTTAGCGGTCCAACTGTGTGCTCGCACCGTTAGGCGATGGATTCCGTCGACGAGTGGCTACAACGAAAAATAATTTCGTTGTTAGCATTCGATGATTTTGTAATCACCTATAGCGTAGACCGCTAATACCTA
The DNA here is from genome assembly GCA_963924115.1 of Dovyalis caffra. Classification (NCBI taxonomy): domain Eukaryota; kingdom Viridiplantae; phylum Streptophyta; class Magnoliopsida; order Malpighiales; family Salicaceae; genus Dovyalis; species Dovyalis caffra. The sequence goes on along the minus strand of CAWUPB010001155.1, from coordinate 101,012 downwards.
GGATACCCAAAATTAAAAATTGGTGAGAATGATGGGAAGTTAGAAAAGCATTACATATCACGTGCATCACCCCATTTATCGAGCTTCAGCTCACCCCATTGGTATTTGCATGTTATGACAGGTAGTGATGATCGAGTACCAATAAGAACGCTGCGGATCCTCCAAAAGGACTCGGGGGTAACATAAACTTTAGGGAATTTTGTTTTGTTTATAAATCTTATAGTTTGGGATATCAATGAACATTTTGATGGTATTGTAAATAAATTTTGTAATTTCTTCTATCGTATTGTTAATATTTTGTAATTGTTTTGGACACATTTCATTGTATGATAAGTTCTTAACATATGAATACATACATATTTAAGGTTAATTCAAAAATTGATTGTGTCGGCATGATGCGTCTCGCCTAGTTACTTCTATTTGAGTAATAGAGAGTGAATCGAGGTAGGGGCATTATAGAGATAGTAGGCGAGAGGTCAGTTATGGGCATGGAGAAGGTTGTCGGCATGGTGGCAGAGGCTATAAGGGAGGCTAGTGGCATAGAGAAAGGGTATTGGCATGGTGGCGGAGGCCGCAAAGGAGTAAGGGGGAGGTAGTAGGTGAGAGGCTACTATGGGAGGTTGATGCCGGCTAGGGTTTCTTTGGGAGGGGTGAACGGTAGCTATCCTTTTTTAGGGAGAAATGGGTGTTTTTATACTAGGTTTTTAGGGCTTTTTTTGGTTAAAAGTCTTTTTGGTCCCTTATTTTGGAAACCCATTTTATTTCGATTCTTTTCTCATTTCTTCTTCAATTGCACCCCACCTAGTTATATTATTATTATTATTCTTCCTTTTCTTTTTCTCTTTTATCTCCTCTCTTTTTGGAATAAAAATTGGGTGCTAACAAGCCTTTTTCTCCTCCTTTCATCTTTTTTCTTCCCTCTTTTTCTTTTTTGTTTTTCTCTCTTTCCCTACGATTTTCTCTCAATTTCGTTGAGCTAAAATGGCTAAGTCTAACTCTCTCTCATACTTATATACTCCACCCTTTTTCTTCCCATTAATTAGTAGGATACGTGTCCGAATTTTATGGTTACAAGTTATAAAGTGAGATAAGAAAGAAAAATGGAAGCAAGGGGCGGGTTTAACTTTCAAAATGATGAGGTGTCATTAATTAGAACATGGTGGAAGATTAGGCGTCCAATTAGTAACTAAAAAGAGGTAACTAAAGGATAACTAAACTAACCAACTTTCTAAGGTAGTTTGGTTCCAATAATTACGCATTTTCACCATGTTTAGGTAATTCTTTCACTTGCATGGCATTTTTAGATATATATTATGGAAAAATATCTAATGGCTAGATATTTTAATACCATAAAATATAAAAGAAAATATCGCATAAATTACACCCATATAAAAGATATATTTAAAGATTTTCTAGGATATATATATTTTTATAAGGTTAAGATTTTTTTTTCCATTAGAGTTACATTTCTCTCCCAAAATTTTGGCATGCATTTAAATTTTTAGGCAATTCCCAAAATTTTGGCACTCTCCACACTTTTAGAAAAATTTTCTCACTTCATGGTACGTCCTACATCTAGGTCAAAAAATAAATGATAACTAGCTAGGTCATCCGAAATTTATCTCATAAATTCTCACATAGACACTAAGCATGTTAACATCACTAAACATTAAAATGACACATAAATCACACCTATACTTAGTATATACATGTATAAATATTCCAAGTACGTATAGCTATGTGATTACGGATTTTCACGGGGTTACATTTCTCCCATCCTTAAAAGAAATTTCATCCTCGAAATTGGTTTACTCGAATAATTTTACGTATTTATCTTTCATTTCTTCTTCCCGTTCCAAGGTCATTTCTTTGAGGTCGTGATTCTCCCATAAAAAATTAACTAAGGCAATTTCTTTATTCCTTAGTTGTTTGACTTGTTTATCTAGAATCTGGATTGGTCTCTCCTCATATGTTAAGTTCGGGGTCGGGTTCGACGATGCTATCTCCGTAATCTAGCTAGGATCTCTAACACATTTTTGTAACATGGACACATGAAATACATTATGTACTATTGACAAGGATGGTAGTAGCAATAGTTGATACGCCTTATCACCTATTCGATCAAGTATCTCAAATGGTCTAATAAATCACGGACTCAATTTTCCTTTCTTCCCAAATCATAGTACACCTTTCATCGATGAAACCCTTAAGAAAACATAGTCACCAACTACAAACTCCAAATCCTTTCTCCTCTTGTCGGTCTAGCTTTTTTGTCTACTTTAGGCTATCTTCATTCATTGATGAATCTTAGCCACCACCTCGATCATTTTTTGCACCAACTCTAGGCCTAATAACTTTCTTTCCCCTACTTTATCCCGAGTGTATTAGGGATCCGCACCCTCGTCCATACAAAGCTTCATAATGAGCCATCCCGATAGAAGCTTGATAACTATTGTTATATGCAAATTCTACTAATCATAAATATCTTTGCATCTCCCGAACCAATCTAGAATGCATGCTCGTAACATGCTTTTGAGAATCTAAATGACCTATTCGGATTGTCTATCGATCTATGGATGGTAAGTCATGCTCGAAGCTTAGCCTTGTTCTCATGGCCCTATATAAACTCTTCCGGAATGCTAAGGTGAATCTAAGATCTAGATCCGACACGATTGAGACCAAGACCCAATGTAGCCTCACAATTTCATCAATATACAACCGAGTATACTCGGCTCGAGCTATAAGTAGTCTTAACTAAAAGGAAATGTGCCAATTTAGTCAACTCCGTCCATGATCACCCAAATGGTATCCAACCCCTTTTTCGATCTTGGGAACCCCATGATAAAATCCATAGTGATATGCTCCCATTTCCATTCTAGAATTGCTAATGGTTTTAATGCTCCCGTTGACCTTTGATGCTTCGCTTTCACTTGTTGATAGGTTTGACACCTCACCACATAGCTCACCATGTGTTTCTTCATTCTCGACCACCAATAACATTATTTCCAATCTCGATACATTTTAGTGCTTCCTAGATGTATCGAGTATCGAGATACATGTACGTCTCTCAATGTTTCTTCCTTTAAATCTACTACCGAAGGAACACATAATCTTCTCCTAAATTTGACCACTTCTTTGTCATCAACAACAAGATTAGACTCCTTTCCAACCTCTACACTTTTCTTCCATTCTTTAATATTTCATCCATTTCTTGCCTCGTTTGAATTCTTTCTTGCGGAATCGGCTTGACTAATAAAGTTGATATGATGCTTCGTATCCTATAGGGATTACCTCTAATTCTTGATTACATAAATCCCTCACTATTGATAACTCGAATTACTCGCATCATTGCTATCGATTTTCTACTTAAAGCATCGGCCACGACATTAGCCTTTCTAGGTCGGTAGTTGATTATGTAGTCATAGTCTTTCACCAACTCTAACCACCTTCTTTGCCTCATGTTTAGCTCCTTATGCATGAAAATATACCATAAACTCCTATGGTCCGTGTATATCTCACATTTTGCTTTATATAAATAATGTCCCTAAATTTTCAGCGCAAAGACTACTATTGCTAACTCTAGATCATACATTGGATAATTTCATTCATATTCCTTTAGTTGTCATGACGCATAGGCTACTACTTTTCCATTCCGCATTAACACCGCTCTTAATCCATTTTTAGAGGTGTCACTATATACCACAAAGTTTTCAGCTTTGGATGGATGGTTAGTACTAGGGTCATGACTAACCTTCATTTTAATTCTTGGAAGCTCTCCTCGCAAGCATTTGTCCACCGAAACTTAACCTTCCTTCTCATCAAATTAGTAAGAAACATGGTTATCTTAGAGAAGCTCTCAACAAATCTTCGATAATAACCAACCAAGCCTAAGAAACCTCGTACGTTCGACACATTCTTTAAGGTTAACCAATTTTGAATAGCTTCTACCTTCTTTAGGTCCACTCGCTTTGCCTTCCTTCGTTACTACGTGGCCTAGAAAAGCTACTTGTTCTAGCCAAAACTCACACTTCTTGAATTTTACGTACGACTGTTGTTCCTTTGGCGTCCGCAAAGTAGCTATTAAATGCCTCTTATGATCCTCTTTACTTCTAGAATAAACTAGGATGTCATTAATAAACCGGATGATAAATTTATCTAGAAACTCCCTAAAGAAGCAATTAATTAGGTTCATAAAAGCGACTTAGGCATTAGTCAACCTAAATGACATTATAGGAACTCATAGAGGCCCTATTTTGTTACGTATGTCGTTTTCTTTACATCTTTCAACCTTACCCTCGACTGGTGGTACCACGATTACAAATCTATTTTAGAGAATACTATCGTACTATGCAATTCATCAAATAAATCATCAATCCGGGGTAGCATATACTTATTTTTGACTATTACCCGATTCAACTCTCGATAGTCAATAAATAACCTTAGACTATCATCCTTCTTCTTTACAAATAATACCGGAGCTCCCTGGGGTGAGGAACTAGGGCATATGAATCCCTTATCTAGTAAGTCCTATAATCGCACCTTCAATTCTTTCAACTCAATCGGGCCCATTTTGTAGGGAGTCTTAGAAATCGTAGCCGTGCCTAGTTCTAGATCAATCTCAAATTCTATCTCCCTTTTTGGTAGCAACTTAGTTGAGTTTTATGGGAATACATGTAGGTACTCCCTCACTATCTCTATATCTTCCGGTTTTGACTTTTTTTCTACCTAGTTATTTACCACGTGCGCTAGGTAGCCTATACATCCTTTTTCTAGCATCTTTCGAGCCTTTAAAGCCGAGATGGCCGAGTACGGCTCGAAACTTCAACTTAGCCTTAAATTTCAACTACCGATTCCTAAGCAGTTCAAAAATTACCCTTCTACCTCGACGATCTATAGTAGCACCATATCTTGTCGGCCAATCCATCCCCAAGATCAAATCAAAATCTTGGAGATCTAACACTATTAAATTAATCTCTAGACTTCTATCCTCAATCCGCACTCGGACACTCTTTGACTATGCCTATCGACTCCATAAATTCTTTAAAAGGGATAGCTATAAGATACCCATCTTAGGTTTGGCACCTAGACGTTTTACTAATTTTTTTGATATGAATGAATTTGCAGCATCAAAATCAATCAAAACATAAGTAATCAAGCCGAGGATTGAGACATTACCATAAATCACTATCGCATCTCTTCAATCAGCCTCTTCTTTCATCATCCTATATACCTAAGCAAGTACCCTTCTCGGTCTTGGTTTCTACACTTAGGAGTAGTTGTAGGATATGTGCCCGAGCTTGTGACATACATAATAAGTCTTCTCGTTCGATCGACACTCCCCGGTAGAACCTCCCACACTTATTACATTGAGGTTAATTACTCATTGCTAGTCCCGATCGATTACATAATAGTGGTTTAGAAGCGTATGTTGTTGGTCCGACGACTCTTGTATTTCCCGGACCACCATTTCGATTAAACTTCCTAGGTGGGACTCGCATCATGGGTCCAAATGAAGAGGCTCCGCATTTAAATGCTTGCCTCTTTGGTAGTACCTCCTTTGTAATCTCTTTTTGATCCTCATTTGCTAACATTGCCTTGTCTACCATTTTTGCAAAGGTGTGGGTAGTTGATATTCGTACCATACTCTAGACTCTCGGGTTTAACCTCGCTAAGAATTGATTCTTTTTTAAATTTTTATCCCTTGTAATGAATGGGAAAAATCTACACCCCCGTTCGAACTTTCGTACATACTCACCCACCGACATACCATCCTATTTCAATTCTAGAAATTCCTACATCTTCCTATCCATCACATCCGTGGTAAAGTACTTATTGTTAAAGATCTTCTTAAACCCTTCCCATGTTAAAGTAGACACATCTATTATTAATCATACGCTTTTCCACTATGTGTGGCCATCCTTGGTCGAGCATAAAGATAGTGCACGGCACCCACTCATTATTGGCAAATTATAGGTACTCAAATATTGCCTCCAAAGATCGAATCCATTCCTTAACTATCATTGGATTAGCACTCCCGGCAAGCCGTTGGGGATTCATTTTGCAAAACTTCTCCACTACATCGTTCCTATGTTGAGGCGGAGACGGAGGCTATTGATGCATAGCTAGGAGCCGTTGTATTTACTCCACATGGACTTCTTGTTATTGTTGCTCGCATCATTTCTATCATACTATTTAAAGCTTCTTATTGATTTCTATTATTATCGTTGGAGATTCCTTCTCTTCCTACTCATATGAGATTTTTTCTTGCCATAATTTGTCTTTGTACATGTTACGTTACATTCGAGTTAGTTTTAATCTCGTAATCCTATCTTTATGATGTACGACACATGACAAAGCATTCATGTACATATATAAAATATTCCAAATATATCACATAAAGAGGCATCTATATTAGCAAACATGTTTACATCCAAAGGTTTTTATGCCATATTTACACTCAAAAGGCATTCCTATTTACATTAAAAGGCGCATGAATGATACTATACCATTTAACATGTTTCCTAATAACACATCTACTATGTCATGTTAACATATCGAACACATCATAGGAAAAGTACTCTACTCTCAACCGGTCGATAGCGTTAACCGATGCGAGCATATGCAGTCTCACGAGCTAGGAACAAAGGTAGACCCCGGTTATACATTATCCTAGTAAGGGTCTACCTAACCTCGTGTCGGTAGAAAGGCTCGTATCATGTTTCGATGAGAATATCGATCTATCTTGCTCTCCCAAACATCATCCAATAGCTGCCGATCTCTCGATAGAAGTGTCCGACATACGATCATTTACGGAAAGTCCATATTGCTTGTACTCGGTCAAAGAGGCATCGGCGAACACTATTCGCCGAATTAGGTCATACACTTGGATAACATGTACCACCGGATCTTAGTCCGGGGCTATAGTAAGGCTATTTAGCTTAGCCCAATATGTAGCTAGGGTGGCCTATTGTTGGCATGTCCTAGCGGCGCGAGGAACACGAGAATAGGTATGACATCTACAATAATAATATTTACCATTAACCATATTTCTAGGAAATGGCTATATATGACATAAAACACATATTAAACATTTACATTCATTATAGACCATTTAGTAAAGAACAAGAAGTAGATTTTACTTATTGAGTAGCACATCGATCCTCGGGCTCATGTTAAACTTAAGACTCTACTCGATTCACTAAACCTAGGCTCTAATACCACCTCTTATACGCTCCCGGCTCCCGTAACAAATACCTAAAAGGCATGGCTAGGTGCGTTACGGTTTAGAGACTAAAGTCCCAAATTTATGCCCATTTTTACATGGCTAATAAATTATAACATGTTAAGTATAGAAGTACGTATAATAAAATTTACACAACTTTAATGAATATCGTTATAGAAGTCACAAAATATCTAAGGTGTTGTGTACACTTTGCTAGACATCGTACCATATGTTATAATCAAAAGAGATTTATATGTTTTTCGTGTCACTATGAGCCATCTCTAGGAGGAACCGATGGCTTCTTTATCGACACTACCATCACCTTTACCTATCATGGCATGAAATAACAACAAGGTGAGTCGAAGCTCGATAAGTAGGGTGATGCATGTGATATGCAATGCTTTCCTATTACTCTACCTTCCCCCATCAATTTTAGTTTGGGTCCCCTAGGTATTAGCAAATCTGCTCTATTCCAACCTCTCGATGATTACCGAATCACCTATTGCTAACAACAAAATTATCCCTCGTTGTAGCACACGAGTTAGCAAAATTATCTATTGTTTAATGGTGTATTCAATTATGAGAGTGCGCACACTACTTCATTGCTAATACCCATAGAATCCAGTTAGGCTACCAAACCTATCCAATTTCAAACCAATTAGGTTACCAAACCTCATCATTTCTTGACTCAATTTTCTTCTCAAATCAATCCATCCTCAAATGCATATGATGCATATGATGTTTCATTTATCATATTCCACCAATCATGGGTACCAAACCATTCATTTTCGTATCACATTCAAAATCCAATCCATGCTTCGGATTTCATATATTTTTCATGGTAATCACACAAGGAATACAAGACCCACCCATTAGGGTTAATTCGTTCCTATATTTTAGTCCTAGGAATGCATTTGAGTGCATTTGTAGTGGAATTTTATTCCTAACCCGAAATTTAGCCTACTAGCCGAATTTAGCTTCTAATAGGTGTAGGTCTAATTTTTATTTTTCCTTGAAATCTTTCCTTCTAGTACTTCATTTTATACTTATTCAAGTATAATTGGACCATTAATTATGGAGTTAGATGATTGGAACACAATTTTTAAAAATTAGGGTTTAGGCCGATTATTTCCTACTCTAAGCTAAAATTTTCATTTTTCTTGGTATATAACCTTTCTATACTTCAATTTATACTTATTTAGGTGCATTTGAACCATTAATTTTCAATTGGGATTGGTGGAACTCAAATCCCAAATTTTTGTGTTTGGGCCAAATGGGTTCTAAAAGTGGCAAGACCATTTCTTCCATAACCATAGACTTTTGTTGCATCCTAATTTACTTATTTGGGTTACAAGTCAAGCCTAGGGTCTTAATGATATAAAAAGTTTCCAATCTTTCCTCTTTTTAACATGTATGCCGAATGGGTTTCCTTAAAAAACTCATCCTTTCAAGTCCCTCTCAACCATGGTTTAAACCAATCCAATTTTGTTGCAAGCCCTTTTATTTTAACCAAACCCATAAACACATATTTCGCCATACACAACACATGGATACATAAACATACTAACCATTCATCATAACATATACAATCCAACCATTAATTTCACATCAAGTCATCAAACACAAAACACTAACATGAATAATTCATAATAACATAATAGAAAGCTTCAAACCACCACCTAATTTAAGCACTTATAAATGAAATTTATGGCATAACATAATGCAACATAAAACCTACTTACTTAGATAAAGATGGTAGAAAATCCCTTAGCCATTTTCCTCACCTTTCTTCTTTTTTTCTTCCCACTTTTTCTTTTTCCATTTTTCTCTCTTTCCTTACGGTTTTCTCTCAATTTTGGTGAGATAAAATGGCTAAGTATAACTATCTCCCATAATTATATACTCTACCTTTTTTCTTCTCATTAATTAGTAGGATATGTGTCTTAATTTTATGGTTACAAGTCTGTAAAGTGAGAAGAAAAATGGAAGCAAGGTAGTGAGTTTGACATTCAAAATGGTGAGGTGTCATTAATTAGAACATGGTGGAAGGTTAGGTGTCTAATTAGTAATTAAAAAGGGGTAACTAAAGAGTAACTAAGCTAACCAACTTTCTAAGGTAGTTTGGTTTCAATAATTTGGCATTTTCACCATATTTAGGTAATTCTTTCACTTGCATGGCATTTTTAGATATATGTTATGTGAAAAGAAATAATAGCTAGATATTTTAATACCAAAAAATATAAAAGAAAATGTCACATAAATTACACCCACATCCAAGATATATTTATAGATTTTCCAGGATATATATTTTTTTATAAGGTTAAGAATTATTTTTTTTTCATGGGAGTTACATTTCTCTCCCAAAATTTTGATATGCATTTAAATTTATAGGCAATTCCCCAAATTTTAGAACTTTTCACCTTTAGATAATTTTTCTCATTTCATGGTACGTCTTACATCTAGGTTAAAGAAATAAATGGTAACTAGCTAGGTTACTCGAAATTCATCCCATAAATCCTCACATACACACGAAGCATGTTAACATCACCAAACATTAAAATGACACATAAATCACACCTATACTTAGTATATACAAGTATAAAGATTCCAGTATGTATAGATATGTGATTACTAATTTTTATGGGGGCTAAGAGGGAGAGAGAGGGAAGGAGAAAGAGGGAGAGAGAAAAAAGAGAAGGAGAGGAAGAGAGAGTGTGAGTTAGAGAGTGAGAGAAGGAGATTACGATGGAGAGGGGGAGAGAGAGGGAGAAAAAGAGAGAGAATGGGAGAGGAAGAGGGAGTAGGAGGGAATGGTAGAGGGTGAGAGAGAGAGGGAGATAGGGAGAGAGGAGGTAGAGAAAGATAGTGGGAGAAAGAGTGAGAGTGATAGAGAGAAAAAGAGAGGGAAAGAGTGAGGGAGAGAGGGAGGGAGAGAGGGAGGGGGCGAGTGAGATGAGAAGAGAGTGAGGGAGAGAGAAAAGAAGGATAAAGAGGGAGAGAGAGGGAGATAGAAGGAGGGAGATTAAGTGATAGTGAAAGGAGTGATGGATATGAAGAGCGAGAGAGAGGAAAAATGAGAGAGAGAGAAAGGGAGAGAGAGGGAGAGGAGAGCAATTATGGGAAAGAGGGAAAGAGAGAGTGAAAGAGTGGGAGAGAGAGAGGGAGATATGGAGGGAGGAGGAGAGAGAGGGAGAGAAAGAGAGAGGGATAGAGAAGGAGGAAGAGTGAGAGGGGGAGTTAGGGAGAGAGGGATAGAGGGAGGGAGAGGGGAAGAGAAAGGAGGAGAAAGAAAGGGAGAGTGGGGGAGTAAGAGAGAGGTAGAAAAAGGGAGAGAAAGGGTAAGAGATGAAGATAAGGAGGGAGGGAGGGAGGGAGTGAAGGAGAGGGAAAAGAGGGTGAGGGAGAGAGAGGGAAGAAGAGGGTGGGAGGGATGGAGAAAGGGAGAGGGAAGGTGTAACCCCCATGAAAATCCTTAATTATATATATATATATATTAGGTGAGAATGTATGGAATGACATTTTAGAAAATTACACCATGAGAAATTAATACTTGAAATTTATGATTTATGTTAAATTAAAGAAATTTTGCTTGATATTGATGGTTTAATTATTAGAGGAATCCAGCATGCAAAATCAATATTCTTGAGAATTAGATTCTGTCTAAATTTTGTGTTGCCTGTTCAAGGACCTTAGGTTGATTTCTAGGTCAAGCTTAAAGAATAAAAGTTGTTGATATACATCTTAAATATCCCTTTGCAAAATATGTTTCTTATTAGGTTTATATATAAAACATTATGTCCATTTTAGTACTAACTATTCCGGATGGACTACTCGTTGGACAAATTGAGACAAACAATTCAACATTATGTTATTACTTGTGTGTTTGGTATTTTAGACTAATTTTTGGACATGTTTTGAATTAATATATATTTTTCGTAATATAAAAATTATAGGATTTAATTGTGTCCATAAGTTGGACATTGCTTCTAGATAAAAGGCTACCTCGTAATACATCCTCTACAAACAGATTTGAGGCGTATGTGTATGACTAGAACTAAACTAGCTTAAGGGACTTTGTCACTGGAACCAAATTAGTTTGAAAACTTAGTTATCCTACTTATCTAGTTGGTTGACCATTAGATAACTAAGCACCTTAATTAAATGCTTGGAAGCCAACTTACCCCTAAACCCAATCAAACCCCATCACTTGCCCCATGACTCACCCAATTGCTTTACACTTTGTTAAATTGGTTTGAGACACTTGTAACCTTAATTTATGGGAAAGAAAACCAAGTATATATTTTAGCAAAATGGGAAGATGGATGAAAATTTTAGGCAAAACTCATAGCCATCAAAGAAAGAGAGAAAAACAATTGAAAGAAAAGGGAGAGAAAGTCCTGGCAAGGAAAGAGAGAAAAAGAAAAGAAAGGAAAGAAAGGAAAGAAAAAGGAGAAAAGCTAGGAAAAAATCCTAATCAAATCTATCTAAGTAAGTGGGTTTCTTTAGTTCCTTATGCCATTCAATTAATGTTATTATAATTGGTTAAGCTTGTGTTTATGTGATAATGTGTTTTGTTGGCTTAATTGTGTTGGTTAGGTTGTTCCATGATTGGTAATTACTATGGTTTGGTTATGATGGTTCTTTGATAAAGTTTTGGAAGTTTCGTATCTAGCTAGATCCATGTATGGATGGGTGTGGCTAATGGAACTTGGTTGATCAAAACTTGGTGGGTGGAATTGGGATTTGTATGGACTCGAATAAAATAGAGTAGGAAGGAAAGGAAAATGAAAATTTAGGATTTTCCTAGAGTCATATTCGGCCAAGAGTGGTGAAAATGGACTTCCTTAGGTACTTAAGACTTTTGACCTTAATGGTAAACTAATTAGTTTTAGCTAGTTTTTCGGAAAGAAAGGAAAAGAAAAGTCATATAAAAACAAAGACAAATTCCTTGCCAATTTAGGAACCATTCGACCAAGCTTGAAAAAATGGGGGTTTTGGGTTTCACTAAATCAATTGGGTAATTACAAATTCAATTAGTCCCCAAATAAGGATAAAAACAACTTTAGAAAGATAGGATCATCAAGAGAAACTGAAAATTTGACTTAACATTATTAAGAGCCTAACTCGCCCAAAAAGTGTTAAATTCGAGAGAAAAGGGTAAGTTACACAATAACATGTTTTAAATAATTCAAAATGTCAAAAACTACATACCTCAAATGTAGAACGAATTAATATCTAAACATACCAAATTCAGCGAAAGAAAAATATCTTCATGCAAATTAAATTCACAACTCAACAAATATCAACCGACGGTATTTAAACCTAATTAGGTGAATGTTGCGATAAAGTGAATGTATGACCTCGTGTGGGTTAGATTTTAGGGATGGAATAATGGTGTAGGGTTTGGTACCCCAATATTCATAATACGAGTAATCATAGCATCACGTGCATCACGTACATGTGTCGGGGAAGGACTAAAAAAGAATCAATTAGTTGAAAAATGGGTTGTATGGATATGTTTGGTAACCTAATAGGAATAAATGGGTATTAGCGATCCAGTTCGTGTGCATACTCTAAGCCTGTATGCTCGCACTATTTGTGACACCCTCGGCTCCCTTGCTTATTACCTAACAGTGCATGACCGATGCAACACACTCGTTGAGACTAAGTCCCCTACTTCCTCCATCATACACAACAAAATACGTAGATAACTAAACTATGGCAACGTACGGTACGATTTACAAATATTATTACGGATAGTTCTATAATTTACAAAATACTCAAAATGCCTAAAAATTTACAAATTAAGCCCGTACCCCTTTTTAATGACACAAAAGATATTTCTATTTTTATGAGTGACACATGAGTCTCTTTTAGCGAGAACCGGTAGCATCCTCGATCACCTTAACTTTGTCCTTGCTCGAACAACACACAAATACAATAACAGAATAAGCCAAAGCTCGGTAAGTAGGGTGATGCACGTGATATGTAATGCTATTCCGTTTCCCATATTTTCATCCATTTTAATCCGGATACCACAGGTATCCGCAAGTCCGTGTGTTCTATCTCTCGGTGATTGTGTTATCACCTATTGCTCTATTACTCTCTCTTAGTGATCTCAATATCACCTATTGCTCACAATGGAATTATCCCTTGTTGTAGCACACGGTAAGTGGAATTATCCCTCACTTAACGGTGTTAGTAAATAGAGCTCGCACTATGGATTCCTTGCTATTACTCATTCCACTCAATTTGGTTACCAAACCGTGTCATTTCATGACTCAATGATTTTTCTCAATTTATTCCACCCCCAATGCACGTGATGCACATGATGACATCTTTAATCACATTCAACCAAAATCGGGTACCAACCCTTCTTTCTCAAACCATACTCACGGTCCACCCAACACTCGGGATTCACCCGTCGCTCACATACCAATCATGGTACTCATAATGGGAACACAACCTCCACTCATTAATATTTTTCATTGGTTTCATTAATATATAAAATAAGGTCTAAGTCTTTTCCTTATTTCCTCTCTAAAGGAATGAATTTTCTTTGGAATTTTCAAATCCCTTTTATTTCTATCTAAGTCCACTTATTTTAGTCCAAGCCCATTTTTTTCTTATTCCGAGCCCATTAAATTTATCCAAGTTTATTAACTAAATCCTAATTCCATTGACTTTATCTAATTCCATTTTATTTTATCCACACCCATAAATTTTGTCCAAGTCTAATTATTGGGTTTTAGGGTTTACTATCGGGCAATCTCTAATCGAGTAAGTAATTTTCTAACATCCGAAAATAATTAACTCTTACCCGAGTAGTAGTTTATCTAGAGCTATCCGTACTAAATCAGATATAACTCTTTGTAAAAAAACCCAATGACCAAGACAATTTAAGAGACGTTAGTTGAAACATATATGAGCAACTTTTATTCTTTAAATTTCACCTAAAAATCGACTTAAAGTCCTTGAACATGCACCTCAAATGTCGGACGGAATTTACTCCTCATCAACACCAATTTATTAGTTCTTTCCAAATCAACTTTAAACATGTTTTTGTTCATTTATATTTAGTCCAAGTCCAATCCAACCCATCCCCACATACATGGAAATTTTTAAAAACATCAAGACATCATAAATTATCACCACAAGGCATCCATACATGGATTCCTCCCAAGCATCAAGCATATAACCATCACAAACCACCAAAACAACATGTTACATGGTTTAAACTTCAAGACATGAAAATAACTCAAATCAACTCATAATTTAAATACATGAAATGAAACTTAAAGCATAATATGATACTCAAATGAAAACCTACGTACAATGATTTATGCTCCCTTAAAAGATTTGGTAGCTTTTCCTTCCCTGTTTCCCTTTCTTTTCTCTTTTCTTTCTTTCTCTCTTTTTTCCGTTTTTCTCTCTTCAATTTGGCTTCTCTTTTAATTCTGGAGGAGCTACGGTTTTTGGCCTAAAAATGGAAGCCATTTAACCCTCTCTTTCCCTTATATACCCACCTTTTCTCCTCTCATTTATTTATATCACAAGTGTCAAAATTTAACTAGGCAAAATGTAAAGAGGAGGAAACTTGGAAGGCAAAGCTAGTCTGGTTTGAATAAAGGACAAGAGTGAGTTGGCTTTGATTCATTTAATGCAAGTCTTAGGTGTCCTAAGTAAGCCATTATACTAATTAAATCCCTAATTAACTTATTTTAAGCAACCAAACATCTTCTTTTCTCCCAATATTTCGAAATTTCTTTCCAAAAAAAAAAAAAAAAAACAATTCCGAGTAGCGGTGCATCCTTAACCATCTATACCAAAATAGAAATATCTTTTTATATAAAGATCTAAAATTCACAAACTTTTGTATAGGGATAGTAGACACATAAAGGAACAACTTTTATTCTTTGAGGTTTACCCAGAAATCACTCTAAGGTCCTCAAATAAATTATGCAAACTTCGGACAGAATCTAGCTCTACATTTCGGAAATTTTCTTTTAATAAATTCGGAAATTTTCCCAAATAAAATCCCAATGTTCCTAAAATTGTAAAATAAATTTCTTATCATTATCATGCATTCCAAACACTTATAAATACCCCAAAGGATAATTACCTAAATTATCCAAAATGTTTCATCCTGTTATTTCCGACGTAATCATCGAACGTAGCGTCATAAAAAAAAATTCTTTTAAACCCATCCATTGTATTACTTATACTCCATATAAACATATTTAAAAACATTTTAACATGTGTAAAATTTCACGAGGGTTACACTCGTTAGACGATGGACTTTCGCTAACGATAGCATCGCAACAAGGGATAATTTTGTTGTTAATAGAAGGTGATTTGGTAATCATCCGGATTAAAAATAGAGTATACTTGCTAATACCCGGGGTACCCAAAATTAAAATTGATGAGTATGGTGGCAAGTCAAAAAAGTATTGCATATCACGTGCATCACCCCACTTACCGAGCTTCGGCTCATCTCATTGTTATTTGCATGTTATGACGAGTAGTAGTGATCTGTAGTATTGATAAGGATGCTTGCTTGGATCCTCCAAAAAGGATCATATGTGATGCAAACCTAAGGGGATGTTATTTTGATTGTAATTATGATGTTGGGGTGTCTATAGATATTTAAACGACACTCGTAAATAAATTGTCATTTCTTCATATTATACATATTTCAATATGTAATATGTTGTTACGATACTAGCATGTACGTAATAAGGTTAAAGTCGGGTTGGGCGTGTCGAGCATGACGCCTTCCTCACCTAGCCACTCCTTTTTAGGTAGTTAGCAAGTGGGCTAGGGAGGGGGCACCACATGGTTATATTAGAGCTATGCTTTAGTTAACTAGATAGAACCCAAAGTGTCATCTCGGCTCGAGGACCGAGTGTGCTACTCCACAGGTAACAATTTGATTTCGATTTTTTTAAATATGTATGATAATTATTATGTGATTTTCATGCTTGGTATATAATTGTGTTCTAGAAATATTAATACTAATAAATATTATTGCTATAGATGTCATATTTATTACGTAAAGCATGCACTCTGCTAGGATGCACCAACAACGAGCCACCCTAGCTACCTACTAGGCTAAGCTAAACGACTCGACTATGACCCCGGATTAGGATATAGTAGCTTATGTCACTCGAATGCATGACATGATTTAACGGATAATATTCGCTAATGATTCTTTCCGGTAGTATCACGGTATGGATTTTCTACGATCGACTCTAAGCCGGACTCTCTTACCGGAGATCGACAATTGCTCGATGAGGTTTGGGAAGGCTTGATAGATCGATTTTTTTATCAAAACCCGGTCGAGCCTTCCTTTTGATATAGGTTAGGCAAACTCATACCTAGTAATGTACTATTGGGGTCTACCATTACCCCTCGCTCATGAGATAGTACGTATTGCATTGGACTACATTATTGATCGGTGGAGGGTCGAGCACTCCTTCCCACAATACGTTCGATATGTTGGTTATACATAATAGATAGTAACTCTATCATGTGGTGTAGTACTTATTATTCATTTCCTAATGTAAATCGGTACACTTTTATACATTTTTTATTGTAAATATTGCACAAAAACTTTTAGAAGGTAAAAGTCCTTGTAAATACCTATTGAGTATAAAATGTGTAATATATATATATATATATATAATTTTGCATGTAAGTGGATGATTTACATTATGTGTTGTTTTCCATATCAAAACTAACTTAAGCATAACATGGCATGTACAAAGTCAAAACATGCCAAGAAAGTATCTAGTACAAACAGGAAGTGAAGGGACCTCTAACGAAAATAATCACAATCAACAAGATGCCTTAAATTGTATGATGGGCATGTTGCAATAGTAGCGACAAGTAATGCAAAAACAACAAGAAGTCCATGTAGAGCATATGAGACAACTCCTTGCCATGCATCAACTACCCCCACCTCTATTGCCCTAGTAAAGGAATGATGGGGTGGAGAGGTTTCAAAAAATAAATCCTCGGGAATTCTCTAGGGGTGTTAACCTAGTGATAGCGAGAGGAATGGATTATGTCTTTAGAAGCGATATTCGAATACTTACAATTCATCAACAATGATCGAGTATCATATGCCATTTTTATACCGACTAAGGATGCCCACACATGGTGGAAGAGTGCACAATTAACGAGTGGATATGCCTACCTTAGCTTGGGAAGGATTTAAGGAGGTTTTCTACAAAAAATACTTTACTACAAACGTGAGGGATAAAAAGATTAAAGACTTCCTACAACTAAAGCAAGATGGAATGTCGGTGGGCAAATATGTATGAAAATTTGAACAAAGGTGTAGATTTGCCCCGTTTATCGCTAGGGATGAAAATTTAGGAAGAAATCGATTCCTAACAAGGTTAAACCCAAAAGTACAAAGCATGGTATGGATGTTTGTCGCCCACACCTTTCTAAAAATGGTGGAGAAGGTGATGTTGGAAGACGAAGATCAAAAAGAGATTACCAAGGAGTTACAACAAAAGAGGCAAGCGTTTAAAATGGGAGCCTCTTCATCCGTACCACTACGACAATTTCCACTTAGAAATTTTAATTGGGGTGGTGGATCAAGAGATGCATGAACTGCTAGACTTGCACCGTATACTCTAAGACCAATACTAAATAGTCAACCGTGACCAATGATGGGCAATCAACTACGACCGAGTGATGGGTAATCGACCCCGATGCAATAGATATGGGAGATTTCATACTTGTGGAATGTCGATTAGATGTAAGAACTTGTTTTGTATGCCATAAGCCAGGATACATATCCTACGATTGCCCTCAAGCGTAGAAACTAAGTTCGAGAAGGGTACTTGTTCGAGTTTACACAATGACCCAAGAGGAGGCTGATAAGAGGGATACGATAGTAATTTATGGTAATGTCTCAATCCTTGGCTCAACTGGTTATGTTTTGATTGATTACGGTGTCACACACTCATTTATATCAAACACATTAGTAAAAAGCCTAGGCGTGAAACCTAAAACATTGATAGTATGATATCTAGTAATAGTCTCTTTTGGAGAACCTATGGAATCGATGAGCCTAGTAAACGAGTGTCCCGTATAGATTGAGGATAGAGTTGAATTGATAGTATTAGACCTCTAAGATTTTGATGTAATTTTGGGAATAGACTACCTAATGAGGCATGGTGCCACCATCAATTATCAAGGTTAGAAGGTAGTTTTGACCTACCTAGAAATCAACCTTAGAATTTAAGGTTGATATGATGTTTTGAGCCGTACCAATCATTTCAGCCATAAAGGCTCAAAATATGTTGGAAAAAGGGTGTAGGGGTACTTAGCACATGTGGTGGATAGTCGAGTGAAACAAAAGTCAAAACTAGGAGATATAGAAGTAGTAAGGGAGTATTTAGATGTATTTCTAAAACGTTTGACTACATTACCACCGAGAGGGAAAGAGAATTTGAGATTGATCTAGAGTCGGGCACGACTTTGATTTCTAAAACTCCCTACGGGACGGCACTAGTTGAGTTGAAAGAGCTGAAGGTGCAACTACGGAACTTACTCGGACAAGGGATTCATACACCCTAGTTCCTCACCTTGGGGAGCTCTACTATTATTCGTGAAAAAGAAGGACGATAGTCTAAGGCTATGTATTGACTACGGAGAGTTGAATCGGGTCACGATTAAGAATATGTATCCATTACCTCGGATTGATGATTTATTCAATCAATTGTAAGGAGCAACGAGTGTTTTCCAAAATAGACTTATAATCAAGGTATCATCAATTGAGGGTGAGATAGGAAAATGTGAAGAAAATGACATTCGGAACAAGATACGGACATTATGAGTTTTTAGTAATGCCGTTTGGGTTGACCAATGCCCTAGTCACTTTTATGGACTTGATGAATCAAGTTTTCAAGGATTTTTGGACAAGTTTACCATAGTGTTCATTGATGATATCCTAATCTATTCTCGAAGCAAGGAGCAACATAAGGAACATTTCAAAACAACCTTGCGGACGTTGAAGGAGCGACGAGTTGCATACGAAATTCAAGAAATGTGAATTTTAGCTAGAGTAAGTGGCTTTTCTAGGCCATGTAGTAATAAAGGAAAGGCATTGCGGTAGATACAAAGAAAGTAGAGGCTATCCGGAATCGGCCTACCTTGAAAAATATGTCGGAGGTATGAATCTTCTTAGGGCTAACTGGTTATTATCGAAGATTTATGGAGGGCTTTTCTAAGATAGCCATGCCTCTTACTAACTTGATGAAAAGGAGCATTAAGTTCTAGTGGATGGATGAAGAAGTTTCCAAGAGCTTAAACTAAGGTTAGTCAAGACACTAGTGCTTGATTGTTTCATCCAAGGTTGGAAACTTTATGGTGTATAGTGACGCTTCTAAAAATGCGTTAGGAGTGGTGTTGATGCAAAATGGGAAGATAGTCACCTATGTGTCACGATAATTAAAGGACTATGAATGAAATTATTCGACGCATGATCTAGAACTAGCGGCGATAGTCTTTATCCTAAAAATGCGGAGACACTATTTCTATAGGGCCAAGTGTGAGATATATATGAATCATAAAAGCTTATGATATATCTTCACACAAAAGGAGTTGAACATGAGACAAAGAAGATGATTAGAGCTAATAAATGATTATGACGGTATAATCAATTATCACCCGAGCAAAGATAATGTTTTTGCCGATGACTTAAGTAGAAAATTGGTAGCAACGAAGTGAGTAATCTAGCCATCAATAGTGAGAGATCTATAAAAGCTACAATTGGAGATAATTTTAATAGGTCATGAGAGCATTTTAATAGTTTTGGTAGTCCAGTGCACTCTGCAGGAAAGAATTCGGATGGGCTAGCATATAGACAAAAAGCTAAGTGAATTGAAGAAAACATAAAGGTTGGAAAGGAATCGATTTTGTAGTGGATGAAAAATACATAATTAGATTTAAAGGAAGGTTGTGTGTTCCTACGGTGAAAGACGTGAAAGAGATAATACTAAAAGAAGCACATGTAACTCTCTATTCGATACACTCGAGAGGCACGAAGATGTACCGAGACTTATGATAAAGTTATTAGTGGCCCGAAATGGACAAGGACGTAGCTAATTTTATGGCCAAGTGTCGGATTTGTCAAGAGGTAAAGGCGAACACTAAAGGCCCTTAAGAACTTTAAAACCATTGGTAATTCTTGAATGGAAATGAGAGCATATAACAATGGATTTCATCATGGGATTACCATGGTCGGAAAGAGGGTCGGATGCAATACGGGTGATCGTAGATAGAGTCGACCAAATTGACATATTTTCTTCCATTCAAAACCACCTACAATCCGAACCGGTATGCCCGATTGTACCTTGATGAAATTATAAGATTACATGGGATTTCGATCTCAATTATGTGAAATCGAGATCCCGATTCACCTTTACATTTTGAAAGAGTACGCACAAGGCCATGGGTACGAAGCTAAACTTCGAGCATGACTTATCATCTACAAACCGATGGATAATTTGAGTGATTGATCCGGATTCTAAAAGATATACTATGAGCATACATTATGGATTGGTCAAAAAAATGGGAGAGATACATACGCTTAGCTAAATTTACGTATAACAATAGCTATCAAGCTTCGATTGAGATGGCTCCCTATAAAGCTTTGTATGGGTGGTGATGTAGATCTCCCATGCATTAGGATGAGATAGAGGAGAGGAAGTTGGTCCGACCGGAGCTGGTATATCAAATGGTTGAAATGGTGGAAAAGATCCACCAATGGATGAAAATAACTCGGAGTAGATAGAAACGCTACATCGATAAGAGGAGGAAAGATCTAGAGTTTATAGTCGGTGACTATGTATTCTTAAAAGTTTCACTAGATGAAGGGCGTACTACGATCCGGAAAAAGAGGAAGTTAAGTCTATGATATATTGGACCATTTGAAATACTTGGATCGAGTAAGGGATAAGGCCTAGCACCTGTTTTTGCCGCCATCATTAGCAAGAGTACATAATGTATTCCATGTGTCCATGCTAAGGAAGTGTGTAGGAGAGCCAAGTCAAATTCCGGAGATAGACCCACTAGATCTCACTTCGGATTTAACATATAAAGAAAGATCAATCCAGATTCTAGATAGACGGAGTTAGACAACTAAGGAATAAGGAGATTTCTTTAGCTAAAGTCTTGTGGGTGAATCACAATTTAGAGGAAGTCACGTGGGAGCGAGAGGAAGAAATGGAGATAAATACCCAAAACTATTCGAATAAGCCAATTTCATGGATGAAATTTCTTTTAAGGGGAGAGAAATGTAACCCCTATGAAAATCCTTAATTATATATATATATATACATATAAGCCGAAATATTCAAATAAGTGATGGTGTGATTGTGTATTTATGCCATTTGAGTATTTTGGGATGACAACATGCTAGGTGTTTAGGTGAGAATTTATGGAATGGCATTTTAGACAATTCCACCATGAGAAATTAATTCTTGAAATGCATGATTTGTGTTAAATTAAAGTAATTTTACTTGAGATTGATGGTTTAATTATTAGAGGAATCAAGCATGCAAAATCAATGTTCTTGAGAATTAGATTCGATCCAAATTTTGTGTGGCTCTGTTCAAGGACCTTAGGTTGATTTTTAGGTGAAGCTTAAAGAATAAATGTTATTGATATATGTTTCAAATACCCCTCTATAAAATATTTTTTTATTAGGTTTATATACAAAACTTTATGTCCATTTTAGGACATACTCGTTCGGATTAACTACTGCTTGGACATATTGAGTCAAACAATTCAAAATTATTTTATTACTTATGTGTTTGGTATTTTAGCCTATTTTTTGGATATTTTTTAAATTAATATATCTATTTTTTAATATAAAAATTATAGGATTTAATTTTGTCTAGAAGTGGGACATTGCTTCTTGATAAGAGGTTGCCTCGTAATGCATGATCTACAAATAGATTTGAGGTGTATGTGTATGATCTGGAACTAAGCTAGCTTAAGCGACTTTTTCATTAGAAAAAAATTATTTTGAAGACTTAGTTAGCCTAATTATCTAGTTGCTTGACCATTAGACACCTAAGCACCTTAATTAAATGCTTGGAAGCCAACTCACCCCTAAAGCCAATCAAACCCACCACTTGCCCTATGACTCACCCAATTGCTTTACACTTTGTTAAATTGGTTTGAGAAACTTGTAACCTTCATTTATGGGAAAGAAAAAGCAAGTATATATGTTAGTAAAATGGGAAGATGGCTGAAAATTTTAGGCAAAACCCATAGCCATCAAAAGAAAGAGAGAAAAACCAATTGAAAGAAAAAGGGAGAGAAAGTCACGACAAGGAAAGAGAGAAAAAGAAAAGAAATGAAAGAAAGGAAGGAAAAAGGGGAAAAGCTAGGGAAAAATCCTAATCAAATCTATCTAAGTAAGTGGATTTGTTTAGTTCCTTATGCCATTCAATTAATGTTATTGTAATTGATTAAGCTTGTGTTTATGTGATAATGTGTTTTGTTGGCTTGATTGTGTTGGTTAGGTTGTTCCATGATTGGTAATTACTATGGTTTGATTGTGATGGTTCTTTGTTGAAGTTTTAGAAGTTTTGTATGTAGAAAGATCCATGTATGGATGGGTGTGGCTAATGGAACTTGGTTGATCGAAACTTGGTGGGTGAAATTGGGATTTGTATGGACTTGAATAAAATGGAGTAGGAAGGAAAGAAAAATGAAATTTTAGGGTTTTCTTAGAGTCATATTCGGCCAAGAATGGTGAAAATGGACTTCCTTTAGTACTTAATACTTTTGACCTTAATGGTAAACCAATTAGGTTTAGCTAGTTTTTCAAAAAGAAAGGAAAAGAAAAATCATAGAAAAACAAAGACAAATTCCTTGCCAATTTAGGGACCGAATCCAACCTTGAAAAAATGGAGGTTTTGGGTTTCACTAAATCAATTGGGTAATTACAAATTCAATTAGGCCCTAAATAAGGATAAAAATAAAATTAGAAAGGTAAGATCGTGAAGAGAAACTAAAAATTTGACTTAACATTCTTAGGAGCCTAACTCGGCCAAAAAGTGTTAAATTCGAGAGAAAAGGGTAAGTCACACCGTAACATGTTTTAAATAATTCATAATGTCAAAAACCGCATACCTCGAATGTAGAATGAATTAATATTAAAAGCGTAACAAATTAGGCGAAAGAAAAATATCTTCATGTGAATTAAATTCACGGCTCGGCAAATATCAACCGATGACATTTAAACTTAATTAGGTGAACGTTGTAATGAAGTGAACGTATGACCCTGTGTGGGTTAGATATCGAGGATGGAATAATGGTGTAGGGTTTGGTACCCCGAGTATCTATAATACAATAATCATAGCATCACGTGCACGAGTATATGTGTCGGGAAGGGCTGAGGAAGAATTAATTGGTTGAAAAGTGAGTTTTGTTAATAGGTCCGGTAACCTAATAGGAATAAATGGATATTAGCAGTCCAGTTTGTGTGGGTACTTTAAGCTATGTGCTCGCACTATTAGATGATGGACTCTCGCTAACGAGTGGCTACAATAAGAGATAATTTCATTGTTAATAGAAGGTTCTTCGGTAATCATTTGTATTAAAAATATAGTAGACTTGCTAATACCTATGGTACCCGAATTAAAATTGATGAGTATGGTGGGAAGTCAAAAAAGCATTGCATATCATGTGCATCACCCCACTTACGAGCTTCGGCTCACCTCATTGTTATTTGCATATTATAACGAGTAGCAGATGATTGCGAGTACTAATAAGGACACTATCGAATCCTCTAAAAGGGCTCATATGTGATGCAAACCTAAAAGGATGTTATTTGATTGTAATTCGATGTTGGGGCGTATGTAGATATTTAAACGGCATTGTAAATAAATTGTCATTTCTTCGTATTGTATATATTTCAATATATAATATGTTGTTACGGTATTGGCATGTACGTAGTAGGGTTTAAGTTGGATTAGATGTGTCATCGTGGCGCGCTCCTCACCTAGCCACTCCTTTTTAGGTAGTTAGCAAGTGGGCTGGAGAGGGGGTGCCACAAAAGGAGAGGAAGGATGGAGAGAGAGGGAGAAAGAGGAGAGAGAGGGAGACGGAAAGGAGAGAGGGGTAGGGAAAGAGGAAGGGAGACCGAGGGGAGATTAGGAGAGAGGTGGAGAGAGAGGGAGGGAGGGAGACCGGGGGAGATTAGGAGAGAGGTATGGAGAGAGGGAGAAGGAAGAAGAGAAATAGAGAGAGGGAGAGAGAGGTAAAGAGAGATAGTGAGAGAGAGAAAAAGAAAGGAAGGATAGATAGAAAGAGAGAGAGAGAAAAAGGGAGAGAATGAGAGAAAGCGATATAGAAGGCGGGAGGAGGGAGATTGGGAAAGGGAATGGAGGTTAAGGGGGGATAGCGAGAGAAAGAGGGAAAGAGGGAGAGAGAGAGGGATAGGTTGGGAGAAAGTGGGAGAAAGGGAGGCGAGTTTGAGGGAGAGAAATAGAGAGAGAGGGAGAAAAAGGGGAGAGGGAGGGAGAAAGCGAACAAAGGAAGGAGAGGGAGAGTGAGAGAGAGATAGGGAGAAAGATGGAGAAAGAAATATTGATAGAGAGAAAAGTAGAGAGGTAGAAAATGAGAGAGAGAGTGATAGAGAGAAAGGGAGAGGGAGAGAGTGGGAGAAGGAGGAATAAGGAGAGAGAGGGAGAGAGAAGGGTAAAAGGGAGAGGGAGAGAAAGAGGGAGAAAGTAAGAGAGGGAAAGTCAATGGGAGAGGGGGAGAGAAAGGGAAGAGAGGAGGAAAGAGAGGGAGAGAGGGGGAAAAGAGGAGAGAGAGAGGGAGAGGAAGGGAGAGGGAGCAATAGAGAGAGGGAGAGAGAAAAAGAGAGAAAGAGAGGGAGAGGGAGGGAAAGGGAGGGAGAGGGAGAGTGAGGGAGAGGGAAAGGGAGGGAGAGAAGGAGAGACAAAAGGAGGTAGGGAGAGGGAGAATGGGCTAGAGATGGAGAGAGAAGGAGGGAGAAAGAAAGGGAGGGAGGGAGAGAGAGAAGGAGGGAAAGGGTAAGAGGGAGAGATATAGAGAAGGAAAGAGAGGAAGGGAAATAGATAGAAAGCATGGTTTTAAAAAATGACTGTTATGTATATAAAGGTAATAGGGCACCCCATTATCGTTATTCGAGTGTTATAGTGCCCTCACACGTTTCACATGAATAATGATAGATATTGACATTACTTGTTATGTAACACCATTTTTTTCATTATATAACGACATTACAAAAAGAAAAATCCAAAATTTCAACTATTGAAATTCGGGCGGTGATAAGTGGTAGAGGAAGAGAGGAAGAGACGTAGAGACGTAGACATGAAAGGTAGAGAGGATGAGAGGCAAAGATGGGAGGCATGTAGAGAAGAGAGGCGAGAGACGAGAGGGGCTACAAGGCGGCGAGGGAGACGAGAGGGTAGAGGCGAGAGAGGGAGAGAATATCATATAAGAGGAGACTTTTATTTTGAAAAGCAAGAGACATTTGTAGTTTTTGATTGAATAAATTATAAATTAGTCCTCTTATTTTGAAACAATAATTTAGTTAGTCATTCGATTTCAAAAACCAACAACTTATGTATTTTGTTTGTTTTATATTTTTTTTAATTTAATTTTCTCTTTATTTTAAAAAATAGAAAAAGAAAACAATAAATTTATACTATGAAAAGGATAAAAAAAATTATTGAATAAAATATACTATATTAAACATGATAAATACTGATTAAAAATTAAATAATTAGTTTTTAAAATATTAAAAGCTAATTAATTCATTTATTAAAACTAGAAGGATTAATGTATGATTTAATCTTTTATTATTCTACTTTGTTTGTCATGCATGCACAAATTCATAGGCTACAAAGTAAATGTTGTTTTAATTAAATAAATTATAAATTAGTCCTTTTAGGTTGAAAAAATAAATTAGATGGTCTTTATTATTTTTTAATTTTATGTTATTTTCTAATTTGTTTTTCTAAACTAGTTAGAGTTGTAATTTTAATGGACAAAAATTACAACATTAACGACAAAATGATAACCATTATTATGATTCACTATGATGATTATTTTAAAAATAAATATTTCATAATGTGTTTACCCAAAATATAATGTATTTTATTATTTTTGTTATATTTATCAATTAGAAGTGTTATTAACTATTTTTTATAATAAATTCAACTATTGTTATATCATATTAGACTACTAGAAATATTATTACTTATTAGTATGCTTAATTTATAAAATTATTAAAAATATATGAATTAGAATAAACTTATTAATAGTTGCTAAAGTATTCACGACATTGGTTGTTATGACCGTTATTTTACTATCGTAATAAGTTATGATCCGCAATCGCTATCGTGATCATTTTTTTCAACCGCGACCACTATTTAAAACTATGATAGAGAGAACGAGAGAGAAGGAGAAAGAGAGGGAGAGGGATAGAGGAGGAGAGAGATAGCGAAGGAGTGGGAGAAAGGGAGAGGGAGGGAGCTAGTTGGATAGAGAAGAAGAGAGAAAGGGATGGAGAAAGGGGGAGAGGAAAGAGGGAGAAAAAGATGAAAGGGAGAGAGAGGGATGGAGAGAGGGACAAAGAGGCGAGAGAAGGACAAAGGGAGAGGAAGAGGGAGAGAGGGGGAGAGAAAAGGAGAGAGAGAGGAGAGAGGGTAATAAAGGGAGGGAGAGGGAGAGGGAGAGGGAGAGAGATAGAAGGGGAGAGAGAGAGGGGGAGAAAGAGAAAAGAAGAGAGAATGTGAGAGGTAGAGAGAGAAAGAGGGAGGGAAAAAGGGATAAAGAAAGAGAAGGAAAAGAGGGATAGATGGAGATTAGAAGGGAGAGAAGGAGAGACATGGGAAGAGAGAGTGAGAGAGGGAGTGAGAGAGATGAAGAGGGAGAGAGGGAGAGGGAGAGATAGAGAGAGTGGGAGAGGGAAAGAGGGAGAGAGAGAGAGTGTGTGTAAGATGGGGAGTGAGAGAGGGGAGAGAGAGGGAGATAGGAAGAGAAAGGGAGAAAGAGAGGGGAAAGGAGAAAGAGAAAGAGAGAGATAGGCCTAGATAAAGGGAGGAAGAGGGGAGTGAGAGGGAGAGAGAGAGGGAGGGAGAGTGAGAGATTAGGAAGGAGAAAGGGTGAGAGAGAGATGGAGAGTGGAAGAAAGAGAGCGAGTGGGAGGGATAGAGGGAAAGGTAGAAGGAGAGAGAAAAAGAGAGAGAGGGAGAGATTCAGAGAAGGGGAAAGGGAAAGAAAGAGATTAGGAAGAGAGGGAGGGAGAGAGGGATATTAAAAAGGAGAGTAAGAGTGAGAGGGAGAGAGAGACGAGAGAGGGGAGAGAAGGAGAAAAAGAGAAGATGGCTAGATAAAGGGAGGGGGAGGGGAGTGAGAGGGAGAGAGAGGGAGGGAGAGAGGGAGATTGGGTAGGAGAGAGGGAGAGAGAGAAAGGGTAGAGAGGAAGAAAGAGAGCAAGTGGGAGGGATAAAGGGAAAGGTAGAAGGAGCGAGAAGGAGAAGGAGAGATTAGGAGAGGGGAGGGACGAGAGAGAGATAAGGGAGAGAGAAAGAAGGAGACAAATGGAGAAAAGGTAAGAGATGGAGAGGGAGAGGGAATGAGAGAGAGGGAGGGAGAGGGAGAGAGAGGGAGACAAAAGGAGAGAGGGTGAGAGAGAGAGGAAGAGAGGGAGAAAAAGAGGGGAAAGGAAAGAGGGAGAGAGGGAAAAGAGAGGGAGAGAGTGAGAGAGAGGGAGAGGGAGAGAGGGAGAGAAGGAGGGAGAAAGAGATATAGATAGATAAAGAGGGAAAGAAAGAGAGAAAGGGAGTGGGTGAGAGAGAGGAAGAGAAGGAGAGAGAGAAAGAAAAAAGGGAGGGAGAAAAGGAGAAGAGGGAGAGAGAGAGAGAGAGATAGAAAGGGAGGGAGAAAAGGAGAAGAGGGAGAGAGAGAGAGAGAGATAGAAAGGGAGGGAGAAAAGGAGAAGAGGGAGAGAGAGAGAGATAGAAAGGGAGGGAGAAAATAAAGGGGAGAGAAAGGGCGAGAGAGGAAGTACAAGGGAGATAGAGGGAGAGTAAGAGAGGAAAGTGAGAGAGGGGGAGTGAAAGAAAAAGGAGACAGAAAGGGAGAGAAGGAGAGAAAAAAGGAGAAAGAGGAAGAGAAGAAGAGAGTGAGGGGAGAGAAAGGAAACGTGAGAGAGTAGGGTAGAGAGAGAGAGAGGAAGAGAGGGAGGGAGAGAGGGAGAGATGGAGTAATGAAAGGAGAGAGGAGGAGAGAAAGAGGGAGTGAGGGATGAAGTGGGAGAGAGAGGGAGAGAGGGGGATAAAGGGAGGAGGAGAGAGGGAGAGTGAGATAGGAAGAGAGAGAGTGAGAGGGAGAGAGAGAGTTAGGGAGAAAGAAAAGGGAAATTAGAAGAGAGATAGAGGGAGGAGAGTGGGAGAGAGTAATATTAGGAGAGAAAGGGAGAGAGTAGGAGAGAGAAGAGGAGAGAGAGAGATGGAGAGAGTGAGGGATAAAAAAGAAAAAGGGAGAGATGGAGAAAGAGGGAGAGAGAGGGAATGTTTGTATGAGACGAAGAAAGAAAGAGAGTGAGGGAGAGAGGGAGATAGAGAGGGAAAGGGATGGAAAGAAAGGAGGGAGAGAATGAGAAAGAGAGGGGGAAGTGAGAGAGGAAGAGGAAGAAGGAGAGGGAGGGAGGGAGAATGGGAGAAAGATAGGGGAAGAGAGGGAGGGGAGAGAGAGGGAGAAGGAGAGGGGAAAGAGAAAGAGAAAGAGGGAGAGAAAGAGATGGAAAGAGAGAGTGAGAGAGAGAATATGAGAGAAAGAGAGAGGGATGATAAGGGAGAGAATGGGATAGAGGGAATGAGAGAGAGAGAGAGATGGAGAGGGAGAGGGAAAGGGAGAGAGAAGGGGGAGACAAAGAGAAAAAAGGGAGAGAGAGGGAGGGCAATAAGGAGAGAAAGATGGAGAGAAGGAGAAGAAGAAAGAGTGAGAGAGGAAGAGAGGGATAGTGGAATAAAAAGAGAGAGAGAAAGAGAGTAGGAGATTGAGAGGGAGAGAGGGATAGAAAGGGAGAGAGAGGGGGAGAGGCAAAGAGAGAGAGACAAGCGAGAGGGGGAGAGAGAGGGGGAGAGAGAAAGAGAGAGACGAGGAGAGGGGGATGGAGAGAGGGGGAGAGAAAAGAGAGAGACTAGGAGAGAGGGGGAGTTAAAAAGGGATGGAGGGAAATAGAGAGCGAGAAAGAGGGAGATAGGGAGAGAAAAGGAGAGGGAAAAAGAGGTTGTTAGTATAGGTGCCTAAGATCCAATCATGTTTAGATAGGCTTGAGTTAATTTATTATTTCATTATTTATTCTAATAATAATAAAAAAGCCATTTTATTAATTCTTGTATTTTATGTTTGTAAATTCGGTAGAATTAGATAAAAGTTCTTATGACATGCATTTATAATTGTGATTGATCAAAAGATATGAGATAAATACTAATGCATATAAATGATATCATTAAACATCTCAAGTCGTAGCGAGTATCCGGAATGGACACTGTCTATATACGGATAGACTTGTGGGTGCTATGGTCATGCTATATGATAATAGTAGGAGATCTCACATCTATTGGCATGGTGATGCTAAAGCAAGCACTTAGGTGATTTATGCTAGAGAATATGTCATTGGATTTGATTTATCATGAGAACCCATTTGCTTTTAGTCTATAGGAATCTCATACAAGATGAGTATAAATGGTCCTTAGACTTGAATTCATCACGATTTTCTCATTAGAGGAATTATACACTTTGACACTTGTTTCAATGGACCTATTAAAGGGTTACACGTGGATAATTTGTTAGGTGCACTAGGAATCTAATAGAGGTAGGTGTATGGCTAGGATAGGATAGGTCATTCCTTATATGTAACTCAAGTTTTCTTATTTCAAATAAATGTAAAAGTAGAAGATATGAATTAATATAGATACAAGGAGAAGACACCAAGGAATGAAGAAATTTATGAAGAATTTGTAATAATTTTTTCCTAGGAATTGACCCACTAGTCTCTATGTGGCTCGAGGGGTCTAGTATTAGAGATCCATTACCATTCATCGAGTCTTTGAGTCATCCATGAGATGTATGTTATTTATGAGATAAAATATTAGTACGCATGTTAGGAATACTATGATTATTGTATAGTATGCATGCTAGGATGGGACCAACCATATTAAACTTCAAATTAGTTATTAAATTAATTACTTTCCAATTTTATGAGGTAGGAACTCTCTTGGTAATTGTTGGCTTACCGAGATAACTCAAGGTCACTTCTTTCTTGAGGGAAACAAATCACGAGCCATGTAATGTCCTCGAATGTTGAGTCTATGAGTTATTGAATTTGTTGAGATAGCTCAAGATCCAATAAACTTATAAGCAAGGATTGGTATTCACATAAGATGTGATAAGACAAGGAGTTATCATACCAATGAAATTAGAAATTACATTAGATGTAATTGGTAAAGAGTTACCTACCTAATCCTTCATGTATGGCTTGTTGAGTTAACTCAAGGCTAATGCATGTTAGAGGATGGGATCCTAACCTACTAAGAAAATGAATCAAAAAAATTTTTCAAGTCCTATATTAAAGGTCATAGAACTTGGAAAAAATAGTGAGAGTGAACATAGATTTTACTTCTTTAATTTATGCTTTGTTTTATTTTATACAATTTAATTAACCCAACCATATGCTTTTCTATCCTGTCAAAGTTGTTACACAGTATGATCGGTAATACATCGATGAGATCGATGATAAATGAAAGCAATGCCTTAAATGGCATAAACTTCTTTGACTAGAAATTGAATAAGAGGAATGTCCTCTAACATGGGAAAATGCTCTATGTGATAGACGATAAGGAGCACCATGAAGGAGTGCAAGAGAAGAGTTCTCAAAACACCTTAAGTATTTATCTTATTGAAGTAAAATTTTCTACTTCTAGTCTAACATCATAAGTATTTGATACTTGGATATGGTGCACACATTTGCACAAATTTAAGAGGGATAAAAGATGCTAGAATAGAAAGACTACTTTTGGTGAGGTTAACTTAAGCGTGGGTAATGGTTTAAGAGTTATGCCATTAACGATAGACACTTATGAGTTAACACTACCATCCGGACTTGTGCTTATACTCGAAACTATTATTATATTCCTATTATAAAAAGAGGCTAGAAAGACTAGTTTCGGGGAGGTTAACTTATGCATGGATAATGGTTAAAGAGTTGTGCCAATAGTGGTAGGCACCTATAAGTTAACACTACCATCCGGACTTGTGCTTATACCTATAAACTATTATTATATTCCTAGTATAACTAGGAATATCATCTTCAATTCTTATTTGGACCAAGATGGTTTTTTATTTTTATTTACGAACAAAAATTGTTCCTTTTATAAAGATAATGTTTTATATAGAAGTGCTTGATGCGAATAACGATTTATATGTTTTAAACATAGACACACTTGTATATAACATGAATGCAAAAATATTCAAAAATAATGATCTAGACAAAATATATTAGTGGCATTATCGACTTGGCCATATAAATGAAAATCACATATCCAAACCGCATAAAAATAGATATTTAGAATCATTTGATTATGAATCTTATGATGTCCGTGAATCTTGATTGCTTGGAAAAATGACAAAATCCCCTTTTAGTGGAAAAGGTGAAAAAGCTATTGATTTATTAAGCCTCATACATAGTAATGTATGTGGGCTCATGTCCACCCAAGCTAGAGGAGGATATGATTATTTCATCACCTTTATCGATGATAGATCTCGTTTTGTTTATATGTATCTCATGCGACAAAAATCTAAAGCATTTGAAAAGTTCAAAGAATTTAGGTTTGAAGTCGAGAAACAAACCGGCAAATGCATTAAAGGACTTTGATTAGACCGTAGAGAATACTTAAGCCTCAAAGTTTTAGATCATTTAAAAAAGAATGGAATTCTCTCACAAAGGATCCTACGCGAAACACCATAAATGAATGGTATATTCAAAAGGAGGAATAGGACACTATTAGACATGGTTCGATCTATGATGAGTCAAGCTGATATCCTCATATCATTTTGGGGATATGCGCTTCCTACCGTGACATTTATTTTGAATAGGGTTCCAACAAAGTCTATTGATCGGACTCTATATGAGATATGAAAAAGAAATGAAGCAAATTTATCTTTCCTCAAGATTTGGGGTTATGAAGTATATGTCAAACGTTTAGACGAAGACAAGCTTGAGCCTAAATTAATAAAATATAAATTTATGGGTTATCCAAAAGAAACAAATGGATATTACTTTTACCAATCACAAGAAGCAAGGTGTTCATCCCTAGGCATGTTGTATTCCTTGAGAAGGAATTTATAGATGCTAGGACCGGTGCGGGAAGGTTGAACTCAATGAGATTCGAGAAGAATCACAAATTGACACTTCACTAGAGGAACCCCAAGTAGAAAAGGTACAAAGCGTTGTAACAACCAAACAAACTAATACACAAGAACTTCGTAGGTCTAAAAGGATTTGTCAAAAGCCATAAATATATGGCCATCTAGTCTCAACACTTGGAGATGTGTCTATCATACGAGATGACGAACCTAATACCTTTCAAGATGCAATGTTATACATTGACTTCGAAAAAATAGAATGAGGTCATGAAATTCAAAATGGAATCCATTTACACCAAGTATGGACTTTGGTTTATCCCCACGATAGTGCTCAACCTATTAGATGTAAGTGGTTCTTTAAAAGAGAGATCGACATTGATGGATATATACATACGTACAAAGCCGGATTGGTGGTAAAGGATATCATAAAAAACAAGGTGTTGAATATGATAAAACTTTTTTCACCGAGTAGCAATGGTTAAATCCATTCAAATTATGCTTATAATTGCTGCATATCATAATTGTGAGATATGGAAAATGGATGCTAAAATTACTTTCTTTCATGGAAAATTAAATGGGGATGCATACATGACATAGCTCGATGGTTTTATCACTAAAGGACATGCAAATAAGATTTACAAATTACAAAGGTCCATTTATGGACTTAAGTAAGCATTTAGGAGTTGGAATCAATGTTTTGATGAAATGATCAAAGAGTTTAATTTTTCACAAAATGAAGGCGAACCTTGTGTATACAACAAGGTTAATGAAAGTTTAGTTGTTTTTGTTGTACTATATGTAGATGATATTCTACTTATTGGCAATAACACCACTATGTTGCAATCTATAAAAGATTGGCTATCTAAGAATTTCTCCATGAAAGACATGTGAGAGTCGAGCATACATTCTAGAAATCAAGATCTATAGAAATAGATCGAAAATGTTAGATCTCTCTCAAAACACGTATATTGACAAAACACTAAAGAGGTTTAGTATAGATGAATCCAAGATAGGAATTATTCCAATGTCATGTGGCATAAAATTTTCAAGGTTGAGTGTCCCAACACATAAAATGAAAGGGAAAGGATGAGTCACATCCCCTATGCGTCGACCATAGGATCTATCATTTATGTCATTTTATTTAAGCAATTTGATGTCTCTTATGCTTTGAGTATATATAGTAGATATCAAGTCGATTCGAGTGAAAAACATTGGATTGCCGTGAAAAGCATTCTAAAGTACTTGCAAAGAACTAAGAATGCCTTCCTAATCTATAAAGGAGATGAACTAGTGGTGAAAACGTTCATAGATGCTAGTTTTTAATATGACTATTTGATGACTTTAAGTCACGATCGGGATTCATTTTTTAGTTGAATGGTGGAGTCGTTAGTTGGAAAAGTTTCAAGCAAGAAATAGTGGTCGACTCAACAACCAAGGTTGAATATACCGTAGTTGCGAAGCAACTAAGAAGGTTGTTTGGATTCTAAATTTTTATCCGGACTACAAGTGGTTCCAAGCATTGTTGATCCAATAGTATTGTACTATGACAAAAACGAGCTATAGCACAAGCCAAGGAACCGAGGTCTCATCACATGTCTAAGTATGTATTATGATGCTACCATCCGATTAGAGAGATTATCGGTCATGGTGCCATAAGGATAAGAAAGGTCCACACTCACGATAACATAGCTGATCGTTTGACTAAGCCTTTGTCATAGCTGAAACATGATACCCTTACTCAATCATCGGGATTAAGGGATATGGCTAGTTAGCTCTAGTGCATCCGGGAGATTGTTAGTATAAGTGCTTAAGATCCAACCATGTTTGGATAGGCTTGAGTTAATTATTATTGCATTATTTATTCTAAAAATAATAAAGAAGTTATTCTATTAATTCTTGTGTTTATGTTTGTAAATTCGATAGAATTAGCTAGAAGTCCTTATGATATGCATTTGTAGTAGTGATTGTTCAAAAGATGAGAGACAAACACTAATGCATATAAATGATATCCTTAAATGACCCTAGTCATAGCATTGTCAAGAATAGACACCGACTATATATGGGTAGACTTGTGAGTGCTATGCTCATGCTATATGATAGCAATAGGAGATCTCACACCTATTGACATAGTGATGCCAAAGTAGTACTTAGGTGATTTAAGTTAGAGAATATGTCACTGGATTTGAGACATGAGA
This sequence comes from Dovyalis caffra, assembly GCA_963924115.1. Classification (NCBI taxonomy): domain Eukaryota; kingdom Viridiplantae; phylum Streptophyta; class Magnoliopsida; order Malpighiales; family Salicaceae; genus Dovyalis; species Dovyalis caffra. The sequence continues at coordinate 66,152 of CAWUPB010001155.1, read as the reverse complement.
ACCCATTTGGTTTTAGTCTATGGAAATGTCATACGAGATGGGTACAAATGATCCTTAGATTTGAATTCATCATGGTTGTCTAATTAAAGGACTTATGCATTTTGAAACTCGTTTCGATGGAACCATTAAAGGGTTGCACGTGGGTGATTCGTTAGGTGCACTAGGAATCTAACGAAGGTAGGTGTATAACTAAGATAGGACATGTCATTTCTTGTATGCTAAAGGAGTTATCATATTGCACTTCAATAAATGTCTACTCAAGAAATCTATGGCCATAGTAGGAGTACACCAATAAAAAATAGTTGGTTTACTCTAAGAGCTAAGACATTTGAGAATCAAAGAAAACTTCTATTATCATAATCAAATAAGACTTTTAGCTAAGTTTGAGATCATACTGTGATAAATTGACATAAGGACTAAATTGTATGGTAACCATGCTCATGAAAGGTGGTAATTGATTAATTAATCCTCTTAGAAAATTGGGTAGTCATGATGCCTTGCTAGAGGCCAATCTTGATTTATGTATCAAGAAATAAAAGAGTCTTTTATCCATGATATATTACCAAAATATCTTGGAGCCTATTAAGTAACACACATAAGTTTAAGTATTCGCATTACAATTGAGAAGCAAAAAATATTAGAAATTTTTTTCCAATAATGAAATTTTCCTATTTTGGAAAGGGTTTCCAAAATGAAAATTTTCCTAAAATGGAAAGTATTCATCACCTCAAGAAGATGAAAGACGGATGGGGTAAGGATGAGAGGGGAAGAGGGAGAAAGAGGGAGGAAGAAAGAGGGAAAGCATAAAAGGAAGGGAGAGAGGGAGAGGGAGAGAGAAAGAGAGAGATAGAGAGAAGGAGAGCAAGAGAAGGAGGGAGAGAGGGAGAAAGGGAGGGAGAGGATAGAGAAAGATGGGATAAAGGATGAAAGGAAGAGAAGGAGAGAGAGGAAGGAAGGGAGAGAGGGAAATTATTAGAGGTAGGGAGAGAGGGAGAGGGATAGAGAAGGTGAGATAGAGAGAGAGAGAGAGAGATGGAGAGAGGGAGAGGGAGTGAGAGAGGGAGAGCAAGAGAAGGAAAGAGACAAGGAGTATGGGAGGGAGACGAGGGAAAGATATAAAGTGAGGAAGAAATAAAGTGGAAGATAGAGAAAGAAAGAGAGAGTGTAAGAGAGAGGAATAGAGAGTTCGAGAGAGAGAGTAAGAGAGATGGAGAGGGAGTTAGAGAGAGGGAGAAGGGAGAGAGAGAAGGATAAAGAGGGGCGAAATAGGGTGGGAGAGAGAGAGACGGGGATAGGTGAAAAGAGGGGAGAGAAAGGAGAGAGAGGAAGAGCAAGAGAGAGGGAGAGAGAGAGGGAAAGAAAGGGAGAGTGAGACAAAGAGAGATAGAGAAAGAGAGAGAGAGAGAGAGAGGGAAAGAGTGAGGGATTGGGAGATTAAACGAGGGAGAGAGAAAAAGAAAAGAGGGAGGAGGGAGTGAGAGAGAGATGGAAAAAGGGAGAGATAAGGAGGGGGAATGAGAGAGAGGGAGAGAGGGAGAGAGGGAGAGGAGTAGAGGGACAAGGAGACAAAGGGAGAGGGAGAGGGAAAGAAATGAAGACAAAGAGGGGGAGAAAGAAAGAAGGGAGAGAGAGGGGAGAGAGACAGAAGAGAGAGGAAGAGACGGGGAGTGAGAGGGAGGGAGGGAGGAGAAGAGAGAGAGGGAGAGGGAGGAGGAGAAGAGAGAGGGAGAGAGGAAGGGAGAATAGAAGAAGGAGAGAGAGTGAGAGAGAGAAAGAAGGAGAGAGATGGAAAAGAAGAGAGAGAAAATGAGAGAGGGTAAGATAGAATGAGAGGAGGAGAGAGAAGAAATGAGGGAAAAAGGGAGAGAGAGAATGGGTAGAGGGAGAGAGAAAAAAGGGAGCAAGAAAGAGAAAAAGAGAGAGAGGGCTGAGGAAAGAGAGAAATGGAGAGAAGGAGAGAGAGAAAGGGAGAGGGAAAGAGAAAGAGAGGTGGAGAGAGAGGGAGGGAAGGGAAGAATGGAGGGAGAGGGGATGAGATAGGGCGGGAGTTAGAGCGAGAAGGAGAAAATGAGGGAGAGAGAGACAAGAGAGGGTGATGGATAGAGAGGGGGAGAGAGAGGGAGGAAGGTAGGGAGCGAGAGAGGGAGAGGGAGAGAATCAAAGGTAGAGAGGGAGAGAGAAAGTAAAAAGAGAAAGGGAAAGGGAGAGTGAGAGGGAGAAAAAAAGAGGGAAGAGGAGAGAGATAGGGAGAGAGAGGGAGAGGGAGGGAGAGAAAAAATGAGATATCTAGAGGGAGTGAGAGGGACATAGGGAGGGAGGGAGGGAGATGGAAGGATGGATAGAGGGATAGAGAGGGAGGGAGGGAGGGAAAGGGAGAAGGAGAGTGAGGGAGAGAGAGGAGGAGAAAGGAGAGTGAGTGAGGTTGAGAGGAAGAGAGGAAGAAAGAGATAGAGGAAGGAGGAGATAGAGGGAGAGAGTTATAAAGAGAGAGTGAGGAGAGATATGGAGAGAGAGGAAGGGAGAGAGGGAAAGTGAGGGAGCGAGAGACAAAGGGAGGGAAGGAGAGGGGAGAGAGAGAGAAAAGGAAAGAGAGGAAGAGTGAGCGAGAGAGATAGAGGGAAGGAGGAAGAAAGGGAAAGAGAGAGATGGATGGAGGGAGGGAGAGAGGGGAAGGGGGAGAGAGTGGGAGAGGGAGGCATAGAGAAAGGGGAGAGATAGAGAGCAAGGGACGGGTAGAGGGAAAAAGGGAGGGGATGGAGAGAGGAGGCAAGACAGGTGAGAGGGAGAGAGATGGCGAGGAAAGGGAGAGAGTGAGAGGGATGGAAAGAGAGAGGGAGATATAAGGATCGAGAGATATAGAGGGACAAGGGGAGAGGGCGTGGGAGAGGGAGAGAGGGGAAGAGAGAAAGGTAGAGAGGAAGAAAGAGTAATAGAGAGAGAGAGGGAGAGAGATAGGGTGGGAGAGAGAAAGAGAGAGGGAGAGAAAGAGGAGGGTGGGAGGAGAGAGGGAAAATGGTGAGAGAGGGAGAAATAAGGAGCTAGGGAGGAGAGAGAGGGAGAGAGAAGGAGAGAAAAGCGATCAAAAGAGAAAGAAAGTGGGATGAAGAGAGAGAGAGAGGGAGAAACTAAGACAAGGGAAGTGGGAGAAAGGAGGAGAGAGTGGGAGAAAAGGAGAGAGAGAAAGAGAGAGTGTTAGTGTTGGTGCCCAAGATTCAACCATATTTGGATGGGCACAAGTTGATATATTATTACATCGATTATTTTAATAAAGAAGTCATTTTATTAATTTTTATATTTTCATGTTGATAAATTCAATAGAAGTCTTTATGATATGCATTTGCAATAGTGATTGATCGAAAGATGTGAGACAAACACTAATGTATAAAAATGATATCATTAAACATCCCAAGTCGTAGCATTGTCAAGAATGAAAATTGATAATATGTAGATAGACTCCACCTCTCCATCTCCTTTTCTCTCATGCCCTCTCCCTCTCTCTCTCCTTCCTTCCCTCCCTCTCCCTCTCCATCTCTCCTTTCACCCCTTCTCTCTCCTTACTTCTCTCTCTCCCTCCCTCTCCCTTTCTCTCTCCCTACCCTCTATCTCTCTCGCTTCCTCTATCGCTCCCTTTTACTCTTTCTCTCTCCTTCCCTCTCTCCGTCCCTCCCTTCCTTCCTCTCTCTGTCCCTCCCTCTCTTTCCTTCTCTTAATCTCTTTATCTCCCATTCTCAATGTCTACCTCTCCCTCCCTTCCTTCCTCTCACTCTCTTTCTCCCTCCCTATTTCTCTCTCTCCTTCCTTTCTCTCCCTCTCTCAATCTCTCTCTCCCTTTCCCTCTCCCTATCTTTTCTTCTCTCTCCCTCACTTTATCTCTCTCTACCTCTTCCTCTCTCCCTTGTCTCTCTATCTCTCTTTCTTTCTAGCTTTCCTTTTCTTTATCCTTTGCTCTCTCTCTTTCTCTCTTTTACTCCCTCTCTCCCTTTTTCTCTCTCCCTCTTCACTTTCTCTCTCTATCTCTCTCACTCTCTCCTTTACTTCCTCTCCCTCTCTCATTCTCTCTCCCTCTCTCCCTCATTTCTCGCTCCCCTCCTCTCTATAATTCTATCCCTCCCTCCTACTCTCTACATCTCTCTCCTTCCCCTTTTCTCCCTCTCCCTCTCTCTCCCACTCCCTCTCCTCTCCCTCTCTCTCTCCCACTCTCTTAATCCCTCTTTCTTTCTCACTCTTTCTTCCTCTCCCTTCCTTCCTTTCTCTGTCTATCCCAATCTCCTTATATCTCTCCCTCACTCGCTCTCTATCTCTCGATCCCTATCTCTCTTTCTTCCTTTCTTCTTCTCTCTCCTTTCTCTCTCTTTTCATCTCTCCCTTCTCTCATTCCCTCTAATCTTTTCTTGCTCTCTCTCCCCCTCTCAATCTCATTCTTGATCTTTCTATCCCTATCTCCATCTCCCTCTCTCACTCTACCTCTATCTCTCCCTCACTTTATCCTCTTTTTCTCTTTCTGTCTCCTCTTCTCACCCATTCTCTCTCCTTCTCTCCCTCTCTCTCTTAATCTCTCCCACTTTCCCTCTCGATCTCTCTCTCCCTCTTTTCTTCTCTCCCACTATACCTCCTCTCCCTTTCCCTCTCTTTCTTCTTTTCTCTCTCCCTCTCCCCCTCTCTCCCTATACCTATTCCTCTTTCTCCCTCTCTCACTTTATCTCTTTCCCTCTCTCTTTAACTCCATCTCTCTCCCCCTCTATCCCTCTATATATCTTAATCTCTTCCCCATCTATCTCTCTCGCATCCCCTCTCTGCCTCCCTCTCTCTAACTCTCTCCCTCTCTCCCCTCTTCTATCTCCCTTCTTTCTTTCTCCCTCTATTCTTCCCTCCCTCTTTCTCTCACCCCCTATCTCCTCCTCCTTTTCTCCCACTCCTTCACTTTCTCCTCTCTCCCTCACTCTCTATCTCCCCCTCTCTCTCTCCCTCTCCCTCTCTCCCATCATCTCTCCTTTTCTCTATCTCTTCATCTCTCCCTCTTACTCTTTCTACCTTTTTCCATCTCCATCTCTCTCTCCTCCTCTCTTTCCATCTATCTCTCTCCCTCTCTCTTGTATCTCTATCTTCCCTTTTCTCTCTTTCTCTCCCTCTCCCTCCCTCCCGCTCTCCCTCTCCCTCTCCCTCTCCCTCAACTTTTTCTCTCTATGTGACACCCCCACTCCGGTCCACCGTCTATTACCCAAATAGGAGTGGCCGGGTGAGGCGCATCACGCCGACATAATCTAATTCGACTTAACTCTTATATGTACATGCTCAAAAATTCATAACATAGTACGGACGGAAAGTGTTAAAAAATTACATAGCGATAGCAAATACCACTAACAAAAAAGAATAAATTTACGGACTATTTAAGAAGTCATTTAATCCCCTATTGACATCGTACCCCCGAATTACAAACAAAAATAGATTCCAATGTATTTGTGTCACACATGAGCCCTTTAGAGGATCCAGTAGCATCCGTATTAGTATTATCGTCGCTTTTATCCGTCATAGCATGCAAGAACAAACGGGGTGAGCCGAAGCTCAATAAGTAGGGTGATGCATGTGTCATAAAATGTTTTTTTGCCTACCCCCACTATTCTCATCAATTTCAAATGTTGAGGGTACCATGGGTATTAGTAAGTCCGCTCTATTCTAGGTGATGGTTAAATAACCTCGGTAATCATTTACTCGTCGAATAACCTCGGTAATCAATTATCGCCAAATAGCCTCGGTAATCATTTACTCAATTTAATCCATCTCCAAAAGCATATGATGCACATGAGTTACGTTTACCCTATTTAACACCCCATAGGTGCCATACCCTAGAATATCCAATCATTCTCGATCCAACCCACATAGGGTTTTCGATATCTTCCCATATCACATCCATAATAGTTCTCCCAAGAAAAATCAATTACCGTTGACTAATATTACTCAAGTCATAAACTTTATGTTGCACATAAGCACTTTCCTTCCATTAAATTTAGTAAGTGTCATTGTAAAATTCATCCTTCACTAGACATATGTAATTAGTAGCATTTTAAACTAGTTTAACATACTAACGTGGCATTTTCTCTCCGAACCCAAATTGGGGCATTTTGGGTCGAATTGGCCTTTTAAATGTTCTAGGTCAAAATTTCGATTTACCTAGCAATTTTTCCTATCTAAACATCCTCTTGTACTTATTAGGGTGTATTCAAACCATTAATTATGGAATTGAAGGATTGGAATCCAAATCCCAATAGTTTAGGGTTTAAGTCGAATCGGTCCTTAAAGTGGCCAAAGATTACTTTTTCATCCCAACTTGCTAATGTATACCTAATTAAATTGTAATTGAGTCCTATGCCCTTCATTACATAAAATGGGTCCAATCTTATTCATTTTCTTACTTAGACTGAAAGGGTTCTTTAGTTAAAACCCTAGGAATTCATTTTCCCCTCCTTTCCAAATTATAGTTTATTATAGGACAACCTCTAATCAAGTAGGGAACGTACCAACTTCGAACATAATTAAATCCTATCATTTTTTTATTACAAATTAGACATATTTATGTATAACATATACATAAATTACGTTTAAATACCTAACACACAATTCATAACATCATGTTGAAGTTTAACATTCAATCTATTCAACGAGTAGTTCATCTAGCACGATCGTATCTGAAATGGGCATAAATTTTTCTGTATAAACGTAATAATAAAATATTTTATAGGGAGTTATTTAAGAAATAGATAAACAACTTTTATTCTTTAAGTTTTCTCATAAAGCACCCCAAGGTCCTTGAATAGGCAACACTAATTTCGGACGTAAACTAATCCTCAATAACACCGATTTAACCATTCAATCCAACCCACATTAACCATGTTTTAGTCCAATCCGACTCATGATCACATACTTGGACATGGACTAGGCATTATAAACATCACAATTCATCACCTATACAACATCCACAAGTAGAGCAAGCCAAAACATAAAACGACCATCAACACAAACCAAGCTCAACAATACAACAAACAACTCAACAAATACATAACTCAAACACATAAAAATGGACATGTAAAAGCATAAATAAACCTACTTACTATGATATATGCTTCCTTAAAAGATTTTCTAGCTTTTCCTTCCTTTTTCCTTTTCTTTTTCTTTCCTTTTTCTTTTTTTTTCTTCTTCTCTCCCTCTCACGGTTTTCTCTCTTTTCTTACTTGGTGCTCCATGGTTTTTGGCTGAAAGTTCCAGCCATTTAACCCTCTTTCTCCCTTATATACTTCCCTCTTTCTTCCCCCTTTACAATTGCCTTGAATCAATTGGCCAAGGTGGAAAGTATTTGGTGATTAAGGAAGAAAGTGGTTGGTTTGAAGTCAAAAGGAAGGTGAGTCGGCCTTAATTCATTTATTAGGGTGGCTTAGGTGTCTAATTAAGTACTTAGACTAACTAAACACCCTAACTAACCAAGTTTAAGTAACTAAACTCATTTCTTTTCATTAAATTTTGGAAATCCCTCTCCCTAAACTTGGAATTTTCTTTCTTAAACTCATTTCTTTCCATTAAATTTCTAAAATCCCTCTCCCTAAACTTGGAATTTTTTTTCCTAAAATTTCCAGGAGTGGTACATCCAAACGGTTTGTATCAAATACCATAGCTTTATGTATATAGATCTAAAAATAATGAAATTTTATAGAGAGCTAGTAGACACATAGATGAATAACTTTTATTGTTTGAGGTTTACCCAAAAATCAATCTAAGATCCCTAAATAAATCATACAAAGTTTGGAATTTTTCACCCCTAAAATTCTAAAACATTTTCATTAAAAAAAATTGGAATTTTCCTAAAAATAAGTTCCAATGTTCCTAAAATTTTACAACACATTTCTCACTAATATAATGCATCCAAAATACTTAAAAATCTCATAAGGATATTTAACTAAATTATTTGGAAATATTTCCTCCCGAAACTCCCCACGTAAAAACTTTTAAAATAATTCATACTATCACTTTTACTTAATATAGGCATGTTTATTAACATTTAAACATTTATATATGTTTATAATTGTATATATGTTTATAATTAATAACTTTCATAGGAGTTACATTTTCTCCCCCTTAAAAAAATTTTGCCCTCGAAATTGACTTACTTAAACAATTCTTGATATTTATTCCTCATCTCTTCCTCACGTTCCCAAGTCATGCATTGGATACTTTCATTCATATTCCTTCAACTACTCGTGATGCATAAACTCCTACTCTTCCATTGTTCATTAACACCGCTCCGACCTATTTTTAGAAGCGTCACTATATACTACGAAAGCTCCATCTTCGGACGGAATGGTTTAATCCCAAACTACGACTTGAATTATTGTATAGCATTAGATTCAATCAAAACATAAGTAATTAGGGTAAGATTGAGACCTTACCGTAGTTCACCGATTTATCCCTTCAATCAACCTCTTCTTGCATCATCATGTAAAACTAAGCGAGTACCCTTTTCGATCCTGGTTTCGACACTTGAGGGCAATTATGGGCTACGTGTCCTTGCTTATGACAAAAATAGCAAGCTCTCTAGTCTAGTTGGCAATCCCCTATATGGAACTTTCCACACTTATTGAACCGGGGTTGGTTACCCATGACCAATCTCGGGTAATTACCCGAAGCAACCTAAGAACGTATGGGACTAGTATGATGGTTTGTATATTTCCTTGACCGCCATCTTGACTAAAATTTCTAGGTAGGGATCACCTTAATGGTCCGGACGAAGAGGCTCCGGACTTGATCGCTAACTTCTTCTATTGCACTTCTTTCATGATTTCTTTCGATCCTTGTTCGCTAACAACATTTTATCTACCATTTTTGAAAAGTGTTGGCGACGGATATTTGTACCATGCTTCGAACTCTTGGGTTCAACCTCCGCTAAGAATCGATTTCTTTTCAAATTTTCATCCCTAGCGATGAATGGGGCGAATCGACATCCTTGTTCAAATCTCTATACGTATTCACCTACGGACATCCCATCTTGCTTTAGTTCTAGGAAATCTTGAATTTTCTTAGCCCTCATGTCCGCGGTAAAGTATTTGTTGAAGAAGACTTCCTTAAATCCTTCTCAAGTTAAAATAGGCATGTCTACTATTAGTCATGCGCTCTCTCATCATATGCAAGCATCCTTAGTTAGCATAAAGATAGCACATGACACTTGCTCATTATTGGTAAATTGCAATTATTCAAATATCGCCTCTAAGAACTTAATCCATTCCTCCACTACTATTGGGTTAACACCCTTGACGAATTCCCGAGGATTCATCTTATGAAACCTCTCCATTGCATCATTCCTTTGCTTGGGGAAGTGGAGGTGGGGGTCTGTGGATGCATGGCTAAGAGGCTGTCTCATCTCGCTCCACATGGACTTCTTACTATTATTGCATTACTTGTTGTTGTTGTTGCATCATATCCATCATACGATTTAAAGCATCTTGTTGATTGTGATTAGTGTCGTTGGAGGTCCTTTCACCTCCTCTCCATACTCGGATACTTTTTTGGCATGTTTGACTTCGTACATACCATGTTATGCTCGGAGTTAGTTTTCATATCGAAAATCTTAATGTCATGCATCACACACAATAGAAAATAGCCAAATATATATAGATAATGAATCATAGCATACATGCCTAACGTTAATAGTGACATACATGGTTACATAAAAAGGTTGAATGCTAGAGTACACACAAAAGGGCATCACTAGTTCCTAAAAGGCATGTAGAGTTCCATTAACGAGTGTACAAAGATCTCAAAAGGTGCACAGGACACTAGGTGATACGATACATTTCTTAGACACTCGTCTACTCCGTCCAAGTACCACGAACACAATGTGGAAAGGAGACCTCGACTCTTCACTAGTCTATAGTGTTAACCCATGCGATCCGTGCGATGTCGCGAGCTAAAGGTAAGGTAGACCCCAGTTATACATCAATCTCGTAAGGTTCCTCCTAACCATAATTGGCGGGAAGGTTCGCAGCACATGGTGATAGGAATATCACTCTATCATGTTCTCCCGGACAATGTCCAATAACCGTTGATCTCGTGGTAAAAGAGTCCGACATATTATTATCATCGAAACTCAACACTACGATATAGGTCAAAGGAGGCATCGGCGAACACTATTTCGTTGAATCGAGTTATGAACCCGAGTGATATAGGTTACTCGTATCCTAATATGGGGTTATGGTCGGGGTGTTCAACTCAGCCTAGTAGGTAGCTAGGGTGGCCCGTTGTTGATGTTTCCTAGCAACGCGAGGTGTACGGAATAAATACGACATCTACGAGTAATAATATTTACCGGTATTAATTTTTTTCTAGGACACAATTATATATTGACATAAAATCACATATGAATAATCATACACATTTAAAAAGATCAAGAATCAACTTTTTAGCCGTCGAGTAGCACACCGATCCTTGGGCTTAGGTGACATTTAGGATTCTACCTAGTTAACTAAACCATAACTCGATACCACCTCGTGACGCCCCCAATCCAGTCTACCCTCTATTACCCAAATAGAAGTGGCTAGTTGAGGCACATCACGCCGATATAATCTAATTTCGACTTTAACTCTTCTATGTACATGCTCAAAAATTCATAACATAGTACGGACAAAAAAGTGTAAAAGAATTACATATCGATAGCAAATACCACTAACAAAAAAGAATAAATTTATAGACTATTTAAGAGGTCATTTAATCCCCTATTGAAACCGTACCCCCAAATTAAAAGCAAAATAGATTCCGAGTGTATTTGTGTCATACATGAGCCCTTTTGAAGGATCCGACGGCGTCCTTATCGGTGTTACCATCGCTTTTACCGTCATGGCATGCAAGAAAAAACGGGGTGAGTCGAAGCTCAATAAGTAGGGTAATGCATGTGTTATGCAATGTTTTTCTCGCTCGCCCCCACTATTATCATCAATTTGAAATGTTAAGGGTACGATGGGTATTAGTAAGTTTGTTATATTCTTGATGATTTCGAATAACCTCGGCAATCATTTAGTGCCAAATAACCTCGACGAATCGGCTACTACCAAATAACATCGGCAATCATTTACTCAATTCAATCCATCTCCGAATGCATATGATACACGTGAAGTTACGTTTACCCTATTAAACACCCTATAGGTGCAAGGCCCTAGACTATCCAATCATTCTCGAGATCCAACCCATATAGGGTTTTCGATATATTCCCATATAACTTGCATAATATTTCCCCCAAGGAAAATCAATAACCGTTGACTAATATTACTCAAGTCATAAACTTTATGTTGCACGTAGGCGCTTTCCTCCCATTAAATTTAGTAAGTCTCGTCGTAAAATTCATCCTTCACTCAACGTATATAATTAGTAGTATTTCAAACTAGTTTAAAACATACTAAGGTGAGATTTTCTCTACGAACCCAAATTGGGGCATTTTGGGTCGAATTAGGCTTTTAAATGTTCTAGGTCAAAATTTCAGTTTACCTAGTAATTTTTCCTATCTAAATGTCCTCTAATACGTATTAGGGTGTACTTAAACCATTAATTATGGAATTGAAGGATTGGAATCCAAATCCCCATAGTTTAGGGTTTAGGCCAAATAGGTCCTTAAAGTGGCCAAAGATTACTTTTTCATCCCAACTTGCTAATGTATACCTAATTAAATTATAATTGAGTTCTATACCCTTAATTACATAAAATGGGTTCAATCTTATTCATTTTCTTACTTAGGTTGAAAGGGTTTTTTAGCGAAAACCCTAGGAATTCATTTTTCCGTCCTTTCTAATTTGTAGTTTATTATAGGGCGACCTCTAATCAATTAGGCAACGTACCAACTTCTAGGCATAATTAAATCTTATCCTTTTTTATTAGAAATTAGACATATTGATGTATAACATATCCAAAAATTAGGTTTAAATACCAAACACACAATTCACAACATCATTTTAAAGTTTAAGATTCAATTTGTCCGAAGTAGTTCATCCAAGCATAGTATGTACTAAAATAGGCATAACGTTTCCTATATAAACCTAATAATAAAATATTTTATAGAGAGTTATTCAAGAAACAAATAAAAAACTTTTATTCTTTAAGGTTTACCCAATAAGCACCCTAAGGTCCTTGAACACGTAACACTAATTTCAAATAGAAACTAATCCTCAATAACACCGATTTAACCATTCAGATCCAACCCACATTAACCATGTTTTAGTCCAGTTAAATTTCAATGCAAGTACGAGTCCGACTCATCATCATATACATGGAAATGCACTAGGCATTAGAAACATCACAATTCATCACCTACACAACATCCACAAGTAGAGCTAGCAAAGACATCAAACAACCACCAACACAAACCATGCTCAACAATACAACAAACAACTCAACCACTACATAACTCAAACACATAAAAATGGACATGTAAAAGCATAAATAAACCTACTTACTATGATATATGCTTCCTTAAAAGATTTTCTAGCTTTTCCTTCCTTTTTACTTTTCTTTTTCTTTCCTTTTTCTTTATTTCTTTTTTTTTCTTCTTCTCTCCCTCTCATGGTTTTCTCTCTTTTCTTTCTTGGTGCTCCACGGTTTTTGGCTCAAAGTTCTATCCATTTAACCCTTTCTCTCCCTTATATACTTCTCCTTTTCTTCCCCCTTTACAATTGCCTTGAATCAATTGGCCAAGGTGTAAAGTACTTGGTGACTAAGGAAGCAACTTGCTGGTTTGAAGTCAAAAGGAAGGTGAGTCGGCCTTAATTCATTTATTAGGGTGGCTTAGTTGTCTAATTAAGTACTTAGACTAGCTAAACACCCTAACTAACCAATTTTAAGTAACTAAACTCATTTATTTCCATTAAAGTTCGAAAATCCCTCTCCCTAAACTCGAAATGTTCTTTCCTAAAATTTTTAGCGAGTGGTACATCCAAACGGTCCGTACCCAATCAACCATAATTATATATTTATAGATTTAAAACTCACGAAATGTTACAGAGCACTAGTAGACACATAGATAAAGAACTTTATTCCTTGATATTTACCCAAAAATCACTCTAAGATCCCTAAATAAATCACACAAATTTTAGAATTTTCCACCCCTAAAATTTGAAAATTTTTCTTTGAAACAATTTTCCCAAAAATAAGTCCCAATGTCCCTAAAATTTTACAACACATTTATCAATAATATAATTCATCCTAAATACTTAGAAATATCCCAAGGATAATTAACTAAATTATCGGGAAATGTTTCTGTCGAAATTCCCTATGTAAACGTCAAACATACCATTATCGTAAAAACTTTTCAAACAAATCATACTATCACTTTTACTTAATATAGGCATGTTTATGAACATTTAAACATGCATATATGTTTATAATTAATAAATTTCATGGGAGTTACACTCTACCTCTCTCTCTCCTTCCCTCCCTCTCTTTTCTTCTTTTTCTCTATCTCCCTCATCTCCCTCTCTCTCTCTCCCCCTCCCTCCCTTTCCCTCTCTCCCTCTCTCTCTCTCCCCCTTCCTCCCTTTCCCTCTCTCCCTCTCTTTCCTTCTCTTTCTTTCTCTCCCTCCCTCTTCCTCTCTTCCTCTCCCTCTCTTTCACTCCCCTCCCTCATCTCCATCCCTCTCCCTCTCTCCCTCTATCCCTTTCTCTCTCTCCCCTTACTCTTTATTTCCCTCTCTCTCGATCCCCCTCCCTCTATCTCCCTCTCTTTAACTCCCTCTCCCACTCCTTTTCTTTCCCTCTCCCTCTCACTCTCTCCCATTCTCTCCCTCTACCTTAATCCCTCTCTCTTTCTCTTACCTTCTCTCTCTCTCTCTCTCTCTCTCTCTCTCTCTCTTTCTTCCTTTCTCCCTTTTCCACACTCTTCCCCCTCTCTCTCCCTTCCCTATCCCCATTTCAATCTTTCTCTCACTCCTTCTCTATCTCGCTCCTTCTCCCCCACTTCCTCTCTCACTCTATCTCTCCCTCTTTCTATCTCTTCCCCTTTGTCTCTCCCTATATCCCTTTCTCTCCCTATCTCCATCCTTCTCCCTCTTTCACTCTCCCTCTCTCTCTCTCACTCCTACACTCACACTTTCTCTCTCCTTATTTCCCTCTCTCTCTCTCTCTCACTCCTGTTCACACTTTCTCTCTCCTTATTTCCTCTCTCTTTCTCTCTCTCCTCCTCTTTCTCTCTCTTTCCATTCCTTTCCCTCTCTCTATAACCCCCTCCCTCTTTCCCTCCCTCACCTTATCTTCCTCTATCCCTCTATCTCCCCTTTCTTCCCTTCTCTCCCTCTCCCTCTCCCTCTTACTCGTTGCCCTTTATCTCCCTCCTTCTCCCTCACCCTCTCTTTCACCCTTGCCCTCTCACTCACTCTCCCCGCACCTCCCTCGCTCTCGCTCTTACCCTCTCCCTTTCTTCTTCCCTTCTCTCTCTCTCCCCCTATCTCCTTTCCTTTCCCCCGCTCTATCTCTCTCTCACTCCTTCTCTATCTCTCCCTCCCTCCCTATCTCTCCCTCTCTCTCCTTCTCTCCCTCTTTTCCTTCCTTCTCCCCCTCCCTTTCTTTCCCTCTAGGTCTCCCTCTCCCTTTCTATCCATCTCTTCTATTCTTTCTATCCCACTCCCCTCCTCATCTCTCCCCCTCTCTCCCTCTACTCTATTACAATTTCTCCCTTACTTTATCCCTCTCTCTCCCTCTCCTTCTCTCTCTATATCTATCTCTTGCTCCCACTTTCTCTCCCTCCCTCCTTCTCCCTCCCTCTCTCTTTATCTATCTCTCACTCCCACTCTCTCTCCCTCTCTCTCTCTTTATCTCTCTCTCCCACCCTCTCTCCATTTTTATCCCTCTCTCCCTCGCTCTCTCTCCCATTCTATCCACCTCCCACCCTCTCTCTCCCTCTCACCCTCTTTCTCCTAATCTCTATCCAAGTCTTTCTCTCTTTCTATTTCTCTCCCACTCCCCCACCTTTCCTTTCTCTATCTCTCTTCCCCTCCCTTTCCCTTTCTTCCTCTATCTCTCTCCTTCTTTTTCTCCTCTTCTCTCTCCCTCGCTCCTTCACTTTTGTTCCCTCTCTCCTCTCTCTCTTTTTCCCTCTCTCCTTCTCTTTCTCTAACACTCTCACTCTATCTCTCACTCTCACCTTTGCCCTCTCTCCCTTACTCTTTACCTCTATCTCTCTTCCTCTCTCTCCCACTCCCTTTCTCTCTCCCTCACTCCCTTTTTCTCCCTTTCTCTCTATCCCTTCTCTCTCTTTCCCTCTCTCTCTCTCTACCCCTCACTCTCTCTCTCCTTATCCCTCTCTCCCTCCCTCCTTCTACCTTTCTCTCTCCCTTCTTCTTCTCCCTCTCTCTCTCTCACACTCTCCCTCCCTTTATAACTCTCTCCTTCTCATCTCTCCCTTACTCTATTCCCTCTCTTTCTCTCCCTCTCTCTCTCCTCCACTCTCCCTCACACCCTCTCTCTCTCCCTCACTCTATCTCTCTCCTTCTCGCTCTCTTTTCCTCTCGTCTCATCATCTCTTTCTTTCCCCTCCCTCTCTCTCTTGCTCTCCCTCTCCTTGTCCCTCTCGCCCTTGCTCTCCCTCTATCCATATCCCACTCTCTCTCTCCCCCATTCTTTTTCTCTCTCTCTCCCTCCCTTGCTCTTCTCTATCCCTATCCCACTCTCTTTCTCTCCCTCCCACTTTTCCTCTCTCTCTCTCTCTCTCTACCTCTCTTTAATCCGAACCCCATATATAAAGATGAGAGACCTAGCACCTTTATTGCTAGACAACCCCAAGAATGTGCCCAATTAGGTTATAATACGTGGAACTTGACCCATTACCTATAAGAAGGCAAGAACCGAAGCTATATTTCAATAGAGTGAAGAACGCCACACCCTATGGAGGATGATAAGTTTAGAGACGCCACAAGGGTTGCAATCCTTGATAAGTCGATTTAGTTCTCAAAAGAACAAAGGAAGAAAATCCTCCCAAATTTATTACATTCCTCCGAAACAAAGCTAAACCAGACCTTAAACATGCGACTCATAACCCTAAAAGGACTCTACATGTCCTTGCCACCAAAGGAGAATTTAAAAAAACCCTAATGAACTTAAAAGAATACAAAAATAGGGCTTAAAACATTAAGCCTAAATCGACTTAATTAATTAGTTCTAATTATAATTAAGTTGGGTTTAAAACATTGAGCCCAAATCTGTCTTAATTAATTAGTTTTGATTATAATTAAGCTAGTTATAATAAAATAGGCCAAATATGAATTAAGGAGTTCAATCTTAGACTTGGATCGGATTGACAAATCTTGGATCCCCTTCATCTCTTAAGATGATGCCATAATTCTCCCTTAGAAGTGCATTACGCCCAAGACTCTTAAGTCATTCCATGGAGAGCTTTTTTAAGCTTTTTATCCCTAGTCCACATCATTGGACTTTCTTTAATGTGCAATGGATAAAATCTTATACTTGCAAACTTGCCATCTTGGACCTTCATTGGAGATGCCACCATGCTTGTTCCATTTGGCTCCTTGGTTTTCATCAATATAGCCTTGACTTTCTTTATTCTCGTCATTCCTACTTTCCTTAAAAAGATTCATCATCGAATCTTCATCTTGGTGTCGATCATACTCTTGCAATAATAAAGTATCAAAAACACATGCACATACCCAACTTGCAAAATACGAACAAATAATGGCCAAAAAGATTCGGGTTTGTTTTTATTATCATTGGACTCCTCCGGAAGGACAAATTCAATATAAAGTATATTCTCTTAGACATCCATAATCTTTTCATTGTCTTCCTCCTTTTGAATAGCCACAAGATTATCAAACTCATCCTTTTTTGGCTCTTTTTATTGTTTTGCCAAATCTTCAATGAACATAGACTCTTATCGTTTAATAACTTCTCCTCGAAGCTTAATTCTATTAAATTAAGATTGAATTTGGATTCCTCGACCTTAGGCTTGTAATAAGGGTTAACTCTTTATTGATAGTAGCATAGTCATCATTATGATTGAAAATTTGAGTGCTCTCAACACCCATAAAATCGATAGCGAGCATAGTTATCATTAGCACTGAAAGTTTGAGTGCTCTCAACTTGTTTTCTCTCAATTTCTTTAGTCAAACTCATTTGCTCCTCATAAACTTGATTAGATGATAGTGGAACAAGTGTAACTTTTTTTCCCCCATTTTAAATGAATATCCATTGCTAAACTCATCATATGTCACTTTTCTAATAACTTGCTAAGTTTTTCCTAGCAAAATGTGACCCGCGCTCATTGGCACAACATCATACAAAACTTCATCCTTACATCTCCTAATAAAAAAAGACCCTATCAATTGTTTGTTTACCTCAACTTCTCTATACTCATTTACCCATTGCAATGTATAAGGCTTAGGAATTATGGGCAAACTCAATTTCTTGACTAACACTCTGGATCGGCAACATAGACACCACCACCCCAATCTATTATTATACTATAAACCTTATTATTGACATGACAACGGGTATGGAAAATATTATCTCCATCCTTCCTCCTCACTTTTCACCTATATGCTTAAAGTGCACATAATTACTAATGATTCACCATAAACATCATCATCAACAATCACTTCACCCTCTCTTTTAGGATTTTTATCTTTTGACATGTTTAAAATCTACACAAAATTTATCGGTAATAAAAATTTCTCATAAACACTCCCTCATGTGTTTCCCTCAAATTGATGACACTAAACACTCGTGTTTGCTCTCTTTTATACTCTTTTCTTTAATACATTCACATTCTCTAGCCTTTTACTAGTCTAACTCACTACTTTGGTTCTTTTGAAAACTAGTCCAAACCACACAAGAACTAACCAATTATAAGTTACTCAACAACTTCACTTTCTAAGGATCAAATTTTGGACAGATTTGGAACAAGGAATTGACAAACAAATTCAAATAAGAATTTTAAGTTTTTAGACACTAAGAATGACACTAGAACTAACTTGAATTGAATTTAAATAAGATAATAACAAATGAGACACAATGGATAGAAACAAATCAGACTTTTTTTTTTGAATTGGAATTGACTCAATTTGGACTAAAACGAATTTCACTACAAAGACATGAAATAAAGCAAATGATAATGAAAAAGAACCTGATTTATATTAAGAAAACAAAGTTAGCTATAAATCAAACTTTCTCTTCTTCTTCTTTTTGATATATAGGACTCAATTTATCAAGCATAGGAACATGAGACTCAAATAAGAAAAGCTATGGTAGAATAATAAGGAAAATGCAACAAAGAAAGCAAGACGGACACAAAATAGAATACTCAAGGACTTTGGATAACCAACCTAACTTTGCACAACCTAGGCTTTGATACCAATTGATGTGAACCTCATGTATAAAGACGAGAACCCAAACACTTTTTTCGCTAGACAACCCCAAGAACGCACTTATAAGTAGGTTATAATAAGTGAAACTCTACTTGTTACCTATAAGTAGGCAAGAACTAAAGCTATATTCTGAAGGAATGAAGAACACCACACTCTATGAAGGGTGATAAGTTCGGAGACACCACAAGGGTTACAATCCTTGATAAGTCGGATTTAGTTCTCAAGAAAACAAAGGAAGAAAATCCTTGAGCCCAAATCTTACTTAATGAATTAATTCTAATTATAATTAAGCTAGTTATAAAAAATAGGCCAAATATGATTTAAGGAGTCTAATCTTGTACTTGGATCGGATTGACAAGTCTTAGATCCCCTTCATCTCTTAAGATGATGCCACAATCTCCCTTGGAAGTGCATTATGCCTAACACGCTTGAATCAACCCATGGAGAGCTTTTTAACTTTTTAGCCATAGCCCACATCATTGGACTATCTTTAATATGTAATGGATCAAATCTTATACTTGTGAACTTGCCCTCTTGTACCTCTGTTGGAGATGCCACCTTGTTGGTCCATTTGGCTCCTTGGTTTCCACTAATATAGCCTTGACATTCTTTATTCTCATCACTCTCCCTCTATCTCTCTCTCCTCCTCTTTTATTCTTGTTCTCCCTCTCTCCCTCCCTCTCTCTTCCCTCTCTCTCTCATTCCCCTCTTCCACCCTCCCTCCCTCTCCCTCTCTCGCTCTCGCTCTCCCTCTCTTTGTCTCTCTCTCCCTCTCTTTGTCTCTCTCCCTCGCTCCTTGCCTCTCCCTCTCCCTCTCCCTCTCTCTGTCTCCCCATCTCTTTCTCACTCTTTCACTCCCTCATTATTCTCTCTCTCTCTCCTTCCCTCTCTCTCTTTCACTCTCTCCCTCTCCCTCTCTCCCTCTTCTCTCCCTCGCTCACCCTTGCTCTCACTTCCTCTCTCTCTCTCTCTCTCTCTTTCCCTTTTTTCTCTCTCTTCCTCTCTCTCCCTTTCTCCCTTTACCTCTCCTATCATCTCCCTCTCCCTCTCTCCCTCCCTCTCTACCTCCCTCTCTCTCCCTCTCTCTCCCTCTCTCCTTCTCTCCTTCTCTCCCTTCTTCCTCTCCTTCTTCTCTCCCTCTTTACCTACTTCTTTCTCCCTTTCTCTCCTTCTCTCTTCCCCTACTCTCCCTCTCTCCTGTCTCCCTCTCCTGCTCTCCCTCTATCCCTTTCTCTCTCCTTCCCCCTCTCTCCCTCTCTTCCTCTTTCTCTCTCCTCCTTCCCTCTCTCTCTCCTTCTCCAATTCCTCTTCTCTATCCGTTACTCCCTCCCTCTCTCTCTCTTTTCTCACTCTCTTTTCCCCTCTCTCCCTCACTCCTTCTTGATTCCTCTCTCCCTCTCCCACCATCCTCCTCCCTCTCCCTCTTCCTCTCCCTCTCTTTCTCTCTCTCTCTCTCCCTCCTCATCTCTCCCTCTCCATCTTTACCTTTACCTATCTATCCTTCCATCTCTACCTTCTTCTCTCCTTTTATTCCTCTCACTCTCTCCCCTTCTCCCTCTCTCTACCACTCTCTCTCTCCCTCCCTTCCTACCTCTCCCTCTCTATCCCCCATCTCTGTCACTCCCTCCCTCCCTCCCTCTCTCTCTCTCTCTCTCGATCTCTACTCCTTTCTCGCCCACTCGTTCTCCCCCTCACCCTCTCTTCTCTCCCTTTCTTTCCCCATCTCTCTCTCTCTCTCTCCTAATCCTTCTCCTATCCCTCTCTCCCTCACATCATCCCACTCTCTCTCTTTTCCTTTCTCTCCCTCCTTATCTCCCTTTTTCTCCCACTCTCTTTCTATAATTATCTACCTCTTTCCCTCTCACTCTCACTCTCCTTTTCTACCTCTCCCTTCTCTCTCCCTCCCTCTCCATCTCTCCCTCTAGCTCCCTCTCTCTCCTTCCCTCCTTCTACCTCTCTCCCTTCTCTATTTCTATCTCACTCCTCTTTCTTTCTCCATTTCTCTTTACCTAACTCCCTTTCCCTCGCTTTGTCTCCCTCTTTTCCCCCTCTCTCTCTTTCTCTCCTACCCTCCCATTCTCACTCTCTCACTCTTTCTCTCTTACTCTACCTCTCTCCATTCTTACCTACCTACCTCTCTTCCTCTCCCTCTCCCTTTCCCTCTCCCTTGCTCATTTCTTTCTTTTCGCTCTCTCCCTCTCCCTCTCCCTCACTCATTTCCTTCTTTTCGCTCTCTCTCTCTCTCTCCCTTACTCTCTCTTCTTTCCTTTCCCTCTCCCTCTCTCTTTCTCTTTCTCTCTCCCTCTCTCCTTCTCTTTCTCTCTTTCCCTCTCCCTTCTCTCTCTACCTCTAACGCTCCCTCTCTCCTTCTCTCTCCTACTCCCTCTCCTTCTCTCTCCCCTATAGAGTGAGAGAGAGAGAGGGAAGGAGAAAGAGAGAGAAAGGGAGAGGGAGAGATAGGGAGAGAGGGAAAGAGTGAGAGAGGGTCGAGAGACATAGAGGTGAAGATAGAGAGATAGAGAGGGAGAGAGAGAGGGAGAGAGAGAATGAGGGAGATGGAAAGAGAGTGGGAGAGTGGGAGAGAAATAGAGGGAGAGTGAAAGGGAGAGATAATGGGAGAGTGAGAGAGAGGGAGAGAGAGGGAGAGAGAGAGAGACAAAGAGGGGGACAAAGGTAGAAGGGGAAAAAGGAGGAGAGATGGATAAAGACGGAGAGGGAGAGGGAACAAAAGGATCGGAGAGAGAGAATGAGAGAGTTTAACCAAAAAGGAGAGGGAGGGAGAGAGCGGGAGATAGAGAGATTAGAGGAGTGATAGGGAGAAAGAGTGAGAGGGAGAGAGAGAGAAGGGGGAAGAGAGGGAGAATGGGGAAAGAGGGAGAGAGGTTGAAAGAGACAGGAAGAAAGGGGAGAGGGAGAGAGATAGAGAGGGAGAGAGGGAGAGGGAAAAGGAGAGAGAAGGGGAAAGGGGGAGAGAGAAGAGGAGAGAGGTAGAGAGAGGGAGGGAGAAGGAGAGAGAGAGTGAGAGGGAAAGGGAGAGAAGAAGTAGGTAAGAGAAAGTGAGTGAGAGAGTGAGAGGGAGAGAGAGAGGTAGATAGGGAAAGAAAGAGAAAGATGGAAAAAAGAGCGAGATAGAGAGAAGAAGAGAGGGAGAGAGGGATAGAAGGATTCGGAGAGAGAGGGAGAAAGAGTAAGAGGGAGAGAGAGGAAGAGAGAGAGAGAGGGAGAGAGAGGAAGAGAGAGAGAGGGAGAGAGAGACTAAGAGAGAGGAGGAGAGAGGAAGGAGAGTAGGGGTTAGAGAGGGATAGAGAGATTGAGAGAGAATGGCAAAGACAAAAAGGGATAGAGAGGGAGGGAGAGAGAGAAGGAGAGAGAGAGCGAGAGCGAGGGTGAGAGAGAGAAAAAGAAAGAGATAGAGGAAGAGGAAAAGAGAGAATGAGGGAGAGGAAGAGAGGAGGAGAGAAAGAAAGAGAAGGAGAGAGAGAGATGGGACGAGAGGGTGAGAGAGAGGGAGATAGGGAGAGAGAGTGAAAAGGGAGAGAGAGTAGAGGAAGGAAGAGCAAGATAGATAGGGAGAGGGAGTAAGGGGAGAGAGAGGTAGAGAGAAGAAGGGAAAAGAAGGAGATATATCTATATAGGGAGAGAGAAAAAGGAAAGGGAGAGAAAAAAATGAGAGAGAGAGAGAGAAAGAGAGAGAGAGGGAGAGAGGGGTAGGGATATGGATATGGAGAGGTAGGGAAAGAGAAAGAGGGAGAGTGTGGGAGAGAGTGGAAGAGAGAGATAGAGAGGGAGAGATAGAATGTGAGAGAGGGATAGAGATGGGGAGAGTGGGAGGGGGAAATAGAGGGAAAGAGAGATAGAGAGAGTGGGAGGGCCGGATAGAAGGATCGAGAGTGAGAGGGAGAGTGGGAGAGGGAGTGAGAGAGAGAGAGAGAGGAAGTGAGAGGGGGAGAGAGAGGGAGAGAGGGAGAGAGAGATAGGGATAGGGAGGGAATGAAAGATGGAAAGATAGGGAAAAGGAAGTGAGGTAGAGTACATAGAATAACAAGAGAGAGGAAGAGGGATAAGGAAAAAGTGAGAGAGAGAGAGCTTGAGAGGGAGAGAGAGTAGGAGAGAGAGATAGCAAAAGAGAGGGAGAGAGAACATGAAGGGGAGAGAGAGGGATGAGAGGGATGGAAAGAGGGAGAGAGAGGGGGAAAGGGAGAGAGAGGAAAAGAGAGGGGGAGAGAGAGAGAGAGGGAGGAGAGAGTGGGAGAGGGAGAGGGAGGGAGGGAGAGTGGGAAAGTATAACCCCTTTCCTTAATCGTAAAACGACATGTATTAGAATGTTTATATATATGCATATATTAAGTGTAAGTATAATTCTCATTATACCATGAGAAATTAATGCTTGAAATGTGTGATTTATGTTAAATTAAAGTTATTGTGTTTGAGATTAATGGTTTAATTATTAAAGAAATCAAATATGCAAAATCAATGTTTCGAGGACTATATTCTATCCGAATTTTGTGATTTACTCGATTACTTTAGATTGATTTCTAGGTAAAACTTAAAGAATAAAAGTTCCTCATCTATGTGTCTACTAGCTCTCTGTAAAATATTGTGATTTTCAGATCTGTGTATAAAGATTTATGGCAATTTTAGTACAGTACTGCTTGAGAGGCATCACTGCTAGAATATTTTTGGGGGAAGGAATTCCGAGTTTAAGGTGAGGAATTTCCAAAAATTGTGAGAGGGAAGGATGTTTAGTTACTTGAAATATATTATTTAGGATTTTTAGTTAGTCTAATAAATTATTTAGGACACATAAGCCCTCTTAATTAATGAATTGAGGCAAGCTCACCCTAAACCCATCAAACCCATCACTCTCTCTATCTTGACTCACCAATAGCTTTCCACTCTCTCAAATTAAATTAAGACATTCGTACTCTTAATTAAACTACAATTTTAAGCATGTATATATATATAGACTAAGTGAGAATGGAAGAAAATTTTAGGCAGCCCGTACCTACACAAAAGGGAGAGAAAAACGGTAAGGAAAGAGAGGAAGAGGAAAGGAAAAGAAAAAGAAAGAAGAAAGAAAAGAAAGAAGGGGAAAGCCTAAAAAACCTTTAGGAAATTTAAGCAAAGTAAGTAGGTTCGATTTATAGTTATTTTATGTCTTAAGTTATCATTTTTTTAAAGTGTTTATTTCATGGGTTTGTAATAATATTCAATGGTTTACTATGGTTTGTTAGGGCTTGGAAAATTATGATGGATCTATGTGTTTGTGTTGTGATGCAAAGTTTGTTTGATGTGTTTAAATGTGTGGATGGTTTGGAAAGAAAAACGAAAGAAAAGGGTATGGACCAAATTGGTTAGAGCCAAACTAGATTTGGTGAGCATGACTTGAAAAGGAAAGGAATGCACTTCTAGAGTTGCCCTAGGTTAAAACCATTCGGCCAAGTGGGGAAAATTGGGAAAGAATGGATCTTTTGGGGAAATTAAGGGCCTAGAATATCATGGTAATTCAATTAGGAATGGGTTAATAGTTTAGGATGGAAATAAATTCACTAGACATAAAAGGCAATCCATGGCCATCTTAACAACCCATTCGGCCTAACTAAAAGAAAAATAGGGTTTTGGACTTCATTAGGTAAATTGGATATTTGATGGCTAAATTTGGTTTCTTTTGTAGACCTTAAGGTTTAGATCTCTTTGGTAACCCTTTTAAAGTATGGTTTGGTAAGTTATTGGCAAGTTAGTATAAAAGGAATTGACCTAGAAAGGGAAAAACAATTTCTTGCTCATTTTGGGACCAATCGGCCTAGAAAAGAAAATGATTAACAATGAATCCTTTTGTGTAACTAGAGATCAAGAATTAAAGGTGAACTCAAATAGAGACCAATTATTATAAGACATATAAATAAAATAATGGAAAAAGAGAATTCAAGAAAAATCGAGATTAAGATCTAGACCCATTTTGAGTCAACCTCGACTACTAAGATTAAATGTTCGGATTAAACAAGCGTTTAGCTTAAGTATGTCACACATGAGTCCTTAGGATTAACCGGTCTTGTAAACTAAGTAATACACCATAAATTTGAGCCTAGACTTGCTAGGTACACGAGAAGGAAAACTCATAAGTACGAAGTAGATTTATGTAATGAATGATACCAATGAATGGGATTTGTGTTCTCTTTTTGAATACTTTGAATGGTACATGAAACACTTATGAACTTACGAGTGTGCATTGAGACACAGGAATGGACTGAGAAGAAAAAGCTAATAGCATAATCAGTTGAATGTGTTAAATATAATACCATGTGCATCACATGCATTCAAGGGTGGTATGAAATCGAGAAAAATCATTGAGTCATGAGATAATGCGGTTTGGTAACCAAATTGAATGGAATGGGTAACAACATGAAACCATGTATGTGCTCTATTACTAACATCGTTAAACAAGGGATAATTCTACTAATCGTGTGCTACAACGAAGGATAATTCCATTTTGAGCGAGTAGGTGATAATGAGATCACTAAGAGACGAGTAATAGAGCGAGTAGGTGATAATACGATCATCGAGAGATGGAACGCACGATCTTGCTAATACCTAGGGTACCCGGATTAAAATGAATGGGCAGAATGGGAAATAGAACTTCATTGCATATCATGTGCATTACCCTACTTACTAAGTTTCGGCTCAACCCATTGTTGTTTTCATGTTATGATAAGAGCGAGTCAAAGTAGTAAGGATGCTACCGGGTCCTCCAAAAAGGCTCACGTGTGACACAAGTATACCAAAATTTCTTTTGACTATAATTTTGGGGTTAGGGTGTTGATAAATATTTTGATAGTATTGTAAAAAAATTTTGTAATTTCTTCCATTGTATTGCTAATATTATGTAAATTGTCTTATACATGTTTCAATGTATGATAAGTAATTAATGTATGAGCACATACGTGTTTGAGGTTAATTCGAAATTGGTCGTGTCGGCGTGACATGCTCCTTGCCTAACCACTCCTCTTGGGTATTTAGCAAGTGGGTTGAGAAAGGGGTGCCACGAGAAAGAGAGAAGGAGAGAGGGGAGAGAGAGGGAGAGAGGAGAGAGAAAGAGATAGTGAGGGAGAGAGAAAGAGAGAGAGTGAAAGATAGAGGGAGAAAGGTTAAGGGTAAGAGAGAGTGGGAGACAAGAAGAGCAAGAGTGAGGGAGAGAGAGAGGGAGACAGAGATAAGAAATGAGGGAGAGGGTGGAAGAGAGAGACAAAGAGAGAGGATAAAGGGAGAGAGAGGGAGAGAGAGAGGGAGGGAAAAATGCAAAAAGAGGAAAAGAGAGGAGAAAGAGAGGGAGGGTATGTAGAATAGTTAGAGAGACAAAGAGTGGGAGAGAGGGAGAGATAGTAGGAGGAGAGAGAGAAAGAGAAAGGGTGGGAGAGAGAGGGAGAGGGGGAGCGAGGGAGGGAAGAAAAGAGAAAAAAAAGAGAAAGAAAGGGAGAGAGGTAGAAAGAGGGAGGAGAGAGAGGAAGAGAAAAAATGGGAGTGAGAGAGAGAGAAAAGGGAGAGGGGGAGAGAGAGAGGGAGAGAGGAAGAGAAAGTTAGAGGGAGAGAGGAAGGAGGAGAGAGAAAGGGAGAGATAGGAGGGGGAAGGGGGAGAGAGGATAGAGGGAGAAGGAGAGAGTAAGAGATAGAGGGGAGAGGTTGAGAGAGGGAGAGTAGGAAAAGAGGGAGAGAAAGAGAAAGAGAGGTAGAAATGAGGGAGAGAGAGAGGCAAAGAGAGGAGAGAGAGGTAGAGAGAGTGGAAAGGAGAGAGGGAGAGAGAGGGCGAGAGTGAGAGAGAGGGAGGGAGGGAGCAAGAAAGAGATAAAGAGAGAAAGAGAGGAGGGAGAAGGAGAGAGAGGGTGAGAGTAAGGAAGGGAGAGAGGGTGAGAGAGAGGAAGGAAAGAGAAAGAGAGAGAAAGAAAGGGAGAGAGGTAGAAAGAGGAAGAGAAAGAAAGGAAAAGAAAATATGGGAGTGAGAGAGGGAGAGGAGGGATAGAGAAGGGGATAGAGAGGAGAGAGAGAGGAAGAGAAAGTGAGAGGGATAGAGAGGAGGGAGAGAGAGGGAGAGATAGGAGAGGGAAGGCGAGAGACGAGAGAGGGATGAAGGGAGAAGGAAAGAGCGAGAGATAGAGGGAGAAAGGTTGAGGGAAGGGAGAGCTAGAGAGAGGGAGAGTAGGAGAAAGGGGGAGAGAAAAGAAAGGGAGGTAGAAAGGAGGGAGAGAGAGAGAGGCAAAGAGAGGTAGAGAGAGTGGAAGGGGAGAGGGAGAGAGAGGGAGGGGAGGGAAAGAGAGAAAAGAGAAAAGGAGAGAGGGTGAGAGAGAGGGAGGGAGAGGGAAAGAGGGAGAGGGAGAGGGGGAGAGAGGGTGAGAGAGGGGGAGAGAGAGAGGGAGAGAGGGAAAGGGAGAGGGGCTAGAAAGATAGAGAGTAGGAGAAAGAGTAAGAGGGAGGGAGAGGGAGGCGGAGAGTAAGAGGGAGGGAGAGAGAGGCGGAGGGTGGGAGAGAGAGCGAGAGAGGGAGAGAAAGAAAGAGCAAAAGTGAGAGAGAAATAAGAAGGGAGAGAGTAGAGGGAAAGAGGGAGGGAGAGAGATTAAGGTAAAAAGAAGGAGAAAGATAGGGAGAGATAAAGAGAGCGAGTGGGAGAGAGCAACGAGAGAGAGGGAGAGTGAAAGGGATCAAGAAAAAAGGGGAGATAAGCGAAGAGAGAGAAGGGAGAAAAAGAAAGGTACAAAGTAGGAGAGGGACGAGAGGATGAGAGAGAAAGAGAGGGAGAGAGAGGGAGAGTGAGAGAGAGAGGGTAGGATGGAGAGTTAGTGAAAGAGATAAAGGAGAGGAGAGAAAGAAGGATAGAAGAGGGAGAGTGGGAGAGAGAGGGTAGGATGGAGACCGAGTGAAAGAGAGAAAGGAGAGGAGAGAAAGAAGGATAGAGAGAGGGAAGAAGAGGGAGATAGAGGAGAAAGAAAAAAAAAGAGGGATAGAGGGAGAGGGAGAGGAAGGGAGTGAGAGATATAGGAGAGAGGTTAAGGGAGAGAGTTGGAGAGAGGGAGAGTAGGAGAGAGGAAAAGAGTAAGAGAGGTTGAGAAAGGGAGAGAGAGATTAGGCAAGAGAAAAGAATAGAGGAGGGGAGAGAGATGGTGAGAGAGAGGGGAGAGAGTGAGGGATAAAGGGAGAGAAAGGGAGGGAATGGGGGGAGAGAGAGATAAAGAGAGGGAGAAAGAGGGTGGGATTGAAAGAGAGAGAGGGAATGAGAGAGATAGGATGAGAGGGAGAGAGAGAAAAGGCTGTTGAGAGAGGGAGAGAGAACATGAGGTGCATACTCTCCTTCTCTCTCAACCCTTTTTCTCTTTCCCTCCCTCCCTCTCTCTCACTCTCTCTCCCCTTACCTTCTCTCTCTTCCCTCTCTCTCTTTCTCTCCTCTCTCCCTCCCCCTCTCTCTCACCCTTCCCCTTTCTCTCTTCTCTCTCTCCCTATGTCTCTTCCTCTTCTCCCTCTCTTCCTCCCCTTCTCTCCTACCCTCTCTCTCCCTCTCTCCCTTCCTCTCTCCCATTTCTCACTCTCTTCCTCTCCCACATTCTCTTCCTCTCTCTTCCTCTCTCTCCCTCCCCTCTCTCTCACCCTTCCTCTCTCTCTCCCTCCGTCTCTTCCCCTTCTCCCTCTCTTTCTCCCCTTCTCTCCCACCCTCTCTCCCTCCCTCTCTCCCATTTCTCACTCTCTTCCTCTCCCACATTCTCTTTCTATTTCTTCCTCCTCTCTTTTTCCCTCTCTCTCTGTCGCTCTCTCTCCCTCTCCCACTCGTCCCTTTCTCTCTCCCTCTCCCTCTCCCTCTCCTTCTCCTCTCCCCTACCCCTTCTCTTGCTCCCTCCTTTCCATTCTTCTAGTCTCTCTCTCTCACCCTCTCTTCCATCTATATCTCTCTTCTCCCTCTCTGTTTTTCCCTCTATCATCTACCCTCTTTATTTCTCTCCCTCTCACACTCTCTCCCTCTCTCACTCCCTCCATCCTCTCTCTGTTGATCTCCCTCTTCCTTTCTCTCTCTACCTTTCTTAATCTCTTTCTTCCTCCTCCTTTCCCTCTCTCCCCCTCTCTCTTTCTCCCTCTCTCTTTCCCTCCCTCCTTCCTTCTCTCCCTCCCTCTCCTCTCTCTCCTCTATCTCCATCTCTTTTTATCTTCCTCTCTCACTCTCACTCTCTCCCTCTATATATCT
Source organism: Dovyalis caffra (assembly GCA_963924115.1). Taxonomy (NCBI): domain Eukaryota; kingdom Viridiplantae; phylum Streptophyta; class Magnoliopsida; order Malpighiales; family Salicaceae; genus Dovyalis; species Dovyalis caffra. Next base: position 37,541 of record CAWUPB010001155.1, on the reverse strand, counting down.
CCCTCATTGTCTCTCCCCATCTCTTATCCTCTATTTCTCTTTCTCTCTTCCTCTTTCTCTCTCTCCCTATCCCTCTCTCTCTCTCCTCTCTCTCTTTCTCTCCCTCTCTCTTTCACACTCTCTCCCTCTCTCCCTCCTTTCTCTTACCATTGTCTCTCCCTCTATCTCTCTTACCCTCTCTCTCCTACTCTCTCTTACACTCTCTTTCCCACCTCTCTTTCCCTCCCTTTCTCCTCTCCACTCCCTCCCTCTTTCTATTTGCCTATCTCTTCCTCTCTCTTTCTCCCTCTATCCCTTTCTCCCTCTCCCTCCCCCTCTCCCTCTCTCCCCTCTCTCTACCTCTCTTTCTCTCTCATTCTCCCATTCTCTTACCCATCTTTCTCCTTCCCTCTCCATCTTTCTCTCTTTTTCCTCTCTCCCTCTCCCTCCCTCCCTTCCTACCTCTTCTCCCTTTCTCCAGCTCACTCCCTCTCTCCCTCCTTCTTTCTCTCCTATCCTCTCCCCCATTTCCTCCTTCTCTCCCTCTCTCCCTCTCTTCCTCTCTTTCTCTCTCACTCTCTCCCTCCCACTCTCCTTCTCCCCCTCTCTCGTTCTCACTTTCTCTCCCTCTCTCCCTTTCTCTCTTTCCATCTCTCTCTCTTTCCCTCCCTCTCACTCTTCTCCCTCCCTCTCTCCTTTCTTCTCTCTCTCCCTCCCATTCTCCCCCTCTCTCCCTCTCTCCCCTCTCTCTTTATCCCTTTCTCCCCCTCCCTCTCCCTCTTGCCCTCTCTTTTCCCTTTCTCTTTCCTCCCACTCTCTCTCACTCTCTTCCTCTTTCTCCCCTTCTATCTCTCTCTCTCCCTTCCTCCCTTTCTCTCTCTTCCCCTCTCTCCCCTCTCCCTCTCCTTGTCTCTCCCCTCTCTCCCTTCTCCCTCTTCTTGTCTCTCCCCTTCTCCCCCCTCTCCCTCTCTTTCTTCTCTCTTCCTCCCTTCCTTTATCTTTCTCTCCCTCCCCCTCTCTCTCTCTCCCTCTCCCTCCCTCTCTCCCTCTACCTCCATCTTTCCTTCTCTCCCTCTCTTTCCCTCTCTCCCTCCCTCTACCTCCATCTCTCCCTCTCTCTCCCTCCCTTTACCTCCCTCTCTTGCTTTCCCCTCTCCCTCTCGCCTCCATCTCCCGCTCTCTTCCTCTCCCTCCCTCTCTTTCCCTCTATCCCTCCTCTCTCCCCCTCTCTCTCCCTCTCCCCCTCTCTATCTTTTTCTCTCCCTTCTTCTCTCTAATCGATCCATATTTTACATAAATTTTATGCTCTTTTATATTAAAATTACTAGTACTTATTTTATTATATTTAGATAATTAAAAAAAGATAATAATTTTTGGTTTTGTAGGACAAATGGAAAATCGGAGTGAATAAACCTAAGCCAAAGCCATAAAGGAACCAAAAGAGACATTTGGTCGTGCAACTTACAAGAGGAAAAAGCTACCGGCTATGTTAAACAAAGAAGGAAACCATATGGATGTTCAACAAAGAAGACACACGAGCGATCACAATCAACATGGCTAGGGCAAAAGAAATGATACACCCGTTTATGTCAATGCTAAGATGTCTTCCAAGGAAGAAAGAAATGACGCACGAGTAGAAGCTAAAGGACATAAGATGAAGGGTAAATATGGCAAGGTCATGTGCGTCGGCCACGCAAGCCATGTGCCACCAACTGTTCAAGGCTCCAAACCATGTAAACTCAAATAGAAAACCGTGTCGCAACAAATAAGTCATATGACATCTTGAGGCAACTATATGTGTGCTATAATCCTATTTTTTCTATAGATAAATAAGTTAGGGTTTCACTTTATTAATTCTCTCATTCTAGCGACCATCGATAGAAATCATCTTTGTAAGCAAACCATGCAACACTAAAAACCTTTCTTGGTTGAAAGAAAAATTGAAGCCTTTGGTAAACTCATTATGAGATCTAAAGGGTTCTATTTCTAATCTTATTCTTTTGGGTATTTTATATTTTTTTATGTTACATGAATATGGTTGTATGATTGATTGATTAGAGTGCATGTTAGTAAATTAATCTTTAAAATCTATTGCTAGCTAAGAATTTAAGTCCGCAATTACTTATCTAAACTTGCTTATGGTAGAAACTAGGGGTGAATGATTATAAATGGGTTTTTGTTTAATCCCTAGGAAAGCATAGAACTAGATTAAATTCTTTTAGCTTCTAGAAGAGTTATATAGCTTCACCTATCTTTCTATCAATTAATACTATTATTGGATTAAATCTAGATAGCTTCTACTAGGTTGTTCAATAGTTAGAGATTAATCAAATCGGTTCTATTGATTAACGAATCACAAAGAAAAGATTAGGGATAACATACATGTTGTTATCCTATGATGAATATTCATAATAACAATGGATTAATTTTGAGATAGATGATCAATGATTGAAACAAAAGTGAAAACCAACCTTTAATGAAGGCTTTTATTACTACTATCATCTCCTTATTTACTTTAAATACATTTACTACTCTCAACACACAAAACCCCCTTTTCTACTTTTCCTTGTACCTTGGAATAATCAAATGATAGAAACATTGGTTAGACCAATTCTCTATGGGATCGATGCTTCTTTTCCCTAACTATAGTCATTTGATTGGGTTTAGTACAAAAAAAGAAATAATTAAATTTATTAACGATATGACACACCATAAAATTTTAACACTATTGCTAGGGAGTTGCTTTTGAATTAGTTATTTCTTGACATTCGATTGTTTCTTATCATTTATATATTAGGTTGGTATCCGACCGGACCTCATACAAGTGACCTAATCTTTAGCCCTAAACCAAAAAGAATATTCTACAAGTTGACGAGAGAAACTAGACAAGCTTTAATAGAGTAGATTTAAACATTCGAGAGAGTAGTTATCGCTTCACCAAGCATAACTACGATCTTGAGTCTTTTTTCATCCAAGTAATTCTAAAAAGGTAGTAATGGTTGCAAACAAAACCTTAAAGGAGCTGGCTACTCTTGGTCTAAATCAATAGCCCTTATGTATCGAGTTCTCAAATCTAGATGTGACTTTTCAATTGAAGTCTAGATTGATACATTTATTACCTAAATTTTATGGTTTTAGTAAAGAAAACCCACAAAAACACTTGAAGGAATTTCATATGCTATGCTCAACCATGAGGTTGTAAGGAGCATCAAAAAAATAGATTAAACTATATGCAATCCCATTCTCATTAGATATGGATGTAAAGGGTTGGTTATATGATCTTTTTACGTGATCAATTGACTCTTGCAACAAGATGAAGCATGCCTTCTTATTAAAATATTTCCTTACATTGAGAGTTGCCAATATAAGGAAGGAGATTTATGGTATTCAATAGTTTAATGAAGAAACATCATATGAGCACTAGGAGTGGTTCAAGAAGTTGTTTGCTAACTACCCATACCATTAAATCTCCGATCAACTATTCATTGTGTATTTTTATGAGGTACCTATAGAAAGGAGCATGATTGATGCTACTAGTGGAGGAGCATTGGTAGATAATACCTTTAATGCTGCTAAGGTCTTGATTTTTAATGTTGTAGTGAATTCTCAATAATTTGGTGCAAGGTTAGATCACACACCAAAGAGGATCAATGAGGCTAACATATCCATCCCGAAGCAATAAATGTATAACTTGACTTTATTGGTAAGGCATTATGGGAAATCTACTAGTTGTTAAAGCTTGTGGGATCTCGCTCAACTTCAAACCATGCCACCAATGTATATCTAACTCTCCAAGAGAGGCACACTGAGCAAGTTCATGTTGTTAGAAATTTTTTTGGTCAATCGAGGCCATATGACCCATTCTCTAACATGTACAATCCGAAGTTAGAGAGACCATTCAAACCTAAGTTATAAAGGTGATCGACAAAGAGCATAAAACATTTATCAACAAAAGCAACAAGGTTATCAACCTAAGCCTTATCAATAATATGCCTTCCCGCAATCCGATTAGTCCTTGGAGAATATAGTAAACTCTTTTGCTTTAAACATAAAGCAATTCCAACAAGAGATGAGGTCTACCATATAGAACTTAGAGAATTAGATGAGTCGGATAATGACTATTGTGAGTCATATAGATGCTAAATTCGAAGGGAAATTACCATCCCAAACTATGGTAAACCTAAAAGAAAATGTGAGTGCAATGGTGTTAAGAAGTGGTGCTTAGGTAGAGAAACCTAGCAAGGTAATCTTTAAGGTAGTAGATGAATAAGAGCTTGAGCTGGAAATAAAGAAGGAAAATATGCTAGTTGAAGGGGCTGTATCAAGTTCTAAGGTGAATTCTAAAGCTTCAATTCTATTTACAATAAACATTACACCTTTTCCTAGTGTGTTAGAGAAATCTAAAAAGAAATGAAAAAGGAAAGGATAGGGAGATTCTTGAGCTATTTTGTAAGGTTGAGGCTAATATACTTCTCTTAAATGCAATTAACCAAGTGCAAGGTATGCCAAGTTCTTGAAGGACTTGTGCACTCAAAAAATGAGACTAGATGTCAATGAAAAGGAAAGAATGAGAGAAAATATCTTAGCCACTTTTCAAGGAAACTCCCTCCGAAATGCAAAGATCTAGGTATGTTTACCGTACCTTGTAAAATTGGTAATGCTAAATTGAAGAAGTCATGTTAGATTTAGGAGCATCTATAGATGTTATGTCATATTTCATTTATGCTTCATTAAATCTAGGCCCATTAAAAGAAAAGAGCATTATTATACAATTGGTCGAGCTTACTAATGCTTATCTTGAAGGGTTAGTTGAAGATGTTCTTGTGGAAATAGACGAGTACATGTTTTTGACTGTTTTTTAGATCCCGAAGATTGGTGATTACTCTTTCTATAACCCTACACCCTTTTTGTTAGGAAGACCTTTCCTCAAATAGCCTAATAAATAGAAATTCTCATGATGGTGTCCTTATGATGGAATTCGATGGTAAAGTGATTCGCTTCAACATCTTTGAAGCCATAAAGTATCATGAGGATCTCGATTCTAATTTTGCTTTGAATACTAGTGATTCCGAAGTTCGGGGGTGATTCTTCCCCAACACCATAAGATGGAAGATCCACATTGATGGAAAAGGTGACTTTGAGCTAATGATGTTAAACAAAAGCACTTATTAAGAGGAAACCCAATGAATTTATTTCAAATTTTGCTATTTTATTGTTTTAATCGGTTTTTAAGTTAGTTTTTTTGTATTTTTCTCCAAATTCCCTACATGCTTGACTTGATCTTAAAAATGTTTACAGCATAATTGCTCTTTGGCTTTGAAAGAAGGAGAAGATAAGGAAGTCACATTGGCAAAAAGGAAGAGCATGACTTCGTATATCAATAGGCACACCCATGTGTGTGTGTTATAGTTGAAAGTTCAAAATCAAAGGAGAGGAAGCATGGGAAGAAGGTATAGACATAGGTTGACCTTTAAAAAAGGAATGCCCATGTGACCCTATCGTTGTGTTGCACGTCTAAGACAAAAGAGAAAAGGCATGGATAGAAACATGGCACAAAGGTTTTACACCAAATCCACACTATAGGGATTCTAAGTAATACAAAAGGAATTGATGTAGTGGAAAAAATATCATAAAAAATTTGCTTCAAAACAACATAAGATCCATGCCAAAACAATAAAGTTAGAGGATCGGATCATTACCTCTTATAGCATAGATCACATCTCTTGCGTGAAACATGCCCGAATCATGAGCACGGATCTACAAACCGCACCTCTATTGGTATCCATATGAACGTCTTGATCACTAAAAAAATTCTAACATGGAGATCACCTAAAATCAAAGTGCTAGCTATGAGTTATGGTTTTTAAAGGCTAGATCACTCTTCCACTCAAGGCGAGTTGGGGTTTCCTCTCAAAGCTCTTAGGGTTTCTATCTTCGAGCTATACTTATATATAAAATAAATATTATGTGCTTGTTGTATTTCATAACGACAAAAATGTGTGTGAGGTATAGTCCTACTAGGAAACTAATTTCCTAACCGTAAGGAGAAATAAAAAAATGTGGGTTGATTATTTTGACAAATTAATGTCCAACGACCTTAGACTTAGACTTTATTAAGTCTATTTTATATGTCTTAATCGAACTAGCCCATTAGTATAATTAAATACTATAATCCAGAATGTATCTTAGTCTCACTAAGAATCTTAACCTAACTAGGACTCCTAATCTAATTAGGAATCTTAACTCGATTTAGAATCCTAATCTAATTAGGAATCTTAACTCGACTAGAAATCCTAATCCAATTAAGACTTCTAGTCATACTCTAATTTTGAGTCACTCTTCTTATGTGACCCTATAGCTTCTTATTATGTTAACGAGTGATCCGAAAATCATAATTTGGAATCATAAATAGTGAGCGACGTCGAGCAATGCATCACTACTATCCAAGTAATAAGAATGTCGGCGATTCGATATAACTTTGTTCGTAACATATGTTACAATGAAGTCTAGTCTTTTTGTCCTAGATGTCAAGATTAAACATGCGACATGGTATGTGTCATCCTTATATAGTTTAATTTTAGCATTTCTTGATCCATAAGTTGATTGCTCCAAACAAATGAGATTGATATCCGATATTAACTCATTTGAATATGGCCATGCATTTCACAATCTCATTCAATCAAAGGACCCATAGACAACACTCCTATCATATAGGAGAGACAAATCCAATCTACATCACTAACATCCATCCGCATGGTATATAGTTGATCCAACAATCAACTTTATAATCCATCCTATTACAAATCACATTTGATTGTATCAAAATATATGACTTTTCATGTAGAAAACCATAATGACTTCAAGTTGAAGGACCACGTACACCAGAACCATAATGAGACCAACTTATGACACTAATATAATGACCCTCGTAGTGATCACATGGTGGGTCGGTCCAATACATGTTCTCCAACATGTATCCATGAGTCAACTTGATATCTCATATCCATAACACATTGTTATCGATCAATATGTGTATTAGTCTCAACACTTTATTGTTGCCCCTTTAATATGTCTTAAATAAAACACTTGATCGGGACATTTAAGAATATTAATATTCTTAAGACTATATCATGTTCATTTAATAATATGCAAGAATAAAATAAACATAATAAATGGAATACCTCATATATATAATAACATGCTAAGTGTATGTGTGTCCTATGCTCCCCACTTTAACTTCCAAGGAAAGATAGAGACATGGGCAAAATAGCCACACATGGGTTGTACAAAATTAGAGGCACGGGTGTGTGTCTCTGGCTACCCTACCATCCATCACCTCCAACTCCATTTTCACTACCATATACCAGATTTGATCTCCTACCCTTTCTTTTTCAATTTTACATGCCTATGATCAATTCCGTGTTTACATTAAGGACAATGTAAAATTTAAGTATGGAGGTAGAATTTTGGTGTAATTTTTTATGTGTTTGTAATTTTTTGTGTTTCGTTTTTAGGTTATTTATCTATATAAAAAAGATGAAATGAATGCCATGGTTTAGTATGATATTAATGATTGATAAAGAGTTTTAGCAAGATCTTATGAGAAAGTTGAGATTGTTTTGAATATTATTATTGTGGAATGCATGCATGCTAAAAACCTTTATGTGTCTTTATGATTGAGCGTGATTTGTGAAGTGATGCTTATTTTTAAAGTACCCTTTAAAACTAGGCCTAAGTATAGTTTAATTAAACAAGATTTTCTAACTATTATGGGAACTTGAGAAAGAAAACAAAAAGACAACATTCCAAATGGAAAGGTTGGCTTTATTAAGTGAAAATCTAATCTAATGTTTCGAATTTCTTAGTAGCTAGGAGATTCATCACAAATATTTAGTTTTACATCAAACGAGTAACTTAAATTTTGATTATGCAAAGCATTCTAAGTTTGTGACTTGCTGAGTAAATGATTGTTTCATCATAAATGTTAGTAGTAGCATAAAATGGTGATGATTACTTTGTGAAGAATTGTTAAAGTCCTTAAAAAAAGGGATTAGAATGCTAAAGTAAGAAAAAAAATTTAAGAAAAGAAAATCTCGATTTATTATTATTACTTGTAGTAGTGAAAAGGGATAAGGGGAAAATAAGTGTTGCATGCTTAAATTACAATTGGTTATAAACGTGTATAAATTGATTTAGATTCATGCATGGATATGGGAAGAATATTTTAAGCATGATTGATTTGACTCTTTGACTTTGTTGAACTCTAAATTAAGAATCAATATTTGAAGGATAATCATACTAGTATGACATTCATTTAAGATTTTATGAGTATATCTTCTAAAAACTCTCACAAGACTCGACTCAACTTAACCACTAGGGGTAACCTAAGGGTTTAAAGGCTTGTTGCATATGCTAAATTCAATCTTGATTCTTACAAAAGTGAGTTAGGTTTTTATTTTGTTTGTTTTGTTTAAGGACTAGCAAAGTTCAAGTGTGGGCATATTTGATCAATGCTTAATTTACATAACTTTTTATGCCCTTTTAAATTAAACTTACTAGTAATTATTTTACTATATTAAGGTAATTAAGAATAAGATAATGATTTTGGATTTTGTAGAAAAAATGGCAAATCAAAGTGAATAAACCCAAGTCAAAGCATATAATCTAAAGCCATTAAGGAACTAAAGGAGACACATGATCATGTAACTTACAAGTAAAAAAAGCTATTAGCCATGTGAAACAAAGAAGAAAACCATACGGATGTTAAGCAAATAAGATATATAGGTAGTAGCAATCAACATGACTTGGACAAAAGAAATGACATGCCCATATGTGTCAATATTGAGATTTCTTCCAAGAGAGAAAGAAATGACATACGAGCGAAGCTTAAGGACATGAGAAAAAGAGTAAATCGGCATGTTCATGTGCCACCAACTATTCAAGGCTCCAAACTATGTAAACTCAAATAGCAAACTATATGTGACAATAAAGAAGTCGTATGACATCTTGAAGTAGTTATGTGTGTGTTGTAACCTAACTTTTTGCTATAAATAGAGAAGTTAGGGTTGCACTTTATTGATTCTCTCATTCTAGCGAGCATAGATAGAAATTATCTTTCATAAGCAAACCATGTAACAATAAAAACCTTTCTTGGTTGAAGAAAAAGTTGAAGCCTTCGGTAAAATCATTGTGAGATCTAAGCAAGTTCTTTTTTTAATCTAATTCTTGTATTTATTTTATGTTTTTCTATGTTATATGAATAGGATTATATGATTGATTGATTAGAGTGCATACAAGTTAATTAATCTTTATAATCTATTGCTAAATAAGAATTCAAGTTCGAAATTATTTGTCTAAACTTGCTTGTGGTAGCAACTAGAAGCTAATGATTATAAATGAGTTTTTATTTAATCCTTTGGAAAATATAGAACTACATTAATTCTTCTAGCTTCTAGGAGATTTGTTTAGCTTCACCTATCTTCTTATCATTTAATACTATTATTAGATTAAATCTAGATAGCTTTTACTAGGTTGTTCAATAGTTTGAGATTAATCAAATAGCTTCTATTGATTCATGAATTAGTAAGAAAAGATTAGGGATAGCATACATGTTGTTGTCCTATGATAAATATTCATAATAATAGTGAGTTAATGTTTGAATTAATGATTAACAATTGAACTAAAGATGGAAACCAACCTTTAATGAAGGCTTTTATTACTATTATCATCTCCTTATTTACTTTAACTACATTTACTACTCTTAGCACACAAAACCCTCTTTCTACCTTTCTTGTACTTAAGAACAGTAAGATGATGGAGAACATTGGTTAGACCTATTCTTTGTGGGATTAACCCTCGCATGCCCTAATGATAGCCTTGTGATTGTGTTTATTAAGGAAAACATAATTAAATTTGTTAACGATAAGACATGAAATCACTATCTCTCCCTCTCTCCCTCCTTTCCTCCCTTTCTCTCTCTCCCCTCTGTCTCTCACTCCCTCCCACCCTCACTTTCCCCCTTTCTCTCCCTCATCTCTACCTATCTCTCTCTATCTCATTCTTTAGCTCCTCCCTTTAGCTCTCTCCCTCTACCTTTATCTCCCTCTCTCAATGTCTCTCCTCTTATCCCCCCTCTCTCTCTCTCCTCCTCCCTCCCTTCCTCCCTCTTCATCTTTATCTCACCCTATATCCCTCTATCTCTTTCCCTATCTCTCCTTTTTTCTTCCTTTATTCCTCCCTTTTTATCTCTCTCTATTTAACTATCTCTCTATCTCTTTCTCTCCCTCTCTCTCCCTCTCTCATTTTCCCTCTCTACCCCTCTTTATCTCCCTCTCCTTACCTCTTTCTCCCTCTCCTTTTCTACCTCTACATGTCTTTATCTCTCTCCCTATCCCTCCCTACCTCTCTCGATCTCCCTTTGTCTCCCTCTCCCTCTTTTCCTCCCTCTATCACCCTCTCCCACCCTCTCCCACCCTCTCCCCCTCTCACCCTCTCCCTCTCACTCCCTCACCTATCTCTCTCTCCTAAGTTATCTCCCTCTCTTTCTCTCTCTATCCTTGTCTCCCCTCATCCCTCTCTCTTTCTCTCTTTCCTCTCCCTCCCCTATCTCTCCCACTCTCTCCCCCTCTCCATCTCTTTCTCTTTCTCTCCCTCTCTCTCTTTCTCTCCCTTTCTCCCTCTCCCTCTCTCCCTCCCTCCCTTTTCTCTCCTCTCCCTCTCTTTCTCTCCCTCCCTTTCCCTCCCTCTAATTCTACCTTCACTTTCCTCTCTCTCCACCTCTCCCCCTCTCTCCCCTATCTCTCTCCCTCCCTCTCTCCTCTCTCTTTCTTTCTCTCCCTTCCTCTCCCTCTCTATCCCCCTCTCTTCCTCTTTCTATATCTCACCTTTCTCCCTCTCTTTCCTTCTCTCTATCCTTCTATCACTCTTTCTCTCTCCCTCTCTCTCTCTCCATCTCCCTCTCTCTCTCTTTATCCCTCTCCATCTCTAACTTTCCCTCTCTAGCTCTCCCTATCTCCCTCCCTCTTTCTCTACCTTATCTCTTTTTTCTCCCCTTCTCCCTCTCTACCTCTCCCTTTCTTCTTTTTCCCACTCTCTCCCTTCCTTCTTCTCTCCCTCTCTCTTTCTTTCCTTCTCTCTATTTCACCCTCTCTCTCCCTTTACTTCTCCTTCTCCTTCTCTTTCTCCTTCTCCTTCCCTCTCTCCCTCTCTTTCTCCCTCCCTCCCTCTATCTCTCTCTCTCCCTCCCTCTCTCTCTCCCCCTTTCCCTTTCTCTCTCCATCTCTCTCTCCCCTCCTCATTTGTTTTATCTCTCTCCCTCTATCTCTTCCTCTCTTTCTCTCCCTCTTTTTCTCTATCCCTCTCCTTCAGTTTCACTCGTCTCTTTATCTTTCTCTCTCTCTACATCTCTCTCTCCTTCACTTTTCATTCTCGCACACTCTTTAAGGAGAGAGGGGGAGAAATTAAGAGAGGGAGGGAGAGATTACGAGAGGGAGAGAGATAAGGGAGAGAAGAGCCATTGGGAGAGAGAGTGAGAGGGAGGGAGAGAGAGGGACATAAAGAGAGAAAAGGGGAGGGATAGAGAGGGAAGGAAGGGAGAGAGAGATTGAGAGAGAGACAGAGACTTGGATGGAGGGAAAGGGGAGAGAGAGAGATAGGAAGGAGGGAGAAGGAGAGAAAGTAAGGGAGGGAGAGGGGAGAAAGTAGGAGGGAGAGAGAGTGAGAGGGACGGATAGAGAGGGAGAGAGCAAGAAAAGAAGGAAGAGTGAGGGAGAGAGAAATGGGGAGAGAGAAAGAGGGAGGGGGAGGGTGATGGAGAGGAAGAGAAAGGGAGAAAGAGATATAGAGGGAGAAAGAGGGAGGGAAGGAGAGAGGAGGGAGTGGAAAGAGTAAGAGAGGGGAGAGAGAAGGATAGAGTGAGAGAGAGAAATAAAGGAAGAGAGATGGGAGAGAGAAAGAGAGGAGTGAGCAAGAAAGAGGGAGATAAGGAAGGAGCGAGAGAGGGAGATAGAAGGAGCGAGAGAGGGAGAGAAAGGGAGTGAGAGAGATTGACGAAAGAGAGATTGAGAGAGGGGTGAGAGAGAAGGGAGAGAGAGAAGTGGAGAGAGACAGAAAGAGGGGAGAGAGGGAGAGAATGTGGGGGACAAATAGAGATGGAGATAGAGAGATATGAAAAGATAGAGGGAGTCGGAGAGAGGGAGAGAGATAGAGGGTGGGAGAGCAAAGAGGGGGAAGAGAGAATGGGGGAAGGAGAGGGAGAGAGATAGAGGGTGGGAGAGAAAGAGAGGGGGAAGAGAGAATGGGGGAAGGAGAGGGAGAGGGTGGGAGATAGAGAGAGAAAGAGAGGTAGACATGGAGAAAAAGAGAGAGAGAGATATAGGAAGAGAGGGAGGGAAGAAATTAGAGAGGGAAAGAAAGAAATACGAGAGGGAAAAGAAGGAGAGTGAGAGAGAGGGAGGGAAGAAATTAGAGAGGGAAAGAAAGAGATGGAGAGGGAAAGAGAGGGAGAGTGAGAGAGAGGGAGGGAAGAAATTAGAGAGGGAAAGAGAGGAAAAGTGAGAGAGAGGGAGGGAAGGAGAGTGAGATAGAGATTGAGAGAGGGTAAGGGAGAGAGAAATGAGGACTATGGAGGGAGGGGAGGGGGAGAGAGAGAGAGAAAGATAGATAGGGAGGGAGAGGGAGAGAGGGGAGAGAGAGAGAAGAGGGAAAGAGGAAGGGAGAGAGATTAGAGGGGGAGAGACAGAGGGAGAGTATAGAAGAGGGAGAAAAAGAGAGATATTGAGAAGGTGAGATGGAGGGACGGGGAGAGAGAGGGAGAGAGGAAAAGGGAGGGAGAGATAGAGCGATGGAGATTGGGTGAGGGAGATGGAGAGAGATAGAGAGATGGAAAGATAGAAGGGTAGAGAAAGAGGGAGTGAGGGATTGAAAGAGGGAGAGAAAGGGTGAGAGAGAAAGAGAGGGGGAGAGAGAGAGGGATAGAGAGAGGGAGAGGAAGGGAAAGGGAGAGTGAAAGAAAGAAAGAGAAGGAGGAGAGGGAGAGAAAGAGAGGGATAGAGACAGAGGGAGAGAGAGTGCGAGGGAGAGAGTTATAGGAGAGATTGAGAGAGCGAAAATAAGAAAGGGAGAGAGATAAAGGGTTTAAGAGGGGAGATGGAGAGAGGAAGAGAGGGAGAGGGAGCGAGCTAAAAGGAGAGAAGGAGCGAGTGAGAGAGAGGGAGAGAGGGAGAGAGAAAGAGAGAGAGAGAAGGAGTGAGCGAGAGAGGGAAAGAGAGAGAGGAGGGAGTTAGAGAGAGAGGGAGAGAGTGAGAAATAAGGAGAAAGAGAGTGAGAAGTGAGAGAGAGGGAGATGGAGAGAGGGGGTGAGAGGGAGAGGGAAGGAGGGAGGGAGAGGGGAGAGAGGGAGAAAAGGAGATTGAGAGAGGGAGAGGGTAAGGTACGAAAGGAAAGAGGGAGTTAGAGAGAGAGAGAAAAAGAGAGAGATGGAGAGAGAGTGAGGGAGAGAAAGAGTGGGAGACATATTAGGAGAGGGAGAGGGAGAGAGTGGGAGATAGAGAGAGGAAGAGGTAGAGATAGAGAGAGATGGGTAGATAGGGAGGGAAATGAGGGATGAAGATCGAGGAAAGAGAGAGGGAGAGAAAGATGGAAAGAGGAAAACGGGAGAGAGAGAGGGAGTAAGAGAGGGAGAAAGAGGGGAGATAGAGGGAGGGAGAGAGATAGAGAGGGATACAAAGAAGGAAAGAAGGAGAGGGAAAGAGAGAAAGAAGGAAGGAAAGAGAGGGGGAGAGAGGGATGGAGAGAGGAAGAGAAAGGGAGGGAGAATGGGAGTTAAAGAGGGGGAGTAATTGGGAGGGGAGAGTAAGAAAGGGAGGGACAGATATAGAGGGGAAGATAAGGAGAGAAAGGAAGGGAGAGAGGGAGGGATAAAGGAAGGGAGAGAATGAGAGAGCAAGAGAGGGAGGGAGAAAGGGAGAGAATGAGAGAGCAAGAGAGGGAGGGAGAAAGGGAGAAAGAGAGAGAGAGGGAGAAAAATAGGGGAAGAGAGAGGAGGAGAAAGGGAGAGGAAGTGGGAGAGAGGGAGAGAAAAAGGGAGAGAGAGGGAGAGTGGGGGAGAGAGAGCGAGGGAGAGAGGGGGAGAGCGAAGGAGAGGTGAGAGTGACTAAAAGAGAGATAGAAGGATAAAGGGGAGAGAGAGAGTGAGGGATTTGAGAAAGGGAGAGAGGAACGGGATAGAAGAGTGAGAGGAAGTAAGAGAGGAAAGGAGGAGAGGGAGGAAGGAAAAGGGGAGGGAGAAGGAGAGAGAGGAAAGAAGAGAGGGAGGGAGGTTGGGAGAGGACGATAGAAAGAGGAGGAGAAAGGGAGGGAGGGAGATAGAGAGGGAGAGATTCATCTCCCTCTCTCCATCCCTCTCTACCCATATCTCTCTCCCTCCCTCTCCCGACCCTTCTCATAATCCATCTATCCCTCTATCTCACTCTCCCCTCTCACCCTTTCTCTCTCTCCCAATTTCTCTCTCTCTCCCATGCTCTCCCTTCCTCTCTCTAACTTTCTCTCCCTTTTTTCTCTCTCTCCCTCTCTCTCCCTTCTCTATCCATCTCTCCCCTCACTCTCTCTATTTTCTATCCCTCTCTCTTTTGCTCTTTCTCTCTTACTCTCTTTATCTCTCTCTTTCTTTCTCTCTCTTACTCCTATCCTCTCTCTCCCTTTTCATTTTCTCTCTCTCATTCTCACTTTCCCTCTCTCCTTCTCTTGCCCTTCCTCCCCTACCTCTCTCACTCTTTCTTTCTCTCTCTTTCTTTCTCTATCTATCATAATCTCCCTCTCTCTCCCTCTCGTCTCTCTCTTTCTATATATCTATCTTTCTATTTATCTTCTACTCTCTCCTTCTATCTTCCTCTCCCCTCCCTCTTTCTCCCTCTCTCGCTCCCCCTCTCTCGCTCGCTCTCTAACTATCTCTCTCTCTCTCTCATCCTTTCTCCCACCCTTTCCCTTTCTCCCGTTCTATCTCTATTACCTTCTCCCCCTTGTCTCCCTTCCTTCCTCTTTAAATCCCTCCCTCTCTCTCACCCCTCTCTCTTGCTCTCACTCTGTCTCTCTTTTTACCCTTATCCCTCTCTCTCTTTTCTCTCCCCATCTTCCTCACTTTCTCTCCCTTCTTCTTCCTCTCCCTCAATCTCTCTCCCTTTCTATCCGTATTTCCCTCTCTCTATCAATCTATCTCTCTCCTTCCCTCTAATGTTCTCTCTATTTATCTCTCTTCTACACTCCCTTCCCTCCTCTCCCTCTCTCCCTCTCTCTCTAACTCTCTCTAAATCTCTCCCTCACTCTCCCTCCCTCTCTCCCTCTCTACTTATCTCTCTCATACACTCTTTCCTTCCCTTCCTCTATCTCTCCCTCTTTCTCTCCCCGCTCTATCCCTCATTCTTACACACACTCTTTCTCCTTTCTCCCTCTTTCTCTCACTCTCTATCCCTCTCCCTCATCCTCCCTCTCTCCCTCTCCCTCCCCCTCTCTCTCTCTCTCCCTCTCTTTCTCTCTCGCTCTTCCTCTTTCCCCCTCTATTTCTCTCCTTTATCTCTCCCTCTCTCCCTTTCTCCCTCCCTCATCCATCTCTCTCCATGTATGTCTGTCTAACTCTCTCTATCTCTCTATCTATCTCTCTAACTCTCTCTCTAACTCTCTCCATCCTCACCATCTCTTTAACCCTCTCCCTCTTAGTTTCTCTCTCCTCTTCCCTTTTTCTCATTCTCTCCCTCTCTCTCTCACCCTTACCCTCTCTCTCTCACCCTTACCCTCTCTCTCTCTCTCTCTCTCTTTCCTAGTCTTTTCCCTCACCCTCTCCCTCTCTCCCTTCCTTCCTCCCTCTCTCTCCCTCACCATCTCTCTCTCCCTCTATCACCTTCTCCCTCTCTCCCTCTATCACCCTCTCCCTTTCTCCCTCCCTTTCCCTCTTACTCTCTCTCCCTCTCTCTACCCCCTTTATTCTTCTCTCTAACTCTCCCTCTTTCCCTTTCTCTCTTCCTCTCTCTCTCTTTGGCTCCCTTCCTCTCTCCACCTTTCTCTCTCACACTCTCTCTATCCCACTCTCTCCCTCACCCACACTCTCCCACTCTCTCCCTCACTCTCACTCACCCTCTCTCCCCTCTCTCTCTCCCTCTCTATCCCTTTTGCTCTCCTTTCCTTTCTCTCTTCTCTCCCTCTTCCACTCCCTCTTTCCCCCTCTTCCTCTCCCTCTCTTTTCCACTCTCTTCCTTCCTCTCCCACTCCCTCTCTCCCTCCCCTCTATCCCTTTCTCTCTCACTTCTTTTCTCTCATCTCTCCTCTTCCACTCCCTGTTTCCCCCCTCTCTCTCACTCTCACTCTCTCTCTTCTTTTCCCTTTCTCTTCCTCTTTCTCTCCTTATTTCTCTCCCTCTCCCTCTCTCCCCCTCTCTCTTCTCTCTATCTCTCCTCCTCCCTCCCTCTCTCCTTATCTCCCACTCTTTCCCTCACTTACTCCCTCTCTTCCTTCCGCTCTTCCTCTCTCTCTCTTTCCACTCTCTTTCCCTCTCTCGCTCACTCCTTCTCTCTCTCTTTCTCTCTTCCTCTCTCCCTCTCTCTCACTTGCTCTTTCTCTCCCTTTCGCTCACTCCCTCTCCCTCTCTTCCTCTCTCCATCTCCCCTCTTAAACCCTTTATCTCTCTTCCTTTCTTACTTTTGCTCTCCCAATCTCTCCTACAACTCTCTCCCTCGCACTCTCCCTCCCTCTCGTCTCCATCCCTCTCTTTCTCTCCCTCTCCTCCTTCTTTTTCTCTCTTTCACTCTCCCTTTCCCTTCCTCCCCCTCCCCTCCCTCTCTCCCTTTCTCTTTCCCAATCTCTCTCTCACCCCTCTCTCATCTAACCCTCCCTCTCTCCCTTCCTCTCTCTATCTCTTTCTCTCTCCCTCTTTCCCCCTCTCTCCCCCTTCTCTCCTTTGTCACCTCTCTCTCCCTCTCTCTCTCCCTTTCTCACTCTCCATCTATCCCTCTACCACTCTCTCCCTCTCTCATCCTTTCTCTCCCCTTATCTCTCTCTCTCTTCCTCTATCTCTCTCCCTTCATCCCTCTCTCTTATCCATTTGTTCCTCTCTATTCCTTCCTCTCCCTCCCTCTGTCTCTAACTTTCTCTCCCTTTCTTTCTCTCTTCTTTTTATCCCCTTCTCTCCCTCTCTCCTCCCTCTCTCTATCTCTCTCCCTCTCTCCTTCTTACCCTCTTTCTCTCTCTATTGTCTCTGCTTCTCTCTCCTTCCTTCTCTCTTTTGCTCTCTCTATCACTCTCTCATTCTCTATCTCTCTCTATCTCTCTCTCTCTCTATCTCTCTCTTCCTCTCTCTTCCCTCCTCTTACTTGTTAATATAAGTGCCGAAGATCCAACCATGTATGGATGGCTTTGAGTTGATGTAATATTACATTATTTATCTTGATAAAAATAAAAAAGTCATTCTATTAATTCTTTTGTTTACATATTTAGTAGAATTAGATAGAAGTCTTTATGATATGCATTTGCAATAGTGATTGATAAAAAATGTGAGACAAACACTAATGCACATAAATGATATCATTAAATATCCTAAGTTGTAGCATCTTCAAGAATGGACATTAACAATATGTGGATAGACTTATGAGTGTTATGCTCATGCTATATGATAGCAGTAGGAGATCTCACACCTATTGACATGGTGATGCCAAACCAATCACTTAGAAGATTTATGTTAAAGAACATATCACCTGGACTTGACTTACCATGAGAACCCATTTGGTTTGAGTCTATGGGAATCTCATATGAAATAGGTACAAATGGTCCTTACACTTAAAGT
This sequence comes from Dovyalis caffra, assembly GCA_963924115.1. Taxonomy (NCBI): domain Eukaryota; kingdom Viridiplantae; phylum Streptophyta; class Magnoliopsida; order Malpighiales; family Salicaceae; genus Dovyalis; species Dovyalis caffra. The sequence continues at coordinate 19,735 of CAWUPB010001155.1, read as the reverse complement.
CATCACGATTGACTCATTTGAGAACTTATGCACTTTGACACTCATTTTGATGGACCCATTAATGGGTTGCATAGGGCGATTCATTTGGTGTACTAGGAATCCAGCGGAGATAGGTGTATAACTAAGATAGGACATGTCATTCCTTGTATGCTAAAGAAGTTATCACATTACACTTTGATAAATATTTGCTTAAGAAATCTATGTGGATAGTAGGAGTACATTAATAGAGTATAGTTGGTTTACTCTAGGAGCTAAAACATTTGAGAACCGAAGAAAACTTGTGTGATCATAATCGAACAAGACTAATAACTAAGTTCAAGATCGGACTATGATAAGTTGACATAAGGACTAAATTATATGGTAACCATGCTCGTAAAAAGTAATAATGGATTAACTAATCCTCCTAGAGAATTGGGTAGTCATGATGCCTTGTTAGAGGCCAATCTTGATTTATATATCAACGGACAAAAGATGAGTCTTTTATTCTAGATACATTGTCAACATATGTAGGATGTTATGGAGTCACATGCATAAGTTCAAGTATTCACATTACAAATGAGAAGCAAAGATATTGAAAAAAATTCCCAATTATGAAAGTTTCCTATTTTGGAAAGTGATTCCAAAATGGAAAGTTTCCTAAAATGGAAAGTTTGCTATTTTAGAAATCGGATTCCTAATTTGGAAGTTAGTTTGAAATTTGGAAATAAAGAACCTAAAAGGAAAGGAGTTTCCTAATTAGGTTAAAAGGTATTTTGAAAAATTACTTCCTAATATGAACCACCGCCAAAATTATCTAAGAATATTTATTTGGATAGTCCAAATAAATTTATTAGGCTAAAATAGTTTTAGCCCATTATGTTTAATTAAAAGCCTTAAGATAATTTTTAATGGGAGGATAAACATCAACCTTATTGGATAATGATGAATGTACTAAAGATAAACATTAACCTTATTGGATAAGGTTGAATGTTTTAAAGATAATAATCAAGTAGTTCACATATAAAATAACTCCTCATCCTTAGAGGATAAGGAAGCAACAACCTAGAGTCCTTTACGGACTCATGGTTGCCCTCTCCTTGTCCTCGGAGGACAAGGAAAAGTCTCTCCCTATAAATAGGAGGAGATATACGACATAAAGAGGAAGATGATCGAAAAAGAGTATTTTTGGCCAAGTAAATTATAAGATAAAATTCAACCAATAAAAGAGAAAAAAAGGAAAAAATTCAGCCAGCCCCTAAAATCATCTACGGCTCATGGCCAAGAAAGAAAAAAGGGAGAAAATAGTTTTCTCCTAAAACTCTAGCAAGAAATACTCTTACCTTGCCATTTAAAGTTGTCGCAAAGTTGTTCGGGATTGATTTCAAGAGAAAATATTTAATCGGAAAAGTTGGAGCTAGCACCCCATCAATTTTGAGTGCTTTTTTGTGGATATTTGGGCTGTATGGATCATCAATAGAGGTCGGACACTTAGACGGCTAATCAAAGAAAAAGAATTTATATACGTGCTATAAGAGGTAATGCTTTACTTTTATCTTATTATTCATGTATGTATGATTAGTAGATTCAATGGCACGATCTTGTGCTTTTAGATGAAGGAAAATTTTTATTTATTCCGTACCTCCATAGGATGCATGATCCTTCACTACTCTCCCTCTACCCCCTTTTTTCTCTTTCTCTCTCTCTCCCCTACCTCTTTCCCTCTCTCGCTTTCTCTCTCTTTCTTTCTCTCTATGCTCCAATGTCCCTCTCTCTCTCCCACTCTCTCTATCTCCCTCTCTCTCCTTCTCCCTCTCCCTCTTTCTTACTCTCTCCCTCTCACTTCTCTCTCTCCCTAGCCTTCTCACTCTCCATCTATCCTTCAATCTCTTTCTCCCCCTCTCACCTTTTCTCTCTCTTCTTTCATCTCTCTTACCCTTACTCTCCCTCGCTCTCTTTAACTTTCTCTCCCTCTCCATCTCTCTCTCCTCTCTCACTCTCTCTTTCCCCCTCTCTCTCCCTCTTTCTCTCCATCTCTCCTCCTCACTCTTTCTCTCCCTCCTCTCACCATTTTCTCTCTTTCTCTCTTTCCCTCTTTCTCTCTCTCTCTCCATCACTTTATCTCTCTCCTACTCCTATCCTCTCCCTCTATCCTTTCCTCTCTCTCTCTCTGTCTCTCATTCTCACTATCCCTCTCGCTTTCTCCCGGCCTCCCTCCCTCTACTTCTCTCCCTTTCCCTCTTTCTCTCTTTTTCTCTTTATCTACCTTAATCTCCTCTCTCTCCTTACTCTCTCCCTCTCTCACTCCCCCTCTCTCACTCGCTCTCTCTCTCCCTCTCTCACTCCCCCTCTCTCACTTGCTCTCTCTCTCTCTCCCGTCCTCTCTCTCTCTCTTCTACCCTCTCTCCCACCCTTTCCCTCTTTCTCCCTCTCTATCTCATTTACCTTCTCTCCCCTTCTCTCCCTCCTTCCCTCTTTATATCCCTTTCTGTCTCTCTCTCACCCCCTCTCTACTACTTCCTTCTCTCCATTTCTCTCATCCTCTCTATCCCTATCTCCTTCCCTCTCTCCATCTCTCTCATCCTCTCTATCCCTATCTCCCTCCCTCTCTCTCCCTCCCTCTTTCCCTCCCTCTCTATCCCTCTCTTCCTCTATCTTTTCCTCCTCTCTCTCATTCCCTCTTCCTTGCTCTCTCCCTCTCTCTCTTTCATTTTAACCCACTCTCTATTTATCTCTCTCCTACACTCTTTCCCTCCCCTCCTTCCTCCCTTCCTTCCTCTCGCCTCTTCCCCCTCTCTCTCACTCCCTCACTCTTGCTCTCTCCCTCTCTCTCTCTCTCTCTCTTTCTTTTTAACTCGCTCTCTATTTATCTCTCTCCTACACTCTTTCCCTCCCTTCCTCCCTCCCTCTTTTCCTTCCTCCCTCTCTCCCACTCCCTCTCTCTTGCTCTCTCCCTCAATCTCACTCTCTCCCTCTCTATTTATCTTTCTCATACACTCTTTCCCTTCATTCCTCTCTCTCCCTCTCTCTCCTACTCTCTCTCTCCTACTCTCTCCCTCCTTCTCACTCTCCCTCTCTCCCTTCTCCCCTTTTATCTCCCTCTCTGTCCCTTTCCCCCACCATCCCTCTCTCTCCCCACCCCTCTCTCTCCCCCTCTACCTCTCTCTCCCTCTCTCCTCCTCTCCCCGTCCTTTTTCCCTCTCTCACTTTTATTCCCCCTATTCTCTCTCTCCCTCTTTATTTCTTTCCTTTTATCTCTATCTCCCCATCCCTCCCTCCCTCTATCTCCCTTCAATTTTATCTATCCCTCTTTAACTCTCTCTATATCTCTCCTACTCTCTAACCAAATCTCTTTCTCTCTCTCCCTCACGATCTCTCTCTCACCTTCTCAATTTCCCCCTCCTTTTCCCTTTCACTCTCTCCCCCTCATTCTCTCTCACTCTCTTTCCCTCTCTCTACCCCCTTTAGCCCTCTCTAATTCTCCCTCTTTTCCTTTCTCTCTTCCTCTCTCTCTCTCACTATTTCCCTCCTTTTCTCTCTATGTTTCTCTCTTTCTCACTCTCTATCTCTCTCTTTGGCTCCCTTCATTCTCTACCTTTATCTCTCACTCTCTCTCCCCCTCATCCTCTCTCTCCCTCTCTGTTTCCTTCTCATTCCTCTTGCTCTCCCTTCATTTCTCTCTCCCTCTCCCTCTCTCCTCCTCTCCCTCCTCTTTCTCTCTTTCTCCCTCCCGCCCTCACTCTTCCTTTCTCTCTCTCAATCTCTCTATCCCTCTATCTCTATTTCTCACTCTCTCCCTTTCTCCCTCTTTCTTCCTCTCTTCCTCTCCCTCTCCCTTTCTCCCTCTTTCTTCCTCTCTCTTCTCTCTCTCTCCCTACTTTCTATTCCTCTCCCTTCCTCTCTCTCTTTCTTTCTCTCTCTATCTCTCCTCCTCTCCTTGTTTTCCTTTCTCTCTTTTCTTCTCCCTCTCTCCCCTTATCTTCATCACTCTCCCTCTCCCTCTCTCCTCCTAACTCCCTCTTCCTCTTCCTTTCTCTCTCTTTCCCTCTATCTCCCCCTCTCCCACTCACTCTCTCTCCCTCTCTCTCTATCCTCTCCCTCTCTCCCCCTATCTCCCTCTTTTCCTCTCTCTCCCCCTCCGTCCGCCTCTCTCTCCCTCTCTTTTGTTAGGGTAGGTGCTCAAAATCCAACCTTTTATGGATGGTTTGACTTATTGTAATATTGCATTCTTTATTTTTTTTAATAAAAGAAGTCTCTCTATTAATTTTTGTTATTTATATTTTGATAGAATTATATAGAAGTCCATATGATAAGCATTCCATTAATGATTGATAAAAAGATATGAGACAAATATTAATGTACTTAAATGATATCATTAAATATCCTAAGTTGTTGCATTATTAAGAATGGACGTTAACTAACAAAGAGCTTTCGGTAGTGTTCGCCCTAGAGTGAGAAAGTAGAGAGAGACGCTCTCCTCCTCCCATGAAGATCTTTCCCTCATAGTAGGGTTTGCTACTGTTCGAGCTACTCTTCCCTTCACACCTTCACCACGTTCTAGCTTTTTCTCTCGTCTTTCCTTTCTTCATATTCACCTTCCCTTCTCTTCCCTACCCGGTCTCTTCCTTTCTTTACCACCAACCCACCTACCTTTTCCCTCGTGGCAAAAAAGAAAAAGAAATCGCTTCTCAACCCTCACGGACTACCATAGGTCAAGAATCTATGACTCCAATCATAGCCACTAGAAGCTCATGTGCCTCCGATCATCATTTGAATGATCTAGTTCCACCCTCTACCGCTTAGGCCCAACCCTAACTAGTGAAATTGGCACTTCCAACGGGTCATCCCCTCACCATTCCTATGACCTAGCTCCTGCACGTGATTGTGTGGAGGTTGATGAGCTGTTCGGAATGAGCGAGATTCCATTAAGTCAAAAATCGATTCTTTAGATTCGGATGGGGAGGCTGGTCTCATGGTCCAAATTCTTTAGGACACCTCCTACCTCTCCAATGTTGATAAACACTACCGTTATTAGTGTGCATTCTACTTTAGCTCTACTTCTTCCTCGGTTGACTAGAGGGTATATTCCCGATGTTACGCCTCAAAATGCGTCCATTGTTGCTACCACTCCTCCTACTTGGAATAGCTCACCGATCCTTGAGCAATAGGCCTAGTTCTCGACCTACCGCCACTTTAGCTAACTCTAAACCCCCTGTCGGCAAATGGAGAGACTTATTTGCTAATAATTGTAGTGATAAATCATTTCCAAAGCTCACTCACGTTTCTGCTATAACCGATACTAAAACTTGTATATTGCTTGATGATGACCCAAAATATGAAGTATGGAAGTCTTGTTTGGTTGGGTATGTTGCGGGGAAATCTCCGGGATTTAGGGCCACTATAAGGGATTATTACTAACACATGGAAATGTGAAGCTAAATTATCTATACATGACTCGGGTTGGTTGGTTTACAAATTTGCCTTAGAAGAGACCAAATTATCTATGTTACATGACGGCCCATACTTGATATTTGGTCCGCCTTTGCTATCGAGACCTATGCCGAGTTCTTCGATTTTTCTAGTGAGGAGATGTCGATGGTGCTAGTTTGGGTGAAATTTCCTAACCTCCTCCCTAAATGTTGGTCGTATCTATGCCTCTCAAAAAATAGCTAGCTTGCTTGCTAAACCCATTCAATATGATAAATTGATTGCCTCCATGGATAGGATTTCTTATGCTAGAGTTTTTGTTAAGCTAAATATTATGCGAGAGCTATCGAGAATGGTAAACATTAGGCTTCCCAATGGTTTCGATCTTTATAAGCTCGTTGTATATGAAACTTTACCTACTCATTGCAAGAGTTGTTGAGTTTTGGGGCACTCCATCGCTTCTTGTGGTAAGCGACCTTCTACGGTGAATCGGACCACTCGCCGGGGTTGTAATGGGGGCGAGCATCTAGATCGGGCCAAGGTGAGTGTATTTCATCGGTTAGGACTCGATGCTGCTGCTAGGGCCCCCACTTTTTTGCCGATGGCTAATTCACTTGACCTTGTGTGTTTGGAGGTCGTTGTCGCTTCTAGGGAATGTGTGACGGATGGAGGCTAAGTCGAAGCTCGGACTCGACAACCCTACCAAGCTTAGCCTCGGACAAATACTTCTACTCGGACTCGATAGAATTGGTAGGCAATCTAGGTCGGCTACTTTTATGGTTCTAGGCCTAGAAATGACATCTCGGAAAAGGAAAAGAAAGTTGTTGAAGGCTGGTCAAATTAGTATGGGCGCCGGCCCTGACCAAGGTGCTAATGTGGGTTGTAGAGGCCAAGCAAGAAGCCAACGTCTTTACTAAAAGCTCGTACGGATGACCACTCGAAGTTAGAGTAGGGCACTAAAAGTGGTGCTAAGGGGGTTCCTAACACCTCCACTACTTGTATTTTAATCTCCAGTTGGAATGTTAGGTTTCTAAATAGTCCCCTAAAGCGGCATGAGGTTACTTGGTCTCATGAGAAGAAGAAGATAGATGTTTGTGCTTTTGTTGAAACCAAGCTTAGCCTTTCCAAGCTCTATGCACGGGTTTTGATTCAACCGATGAAAGTTTATCTCTAATGCGACTGTGGTCTCCAATGCCCGTATTGGTCTTTTTTGGAATCCGGCATCTGTTTCGGTTGATTTACTAGTCGTTTCTACCAAAGGGCTATATGTTAAAATCGGTAGCCTCGTCCATTAGATAGGATTTACTTGCCACTTTTGTATATAGATATAATACTCTTATTCAACGAAAGGAGATGTGGGATAACCTTTGTCGATGGAACACCCATAGCCCTTGGCTTATCCTTGGGGATTTTAACTCGATCCTCTCATAGGACAACAAACACAATGGTGTTGCGGTATCTAGATATGAGACCTTGGAGTTTCATACTTGTTGCTTGGATCTTGGTCTTACCGATCTCAACTACACGAGTAATCACTTTACATGGACTAATGAGAGTGTTTGGATGAACATATATAGCATTTTAGTCAACCCACATTAGTCTATGCTTCAGCGACCGGCTTTTGTTCATTTTGGGTCGTCGAGAGCTTTCTCGGACCATGCTTAGGCCTCGGTGAAGTTGGATAGCCAGCCTCCTCCACGCTGGAAATGCTTCAAATTTTTCAATATGTGGGCTAATCAAGAATGCTTTCTTTAGACAGTCTTACCACATTGGCATTGTGACTCTAGAGGAAGTCCTATGTATATCTTATGTCGAAAGTTAAAGCTCTTGAAAGGGCCTTTAAAAAATCCGAATAGACTTCACTTCGACCACATCTCATAAAGGGTTACCGGAACAGATGGAGGAGCTTGACCATTACCAATGAAGCCCTTCATAATGACGGGGATAACACCCTTCTCTCGAGAAGAAGAGGCTTTTGAGACTAACTTTGGTTAATCTCAAGTCGACGGAGAAGATGTACTTCACATAGAAACTCAAATGCAAGTTCCTTGAGGACGGTGATAGAGGCGATCGGTTCTTCCATACTCTTATGAGCCAAAGCCACAAGAGAAATTTTATTGCAGCCATACGGAGCAATGATGGTCGGTATACCACCTCTCTTCAGCCGTGGGGGGATTTTTGTTGACTACTTTAAGAATCGGCTTGGTTTATCTAGGGTAACTCTTCCTCTTGATGCGGTAGTTATTGCTAGTGGGCCATGTCTTGATGCTAGTGCTTCGAGTTGTTGCTAACCCTTGTTACCAATGAGCACATCAAGGCAACTCGTTTGGGATTGGTAATGATAAAGCCCCGGGGTCGGATGGGTATTTTTCTTAGTTTTTCAAACACACTTGGGATATTATGGGTATAGATTTTTATGCGGCGGTGAAGGACTTCTTCACCTCGGCGAGCTCTTTAAACGGATCAATCATTCTATCATTACCATGATTCCTAAGTCGGTAAATGCTTTCTCTCTAAGTAATTTTAGACCGATATCCTACTGCAACGTTGTGTATAAAGTCATCACTAAGCTTATCTCTTCCAGATTAGCCCGGGCGTTGCTTGAGATTATAAGCCCCATACGGAATGCTTTCTTGGGAGGGAGAAAGATGATAGATAACATTCACCTCCTTTAGAAGCTTCTTCAATAGTATGGTCGAAAATAAGCTTCCCTACGATGTCTTTTGAAGATTGATTTCATGAAAGCGTGTAGTGGCCCTTCTTGAGAAATCCGATTTTACGACTTGGCTTCTTGGCTACCTTTGTTCATCTGGTCATGACATGTGTTGAATCTTCCTCTCACTCTATTGCTGTTAATGGCAATCTATTTGGTTTCTTTTCGGGCAAAAGTGGTATCCGGCGGGGTGATCCTCTTTCCCCTATCTCTTTATAGCTTGCTTGGAATTCTTTTCTCGTATGCTTACGCTATCATCTGCTAGAGCCGATTTCAAGTTTCATCCAAAATGTGGGGTTCAACGGATTAGTCACATTGGTTTTGCCGATAATGTTATGCGTCTTTACGGAGGAGATAGAGCATCGGTGTAGTGCTTGACTCAATATCTAAGTCTTTTCGATCGAACTTACGGGCTAGCCATCAACGTAGCTAAATCTTTTATTTATTTTGGAGGGGTTAGCGACTTCGGGTAGCAAGCCCTCCTATAGGATACTTGGGTTCACTAAGGGTATGTTTCCTTTCGGATATCTATGGTTTCCTCTAAGCCCTCACGAGCTTCGGCTAGTCAATTCTCTCCTCTACTACGGAGCTTGGAATCGGCTATACAATCTTGGATGGGAAAACATCTCTCGTATGCTAAAAGGCTAGAGCTTTTGAAATCGATTTTGGCTAGTATAATTTAATTTTGGGCGACCAAGTTACCTATCCCGGCTAATGTCCTCTCTAGTATCACTCGCATATGTAGGAATTTCCTTTGGACTGGGGATGTAAGTAAAAGCCACTTAACATTAGTTGCTTGGAAGCAGCTTTGCTACCCTAATGAGGAAGGGGATCCGGGCTTATGGGATCTCAAAACCCTAAATTCTTGTTTCCTTGCCAAGCAACTTTGGGACATCCATCTTAAAGTCGACTTAATTTAGATTCAATGGGTACACCACTTCTACTTGCATGACCAAATGGTGTGGGATGTTCAAGCTCCTAAGATTGCTTCACCTTTATGGAAAGCAATTGTATCTACACGTGATCGGCTTGTTGGAAAATTTAGAGATCGAACTTGGGTGGTTACAATCTCGGGAAATTGGAGCCAAGGCCAATTTACTTACAACGCTTATGATAATATTAAGCCTAAGGGTGAGTTGGTCAACTAGACCCGGGAGTACGGGAACATTGGGCTCTACCGAGTCATGTATTTATGTTATGGCTAGTGGTTAAAGGTAAGCTGAAAAATATTGACCGCCTTGGCTTTATCCTAGATGATCCCAAGTGTGCTCTTTGTAGGCTTGCTATAGAATCGCATCGCCATCTATTCTTTGAATGTCCTTTGATGTCCGGTTTGTGGGCTAAGGTTTGGTATTGGTTGTGAATTAACATAACCATGTCTACACTAATAAGTGCCATTAGAGGCCTCTCTATCCGAAGGAATAATTTTGAAGCTCGTATGCGCAGATCTGTCTAGGAATCACGGTATACTTAATTTGGGAAGAAAGGAATAAGAGAATTTATTATGGTACCCCATCAACCGAGGACTCTGTCTTTAGGAAGTTCCAAATTCTATTCTTCATGATATTTCAATTTCATGAGAAGGATCATACCATTTTGAATGTTGGCTAATGGGTCTTTACTTAGTCGGCCTCTCCTAGGTATGTTCTAGGGTTGTCGTTCTTGCCGGTATTTTGGTTTATGGTCTGCTGGCGCTAACCTCCTTTGGGTTCGGGATGCATCTAGTCATATGGTCATGGAGGCTCGGCTTACTATGGTTGCTCGGCTAACCTCCGTTTTTAAAGAGCTTCGATGCTTGTTGTATTTGCTTGGCTCTTGCTTCCTAGCTTTGGCTATTTACGTAGCATCGTCGTTCCTGCTAGTGCTTGCTTCTAGCTAAGGTCGGTAGTGGTCTCCTGTTCCTCGGCTCCTTTTGGTTTTGAGATGCATATGGTCTATGTCATAACCCAATTTTGGGTTCCTTTAAAGGGGAAAAAAAGAAACAAAATATAAAAAAATATTAAATCTCCCTAAAATCATTCAAAAATCTATTGAAATCTTTCATAAATCTTTTTGAACTATAATCTCCTTATTTTTAGCTAATTAAATCTCAAAATTAAAATTTGATAATTAAAATTTGAATTTTGATTGATCTTGGTAGAAATTTTAGGAGGTTTTGGCCTATAAAAAGCTTTCGGGTTCCAATTTGCAAGAGGAGGAAAAAAAGGGCGACGGAAAAAAAAAACTAAGAACCAAACAAAAAAAAAAGCCAAACATGCCCTAACCCATCAAACCATACTCGATTACCCGTTTACACGACTAAAATTTTTAAGCCTTAATTGATGATTTTTTTATTAGATTTTGACCTCAATCAACACACCCACGTGTAGTCCATCACTAGATCGACCGATCCATACCGATTAGAGAGAGAAAAACTCATGAAGGAGAGAGAAATTGAAGATTAAACCACCACGACCCGACTTATAAAAATACCCAATTGTTTCTCTCAATTTCGATCACCAACACAAGATCTACCACCATAGACCTAATCGCCCATCTCCTATGAGTGATTCCATTCAAAAATCTCGACCCAATGACATCAAAAAACGATTTAATTAAAAGAGATCCATTTTAGACCCGTTTTCATAAACCAAAAAAAAATTGGTCGATCTAGGAAGAATTAGAGGTCCTAACCACCATATAACTTCTTCTCTCAACCTTACGAGTCGATCGGTGTGCTTAGAATCCCGAGACAAGGTAAGATTCATCGCCGGTGAAGAAAGAAGATCCGATCGGATCTTTGGAGGCTCCGATCTCCCTCCTCCGACGTTGTCTCCGGTTGAAACCACCACCATTGGAGTTGCCATGAACGAATCTACAAGGTCGGGTGGTCTATGCGCTCGAACGGTCACCAAAGGCGAACGGTCACTTGGCGGTGACTCTTAGCATTCGGGGGCATTTTTGTAATTCTACAATGTAGGTGAATTTTGGATCTGTTTCATTTATTTTATGTGTTTTGTAGCTTTTTTTATTTTGTTTTACATATGTATGTTAGAAAATTTAAAGATACATAGTTGTGAAATTTATTTTAACATGAAATTTTTTTTTATGATCAAAATATTGGATCAACGAGTCTCCTATTTATTAGGGATGGACGATGATTTTGATATATTTAATTTTTTTTAAATTGGTTCTAGTTGATTTTAGTTAATTAAAATTTTAAAGTTTTTTTTTAAATAATAAAGAATGATATATATATATATATATATATATTTTGACGAAGTCTCCTATCCGATAGGGACCGACGTCACCAAAATTCATTTGTTTAATCAAAATGTCCTCTAACACACTAGTTGTGTCAAGGATTAAAGTGGATCCGATGTTTGAATCGACATGTCGCCTAACGAAGGGGACCAATGAGATATCTTCCCAAAAGCATAACCAACTCCTTACCATAGAATCTCCGAACCGGTGTTCATTTTAGGTTCTTAGTTCCTTCAACACTATGTGATGACTCTAAACTCTATAAATAAACTTGTAAATACTAAATCTAATTTTAGATATTTTTTTGGAAGTCCTATCCGACGTCGGGACGGAATGGCGACTTCGTCGGGGACTATAGTTAGGCCACGGGTTTAGTTTTTAATTTATCTTCTATATTTATTTTTTTTCATTTTATTTTATAAATTTTATTTATTGATTGATTTATTTGTGTATATATTTAAATTTTTGTCATTTACTCTTTCTTTTCGCCGCACGTTTATTTTTGAATTGGGTTGTATGCCTTTTCTTTTAATTGTTGCACACACCACGAAGGAAACCCATAAAAGCTACGGACCCGAGCTGAGTCCTAATAGGATTTAGATAGAGTGATTTGGAGGTGAGTATGACAAAAGTCTACCGATGCTCTTCCAAACTCTCGTTTAGATTGAAACTCACCCTATACATTGGAAATGGTGGAATGACCTTCCCCTACCTCCTAAGGTATAAGGTTAGAGGCTGGATTACTCCATTGGTAATTTAGGCGGTCTAGACGCTTAAAAAATCTTTAGGACTAGTCAAGCTTTGCCTAACCATAGAAAAGCTAGATCCTATCTTTAGGGTCGACCTAATTAAGACACGAATTATTATCAAATGATGTCGATATCGACCCTTGGTATTCCAAGTGTATTTTTGTAATATTCGGTAAAGGTTATCTTCATATTAAATCATGGTCGAAGAAGTCGAAATAAGATCGAGGATTTTAAATCGGATTTGAGCGGGCTCGAAATGATGAAGGAGATTGTACGCCCTTGAATTTCGTGTCGAGACTACGAATAAAAAAAGTCTCGCCTTCATGTGCTTATAATAGGAGTGGTTTCGTCATTTCAAAATCAAGTCACGATTGAAATTAGGGGCATACATATCTCCCTAATCGCCTAAGTATACGTAGGGTAATTTTACCCTCGGCGAGTACTAGCTTGGTTTAACCCATCCTCGATAGGTTTCTATCATGATTTAATGTGCAACAAAATAAAGAAAGGTATCCAACCCGGTTCAAAATCATGCAATTGCATTAAGTATTTATTTATATATATTTCTTTTGCATTTTTATTGAAGTAAACATAGGTCGCTCCACTCAATCCCCTCCGTACGTCTAGAACACTCGACTTCGGACTCGTCAAATGGAGAATGAGGAAAGACCACGACAAGAGTCAATTAGCCAGCAAGGGTTTAACTCGATGAAAGAAAGTGTAGCTTAGATGACATCCCTATTAGAGCAAGCATTAAGAGGGAGAGGTAGCTTGAATCAAGGACAACTCAAAGTACCACATGTTGTTCCATCACCTCATTAGTCGAGGCCTTCCCATCACACAATTGCTCATGCCGAAGGTTCACATCCTACTTGGGACATTTGCTTATCCCATAGACCCAAAAGTCTCGCATATGCCCCTTGTAGATCCTGTAGAAGAAGAAACTCATGGCTATAGGGCAGTTGAAGGTCCAATTATGGACAAACTCATGGCATTAGAAGAATGCCTAAGGGTAATAGAGGGGGAAAATGTGTACGATCCTATCAAAGTCTGCTAAAATGTGTCTAGTGCACGATGTGGTAATCTCATGGAAGTTTAAGGTGCCAAATTTTGCTAAATATACTAGAACCTAATAACTTATGACCCACTCGAGGATATACTTTGCAGAAAGATGGCGAGATGCTTGTTCATGATGAAAAACTACTCATAAATTTCTTGCATGAGAGCTTAAGCGGATCGGCATTGAGTTGGTATATGAGGTTAGAAGGGTCTAAGATTAGAGGATGGAAAGATCTAACCGATGCTTTTCTCAAGAAATACAAGTTTAACATGAAAGTGGCTCCGAATCATTCAAATCTCCAAGGTATGGAAAAAAAGGCTAAAGAGACCGTTAAGGAGTACGCGCAAAGGTGGCGCGAGGTAGTGGCTCGAATCCATCCACCATTACCGGAATATGAGTTAATCACAATATTTTTGAATACTTTCAAAGCACCCTACTTTGAGCATTTGATTGGTAATGTTTCAACCAAGTTTACTGATATTGTTATCATAGTTAAGAGGATGGAGTAGGTAATTAAAGTTGGAAAGATTTACGATGGTTACGAAAAGACAAAGGGCGATGGTAACAAGAGAACAAATAAGGAGATACATCGAGTTAGGACTGGATCTTATCCATCCAAAAATTAAGAGAGTGACCAAAGAAAGCATAAAAACCATGATAGCTATAACTAAAGACCTTCATTCACCTACTATACTCTTAGCCGAGACAAGTACCATGAACTAAAATACCTATCAAATCAATCGAACCCATCCTACACACCTCACCAAACCTACCAAGTAAATCAATTCCCTCAAGCTATTATGCATTTTCAAAATCCATCAACTCATAACCAAGACTACAAAAAAGAACTCGAACAATTACGACCCTTACCTATCTCATTGGGTGAGATGTTTGAACATCTAGTGAGTACTGGATCGATTACCCCAAATCCTACCAAACCAAAGCTCCCTCCTTATCCTGTATGGTACCAACAAAATGAACGTTGCAAATGTCATTCTAATGCTACTAGACACAATATTGATAATTATCCTGTTTTTAAAAGGAGGCTCTTGGCTTTGATTAAGAAAGGACGGATCAACCTCGATAGTTTTTTATGATCTAAGCATGGATCAACTCCCAAGCCATATAGTTGCTAGCACATGGAATGAAGAGATGGTGTGAGCTCTGAAAGATATGGTGACGATGCATGCTCGTCGATCCGCAAATGTTGTCTTTTAATTTTATCGGATTTTGAAAACTATGTTTGAATATTTTGGTTATGCATGAGTTAAGACGTATATTTGAATGAAAGATTGCTTAAGTTTTCTTTTACAATTTAATATTATCCGATTTGAACTCAAGAGATGTTCATTTGAAAGTATTACTTGGCATTAACATCTTTCTCCATTAAGGAAGCATAATGGCAAATTCATTCAAAGAAATTTTTGCAAAAAAAGAGAAATGATCAAATTTCAAAACGTGATAGATATATACTAGAGATAATTTCTTCAAAGATATATCCTCCCGATAGCCTTTCTAAGCGAGAAAGTAATAAGCGAAATCCTCCATTTTGGTAAGAGAAAAAGAATTCCTTTATCCTTTCTCAAACTTAGCCTTTGAAGGAAAAGTGTTGCCTAAGAAAACATAATGAAGCCTAAAGGAAAGACTTAATGATTGGTGTCTCAAATAGTGATGAATAATATATCTTCTACTCATGATAGCATTCATCATTTTTCTTTAAATTAACCATCATTGTTCAAAAGAGATTAGTGTGTAACGACATAGGTGAATCGGTCTTTGAGATGAGAAAAAGCCATCTTTCATATGTCTCACATGAATTTTATCCTTCGTTGTTCCACTTTGAGCTCGATGATTTTCTTCATAATAACCCGAACTCGGGATCACCCCTCACACTCGGGGGCAAAGTGTATAGTCCATGAATGGTCGATGAAACTCTCAAAAACTTCTATCAAAAGAATCCCATCAATTATCTTAAGAGGAAAAAGAAAAAGAGGGGAGACAAAAAAAAAACTTCCCGAACATAAAAATTATAAGTCAAGATGGGAGTCAAAATTCAACAAACAAACAAAGAGAGTTGAGGCTAAAAAACAAAGTCAATAGTCAAAATGACAAAATCCATGTGGCAAGCCTAGAAAAAGTTTCTCAAGGACATAGCAACCTAACAAACGGCTAAAGTAATAAAGTCTAAGCGATGCGACCTCAAGAGATTTTCATGGACAATAAAGTGATTCTATGTCAAAAAACCTTCAAACACATTTTGAGCCTTTATATCCTTCTTTCATAAACCCAATGCCATAGCCTACATTACGTGCTTTTGCAAGTCCTTTTTGATCAAACACAGTTGACTTAGGTTGTTCGATTCTAATCTCCAAAAAACAAAGACACAAAATGATGATTGAGAAAAAGAAAATATTATCGATTGATATCTTGTTTGAATCATAAGTCTTCATCAACAAACCTTGGGGGCAAAATAAACGGAATCAAGATATTCTAAGGCAAAACTATCCTTCAAAACCACTTATTTTTCCAAATACTTTCCGCTCAAAACTTTTTCATCTACCCAAAATAAATTTATCTT
Source organism: Dovyalis caffra (assembly GCA_963924115.1). Taxonomy (NCBI): domain Eukaryota; kingdom Viridiplantae; phylum Streptophyta; class Magnoliopsida; order Malpighiales; family Salicaceae; genus Dovyalis; species Dovyalis caffra. Next base: position 3,989 of record CAWUPB010001155.1, on the reverse strand, counting down.
GGGCTAATTACCTTCAAATGCCTCAAATGTCAACTTTTATGCAAACTTTGCATAACCCAAACACTTTTTTTTGTTTGCTTAGCCCAACTTTCTTGAAGAAATTACATCATAGCATTTGAATGTCATGATTTGACTTTTGGTCAATAAATTTAAATATCTTCATGAATGAAAGTACTTTCATTGGAACATCTCTACATTTCATTCAAATAATCTGAATTGTTTTAAGAGAATCATTCAAATATACGACTTAATCCATAAGAGCCAAATGTTTATGATCTTTTTCAAAAGATGATAAAAAATTTTAAGATCAATTTGCAAATTGTAAGCATCAAGAAACAAGCATTCGAACACAAGTGGTGATTATGTCATGAAAATGATAAGTGTCCGATGTCAACCAACACTTAGAAGCATTTTGTACCCCGACCGAATGGCATTTCATTAAATTGAGATTACTTAGAGGGCAAGACCAAGAGTCTAGAAACTCTAATTGGGTTTAACAACTTGTCAAACAATGGCATTACTATACTATGCTAACTAAAAGAACAAAGGTCTAAGTAGCATGCTTTTTTGTGCTCAAATCAAAGCGAGTCAAAGCCATCAAGCTAGGGGCAAAGAACGATCCTAAGGGAGGACAATGACTTAGTCAAAGTTTAGCAAGCGATCAAAACAATCGAGTATGGTTTCACGAGGGCGGATCATAACATGTGATGGGTTATCATCTTTAAAATCTATCAATGACCAATTGGTTGAAAAAAGAGAGAGAAAAGACTCGAGTTCACTATGAATAGTACTCCAAGCCTTAGGGGTAAGGGAATTTTGACGATATCGCGAGATACAATCCGACACAAATTTTCAAAATGAGGCACCAATGGGGGAGTTGAATGCCGACAAGGTGGGGCGAGCTATGTTTCTCTCGAGTAAGATTGTTGTTAATTTTTTAAAAAATAGAACAATCAATCAAGCTCAAAATTCAAAAAAGGGGGTCACATTTCCTCCCACATCTTTTAGGCGGGATCGCCTAATAATAGATCATTTATTCATACGGGTAGGGTTGCCTCTCAATTGACCATTCTTTCGAGCGGGATTGCCTAATAATAGATCATTCACTTAGGTAGGGTCACCTTACAATAGGTCATTCTTTCGGGTAGGGTTGCCTAATAATAGACCATTCATTCAAGTAGGATCGCCTCTCAATTGACCATTCTTTCGGGTAGGATCGCCTAATAATAGATTATCCGTTTAGGTAGGGTCACCTCACAGTAGGCCATTCATTTAGGTAGGGTCGCCTCTCGATTGACCATTCTTTCGGGCGGGATCACCTAATAATAGATCATCTGTTTAGGTAGGGTCGCCTCACGGTAGACCATTTACTCGGATAGGGTCGCCTCTCGATTGACTATTCTTTCGGGCGGGATCTCCTAATAATAGATCATCTATTTAAATAGGGTCACCTCATAGTAGACCATTCATTCGGCTAGGGTCGCCTCTCAATTGACCATTCTTTCGAGCGGGATCGCCTAATAATAGATCATTCACTTAGGTAAGATGACCTCATAATAGACCATTCTTTCGAGCGGGATCGCCTAATAATAGATCATTTACTTTTGCAAGGTCACCTTAAAATAGACTATCATTTACGATAGGATCGTCTAATAATAGATCATCATATTAGGTAGGGTCGCCTAACAATAGACCATTATTTTATGTAGGGTCGCCTCACAATAGACCATTGCATATTCAATTTCGAGGGTAGGTCGCCCTTTACAATAAGGCAACGTATGACATGTTTAATTTTTAAGGGTAGGTCTGCCCTTTACAATAAGGTCACGCATTGCACGTTTAATTTCTAAGGTAGGCTACCCTTTTTTACAATAAGTTCACGCATTGCATGTTTAATTTCTAGGGTAGGTTGGCCTTTACAACAAAGCCATGCATTTGCACGTTTAAATTTCTAGGTTAAGCTTCCCTTTACAACAAGGCCACGCACCTGCACGTTTAATTTTTAGGGTAAGTCTGCCTTTTACAACAAGATCATGTACTTGTACATTTATTTTTCCGGAAAAAAGAAAAAAAGAAAAAAAAGGGAAGAGTTTCTTTACAACTCACTAAACAAATCTATTCTAAAGTTCACACTTCGACTAAGATTTGCATCGTAAGCATTGTAAAGAGGGGGCAACTGTCATAACCTAATTTTGGGTTCCTTTAAAGAAAAAAAAAACGAGAAAAGGAAAAAATATAAAAAATATTAAATCTTCCTAAAATCATTCAAAAATCTATTGAAATCTTCCACAAATCTTTTTGAATTGAAATCTCCTTATTTTTAGCTAATCAAATCTTAAAATTAAGATTTGACAATTAAAATTAAAATTTTGATTGATTTTGGGAGAAATTTTAGGAGATTTCGGACTATAAAAAGCTTTCGGGTTCCAATTTACAAGAGGAGGAAAAAAAAGGGGTAGCCGAGAGAAAAAAGCTGATAACACACCCACGTGTAGCCCATCACTAGATCGGCCGATCCATACCGATTAGAGAGAGAAAAACTCACCAAGGAGAGAGAAATTAAAGATTAAACCACCACGACCCAACTCGAAAAAATACCCAATCGTTTCCCTCAACTCCGAGTCACCAACACAAGATCTACCACCACGGACATGATCGCCCATCTCCCCTAAGTGATTCCATTCAAAAATATCGACCCAATGACATCGAAAATCGGTTTAATTGAAAGAGATTCGTTTTCGACCCGTTTTGGTAAAGCTAGAAAAATTGGCCGATCTAGAAAGAATTAGAGGTCCTAACCACCATATAACTTCTTCTCTCGACCTTGCGAGTCGGCGGGTGTGCTTGGAATCCCGAGACAAGGTTGGATTCATCATTGGTGAAGAAAGAAGATTTGATCGGATCTTTGGAGGCTCGATCTCCCTCCTCCGACGTTGTCTCCGGTTGAAACCACCACCATTGGAGTCGCCATGACCGGATCTATAAGGCTCGGGTGGTCCATCGCTCGAACGATCATCGAAAGGTGAATGATCACTTAGCAATGACTCTTGGCATTCTAGGGGCATTTTTGTAATTCTACAATATAGGTGAATTTTGATCTGTTTGATTTATTTTATGTGTTTTGTAGCTTTTTATTTTATTTTATTTTACATATGTATGCTAGAAAATTTGAAGATACAAAGTTGTGAAATTTATTTTAACATGAGATTTTTTTATGATTAAAAATTGGATCAACGAGTCTCCTATTTATTAGGGACGAATGATGATTTCGATATATTTAATTGTTTTAAAAAAAATTTTTAGTTGATTTTAGTTAATTAAAATTTTAAAGTTTCTTTTTACGAATAAAAAATAAAAATTAATTTATTTTTTTTACGAAGTCTCCTATCCAATAGGGACTAACGTCACTAAAGTTCATTTGTTTAATCAAAATGTCCTCCGACACACCGGTTGTGTCAAGACTTAAAGTGGATCCGATGTTTGAATCGACATGTCGCCCGACGAAGGGGATCAACAATCGTTTCAATACGATGCCACACCCAAAACTAAAAAACATTCAATTTGCCTTTAAAAAAAATAAGAGTTTAAAAATCAAAAAATAATTTGACGTAAATAATATATTTTAGGAGATAAATTTTGAACTAAACCGGACGTGGTACCTTTCTTCGGAAAGGGTGCTTTTGGGTGATTGATAACTCCCAAAAGCTTAACCAACTCCTTATCATAGAATCTCCAAACTAGTGTCCGTTTTAGGTTCCTAGTTCCTTCAATACTAGGTGGCGACTCCAAACTCTATAAATAAACTTATAAATACTAAATCTAATTTTAGATATTTTTTAAAGAGTCCGTCCAGAGCGTCGGGTAGCGACGATCCGCTTGATAAGATGAATCCGGCTTGTTAGACTTGCCTCTCAAACCTCTAGCTTTGTGTAGTTTACGTAGCTACTACTCCCGTTATCGTTTTCCTACCAATGCTTTCTTCTTGGTTT